>OY982553.1:14787514-15424597 GCA_963859965.1 Ceramica pisi | reverse complement strand
TAATATATTGTCGACACCAGAATTGGTACGACACCAAAATTGGTGTCTGACACCAAAATTAGAAATATTGACATCAGAATTTATTTCTGTTACCAAAATTAGAAAGTCTTAACACCATTTTTTTTTTACTGAACCAAATTATAAATAAATTATCAATAAAAATCTTATTTATAGTGAATAAATGTTTTAATAAAAAAATAACATAATGAGATCAATAAAAAAATAACAATCAACAAATACAACATTCTTATTTTTCTGTCTTGTTAATTCTACATAATTGCAATCACCTCCTCTAACCTCTATCATCGTCATCATCGTCATCATCATCATGATCATTTTTAATTATATAAAAGTAATTTTTTAACATTTTATGTTAACATAATTATGTAATTAATTATGTTAACATAAAATGTTAAAGTTTATTAGTTGATTGATAATTTTTTAAATAGATCAATTTAAAAAATTATCAATCAACTAATAAACTTTCTTACTATTCTAAGTCTTGTCAATTCTTCAGTCTGTAAATTAAAAAATATTCAAATCATCATGATGACCATCATGATAATTTTTATTATTTTTATTAGCTGTTTTATTTTCTTCCTTAGTATCCATCACTGTGCATTCATTTCCTGAACGATAGTAAATTACTGAAGTGTGCAATGTAATTTGAGATCGGCTAGGGTCGAAATGGACGGATTGAACCTCAGAGCCATATTTCGTATTATAATTTTCACTGAAATCCGTATGTGTATTAAACATTCGTTTTCAGCCATTCGTTCATCATTCCTAATTTTTTCTTTTCTCTTCTCTTTTGTCATCCTTTTCCTCTCCAAGCACTCTGCGTGTGTGTCAACTTTGAATTTTATTTCTTTGTTATGCTGGAAAACAAATAATACCTAAATTATTTTTTTATTGCTATTGAAAGCATTTTTCGTTCTAAGTTTATACATTTTCTTGTTTCTTCATCACTCTCAAGCTACTCGTACTGAACTTTCAAACCGAGTTATCTTATTATGATTCGTTTTCGTTTGTCTTTGAGGTACCTCGTAACTCTAAAAACTAATTTTGGTGTAACTAAGCAATTTTGGTGATTGGTAAAATACCACCAAAACCACCAAAATTGCACCACCAAAATTAGAATCTTGTTGAATATGTTTATTTAAAAAAAAACTACTAAGAACGTACTATTTATATTTGGATAATTTTGAAAGCAAACCTTAACCTTTATATTTAAATTTAAATTACAACACCGACTTAGTCATAAAACGTTTTTAAAACATTACACCAAAATTGCAGGTTTTTTGTCCGATTACTACGAAAAGACTTACTTACGTTTTTGGCGGGAAATCACAACGGGATGGCACACGTCTGTCACTGCTGCGCATGAGCGCCTGGCTAAACGAAGTAAACGTTGGTAGCGTTGTTCATCTAGGTTTATTCTATACGAGTCACTGAATGATTAGATTACTCCCACCAAAATTTAAAATTTCGCGCGGACAGTCCTTTTCGATTTTCACTAGGAGAAAGTATTGCCTTAAATATAAAAATAAAACTGTCATTAGATAGAAAAAATAATACTGAATACAAATAAAATCAGTAATTTCAAGTAAACTAGTGTAGTTTCGTTTAAGAGGTGGTCATCCCCAGAAAAACGGATTGTGGACGCGCCACCAAACTTAGAATTATGCTAAATAACAATTTTTTATTTCACCACAGAAATGTTATATAGTAAAATATTGACGCCCTGATCAAGATAACTACCCAGTTTTTCTATAAAAAAAATAACTTCGTTGTACGTTTACTTTAAGATATGATTTTCAGCCGCGCCGCCTAAACATTATGCTTGAGAAAATCACTCAAAAACTGAGAGACGTATCATTGAATCAATGCTGATAAAGAAGAACAAATCGATTAATAGTTGGGAAAAGACTATGCAGAAAGCGTTATTTACTCACAAAAGTTAGGTAGGTATTTTAGAGATCATATTAAAATGCATTGCTTACAATAACTGTTTTTATCTCCCTCAGTTCACAAAACGCTACAAACAATCTAACTGAAGTCCAGAACTAACTGCATTAGTTCACAGATTATCGTTCTTCGCGCAGTTCCGAACTAGCTGACACCTCGGGACCAACGCGTTGTATACAATAGAATAAATAGTAAAGCAGTTGTAGATAAACGAAGTTTTATCTACGTTTTGTTTAAGTGGTGTCTTGGTAGTTATTTTAACTTTGCTAATGGTCTTGATAGTGGTAGCAAATGCTCTAAAATTGAAGTTGTTTAAACAGATAAAATGACTGAATTGGTATAATAACTTCTATGCATTCAAAGATTGTCTGTAGAGGTCGTTTTTGGAAAACGGTGACTCGGTTTGTCGTCGTCCTTTTTTATGTGTGTTTAGGGTTCCGTAACAATTTAACAGAACTCTATTACTAACTCCGCTGTCCATTCGTCCGTCCGTATGTCTATCAACAGGCTGTATCTCAAGATCCGTAATAGGTAACCAGTTGATTGTGTATTTATATGTACCTATGTATTGTGTCGCAGCAAATAATAATTATCAACAAGTGCGTGTTGTACTCGCGCACGAAAGGTTCCATACCGTTATCTACACATAAAAACGGCAAATAATTGAATGGCAGCCCCCTTAAATATTTATTTTATTTTGTTTTTTAGCATTTGTTGTTATAGCGGCAACAGAAATACATCATCTGTGAAAATTTCAACTGTCTAGCTATCGCGGTTCTTGAGATACAGCTTGGTGACAGACAGACGGACAGACAGACAGCGAAGTCTTAGTAATAGGGTCCTGTTTTTATTTTATTATGTGTCCCTTTGGGTACGGAACCCTAAAATTTAAACTTAATTATAAATATAAGGTGTTTTTTTCGGTTGCAACACTTCGTGTACGAGTCCGTTTCGCACTTGACCGGTTTTTTTTTAATAATATTTTAATGTGTGTTGTGTTTTCTTTTTTTCATGTACTAGATATTTTTTTCTTATTTATCAAAACTCAATGTAACTCACAGTTTTTTATTAATTGCAGTCAAATCTAAACTCATATTACATATAGTGTTTAGAAAAGGTTTCCGAAAACAGTTGTACAATAAAAAGTTGGTAGGTACCTACATTAATATTTAATATCTTAACAAAACAATCCAAGTCGTTTTGAACGTTTGGCAGATGTATTTCCTAGAAATAGGCGAGACAATACAAAATTAAATCAGGTATCGTGTCAAACAACTATGATGCGCAAAAGTATTTATTACATGGCCCCAATTGTTTATAATAAATTGCCAGGTGCTTGGAAAGACTTGAAAACGGTGCAATTCAAAAGTAAACTTCGAAAATTATTAATAGATAAAACATACTACAGTGTAACTGAGTTTCTAACGGACAAAACTGTTTCTAAATACCTGTAATTTTTTATGAATTAACTATTGATTTACTTTAGGAATGATACAAAATTATAATTTATGACATGGAATTTTAATGTATGTTTGTTTATTTATATTTTGACCACGAATTTTATTCTTATACAATTTAAATTTTAACCATTTTATTTAATGTAGGTATATTTTTTATAATTAATTAATGTTTTAATGTCAATTTGAATTTTAATATATTTGTTATTGAATGGAACAATTAAGTTAATGTTTTAATGAGATTTTAAATTTTGTCAAATATTGTAAAATGGAAATGTTTGCATGCCGAATGGTGAAATATGGCAGAACTCTGATTTATACTACTAACATCTACTTATGTATTACCCATATTTGCAAATAAATGCTATTCTATTCTATTCTATTCTATTCTAATGTTGTCATTATTCAAAGTTTATCTCTTACAAGACCGTAATAAAATACGACTAATAATCCAGATTTATCTATTTGAACTTATCATATCACCCACACATCCACCTGGATCCAGTCCCCACAATTCCACTTATCCCGCACGCTCCAATCCAACTTCACAGACAATTAAACTTCGCATAAGAAACTTATTGCTGTATAAAATAATTGAGTATAATCGTCCTCACAAGTCTCGTACAGATAGTACAGACGAAAGCAAAAAAAATAACGTCTTCTCAAATCTATACTATAGAATGTATACTAATATTATAAAGCAGTAGTTCCTGAGATTATCGCGTTCAACCAAACAAACAAACAAACAAACTCTTCTGCTTTATAATATTACTAGTATAAATGGGTTTGCTCTTGATTCTAGTCTTGGTCAGAGATGACAGACACAAAGTCTACGATGGAGCGAGCTTACCCAGAAGTAGCCTGTTCACACTAACTTTGAAAAGATTAGGGTTTTAAGCGTTCAGGAACACAGACGCAGGCATGCCTGTTCCAATTTTTGTAGTATCATTTATTAGTTCAGTAGAAAAGGCACTGGACATGAGCTTCCTTCAAGTGGCCCATTGACTTATCCTGTGTTACTTGCATCAAGCGGATTCTTTTTTAGGGTTAATAACCTCTACATGGAAAAACGGAACCCTTATATAATCACTCGGTTAAGTGTCTGTTTTTCCGTCAGTCAAATTTTCCCAAATATACTGTACCGATTCTTTTGAAATTTGGTACACATAAATAATTTCTGTGACCTAAATACGGACGTGTAATGAAAATAAACAAATTGTGAAAATGAGGTCACTTTTTGGGGGCAAACTAGAAAAACACCAAACAGCATACATAAATAAAATAAATAATATTAAATAAACTGAAATAAAAGTTTTTCTAACTGTAAAGTGTGGCGTATTAAATGAAAGGGTGTACCTGTTGTGTAAGTTTCGAATACACTTTTCATAATTTTAAAATATTTTTTTTTAGAGTTTTTCAATGAAGTCGAAAAATTACCATATCTCCGAACCTCCTGAGTATAAAACAAAAATAAAAATAAATGAAGATTAAAGTTCATTTTCAACTATCGATTAATAAAGGAAAACAAATAAGAAGCCTATGATTGGAAAATTAAATTTGTTTGGAACCATTTGCATGCGAGTCCGTTTCGCACTTGACCGTATTTTGCTATTGCTAGGGTCGCGTTTGACCACCATCGCACCTGATAGTAAACGGTGACGTGGTTGACGACGGAGTTCACTTGCCAAGGAAGAACCCATGACATAAAAACCCTCAGGTTATGGCTATCAGGAACCACAGACGCATAGAATAGGCTTGTCCACTGAAATAATCTTATTAGTCCGTCAATTAGATTATCAAGAAATATTTGACTCTTTTTTTTTTGTTACGTAAACCAAAATTGACGAAGATACGACGGTTTTAAAATTGTCAATACGTCACGCCGTGGTATTATTTTTAGTGCGCTCTGACGTCACGAGCCCCCAATCCCGAGTTTTGATGCGTTTTATCTTTGTCAATATTCATTGATTTACAAAAACAAAAAATACGTGGCAAATATTTTTCATTGCTCGAACTGACGGACTAAAGAGATTCGCAATTAATTGATGGTGGAAACTAGTCTAATTCACGCGGCATTCATGCACCAAGTCAACGAACCGTCTGCTGAGCGCTGCGTCTTAACGGGCCAGAACCTTTAATTATTCGATAGTATCAATCCAATACTCAACCTTATCACAGCTATTCCTAGAATTTTGCTAATCCACAGTTATTTTATTATTGAAATTGATCATCGATTGTCTTCCTGACAATTTCCGCTCGATTGGCTTACGGAACTACAGTTCCTAAATTTTTTTTGCTCTAGATTGCGTCATCGGAACTACAGTTCCTATTTTTATAAAAACGACCTGGCAACAAATTATGTCCATTTCTGTCTTACCAACGATATTTTGTATCATTTTGCTCTTTTCCACTCGAATCTTTATACATTTCTACATGCTTAAAATACGAAACACGCAACGGGCGAGTCCATTTTTAGAAAGAAATTAAATGTTTTATTCAGTCTGTGGTATGACGCGAGTTGCGCGATGACGTAGTATCGAATAAACTTGTTTATTATGTTGTTTGTGAGTGAATTAGTGTTAACTAATGTTTTATTGGTGCATTGTGATGTGATTAATGTGTGTGCAAAAGGATTTCAACATGTGGGTAAGTTTTAACACGTATTATATTCATTTTCATAACCCTTGATACACAAGGCGTCCATGTTGTCAGAACGCTTTCGTAATTTGTTAATTATTAAGTCTAGCTACTTGTTCTGACTAAAAAGTAATTATTATCGCATTTTATGTTTACTGGGCAATAGATTTCAGCCAAAACATAAACAAAATAAACGAAATTTACGTTATGATTATAATTTTTGTTCAGTGGGTCGGGATGTAAACAATGCAAAATGGCGGGAAATGGCTAATGTTTGGTGGTAGATTTTTTTTTTTTATATATGTTTTTGTACGGTGGAGTATGTTGTTTGTTATTTATCGTTTTTAGATATAACCCAGCTACCCATACAAGTCATAAAATATATATGTTATCGATTTACTTTTTAAATTATTCCTGTTCAAAGTTCACATAATGTGTTTTTTTCACCAATATTCAATGTTTACAAATTAGTTAAAAAATATAGAAACTAACCGTTATCATACACTTAACGTAACTATAAGGAGCCGTTTCTCAGCTATACAAATAACAATACACTTGAGTGGTAGCTGTAATAGGAGGCCACTAAAAAATGTTTACGTAAACATAAACATCTGGCGTGCAGCTGCCCGCGCTTTGATATTTGAGAGCCCGGGCAGTCAACGTCATCACGTGACTCATGCTCGCCGGCGGCCAAGCGGTTATGAGATACATAATAATAATAATATAATATAATATAATATTTATTTGGAACACAACCTTAAATTACAGAGTCTTAATATCTAGTACAAGGACAGTTAATTTTAACATAATTACATACATAGCCAGCTGTCTATCAAACTAGGCAGAAACCTGTATCTTGGGACACATACATCACACGTTTGTGTGTTGTTTCATATTACAACAAATAATCCACGAGGAATTCACTCGTCTGTTTTCCTCAGTGTACAAGTGTTTTGCCTCCGACTGTACGTAGGTTCACCCCTCCACACAAGTCCCGCAGATTGTAGGGAACCCATCGAAACTGTTAGACACACGCGCTCGCCTCGCTTAGTACTTGTTAAGCTCGTTTTTACACGTACCATTGGGTGAATAGTGGTTTTAAGAAGACATATTGCTCGTTAGGATTGAGAGCAGTGTGACTAAGACTTTGAGAAGCTTGTGGCTATCTATACTAATCTATACTAATATTATAAAGAGGTAAAATAATTATGTTTGTATGTTTGTAAGTTTGTATGTAGGGGGTAATCTCAGGAACTACTTTGAAAAATTCTTTCAGTATTAGATAGCCCATTTATCGAGGAAGGTTATAGGCTATATATCATCACGCTAAGACTAAAAGGAGCCGAGCATTAATGGAAAATGTGACGCAGACGAAGTTGCGTGGGTCAGCTAGTATTATTATATAGTCACATGCTTCTCAAAGTCTCTCAAGACCTCTACCGCGTGTATCTGACATCGACGCACAAACGATTTCCATGGGTCCAGGGAATGATTCTGGACACCCCAGTGTTGGAATTTTTCGTCGGTTCTTTTCTCATTTTTTCATTTTTAGGGTTCCGTACCTCAAAAGGTAAAAACGGAACCCTTATAGGATCACTTTGTTGTCCGTCTGTCTGTCTGTCTGTCTGTCTGTCAAGACCTTTTTTCTCAGGAACGCGTGGAGGTATCAAGCTGAAATTCATATCAAATACTCAAGTCTATGGTCTCTTGGAGCTGTGAAAAAATCAAACTTCTAAGTCAACGCGATCAAAAGATACTCCCGTTTATGCCGCAAATTTTCGACACTCGCGAGGGAATCAAAACCTACAGGGTACTTCCCGTGAACTCAGAATCTTGAAATTTGGTACGAAGCAACGTCTTATAACACAGATAAAGGAAAAATTGCGAAAAGCATAAATTTTTAGTTACATCATATAATAAAAATATTTTTAATAATTTTAAACTTATTACCCCTTTACTCATGAACGCGTAGTGGTATTATATTGAAATTCTTAACAAATACTCAAGTCTATAATATCTTTAAGCTGTAACAAAATCAAACTTCTACGTCAACGCAATCAAAAGATACAGCAATTAAAGCCGCATATTTTGAAACTCGCAACTACTCGCAAGGGAATCAAAACCTAAAGGATACTTCCAGACGACCTGGAATCTTGAAATTTGGCATGAAGCAACGTTATAAAGTACACATATAGGAAAAATTCCGAAAATCTTAAATTTTTAGTTACATCACATAGTATATTTTTTTTAATAATCATAAACTTACTAGCTGACCCAGCAAACGTTGTTCAGCGATTAAAAAAAAAAACAGATGTTATACCTACAGGTTTGTACGGAACCCTCGGTGCGCGAGTCTGACTCGCACTTGGCCGGTTTTTTTTCAAGAGTACCACAAATAGGTATCAGCTCAGCTGAGCTGATATCTATTTGTGGTTTTATTCAGATTGCTCTTTTTAGTGAAAATAGTTAATTAATTATTTTTTTTATTAAAAATCTCGTTGGGTTAGGTCAGAATAACGATTATGAGCAGTCTAAAGTAAAAAAACCCTTGAAAAAAATGAAAAAATGAGAAAAATGCCGACGAAAAATTCTAAGTCTAGGGTGTCCTGGACCCATGGAAATCGTTTGTGCGTCGATGTCAGATACACGCGGTATATTTTTAAAGTATGCCTCATGGCCTTATCCGAAACTGAGGAATATCGAAAAACACTGAGAGGCGTCTCTTTAGTTTGCCATGTGTTATTACTTCCTAAAATTTGATCCATATCAGCTACAGTTTCGGATACTGTAATAATATTGGGTGAGTTTTCAGCCGGTTCCATTCCCGGGTAGGTACTACGATTTTTCAAAATTCCAGTGATGCAGTTTTATTTATTTATTTATTTTATTTAAATTACTCTCTGCACTCACAGTAAAAACCAACACGTGCAGAGAGTCAAAAAATCAATGAGATAATAAAAAAAAAATAAAAATGGTGCGATAATCAAAAATAATCAAAAGTAATAAAAAATAATTACAATATTAAAAAAATGGTAAATAAAAATAATCAAAATCATAAAAAAAAACTATAAAAAATAATCAAAACAATAAAAAAAAAAAACATAAAAAAATAGTCAATAAAAATTAAACACAATCAAAAATAATAAAAATTAGTCAAAATAATCTAAGTACTAAAACAATCCGTACAAATGAATCAAAATCGGATTTGAGACTCCTTTCAGTGTTTTACAATAATCCTCACAGTTTCGAATTTGGCACTGAAGCCACACATTAAAATTTCACCCTGTATATATATATAGACGTAGAATAGGTAATGATTCATTAACAGTGACAACCAAATTAATCCATGCCTCGTCCAACACGTGAAACCGTTACAAGTCAGAAGTCAGAAAATTGTGTAAGCCAGTTTCTACGCCGTTTAGGTCCGACAGGCAAACATCGTCATCATCATATCAGCCAGAACACCATCGACCGTGCGTCTTGCATCAAGCGGATTCTCGCCGTTGACGTCATCATCAGGTCATCCGGTTCACTTTGTGGGAGGCATCCGCTCCATGCAAAATATTGGTTAGCTGCTTCTGGTTACACTAAGAGCCGACCCAAATAGGACGGGAAATGGCTACGCCGCTAGGCACATTGCACACACGGCGTATTTTTAACGCGCCGACGAGGCACGTTTAACATACGCGCGCTCACGGCGCCGTAGATAACCAAAATGCAGTACTGGCTGCGTCTGAAGTGCTTTTAAAATGCTTTAACGCGCATCATCTGCATATTCTCGGGGCGTTAAAAAAACGCCGTGTTTAATGGCCCTAAGGTTGTCAGACAGTACGTTTTAGCCTTACCTCAACCTTATCACAGCTAATGCTAGAATTTTGGTACCCTAGGTAACTATCTTCACATCCGTAGCTACCGTATATCACCACCCACCACCCCCCCCCCCCCGGTTCCCCTCTCTCTCCTGACGTCTAGACAAGCCAATTAATATTTATCGGGCGCTAATAGCCGTCACACCTCGACCTACTTCCAATTATTTCTATTTTCAACGATTTTTAACAATACAACAATAAATTCTATTTTTGCTCCGCTGGAACTGGTACAGATTTATCTGGAGCAAGTTTGATACTTTTTTGTTTACAGCTTTTGTGTTCATCAAGCTCCGAGTTATTTTATTTTTAAACTAAAGAAATAAGCAGTACCTTTGAACTAATAATTATAATGTTGTATCTGTACCGTTTCTCTGTGTACATAAATTGTAAAATAAAAAAATTAAAAAAATAAATAAAAGCCAAGTTACCAAGTTCAAGGTCAGATAAGCAATCACTCTTTCTGGTACTCGGTACCAGAATTTTCTGCATCCGGTTACATTGGAAATTGACTACGACATCGTTGGAAAAGATTTGCTCAACACAAAGACTATGGCTCAACACGAGCAGATTTAAAATGATTTTTAAAAGGACATTGCTCTGCACCCATACATTGTTCGCCCTGGAACCAAGAGCATCGTAAAATTATATTGTGTTATATTGTCGATAATTAGTAAACTCCTATAAGATCTTATTTTTATAGAGGACTAGCTGCAGAATAGATATATTTAAAAAAAAGTATCAGATTTTGAGGTTATGATAACCGAATTAAAGTTTTTCATAGCTCTGAGTGAAACTGAAAACAATATTATAATACATTTGGCTATTTTAAGTACCTAGATAATTAGGTACCTATGTAGTTTTATTTCTAAAGCCTAAGTGTGTGTAAGTGCAACGTTTAAATGCATAGAATTTAATTAACTTAAGTTCCTGTATTCTTAGCATTGGTTTTGGAATGAGATAAAACGTGTGTTTATTTATGTTAAAATAGAATCGGCGTCCGTTTGAACGATGTGAGAATAAAACGCGACATCTATCTAGTGCATTTGCAAACAAGTTCTTCTGGACGGCGCTGTTTAAATGCGTGACTATGCAACCAGCCTTACCGATTAGGAAGTAAGTTATTTTTTTAAACCAACAGTCCAACATTAACTTATTATGTTAGAATAAAAAATAAAACAGTGATTTTAATTTCATGCAAACTCAAACTTAAACGACATGACGTTTCGCAAAGATGGCGGGCGATTAATGTTATTAGTTGCGTAAAGTACTTTTTATTGTTCATTTTGGCATGAAGCTAGTCCGTTTTAAAAAAGTATTCGCAACTAATATAATATTAAAATAGACAATTAATTATCGTGTTTGTCCGATACTTTTATTGTACAGGGCGAATCTGGACATTGTCTTTTAGAAGGTCCGTCCGTCTGGAATTCAGCGTAACATGAAAACTGCTGCTGATTTTGGTAGATTTCGACGTTTGACCACTATCTCACCTGATGTTAAGCAATGATTTGGTCTAAGATGGAGCACGCTTGCCTAGAAGTATTCACTCTTGACTTAAAGACTCCCACTTTGTAGCTATCAGGAAACACAGACTCACGCAAGGAATTCCACTCCTTAGCTGTATGCACAATGAATGAATTTCGTTTTGTGCGTATAGGTGGGATGTCCACCATGTACCGGTGGCACATCGCCGTACGTCTTCTGGTCCGATGGTGGAACGGGCTTGGCGGAATTAAGTTATGCAATTCCGTCGCACACTCTCCAAAATTTTACCGATAGAAAATCAACGGGCCAGCAACTCGGCGTCGATGCTCAAGACTTTGGAGCTTCGATTCGACGAGCTTATCATTGACGATCATCCTCTTGGCTCGTTTTTCAATTGACTCGAGGGCATCAAGCTGGTATCTGGCAGATCCGTCCCTAAGATGAGAGCAGTACTCCATACACGATCGAACTTGTGCTTGATAAAGTTTAGTAAATGTATTCCCAAAACGTTTTGTGCGTATAGGTGGGATGTGACAGGCCAGCAACTCTGTGTCGATGCTCAAGACTTTGGAGCTTCGATTCGACGAGCTTATCATTGTCGATGATCCTCTTGGCTCATTTTTCAATTGACTCGAGGGCATCAAGCTAGTATCTACTCGTAGCATGTCCTTACTACTCTTATAAATACGAAAATTTGGATGACTGGATGGATGAATGGATGGATTTTTGTTACTCAATCTCCCCTGGACGGCCGGCTTCGAAGGAAATTTAAATAATTCCATTTCTCCAACACGAATTTAATCACCAGTGGGAGCCAATCCCCAAAGTCCCGTGTTACCGCGTCCGTGTTGCCCACAGACTATTAGGTGAGGATTACAGAGGATCCAACTTGCGAACGTACACAACACTGTTGTATGCATGTAGTGGAGAATGTGTTGTAAGGAATGTGCGGAGTCGGTGTTTTGAGGTAAAGTCTGGTTTTGATACTGGAAAGGCTAAGCCACTGTAAAAGATAGAAAGAAAAATGTTTATTTGGGACTCGCACAATACACATAAAATTAAAAAAGTAAAACTTACTGTTATAAAAATAAGTTAACACAGTTAAGCTACGTCCTGAAATACTAATACTAATCAGTTATACTACATCCTGAAATACTAATACTAATCTGTGCGAGGCCAAAAAGGTTCCTATTTCAGCGTATACTGCGATATTTAAATAAATAAATATCATAGCGCATAGCATAGTATTATGGCAGGGCTTGAAAGTTATGTCATGAACACACATACGGAACACACACATGACTATTAAGATATTTTAATATGTAAATATATGACAATAATATAATATAACAATGTAAAAACTTGATAGGTTTTTCGTTTCATAATCCTCAACGGATATAATTTTACATAAGTTCATTAATTACACTGTATGAAACAAACACAGAATAGCCACCGTGGCTGCGATGATTTTAAGTACATTTGACTTAAAAATAATTGATAAATTGTATTAGTTTTTTATAAGGATCAACTCTGTGTGAACTTCAGGGCTGCTGGCGTGAAGTTATGTTAAGTGAAGAAACAACTTGCTTGACTCAGTGGAACGCAGAGCTAAGAGGCTCATTGGCGACGTAAAACTGGTGGATGCCCAGCTAAACAGCTTGGCTCATCGCCGCGCGCCGCAAGGTTGCCTGCTTGTCGGTCTTCTACAGATTGTACTTCAAAGAGTGTGCCCAGGAACTCCACGACCTCATCCCACCAGCCCCCTTCTACCATCGGACATCCAGACGCACTGCAACTTGCCATCCCTACCTTGTTGCTATTCCACCAACTCGCACTAAGCGCTTCCAAGCGTCTTTCATAATGCGCACAGCAAAGGAGTGGAACTCTTTGCCTGCGTCTGTGTTTCCGAATGCTTACAACCCTAATCTTTTCAAAGTTAGAGTGAACAGGCTACTTCTGGGTAAGCTCGCTCCATCGTAGACTTTGTCTCTGTCATCTCTGACCTAGAGTCAAGAGCAAACCCATACCAAATAAAAAAAGAAAAAAAAAAGACCAAAATCAAAAGTAATTTATTACAATTAAACTAAGAGCCAGTACTTTTTGAACTTCCAAGTGTTTCACAAAGAACCCTTCCGTCACTACCTCCTAGTTTTGTAGCTCCTGTGACTTCAATTTACCGTACCACTTACCTTGACGTACTCGTAATCGATATATCCGCAAAAATATTACAAAACAATAAACCATAGCCAATTGAGTCCCTCGCAAGAGGGTTAACTTTTAAGAAAGAAGTCCAAACGGTACTTGAAAGCAATGGGGCCATATCTGTCACTAACTATACAATATAAATATGGGCAACGACCCATAAACGGTCCGCTGCCGGTAATAGGCATCCGAGAATCGGCTGCAGACCGCTATAAAGAAGTGTTGCGTGCGTTAGAATGTTTGTGATAATCACCCGGGGCCACCCGGGGCCAGGTGGATGTGGACCTAAGTAATAGTGAACTATGTAGTTTAAAAAAAGTGATTGAATAATTTTTTGATCGACATTGGTGACGTTGCTTTTGGGATTCATCGTAGAGTTATTTACTTTATTGGTTGGCTCCCATTTGATAACTGTTTTTTTATTTATTGAAGTGAAAACGTTGAGCAGTTTTCTTGGGATGGGTATAAAATGTAAAACTCGCGTTAGGACACGTGACCTAATCGAAAATTCGTAAGACGGAGGACGCGTCAGGACACGTGATCTTATAGAAAATTCCTAAGACAGATGATTCAAAAATGCACAACGTTAATGTTCAAGTTTTCACTTCTGCCGGCACTCTCGGAGTGCCACCCGTTGTTGTTTTTTTTATTATGTAATGGGCTTGCTCTTGACCACAATCACAGCTGCAAAAACAGAAAGCGATGAATGAGGTATATGATGGAAAAAGCTTGCCCAGAAGATGCCTGTTCACTCCTGCTTTGAAGGCAGACGGGTTATATGTGGACGGTAACACAGTTTTTGACAAGGTACCACGCTCTTGAATCCTGTTGCAGAGCGATGATGTGGTCTACAATGAAGCATGCTTGTCTAGAAGTAACCTATTCACTTTTGTTTTAAAGAGGGTTATATAGCTGTTAGGAAACGCAGCCTTCAACTGTTGAAAGTAAAATCACAACCTGAGGGCCAATTCTACTAAATAACGTGTCATGCGAAAATCATGACATGCGAATGTGATTAGATTTTTAAGACACTGGAAAATGGTATTCTGCTAACATTATAATTCGTTCAATTCACAATCGCATCGCAGTATAATCACATTCTAGTCGCATAGCAGGCAAGTTTGTTTTCATTTACGAAAATAAATATGGTTTTGCGTTGGTTCAATACATGCAGATGATAATTATCCTACTATATATAATATAATATTATAAATGTGAAAGTTTGTATGTTTGTATGTTTGTTTGTATGTTTGTTCGTCAATCACGCAAAAATGGCTGATAGGATTTGAATGAAATTTGGTACACATATAGTTCACATCCTGGAATAACACATAGGCTACTTTTTATCCCGATAAAAGGCATAGCTTAATGGCGGCGGAGGAGGAAGTGGAAATCAGACGTTTCTGCTGCCTTAGTACTTCAGATTCACAAGTACCAGGAGAGCAAAAACCTGTCGAAATATTTTCGGGTCTAAATTTGTGAGCGCCAAAGATTCTCGAGTACCAGGAGAGCAGACGTATGTCAAAGTATTTTTGGTCAGTTTTTTTTTTTTTGCTGGAAAATAGATTGCCTTTCGTTGCAAGCGTTCATGTTTGTATGTTTGGATGTTTGTCCGTAAATCACGCAAGAACGGCTGAAGGGATTTAGATGAAATTTGGCACATATGTAGGTCACATCCTGAAATAACACATAGGCTACTTTTTATCCCGGTAACAAACACGACTTAATGGAGACAGAGGAAGAAGTGGAAGTACAAAGTTTCTGCTACCTTAGTACTTCAGATTTTAAAGTACCAGGAGAACAGAAACATGTCGAATTTTTTTACCGGGCTAGAATTTTATTACGAGTGCTAAAAGATTCACAAGTACAAGGAGACCAGGAACATGTCAAATTATTTTTGGGCAAGATTTTTTTTATAAGCTGAGCAGAAACTTTTCGAAGTATTTTCAGGCCTGTTTTTTTTTTTTGCTATTGTTAGGTAAACGTTTGGCCGCTCTCTTACCTGATGTTAAGCGATGATGCGGTCTAAGGTGGAGCACGCTTGCCTAGAATTCTGAGCGCTACAGATTTACAAATACAAGGAGAGCAGAAACATACCGAGGTATTCCGGGGCCGGAATTACGAGCGCTACAGATTCACAATTACCAGGAGAGCAGAAACATCTTGGAAGTTTTTATGGCGCTTGAATTATGAGCGCTTTAGATTCACAAGTACCAGGAGATGAGAAATATATCGAAGCATTTTCCACGTTGGAATTGTGAACGCTATATTTTCACAAGTACTAGGAGAGCAGAAACATGTCGAAGTTTTTTCTGGGCTGGAATTTGTGAACACTATAGATTCGCAAGTACCAGGAGAGCAAAACATGTCGAAATTTTTTACCGGGCTAGAATTTTATTACGAGTGCTAAAAGATTCACAAGTACAAAGAGACCAGGAACATGTCAAATTATTTTTGGGCAAGAATTTTTTTAAGCAGCTCTGCTCTGGGCTAGAATTTGTGAACGCTATAGATTCGCAAGACCCGGAGAGCAAAAACATGTCGAGGCATTTTGTAGCTGGAATTACGAGCGCTACAGATTCAGAAATACCAGGAGAGCAGTAACATCTCGAAGTATTTTTTGGGCTGGAAATTCTGAACGCTATAGATAGATTCCCGAAAATAACCAGGAGAGCAGACCCACGTCGATTTAGATGAGATGAGATGAGATGAGATGAGATGAGTTGAGATGAGATGAGATGAGATGAGATGAGATGAGATGAGATGAGATGAGATGAGATGAGATGAGATGAGATGAGATGAGATGAGATGAGATGAGATGAGATGAGATGAGATGAGATGAGATGAGATGAGATGAGATTTTTCTCACCACAATCCTATTAATATTATTAAAAAAAACCAGTCCAAGTACTTTCTCGAAGCTGGAAATATGAGCGCTAAAGATTTTCTTTCGAGTACCAGCAGAGCAGAAACATGTCCATGTATTTAGGGTAGTTTTTTTACTGGAAAATAGATGGCTTTCATTGCAAGCGATTCAAAAGTACCAGGATAACAAAAACATGTTGGAGTATTTCTGAGGCTGGAAATATGAGCGCTAAAGATGCATAAGTACCAGGAGACCAGACACATGTTTAAGTATTTTTGAGCAAGATTTTTTTACCAGGAGTACAGAACCATGTCGAAGTTTTTACTGTGCTGGAATTGTGAACACTTTAGACTCACAAGTACTAGGAGAGAAGAAAAATATCCAAATAGTTTTGGAGCTGGTATTGTGAGCGCTAAAGTTTCACAAGTACCAGGAGACCACACACATCAAAGTATTTCCGGGGCTTTAATTGCAAGCGGTTTGGATTCAAAGGCCACCACCAGGTAACCAGAAACATATCGAAGTATTTAGAATTTAGGATTTAAAAGATACCAGGAGAACAGAAACATTTCGAAGTAATATCGAGGCTAAAAATATGAGCGCCAAAGATTCACAATACCAGGAGTTATTCAGAATATTTTTCGCAAGAATTTTTCTGAGCTAGAATGGTGAAAGCTATAGATTCACAAGTACTAAGAGAGCAGAAACATGTTGAAATTTTTTCGTAGCTGAAATTGTGAGCAGTTAGGATTCAAAAGTAACAGGAGAACAGGAACATGGCGAAGTTTTTTCCGGGCTGGAAATATGAGAGCTAAAGATTTACAATGACCAGGAGCCCAGAAACATGTCGCAATATTTTCGGGCCTAGAATTGTGAGAGGTTAGGATTTAAAAGTGCCTGGGGAGACCAAAAACATGTCAAAATATTGCCAAGGCTGGAATTATGAGTGCTACAGATTTACAAGTAGATACCAGAATACCAGACAATTGATATATTTTTCGACCAGAATCGTGAGCGCTAAAAATCCACAAGTACCTTCCAGGGGACCACAAACATGTCGAAGTAATTTTGGGACTCACACTATCTGGATACCAGAATCATGAAGATGCAATTACAAGAATAACAATATGAGGCAATTAAGTTGCGCACCAGTTCTAAAGTCTACGCAGACGAAGTCGCGGGAAGAAGCTAGTTATCAATAATTGTGATAATTTCCATTTTAGTAACGTAATTTTTTATAGAAATTGAAGTCCAATTTATCGGGGTTAGTTAAACTCATATTCACAATATTTTCGTTTTCCGATTATAATCCTACTAATATTATAAATGTGAAAGTTTGTATGTTTGTATGTTTGGATGTTTGTCCGTCAATCACGCAAAAATGGCTGATGGGATTTGAATGAAATTTGGCACACATATAGTTCACATCCTGGAATAACACATAGGCTACTTTTTATCCCGATAAAAGGCATAGCTTAATGGCGGCGGAGGAGGAAGTGGAAATCAGACGTTTCTGCTGCCTTAGTACTTCAGATTCACAAGTACCAGGAGAGCATAAACATGTCGAAGTATTTTCGGTTCTGAATTTGTGAGCGCCAAAAGATTCTTGAGTACCAGGAGAGTAGACATATGTCAAAGTATTTTTGTCAGGATTTTTTTTTTTGCTGGAAAATAGATTTGCTTTCATTGCACGCGTTCATGTTTGTATGTTTGGATGTTTGTTCGTCAATTACGCAAAAACGGCTGAAGGGATTTAGATGAAATTTGGCACATATGTAGGTCACATCCTGAAATAACACATAGTCTACTTTTTATCCCGGTAACATACATGACTTAATGGAGACAGAGGAAGAAGTGGAAGTACAAAGTTTCTGCTACCTTAGTACATTAGATTCAAAAGTACTAGGAGAACAGAAACATGTCGAATTTTTTTACCGGGCTAGAATTGTATTACGAGTGCTAAAAGATACACAAGTACCAGGAGACCAGCAACATGTCAAATTATTTTTGGTCAAGTTTTTTTTATTAGCAGAGCAGAAACTTTTCGAAGTATTTTCGGGACTGGAATTCCGAGCGCTACAGATTCACCAGGAGAGCAGAAACATATCGAGGTATTCCGGGGCCGGAATTACGAGCGCTACAGATTCACAAGTACCAGGAGAGCAGTAACATTTCGGAAGTTTTTTTGGGGCTTGATTGAGCGCTTTAGATTCACAAGTACCAGGAGAGCAGAAACATGTCGAGGTATTTCGCCAGAAAATTACGAGCGCTACAGATATATTAAAATACCAGGAGAGAAAATATATATCTGAAAGTTTTCAAGTTGCTGGAATTATGAGCGCTATACATTCACAAGTACCAGAAACATGACGAACGAAGTATTTTCAGGGCTGGAAATTGTAAATGCTATAGATTCACAAGTACCAGGAACGCAGAAACATTTCGAGATATTTTCGGTGCCGGAATTGTGAGCGCTAAAGATTTACAAGTACTAATAAGTAATTAGTAGGATAGTAGGACTTTAAGAGTAGTCCAGTTTTTCTTGAAATTGGGATAAGACGAGATGAGATAAGATGAGATGAAAAGAGATGAGATGAGACGAGATGAGATGAGATGAGATGAGATTTTTGTCACCACAATCCTACTAATCCTACTAATATTATAAGATTTTTTTAGAGCCGAAACTTTTCGAAGTATTTTAAGCACTGGTTTTTTTTTTACTATTGGTAGGCAAACGTTTGACCGCTATCTCACCTGATGTTAAGCGATGATGCGGTCTAAGGTGGAGCACGCTTGCCTAGAATTCCAAGCGCTACAGATTCACAAGTACCAGGAGAGCAGAAACATCTCGGAAGTTTTTTTAGGGCTTGAATTATGAGCGCTTTAGATTAACAAGTAACAGGAGATCAGAAATATGTCGAAGCGTTTTCCGCGTTGGAATTGTGAACGCTATATTTTCACAAGTACTAGTAGAGCAGAAACATGTCGAAGTATTTTCTGGGCTGGAAATTGTGAATGCTATAGATTCGCAAGTACCAGGAGAGCTAAAACATATCAAGGCATTTCGGAGCCGGAATTACGAGCGCTACAGATTCAGAAGTACCGGAGAGCAGTAACATCTCGAAGTATTTTCTGGGCTGGACATTCTGAACGCTATACATAGATTCACGAAAATAGCCAGGAGAGCAGACACAGGTCGATTTATTTTCGGCGCCGGAGTTGTGAGCGGTTTAGTTTACACACAGTTTTTTTCACAAGTAACATCAGAGCAGGAACCTATCGAAGTATTTTCGGGGCTTGAAATTGTGAACGCTATAGATTCTCAAGTACCAGGAGAGCAGAATCATATTGAGATATTCCGGGGCCGGAATTACGAGCGCTACAGATTTACAAGTACCAGGAGAGCAGGAACATGTCGAGGTATTTTTAGGCTGGAATTAAAAGCGATATTGATTCACAAGTACCAGGAGACCAGGAACATGACAAAGATTTTCAGGGCTGGAAATTAAGAACGCTATAGATTCGCAAGTACCAGGAAAGCATAAACATGTTGTTTGGGGCTTGAATTATGAGCGCTTTAGATTCACAAGTACTTTACATCAGAAATTTATGTCGAAGCATTTTCCGCGTTGGAATTGTGAACGCTATATTTTCACAAGTAGGTACTAGGAGAGCAGAAACATGTCGAAGTATTTTCTGGGCTGGAAATTGTGAACGCTATAGATCAGCAAGTAACCAGGAGAGCAGACGTACGTCATTTTATTTTCGGCGCCGGAGTTGTGAGCGGTTAAGTTTAAAAAATACCAAGAGAACAGAAACATGTCGAAGCTTTTTTTAGGGCTAAAATTAATTAACTCTAAAGATTAACAAGTAACAGGAGAGCAGAAACCTGTCGCAGTATTTTCGGGGCTGGAAATTGAGAACGCTACAGATTCTCAAGTACCAGGAGAGCAGAATCATGTTGAGGCATTTCGGAGCTGGAATTACGAGCGCTACAGATTCAGAAGCACCAAGAGAGTAGTAACATACATCTCGAAGTATTTTCTGGACTGGAAATTCTGAACGCTATAGATTCCCAAAAATAACCAGGAGAGCAGACACACGTCGATTTTTTAATTTAATATGTCAAAGTATTGCCGGAGCTGGAATTATGAACGGTGCAGATTCACAAGTAGAAACCAGAAGACCAGAAACATGCCAAAGTATTTTTTCGACAGGAGTCGTGAGCGCTTAAGACTCACAAGTACCTACCAGGAGATCACAAACATGTCGAAGTAGTGTCGGGGCTGAAATCTTACTTTCAGCCGCACCGCAAAGTATCACAATATCTGGATACCTGAATCATGAAAATGCAGTTCCAAGGATGAGACAATGAGGCAAAAAAGCTGCGCGGCAGTTCTAAAGTCTACGCAGACGAAGTCGCGGGAAGTAGCTAGTATTTTATATAGGTAAAACATTGAAACGACTTTCAAAGCAAACAATATTTGATTGGAAATATACCTACCTCAATTGGAACGTACTTGTAAATACGCCGCGCAGGCGTGGAGCGGATGATTTAAGACGTCAAAAAGAGACGTCATAAATGCTAGTCAAAATATTATATTTTGTTAGAAACTCTTATTTTCTGCTGAAATGTATTTTTGTATAGATGTATTGCATTATCAAAAGATGAAGGACCTTTTTTTGAAGTACTATATTAGCCATCACAACACCTATCAGCGCGAGCGACTATATTATACCCATGGGTTGCTTCATTTGGTATTCTGGAATAGAATCTGAGTATTTAGGGTAAATAGAAGCTCTCGGAACCTTTGTAAAAACTGTGTTTGTGTTTAAAGTGAAAGGATAACAGTAAAAACCATAAGAACTGATTGTGCCGTTATGATGCAGGCGGTCCTTCGTACTGCAATGAACCTAATCTACTCAGCTCGTTTGCTGATCACAACAGCAGTTTCATCGATATCCTGGCCCTACTGGCTGAAGCTTAAACACTGGATTTACAGAGTTTACCGACTGTACGATACTACAATGTTATATTGTTTATTATAATTTACTACAATTCTAGTTTTTTATATAGAATGTTACAAATAAAAACATTGATTTAAGTTATCTTGTTATTTCCTTTTTGCATTATAAAGTCTTAGGTACATAGAAATTCTAAGTTGCCACTTGGCTACTACAGAAAGAAATTTAAAGTCGTAAATAATCTTATTATTCATATTTGCACTAAAGCCACTTCAGAACTTTAAAAAATCTATACCTAACATTGATACCTATTGTGAATGTAAATATGTACATGGGCGTATGATGTTTTAAATATTGCTAGGAAAGACAGAAACAAACGTAAAAGTAAAAGAAAAATTACAAAAACACTGAATAAAAAAGAGGGGTTTGAACTTAAGTCCAACAAAATGAAAGCCAGTTACCAAACCACGTAGGCTAACTCCATGGTTGACATTTGCGTAAAATATGCGTTCTAGTTGGTAACCTTTAGTAAAACTATATACGTTTTATATCATGTCACAACCAAACAGTAAAATCCGACTTATAAATGCATACAGACTATCTGGTCTTTAAAATGGAGATGGTAAACAGTTTTATTGAAGGCGGATCAGCTTCCAGCCGGATTATCACATTATTTAATGAGAAAGCCATAATTTTATGTAATTAATTTAGCGTGTCTTGAACCACCTTTGTAAATCCGTGGTTAATCCTATACATTTAAGTAATTTGTGACTACCATAACAACAAAAAATTTAATACTGAGCGTTAAAAGATTAATATTGACCCGTTAAGAGTCCTATTACATTTTTTACGGAAATTCATGATTTTTGACGCTGTAATTTTCAGCAGCAGTAAGATATTTTAATTATTTGATCCTGAATAACGATAGTGCCAGTCTCTTTCTTGTAAGTTAGGGTTACACATTTTCATTTTTCTTTTCGTGTAATTTACTATAAATATTTTACGAACTCAGTTTGCAAGAAAAAATGTCGGCGATGGAACTTTGACGGTCAAATTCACATTGTTACAATCAATTCTTTTAAAAACTAAAATTGCTAAAAGGTAAGTTGAATGTTTTACTTGTTTATTGGAGTTCTAGAATTTCTTGAAATTCCTTGAGTTTTCACGGAAAAAAACGTAAAGAAAGCCTAATTTAAGCCAGAATTGTCTTCATTCAGCGTCCATTATATTCCAAATAAAAACGATTTTATCAAATAAATTTATATGACATAAAATTTCAATCTACAATGAATACGTTTCATTAGTTTTCGTTTGTCAATATAATACAACAAAATTACAATAAATAAAATTAAAGTACTATAAATTCTGCGTCAATTCAGCGCGCGCGCTCCTCAGTCTCGCGCGAGCGCCCAAATAAACTATAATCCTATTCAGACTAGTAAGTATCAAATAGTTTCGCGGACTATAGATGTACCCCCAACGCAGACCAACGTAACTTGATCTATTGCAAACGAGCATTTACGATTCGTAATAGGACTCTTAAGGCGTCGAACTACTACAAAGCGCTAATACTTACACGATCGTCTCGTTAATTTTTGCGACAATCCCTATCGCGGCAAAGCAAACGCACCATCAGAGGACGCCATGTAGTATTTTCGAAGATTATTCGTATCAGGATGACACCTTAGCGATTCGAACAGAAAACAGGTGTTTATTTAAAAAAATGTATCATTGAAATTAAACTACGTATTTAATTTGCAGCTATGTAATTACCATGTATGCAAATGTAGGTACTATCTTTTTTGATTTGAGATGGGTTTGCTCTTGACTCTAGTCGGATGAGTGAAAACCGTGGTAAAAGAACTCATTTTTAAAGTCAATGAGGTCATCCTACAGTCGGTCGGTACAAATTACACTGAGTGAACCATGAGCAGTCGTAGAAAATATTGCAATGAAGATCCGGCTAAACATGAATTAACACTGTAATACAAAACGGCTCCGATTTTAAGTGAAACAGCTAGCCACTACGTAAAGCGGCGCATACTATTTTTATATTTGACTGCGACACATGCACGTCATTTTTGACTCTGTTATACTGCTAAATGAAATCCTAAAATAACTTTGAGTGTAGCTATAGCTTTTTTAATATGAAGTAGTTTTTTTTAACAAAGTTGACCAAAGTAACTATCATTTTGCAATTATCTTGTAAATTAAAATATTACCTACTATACAAAACTGGAAACACAATAAAACTCCTTAGAATTTATTGCAGAAAAGTCACACATGAACGCAACTTGTTGCTATTCATCTGCTAGTAGGCGTCAATATTATTTAAATCTTCTTCATAATATTTGCATGTAAGAGTAAAAAAAATAAACCACGTGAGAATCAGTCCACACATGAAGGGTTTCAAGGGTCATAGCAACAATAGAAATATACAATCTGTAATTTTCACAGATTGTATATTTCTATGTAATTAACTGAATTCTTATTTAGGATCTTGAGATACAGCCCGCTGACAGACAGACAGACGGACAGACAGTGGAGGCTACTAATAGTTCCGCTGGTTACCTTTTGGGTACGGAACTCTAAAAACATTCATCAAGTCAGCCACCCGTACTTCCAAACCTTCACGTTTATAAATAATACATACTTACCTAAAAATTAAAGAAGGATTACCAGTAGAATATAATACACACACCCTACCACATGCTACGACTAGATTGTAAGACTTCATCCATTCAAAATCAAAAGAATTTAATCTAGACTTTTTTTTAGTTTAGCTGCGTTCCTCTTATGGTATGGTTCTCAGTTTTTAGTAAGGTTTCTTTAAGACTGCCTTAATTTAGAATCAATAATTCTAACGTGAGATAATCGACAGATCGAGTATCTAGGCAGACGTGTGTAGGTATGGATTTATATTTTAATTTACTTATCTCCTAAATAAGCATTGTAAAATGTTAGGTACTTGCTAATTTTTGACCAAAATGTCCTAAGAACTAAACGACTGGAGAATAAAGTGACCACCAAAAGTGAACACCTATCTTTTATTTAGAAATCTTTTCACAGAAAAATAAAACACTCATTTGCTTATAATATCTTGCTATATGCTTTCCATCGGTTGTTCTTATGATGCAGAAATAAACTCGTATCTTATTTATACCAAAGGAACTCCAAAAAGTAAAGTATCTGAAAGGAAGAAAAGAGTATTAAGTATTGAGTATTAAGTACTAGACTAACATCGTTAAAAGTTCTCTCTTCTAGCCTTTTCCCGGACCTCCTCTTAAAGCGACTTCTCTGACAAATCACAGAGAATTTTGCTTATGTTTTGACCACACATTGGTGGTTTAAGTCTGTTTTACCCTGCTACATAGGTATGAATCTGAAGGAACCGAGTTTTGTTCCTCTATGTTACTAGTGTAGCATTGAAGGAGCTACCAATTCCCGGTGATAAAGAAGCTTAGGATATAGGTACATTGTTGCCTTATTTCTGAATTATAATAAGTATGCGCTTAGTAGACCAACCTTGCTGCAACAATAGTCCACTCCTTAGCGTATCCTTTTGGATAAACGGCTCCATTTTGGTAAAACTAAGTGAGTCTGTAATCTTTTTCAAACGCAAGGCCGCTTTTGAAATATACGTCAATTGTGAGGCGCCCTAGCCTACAACACTGAGAACAGCTTCTGCTGCTCGCTCTACGTCGTATCACCACCAATTCATCTTCTTCACAGAGCCCGATGAATAAAAATCCCTCCACAGGCTGAACCAACACGTTTTGTATTATTTCACCACACAAACACAGAACTATGTATTGTAGTTTTACTGCACATGGCTCTGCTTAATAAATCTTGGATTCCATGATGTTTTTAAGGACTAAATAGAGAAAAAATAAAAAATTTGAATCTGCAAAAGCTAAAATTTTCCTTCAACTTTCGATCTCAAAATAATTCCATGGTTACGTCAGTTTTGACGTTGTTATATTTAGCAAAATACCGTTTTTGTCACATTTTCAAATGTCGTTCAACTTTAAAAATAGCTGAATACCGTTCCAATACATTTTTTTGTAAAATTCAATTCGCAATATAATCGCATGAAACTTCAACTTTGGTTGTCCTTTTAAGTTTAGCAGAATACCTTTTTTGACATTTTGGCATTGAGATGCGAATGCGACTTGAATTTGAACGTTTTTAAATTAGTAGAATTGGCCCCCTGATTATTATTCAGGAAGAATTAGACGTAGGAGTATCTACAATATACTCAAACTAGTTTTTTCCTGTGACTTCGTTCGCACATAACCCGTTTTTTCCCCGTTTCCGTGTACTCTATAGCTTTCCTCATGAATGTGGCGATTGGTAATTCCAGAGACAAGCGCGTCGAAAAAAATAGCCCATCTCTCCAGCTTTATTACATTAATAGTAATTTACCAGAAGTCATGTTTAAGATCCACGCGTTGGAGCAACTTATTGGGATCAACCTGGCAAACACAGAACTCACTCACCTACGCTGCCGTTATAAAAAGGACGTATCAACACAAAACGAAGTAATCGATTTCCGACATTAAGTAAAAAACTTAAGCTTGAAAATCGGTAAATTCGTTTTGTGTCGATAGGTTCTTTATTCTTATGACGGCAGTACGTTACGTTTAATGTATAATATTGTACAGATAATATTAAAATGATCTTACTTTTGTCAATAGCATCACACAGTTAATCGTCGTTACCTTTATCGAATGTTATAAATAGGTATTGAATAGATTTACAGACGTTTATAAAAAATACAATCTCCCCATTATGCCTGCAACATGAATGTACTTAGCGTACAGTGTTGTGTGCGTCGGTTATTAGAAACTTAGCATCAAGCCGGACAATGTCGGCTAACTGCAACCAGGAGTAACAACTCTTTGTACAGCATTGTTGGAAACTTAGAAGATTATTAACCAATCGAAAAGTTGTTGCATTGACTTGTATATTAAAGTTTCTTCACACGTCTTGGTTATTGAGAAGTGGGTTTTTAAGAAGCTGCTAGGTTGGGGTAAGAACCTAGAATGATTCTTAAATGAGACACCACGGGTACTAACGGGTAAAAACTGGTCAAGTGGGAGTAGGACTCGCGTGCGAAGGGTTCCGAACCAATTTCATATTTTCACATGTTTTTTTACACTACAAGTTTTTCTGTGATAGTATGGTATTGAATTTTAGGATTAGTATTAGAATAGTTAATATCGGGATTGCTACCAAGTACCTTTTTATTTGCGAGTTTCCGATATTTCGGCACTGTTGCAAGCGCCATGATTTTTTTTTTTTTTTTATACAAACGGGTAAACTCTTGGCCTAAATCTCACCTGATGGAAAGTGATGATTAGGCCGAAGATGGAAGCGAGTTTCACCCGGAATCCTCTTATACAGAGGAACTGGCTATCATACCTCTAACTGCCGGAACACAACAATGCTGTTAACATTGTTGTTATGGCGACAGACTTAGACATCACGGAGTAACTGAAGATCTTGCCGGTGGGATGTTCAAAAGGTACATGGCAGCAATCCCGATATTAACTATTCTAATGTTAGTGACCATGAAAGTTTAAAACAATATATTTAGGATTAGTAGTTTCGGATATAAGGTGAGGGAATGGTAATTTTTAGTCTAATTTCTTAAATAACTCCCAAACTATTTATTTAAATTATAACTAAAACCTTAACAGCAAGCCTTTTCTTTTGATATGTCACACACAATGCAGACACAGAACACATTTTTTGAATGTTCTAGTTTGACCCCCAAAAGTGACCCCTATACTAAAAATGTATTTATTTACGTAACGCGTCCATGTTTGGATGATAGAAATCCAAATGTATACAAAATATCAAAAAAATCGGTCTAGTTAATCACGAGAAAACCGACTGTGATAGATATACAGACCGATAGACAGACACCCTTTTTTTTAGGATGGTCGAAATCGGCAAATGACTTCTCGAAGGAATTGTCGTACTTTTACTGATTATAACCCATTCATGTTCCTTCTTTGCCCTTTGTGTTCCGGAGCCGCGGTATATCTTTCGAATAGTCCCGCGACTCCGGCAGGCGTCGGCCCTTTCGGGCTCCTCCTTATGATGACACTCTTTGAGGCGCGTGGAACACGAACGCGCCGTCGATACGGCCTGTCGTCATAAGACGGACGGACGGCGAGCTACCCATAGCTCACCTTCCACAGTCCCGCGCTTACGACGTCTACGACGAGAGGTTCTCTCCCTCGCCTATTCCGCCACCCCCTTCGCTAGCATGATTGCTTCGCAGAAGGAGGTGACGGCGTCCCATTCCGTCTCGCTCCGGACCATAGATTGGACCAGGGCCGGACGCGAGAGGTCGCCGCCGATCGCCGTTTCGAGGACTCGGCGGTGCTCCACCCAAGGACTAGCTGTTGCCCTCGACTTCGTTCGCGTGTATGTCGAAAAGTCGCTATGTAAGATTGCTAAGAAAGATATAAAAACTTCTGTGCACGATGATGAACGAAATTGCTAGGGTTGATAACACCCAGTTGCGAAATTTGTTCAAAAGACTCACCGCGGCCCTGGAACGCAAAGGGCACTAGGAAGAACACGGATGGGTTTTAGTCAGTAAGAGTCTGACAGTCCCTTCTGACCTGATGAGGGTCGCGGGTAGCCTATGGAACCGAGTACCAGTTGTTGTGGAGACACTTGGGGGTGACTTATGTCCAGCATTTAAATGATACTTAAACATAACTTATTAGGTACTAGCTGACCCATGCAACATCGTCTGCGTAACATTTTTCATTACTGCTCCGCTCCTATTGATCTTAGCGTGATGATATATAGCCTGCAGCCTTCCTCGATAAATGGGCTATCTAACACTGAAATAACTTTTCAAATCGGACCAGTAGTTCCTGAGATTAGCGCGTTCAACCAAACAAACAAAAAAAACTCTTCTGCTTTATAATATTAGTATAGATTAATACCCAATCACCGAGGCAAAGATATGCGTCTGCCTATTCCTACTAAGAAAACAAGATGTATTACCATTTTTGATGAATACAAATAAAATCCCAATAAAAAAACAAGCGATCATGAATTCCGCTGGCTGTCAGCGATTCGTAACAATAAATACATTGGAGTCGCGTGGAGCGATACATTGCGCGTTATTTACGGCAGCTTTGTGCGGGGCTCAGCTGCAGCCAGCAATGGACGGCGACGTACTGACAGCACTTTAATAGGAGTGCTGTATACTGATGGGGAGGACTATTTGTTTTGGAGAGGAATTAAATCAATTCGTAGTTTTTGTGGTAAAAAAGAAACAGGGTAGTTATGATGTTTTTTAGGGTTCAAACATCCGTGATAAACGGAACCCGTACCTATAGGATCACTCGGGTGTCTGTCTGTCTGTCTGTCTATCACAGCCAGTTTTCTCATAATCTACTGGATCACTTCTGTTGTAATTCGGTAAACATATGGACTTCTGTGACGCAAACACGGACGCGTTACGTAAATACGTAAATTTTGAGTATGGGGGACACTTTTTTTGAGTACGGTACGGAACCCTTCGTGTGAGTCCGACGCGAACTTGATCGATTTTTTTTGTGAGTGTGAACACAGCTTTGAAAAACTTTGAAAAAAAATCCATGGTTATTATATTTTTACTTCAATAAAAATAGAGAATTTAATTAAAATTGCCTTCAATTTGGTTAATCCAAATTGCTTTCTCTAACCTCCAAAATTAGCAAAATAATCACTGGAGAAATAAAAAACATAGTTTTACCTGAAGAGTTAAAATGTCAGTTTCGTATTTATTCTTCTTCTTTTCGTATTTATTATTCCTTGGATGGGTGCGTGATGCAAACCTAAGACAACTATCTGTAGGCCATACAAATATACAAATATTTGTTCCGTGCGGGAATCGAAACCGTGACACGCCGTCGCCGTTTGCCGTGAGCAGTCGCTCAATAACGACACCAAATTGTCCCCTCGAAAAGATCAACCATTTTTTATTTAACCGACTTCCCAAAAAGGAGGAGGTTCTCAATTCGGTTGTATGTTTTTTTCTTCTTCATAAGTTTGTTACCTCACAACTCCGTCAATTATGAACCGTTTTGAAAAATTCTTTTTTTATTTGAAAGGATATGCTTGTAGAAATTTAAATGGGACCATTTCAATTTTATCAAAATTGGTTACGAAGTTTGGATTTTAAATCGAAATAGCTGGAATTCGTTTACTTGGATGATGGTTTTTTGTCATCCAAGTAATCGAAATTGCGTATTTTGCTTTTCTGAGATTTTGCATTGTTGTTAGGTGTGGAGTACCACTAAAAAGTGAAAAATAAAAAACTTTAAAAAAAAATACAACCGACTTCCAAATAAAAAAAAAACACTACAAAGAAAAAAAAATACCTTTAATTTTGGAAGTGGGTGTCAAAATACGAAGAAACTAACAAAAACACCGACTTCCGAAATTGAAGTTATTTTTTACTTTGTAGTTTTTTTTTTTATTAAAAAATGTCGATACAAATAACATCTATATCGTTGGTTCCAAAGTTTCGATAAAAAAAAAAAACAAATTGCATTCAATGATCTCACGAATACCTTGCGAATGCGATACGTCTTCTACAAGCTTTCAGAAGGCTTCAGATACGTCTCCAAGAATCTATTCAAAGAAATACCATTCCTTCGTTCCATCGAAAGAAACCACATAAAAATAAAACAAAAAAAAAATATCTACTGAACAGATCAAATGGTATCAAATGGCAACTGAAAGATTTTCCCATGGAGAGTTGTGGAGCTGATAAAAATATATCAAACAGCCACTGCGTTGACGTAAGTCACTATGCAGATGGGGTCAGAAGTTTCTATTTACCTTCTTCTAGCTTTTAACAAGAAGCAAGACTACTGAAATGGCCCAAAGTATCTCTAAACTGAAGTGGCACTGGCCGGTCGATTCTGTCGACATCTCACCGTGATCACTTAGCTGGAGTGAACGACAAGTGAGCTGTCATGCTTTCTTGTTTGTATGGTTTGACAGCTCACTTGTCGTTCACTTCACCTAAGTGTTCACTTCGACATGTTTATAGAATCGCACTGCAGAACACATTGTTCGCAGAACAGGAGGACTAAAAAAAAACCGGCCAAGTGCGAGTTGGACTCGCGCACTGAGGGTTCCGTAAGCAGAAGTTGCGATTTACGATTAATGACGTATATTAAAAAAAAACTACTAACTAGATCTCGTTCAAACCAATTTTCGCTGGTAGTTTACATGGTAATGTTCATCATATATTTTGTTTAGTTTCATCATTCTCTTATTTTAGATGTTAAGGGGGGGGGCACACATTACCACTTTGGCAGTGTCTCTCGCGCAAACTATTCATTTTAGAAAAAAATGATCTTAGAAACCTCAACATCATTTTTGAAGACCCTATCCATAGATACCCCAGGTATGGGTACGATGCAAAAAAAAAAATTTGAGTTTCAGTTCTAAGTATGGGGACCCCCAAAATGTATTGTCTTTTTTCTATTTGTGTGTGAAAATCTTTATGCGGTTCACGGAATACATCTACTTACCAAATTTCAAGAGCATAGTTCTTATAGTTTCGGAGAAAAGTGGCTGTGACATACGGACGGACGGACAGACAGACAGACAGACATGAATCTATAAGGGTTCCGTTTTTGCCATTTGGCTACGGAACCCTAAAAAAGGCCAATTTAGTTGAATCATAAATTATAATATAATCATACAAAAATCTGTGAAATTCCATTTTAATCGCTAAAGCATTAGGGTACTAGATTGATTAGGAAAATTCGACAGTGAATGTGTTTTCTGATCTGCTAAAGTGGCCTGTTTAGACCCACTAATGGTCTTGGGCCCTAAAGATTCTGGAGTGGAGCTGGTGGGGAAAATGGGACTGCGCTGAACACATCTGTCGCATGCCAAACGGTCTATTGGGTTAATCAACCGAAATGTGGATCCCAGAATATGTAAGGCGACATCGTGGCAGACTCAAGAAATGATGGCAAAATGAGCTAGACGCATATCAACATGATTGGTCTGCGCTTACCCAAAGCCGGTTTTAATGGAAGGAAGAAATTAATTTAATTTATAGCCCTTTCGATCCCAATGTGATGACCGATGATGGAACGTGGGAATTAGCACAGGAAAACAGAGGACTGTGCCAGTTTTATTGTTACTCGGATAAAAAAAGAGTTGTTAGAAAAATACGAGGCGATTTGTATTTGCATTTGTATTTGTGGCGATTTGTATTTTTAAAATTTAAAAACAGTGTTTTTGCGACTGTACTATAATTTAATAATTTATTTATTTATTTATTTACTTACAAGAACATGTACAACATTACAGATCTATAGTGTTATCCAAAGCATTGTACAGTACAAATAAAAAAAAGGAACATAATAGAAAGTTTTGTAAAAAAAAAATAGTACAGTCGCCAGCACATCAAGGTAACCGAAACTGTCAAATTTTCCAAATCAACTTTGGACCTTATAACTTAAACCGTAAAGTTGAAAATCCATTGAAGAAATTTTACAGATTATTGTAGCTTGATGTGCTGGCGTCTGTACCTATCCAGTATCAACAAGCATTTTTTTAGTTTAAGTTTTCATCAGATTGATCGTAAAAAACTGATATATATAAATATACTAATATTATAAAGAGGTAACATTTGTTTGTAAGTTTGTATGTAGGGGGTAATCTCAGGAACTACTGGTCCGATTTGAAAAATTCTTTCAGTCAAAATTCAAAAAAAAAAAAAAAAAAGTTTTTTTTTGTATTTTTTTTGTATTAATTTCAAAATTAAATAAAATACATTGATGAGTACGAAGTTTTTAGGTTGGCAGGAAAGGTCTAAAATACGTACATAGATCTACGTCAAAATAAGTAGAGTTGGCAACGCTGGACTATGCTCAACAGTAGGCAAAATTGGGCTGTGTATGGCGGATGGTGATGATTTGTGATCATATAGCAGTAAACAATAGGCTAGATTCCATCATCCACAAATTGCAAAACTATTTAGTCCGTCAGTTAGAGTATTGAAAAATAATGGACACGTATTTTTTTGTTTTTGTAAATCATTGAATATTGACAAAGATAAAATGTATCAAACTCGGGAGTGGGGGCTCGTGACGTCACGATCCGCTAAAAGTTATGCCAGGGTGTGATGTATTGAGAATTTTAAAAGCGTCGTAACTTAGACAATTTTGGGTCCCCCAACAAAAGGAAAAATACGTGACAAATATTTTTTTAAAATCTAACTGTCGGACTTATTATATTTTTTCAGGACACAAGCCTATTTTCACTATGTGTAACTTATGTTATATTATTTCTTGTGGCACTTCTGCATATTTTTACTCGGCATAGTAAAGTATGAATAGTGATCATTTTGCGTCGTGCCACTTTATGAATTAAAACACATCGTCGCTCAGCAACTCTATCAAAAGGAAGCTTGTTGAATAGGAGAGTTTAGCTGTGGGACAATTCAGAAAACATAGCGAGTTTTAAAGACATTACAATGGCTCTGCTTCCACTTTGATCCTTCAATGGCTTTGCTTTAATGTGCTAAATATACACTTTTTGGGAATCAATATTGGACTATTCAATCAATTTGATCTCATAAAGTTAATCTCATGTAAATATGTACTGCCATTTGTCAATATTTTTTTGAAGAAGTAAGATATCTATTTAGAAATCAGGTTTAAAATTTGGGATTAGGTAGAACTTACTCAAACTTTAGAACATAATTATAAATTATCTGAACAGCTACTTAAGGAAATGGCTTTGTTTTTATTTTCATGCGGATCGGTAATTAACTTCAGCCGCTCGATTCTGTCGACATCTCACGGTCTACACTCAGGTGGAGTGAACGACAAGTGAGCTGTCATGCCATCTTGTTAATACGGTTTGACAGATCACTTCGCTTAAGTGTTCACTTCTACATGTTAATAGAACCAGCAGAATCGCACTGCTGAGCCAGAAAATAATGTTTTTATTGATTTAAATCTGTTATGAATCCCAACATAATTATTAACGTCTTATGCTAGCGCTATAACTTTTTTTGAAAATCCTTTGCCAAAATCGTTCACAAAGAACTCCTCTCTAACAATACAGAAAATCTTTTAAAAGTCTTCAATACCAGCACCACAAACCAAAAAAATAATACCATTTCCTGGAACGTAAACACGTCTACACCTCCCACAAAGACGAACGCATCAACGCCGCGGCAACTTGAGCCACCTTCACAGGAGATTCCATTTGCCGCAAGCTAGCCCCCTTCGCCCCCTTGCGTCACTCCCAGCCCCCTCCAGGTACAGACACGGTATATCGGTACACGTATGCTAATGCCGAATGCGATACTGCACCGATATCGGCAGGGGCTAGGAAGTTCTAGACAGAACAGATGATTTTTAAATTAAATCTGTATTTATAAGTCAATAAAACTGCCTAGCGTTTTTTCTCGGCTTCCAGTTTAGCCAGTAAAACTGAATACTAGAAACTTGCGTTGCTCTGGGATCAGCTTCTAGTCAAGCTGGTGCAGCTGAATACTAGAATCTTGCTTTGCTATAGGATCAACTTCTAGTCAAGTTAGTGCAGGTGAATACTAGAATCTTGCTTTGCTCTGGGATTAACTTCTAGTCAAGCTGGTGCAGCTGAATACTAGAATCTTGCTTTGCTCTGGGATCAGCTTCTAGTCAAGCTGGTGCAACTGAATACTAGAATCTTGCTTTGCTATAGGATCAGCTTCTAGTCAAGCTGGTGCAGCTGAATGCTAGAATCTTGCTTTGCTATAGGATCAGCTTATATTCAAGCTGGTGCAGCTGAATACTAGAATCTTGCTTTGATCTGGGATCAGCTTCTAGTCAAGCTGGTGCAGCGAAATACTAGAAACTTGCTTTGCTATAGGATCAGCTTATAGTCAAGCTGGTGCAACTGAATACTAGAATCTTGCTTTGCTCTGTGATCAACTTCTAGTCAAGCTGGTGCAGCTGAATACTTGAATCTTGCTTTGCTATAGGATCAGCTTCTAGTCAAGTTGGTGCAGGTGAATACTAGAATCTTGCTTTGCTCTAGGATCAGCTTCTAGTCAAGCTGGTGCAGCTGAATATTAAAATCTTGCTTTGCTCTGGGATCAGCTTCTAGTCAATCTAACTTCTAGAATCTAGCATTTATCTGGGTCGGCTTTCAATCAAGCCGACCCCTGAGAAATGCTGCTTAGCTGAGCTCCACAGCCCATTAACTGGAAAACAATGTATCCCCAAAAAGAGACCTCATTCTCAAAATGGGTATACTTTATTCACGCGATCGTATTGGGCACTTGTCTCACGAGGAAGCTATTAGCTATCAACTATTCGCTAGCTGAAGAAAGGGACAAAAGATATAAATCTCGTGTGAGTAAAAGAGACACACTTATAGTCGATAGCTGGCTGTGTACACTGCCGGCGAGTGGACTCTTACTACTAATTGATCGCAGCTACAAGAGCTATCAAAGATTGTACTCGCTCAGTGACACTCGCTCGTCGATGCTCGCTGGGCGGTCAGAACTCCAACCAGCGGTAATCTATACTATAGAATAGAATAGAATATATTTTATTGTAAAACATGAGTATACATCATAAAATGTGCAAGGTCTTATAATAATGGTTAGATCTGCATGTTTTGCCATTTATGGCGTACAAAAACAACATAGGTTAGGTATTTGCTTTAAAATAACCATGATTTGAGTGTAAACAACTAGAACATTTTTTTATTTTTTTATATACTATATATCTATACTTAATATTATAAAGAGGTCGTTTGTTTGTAAGTTTGTATGTAGGGGGTAATCTCAGGAACTACTGGTCCGATTTGAAAAATTCTTTCAGTGTTAGATAGCCCATTTATCGAGGAAGGTTATAGGCTATATATCATCGCTAAGACAAATAGGAGCGGAGCAATAATGGAAAATGTGACGCAAACGAAGTTTCGTGGGTCAGCTAGTTTATACATATAGTGCAGGCCGGAGCGAGTGTTGCGAGTAAAAGCCCGTCGCACAAAAGCACTCGCTTAAATCCGAGCGTCAAAACTATCGAAACTTTTCACTCACTTCTCGCTGCTCGCCAACTCATAAAATTACCCTGCTGAATCAGTCTAGTAGACGCGAAGACTATGCTGTGATAAACGGACAAACAGGCAGTTACACGAGTGGTTTTATATAAGTACCGTTTTTCGATTTGGAGGCTCAGAACCTAATAAAATTGCTTTACTTGCTGCCTTTGCTGAATACTCTCTTACCACTTTCCCTAACGACTATCAGCACAATGGCGGCTGAGTCTGGCTAACGCTTGATATTTATTTATGAGCTACCACCAATCAATCTTCTAGAACGATTCCTAGAAGACTACGAAGGTTATTCAGTAACAGTTGGTAGCAGAAATTAGACTAGTAGAAGTTTGCTAGACTGATGAGAAGCTGAGTCCATCCCTGAGAGCAGGAGTGTTTCCCTTGACCATTTCGTAAGCTTTCAGAGGCATTACACTTTTAATTATTAAAAACTTACAGCTCAACAAATATAGGCTACCAACGGGCGTGATTTTTTTTTAACATAATCCGGCTATCATCATAATTTTTCAGCCAATTATCAAAAAAAAAACATAATAAATTTGACACCTAAACCTTCAATTGGTGAAAATCTTATATTTAGTCCGGTAGTTTTTGAGTTTATCGTGTACAGACAGACTGAAGGTGTTTGCACCTTTGTCTGTGTCACTATCACGTCCTAGCTCGGCTGATGGTGAGCAATATTATGGTCGATGATGGAGCAGTTGGTATACTACAACTATATGAACATATAAACTTCATAATACCCATTACTTACTACATTGTTAGAGAACAAAACTTATGAGTATATCCCTATACGAAAGTTTATAAAAACACTTTAGGTAAGTGCCTGATGTTGTTTCACGTCGAGGCGAGTGTACTCAATGCATCAATAACTATGAGGAAGTTTGACAGTCTGTGGTCGGCCTTATAGGTATAACTAGGTTGAATAAGAATAAATAAGTCACCTTGATATTTTTTTACTAGCTAAGTTTTTCAAGACTGTTCTGCTCCTTTTGATCATTGCGTAACGTTAGCATTTTGCCTTGCACGATGAAAGGTCTATAGATCCAACACTAAAAGATTTTTCAATTCGAACCAGGAGTACCTGAGATTCGCTCGGTCAACCTATCAAACAAACTCTTCAGCTTTATAATATTAGGTAATATTAGTATAGAAGTATAGATTTATTTAACAACCCCCAACAAAAGACGTACTTAAGAAATGACAATGTTAGTTTAGTGCACTCTTTCAATTACAGGAGGCCAAAGCTTGCTTTTCAAACTCAATTAACAGCTACACATTTGACATTTTTACTCCACTTCTTGAGAAGTCAAGGATAAATGAAGTTAGAGGGAGCGAGGTGAAAATTAACTTACTAGGGGCCATCCATAAATTACGTCACTCGTTAAGGGGGACGTAGTGTGACATTGTGTGACAAGGAGGTGGGAGGGGTCCTAAATTTCGTGACGTCACATTTCAAAATCTATTATAATCTAAGTTAAACCATTACTTTACGAAAACCTCAAAGACATATACAACTATATCTGTGTAAATATAAGATACCGATTGTTTTCGCTCTTCGTTTTTTTTTTTTTTCGTTCGTCAACACTTACTTGTGTGTGTATTTTGTTCTATAGTATCATAGTGTGCTAGCTTTTAATTTTTTTGTTTTGTGTCATGTATCAATTACTTTGCATTTTATTCATTGTATAAATTCTAGTTCGTAAAACGTAACAGACTGTTGCTGGGGAGTTTGTTGGCCACTTCTTCTCCACAGCTAAAACACTAGGAAGTGGTGACGGGAGGGCGTTTTTGGGGACTGTCTTTTGTAGAACTTGACATTCAAAAAGTGCTGGCTCTCAGCATAATTTGAATAAATAACTTTTAAATTTCGAATGCGTAACGACTGCCAAAGATCTATAAATGACAGCCGAGACCAACGGCTTAACGTGTTTTTCCTGGTATATTAAGATGGTCATCCATCCACAGACCAACCTTGGCAAGCGTTGCTTAACCTTAAAGATCCACCCGTGCGGCTATTACTATTTAGCTACAAGCTCCTAGCGGACGCTAACAGATTATTACGAATCTGAGTAATAGTGATAGCGTGACAGCTGATATGACCAAATTGAAAAGAAAAAAAAAACCAGCCAAGTGCGAGTCGGATTCGCGCACCGAGGGTTCCGTACAAAACCGCAACTGCCAAGTTGCGGTTTACGATTTATGACGTTTAAAAAAAACTACTTACTAGATCTCGTTCAAACCAATTTTCGCTGGTAGTTTACATGGTAATAATGTACATCATATATTTTTTTTAGTTTTATCATTCTCTTATTTTAGAAGTTATAAGGAGGGGACATACATTTTACCACTTTGGAAGTGACTCTCTTGCAAACTGTTCAGTTAAGAAAAAAATTATATTAGAAACCTCAATATCATTTTCGAAGACCCATCTATTGATACCCCACAGGTATGGATTTAATGAAAAAAAAAAATGGAGTTTTAGTTCTAAGTATGGGTACCCCCAAAATTTATTGTGTTTTTTTTTTATTTTTGTGCGAAAATCTTAATGCGGTTCACAGAATACATCTACTTACCAAGTTTCAACAGCTTAGTTTTTATAGTTTCGGAGAAAAGTGGCTGTGACATACAGACGGACAGACAGATAGACAGACAGACATGACGAATCTATAAGGGTTCCGTTTTTGCCATTTACTACGGAACCCTAAAAGCGTGCGGCGCCGACCCCAAGCAACATTTGATTCGGGTAAGAAGATGAATACACTATCAATGTCTCGTTTCGGCTAAAATCGGGGACCATTTCGCAAAAATCAAAAACCCAGGTTTAGATCACTTAAACACCGCTCACATCGTAAGACAAACCACACAATACTCCCTTTACTTAACGCCTACTTACTTATTTAACTATCATAACTGCTCAACTTGAAGCGGCAACTTAGCAGCGCAGCATTGTTTCCAGGCGACAGACAAGTTGCGACAACTTGTTACAGCTTGCTAACTAAGTGAATTGTGTTGCTTGCCGGAGTCGCGTCGTGTGCAACAAACAATGTATCAATAACGCAAGTTTGAGCTGTAGCCAACCTTATTGTAATGTAACTTGGGAACTTGTGAGATTGGATTAAGCTGTTATGTTTGTGTGTTTATGGTGAATGGGTATAGTAAAGTCTCCATGGGATTTTGTTACCATAGACTCTACACAAAATCCAATTCTATAGAGGGATGCGCGGAACAGGGAGGAGAGTCCCGCAAACCTCCATAGAAAAGATAGGATCCTCAGAACAGATGGTTGTTGGACAGGATCTCGTGTCACAATGAGTCCATTGAGGACAATCATTGTGACACGAGATTTATATATATTAAGATGTTATTTATTTATTTAATACTTTACGCACACAAATGTACAGAGGCGGACTTAATGCCATAGGCATTCTCTACCAGTCAACCTTTGGGTAATGCAGAGAAAAATAGTGGTAGGTACAATATAAAGACAAATAAACTTAGAAGGAGGAGGAGGAGGGGGAGGTTTTTTTTCGTGGTATGTTCAAATCGCACAAAAAACTCAGATGCCGCGATGCAGTATTTTGTTAAGTAGTTCGCTGCTAGATAGATGGCGCTGTAGTACTTTTTGATGCAGTAAAAACGCTTCACTAATTTTTTATTTGTCAGTCAGCGAATTCTAATGTCGAAATACCAAAATATAAGAGATCGAACATATATTTCTACAGCGTTTGTCAAATTCATCGTTTTGACAGTCGCCTTTGTCACACTACCTCTGACAGACTGACACTCTCAGAATGTACTCTGAAACACTAGTCTCAGAAACATTTTCTTCTGACATTTAACATTGCAACAGTGAGGAGATCATGGCCAATCATAATAGCCGCATAGGTTGGTCTGCGGATAGTGATTCTAACATACCGAGCCCTCTCCGTGTCTCAGAAGGCTGAGAATTCTAGATCTTTGACAGTAGTTTTTTTTTTACTTTTGATAGGCACACGTTTGACCACTATCTCACCTGATGGTAAGCGATGATGTGGTCTAAGATGGAACACACCTAGATCTAACCTATTCACTCTTGACTTAAAGACTCCCAGGATGTAGCTATCAGGAAACACAGACTCAGGCAGGGAATTCAACTCCTTAACTGTAGTTAAGAGTACTCATTCATTTTTCACTGCATCCCATTTTGAACAAGTCTGATGATCTTTGCTCCAGCCTTCTGTGTTTTTGATTCTTTGCCAAGCTTGATCACACTTTATCTCATCTGAAATTCAAACCTTACATCACACTCAGCAAACTAATAAGATACCACCTCTATTCCTTCAGAGGTCTGCACCCGATTTTTCCGCTTATATAGTTCGGCGCAGCGATGCCGACGGCGCTTAGTATCAGCAGCGCAGCCTCCATCACTGTTATACAGGGTTTTCACTGCTATACAGGGAGTCACTGCTGTACAGTGTATCTCTTGCCTTTTCTGTTCCAGTCATACAGGATTCGGGATTAAATCTGTCCTTCGAAGAGATCCGCGGGTTAGAATGATGTACTTTAGGTTATGTTTGCATGTCAAATAATTTGACGTTTTCGTGTAGGCGGTGTGAACTTCTTTCTCAAACAACAGCGCTCTCCATCGGGCAGTAGAATTTTTTTTTCACGATTTGCTGGCGCAAGAGTAAATTATAATGATGAGCATTTTATCACACATTGTATAAACCACACACACCATCATAACTTTTTATTCCCAAAACCCATTACAATAGACACAATATCACCAAAAGAACCATAAGCTCGGGCAGCTAAACAAATACATTCGGTGTACATCATATTTCGCCGCCCGGCCACATAATATATGGACATGCTCATATTTGCATAGCCAACGTCCGGAATTTGAGCACGTTATTAAGGGACAGTAGTTTCGTGTGTTAAGTGCTTTCTCTTATAAGTTCAGGTTTGGGCTATGTTGTTCCGGGTTTTTGTTGTTTCTATTTACTTAGTTTTGCTTGGTTTTGTGTAGTGGATAGACTGTGTAAAAAATTCTTTGGAAGAAAGAATTAAACCACAGATATGACGACATGTTGGGAGGTATGGGAGATGAAGATGAAGAAGAAAAATGAGAATGAATGCAAGAGATGGAGAATGATGTTTTGCGTCGTGACTGACTCATATCATTATCAACACTTGGCAGCGGTTTCAGCTGGAACTGGCCACGAACGCTGTACATTTTATATCTTGCTTTTTAACGACCGACGCTACGTTTGAAAATTTGTATCAAAAAGATGTTGTCGCCGCTGTTTAGACATTTTGTTCGAGAATTAAGACACCATACGCCTACTAACTTTGTGTCCGTAGCTACACTACAATTTTGGGTTCAGCTTCCAGCCCAATGTCTGTCTTAGCGTGATAATATATAGCCTATAGCCTTCCTCAATAAATGGGCTATCTAACACTGAAAGAATTTTTCAAATCGGACCAGTAGTTCCTGAGATTAGCGTGTTCAACCAAACAAACAAACAAACAAACAAACTCTTCTGCTTTATAATATTAGTATAGATTACTGTCATTTACGTAGAAAGACTGACTATTTGAATTTGAAACTTGGTAATACTTAGTGGGTAAGGTTTTCCTGTGCTTCTTATGTTGTACAATAAAGTATAATTAGATTAGTACGTAAGGAAAAATGAATCATGAGAAAATAAATAATATGATTCCCTTTCGCATGACTGGTGTCAAAGCTTCTACTTTCTGACCACCCGTAGCGAAAAATCCACAAAAGAAAGTTGAAACAGCTAAACGTGATTTCCGAGGCTCAGGAATCGTCATCTATCCACGGGCTGACTTCAGCAAACCTTGCTTTACCTCGAAGCACCTCGAATTTCGGTTGCATTTATTTATTTCTACGTTATAAACAAGTTTTTCATGGTAACAGTACGTGAATTAATTGCCCTTTAGCACACATAGCAAGAAACAAAATACTTCGTCCTAATGTTTACCTGAGTGGAAAAAAAATACTTTTACCTCTAGCATAAGAAGTCTAAACGTATTAGCAACAGTTTGTCTGCGTCGGTGTGTCACTTTTTGTCGTCATTAACGTTAGAATGTTCTGTTATCGTGTTCCCCATTGTGGAAAGAAATGCTTGAGGTTTTGTGTTGCAAGGAGGTTACTTTTTTGGATGAAATATGTCTTGAAGAGTGGTTTTGGAGTAATGTTTATTTTGTGTCTAATTTGTATTATCTGCTGTTTATATTTACTAGAAAATAAATTCAACTGTAACTATTTTTAACCGACTTCCCAAAAAGGAGGAGGTTCTCAAATCGCTTGTTATATTTTTTTTTCTTATGTTTGTTACCTCATAACTCCGTCAATTATTTATTTATTTATTTATTTCTCTCACCAACAATTGTTAACACAATTATTTTTTTTTTACAAAAATACTTAACTTAAAACAAAAGGTGTAGTGCCACAATTTTTTACAGGTAAGCACCACATGTGCCAAAACAATAATGTTCATAGTTTAATAAAGAAGATAAGATTATTCCAAATACAGTAAATACATAAAAATCAAAACAAAACACAACAGGCCAGTCACATCACATTGCATTGCGCGTCAATTTGCGGAACTTGGTAAGTGAGGCTGCATGCACGTCCACAAGATCGCTGCAACTATTAACTAATTTACATAGTCGAATATAATAAAATATAATAGCCGAATTGGCACCGAGAACGGTTCTACGTGGTGGAGGGTAGAAAGGAGTTATAGGAGCACGGGGATATCTAGCTGGGGCTCGGAATCTGGTTTTACCTAATAAATGAGGGCAGTCTACTTTATTTCTCAGGATTTTGATTAAGAAACTGGAATCAATAATATTTCTACGTTTCTCTAGAGAGTATAACCCAAAATGCGTAAGCCTATCTAAATATGATCTCTTTTTTTTTTGGCAATTCCGGATGAATACGCTAAATGCCAGAGAAACCTTTTCTGAATTCGTTCCAGTCTCAGTTTGTGTGTTGCGTAATGTCGCCTCCAAACAGTACTACAGTATTCCAAAATGCTTCGGATGTGGCAGTTATACAATAAAATGTTAGTTTTAGTCCGTCGAAAGCTAACTACGTTTCTAATAACAAATCCCAGCATTCTAGAGGCTCGCTTGATGACGTTCTCTAAGTGGGGTATAAATGTGAGCTTTTTATCAAAAAGTACACCTAAATCCTTGATTTGGTCCACTTCCTGAATGATTTGGGTTCCAATGGCATACACAGACGGCACCAAGAGCTTTTTCTTGGAGAACTTGATATGAAAACATTTTTTAATGTTCAAGTCCATGTCATTGTCAACACACCACTCGATCAGCGCATCCAGGTCTTTTTGTAGTAAGTCAGCATCCCCGTTTGACTCTATTACTTTACTGAAATTGAGATCATCAGCATACATTTAGGTAAATCATTGACGAAAACAATAAACATTATTGGGCCAATATGAGAGCCCTGAGGAACGCCTGATGTAATCGCACAAATACTTGATTGGAAGCCATTAATTGTGACAAAAAAGAAACGGTTCTCTAAGTAAGATTTCAACCAAGCTAATAAGTTACCAGTAATGCCATACGCACGTAATTTTTCCAAAAGGATATCGTGTGATACACAGTCGAAAGCCTTGCTAAAATCTGTATAGATAACGTCAACTTGTTTGCCACAGTCAATAGCATCCACTAAAAATTCGGTCGCATCGGTTAGCATCCACTAAAAGTTTGTACAAGTAGACCTGGCGCCCACGAAACCATGCTGGGAGTCACTAAGATAGAGCTTGAAGTGTGACTGAATGATGGGACAGATCATACATTCAAACACTTTAGCCAGAGTAGACAGGATAGAAATAGGCCTATAATTGATCACATTATCACTGTCACCATTTTTGTAAATGGGCACGACCTTTGCGGTTTTCCAAATATCCGGAAAAACTCCTGACATCAGTGATCTATTAAATATTAATAGTGGAGTTGCTAATGAAGAAGCACATCTGGAGATGAAAATAGGTGGTATCCCATCAGGGCCTGCACCTTTATGACAATCTAGGGACTTTAACTTAAAAATTAAACTGTCACGGTCTATTACAGGTGCCGTTAGAGTCAAGCTGTTGTTATTAATATTTCGTAGGTTGCCTGTGACTGAAGAACGCTGACCTGATTTCCTCTGAACAAAAACTGATGAGAATTGCTACGCAAACAATTCACAAATTGTATGTCCATCTGCCGTTGCTATGTTTCCATCAGTCATTGTGGCAGGAAATGAGCTGGAACCACCCCGTTTATTCTTGATATATGTCCAGAATGTCTTTCGATTTTTAGCAATATCAGTTTCGATGCTTGCAATATATTTATTATAACTGATTTTTGCTAAATGCGAGCATCTTTTACCCAGTAGTTTAAGTTCTATTTCATCCATAGAGTTTTTATATGTATTAAAATGCTTTCTGATTTTTTCTTTTTCTGTTCAACTTCTTATTAAGTCTTTGTCAAACCAAGGTGGATATTTATTTTTCTGTGTTCTCTTGGCAGGGACGTGTGTTTTTATTATACTTCAAAGCCTGTCGTAAAAATTGGTAAGCATTTTATTAACGTCCTGCGTCCTGTTCAATAATAATGCCCAGTCTAATTCATTAATACACCGATTAATTTTATCGTAGTCTGCCTTGAAAAAGTTTGGACGGGCATTGTTAGGGTTGTAGGGAAGTCGTGGCTCTGAGTTAGCTTTTAGCAAAACTTCTAGCGGAGGGTGCAGGGGATCAACTCTGCTTAGAGGATTTTGTACGGCACCCACACTACCAAACGGCAAGTTACTCAGAGCAAGATCTTATACTTTTCCCGAATTGTTACAAATGTTATTCAGTTGCACGAGTTTGTTTACATGCGTAAAATCCGTCAACACGTGACTGAACCCAGGTGGTGTGTAAGTAGCATTTGAATCACTTACAAAGCTCCAGTTTATAGCACTCAGATTAAAATCACCCACTATACATGTATACAAGCCTGACTGTTCCAAAACTGTGCTACAACAATCCAAAAAATATTCTAATGTTAGTCGAGTCACAGGTGGTGGTAAGTATACTGCGCACAGGGCTATGTGACGTATCGATTTTGTGAAAGCTACATCAACGGTGATCCAGAGTAGGCTTGGGTTAAGTAACTCCACTAGAAGATTGGATATAAGACATATCATTCCAGCCAAAGACACATATCCCATAACTATATCCATGTCCGGTAATCATATCCGCAGTTATGATGACGAGAGAGAGCGAAGACAAATCCCATATCGCGGAACTATGTTGCTGTGAGAGATTTTAAAAGTTTCTCGCTCTCGCTCCAAGAACAAACTATTTGATTTCCCTTCATAATTTACACTTACAGGCTTAGGACTGTCAACCATATAAATATTTGAATGGCGTATTTAAAAATCAAATAGTATTTACAATGATTTGTAATCGATTATTTAATTATGATTTAGTAGTTTACAGAAGTTTTTTTTTGTATTTGTTTTTTTTTACGTCTAGTAATATATTTTTTTATCAAGCGCTACTCTCGCTGCCTGCGTATAGAACAGACGACCGAACGATGAACAAACCTAATCGTCCTTTCTCTTTCGCTCACTAGCCGCTGCGTTGTATTACGCTCTCGCTCTCTTACTTCCGAACCGTAGACAGAGTTCCGAACGAATGAACGAAACTGATATAGAGGATATATTTATTTGTTAGAAAGGGAATGAACGATTCATATCCAAAGTGAGACACATATCCGAAGATATAACTGTGTCCGGAGTTACTCAAGCCTAATCCAGAGGTCCTTTTTTTTTTTTTTTTTTTTTTTTTTTAGGGATGGGAAATCATCCAATGACTCCTCCCGCTCTGGGTGTAGCGGGAGGGAGTGTCAGACTTCTACTGACTAAAACCCATCCATGTTCCTTCATTGCCCTTTGTGTTCCGGAGCCACGGTGTCTCTTGCGAATAATCCCGCGACTCCGGCAGGCGTCGGCCCTTTCGGGCCCCTCTGTGTTGCTGACTCTCTTTGAGGCGCGCGTGGAACACTAACGCGCCGTCGACACGGCCTGTCGTCACTAGACGGACGGACGGCGAGCCACCCATAGCTCGCCGTCCACAGGCCCGCGCCTACGGTGGCCGGAGGTCACCAGGTGGCCCCCGACGCCCGCGGCGTCCACCAGAGGTCCTCACATCCGCTTTCCCAGTGGATCATGCGTTTTGAATTAAATTTCTTTAAAACGGCGATTAACACCCCTCCACCGTCTTTTTTTATATGATTATGAACCGATTTGAAAAAAAAATTGTTTTATCTGAAAGAATATACTTGTAGATTGGGCACACTTAATTTTTAGTCAAAATCTTTCACGAAGTTTGGATTTTAAATCGAAATAGCTGGAATTCGTTTACTTGGATGATGGTTTTTTAACCGACTTCCCAAAAAGGAGGAGGTTCTCAATTCGGTTGTATTTTTTTTTTGTCATCCATGTAATCGAAATTGCGTATTTTTCTTTTCTGCGATTTTGCAGTGGTGTTTTTAGGTGTGGTGGGGTACCACTAAAAAGTGAAAAATATTTTTTTTTACAATATTTTTTTTTTTTTTAATAAAAACAGTTTTTTTTTCAACGACAGTTACTATTTCTTGGGTTCCATACACAAATGGTAAAAAAAAACCCTTATGGTGTGACTAAGTCTGTTCATCTGTCATAGCTGAATATCTCAAGATCGTCTAATGCTATCAACTTGAAATTTGGAACAGTTTTATACGTTTGTTCAATTATTAAGCAAATAAGAAAAAAATATGAGTTTTATTACGCAGCACACCGCAGTATTAAAATTTTGCGACGAATGTTTTTTTCCCTATAATGCAACCGGTAGAGAACCGTCAGGCTAGCAACTCGGCGTCGATGCTCAAGACTTTGGAGCTTCGACTTGACAAGCTTATCATTACCAATGATCCTCTTGGCTCGTTTTTCAATTGACGCAAGGGCATCAAGCTGGTATTTGGCAGATCCATCCCAAAGATGAGAGCAGTATTCCTTATACGACCGAACTTGCGCTTGATAGAGTTTGAGCAGCTGTTCCGGCGTGAAGTACCGTCTCACCTTTGCTAGGATCCCCAACTTTTTTGCAGCCACTTATTATATATATATATTGTAGGAGATGAACTAAAATAGTCGATACCAATACTATAGAAGCGCGCGCCCGCATAGGCTCGCCCCTTAGCCTGGCTGGTGGCTTTAATTCTATATTAAGGCCTCACAGGCAAGTCTGGTTAAGCAGAAGCCAATCTTCTCAGGTTGACCTGCGAGAGGCATATCAAAAAAAAAAAAAAAGGCTCGCCCCTATTTCATCGGCGACCACCACAGCGCGCGGACCTACACGACGTCAGGTGTCATCTGTATCGTGAGATTGTTTTGCTTAATTACCCAATTGTTGCATTGATTTACATACGTTTTGAATTAGCATGTAAGTTTTGATTCTGTTGTTCTCTAATCGTTTTAATTACTTGTAAAAACTGTGGTACACTAAAGTTTAGGTTACGTGTTGTAGTATTTTTTTAAATTGATATTCCGCGTCCGATCTTATAATATATTGTTACAAATAGAAACACAGATTGATTTTTTAAAAAGATTTTATTGGCCAACGGCCAAACAAGTTATTACAAGTAGGTACAAGCAAAAGATTTAAAATAACGACGATCGCTAGGTATTCGGGCAGAGCTACCGTACTCCGTGATGACCGATGGAAAAATGGACGAGTGCCGCCAGCCGCCTTCCTTATATAGCCCACCGTGGTGTTGCTAGTCTTGGGTTTTGATTTTTCTCCAACACGGCTTCTCCTGACGGGGCTGCGTGCTCGAAGCCTTCAGGAGGCACATCACTCGTGGATGCGTCAGCAACATCCTCAGCAGGAGCAGCACTCGTGGATGCGTCAGCAACATCTTCAGCAGGAACAGCACTCGTGGATGCGTCAGCAACATCCAGCGCGTCCAAAGGCTGTTCAGCGTCATCTTCATCGGTCTCTGAGAAGATAATACACCCATTTTAAGAAACATCCTTAATAACATCGTTTATCAACAGTTGGTCTAAACTTTTATAGTTCATAAGAGCGTCAGATTATGTACCAATTAAACAAACAAGTCAACGTGAGTAGAAATCAACGCTACACACTATCGTTTCAAGTCACATAGGTTTTACACAGGTCTGTTCCCACGCAACCGAATACCCAGCACATTCTCGCGTGCAGACAGGATTTACATCAGTCTCTAGTAGGTCACCCCAGATACCTTATAAGGCTGGATTTACACAGGTCTGTTGTCGGCTGCGCCACCGACTCACCCCAGAAACCTAATACGGGCTGGATTTATACAGGTCTGTTGTCGGCTGTACCACCGACTCACCCCAGAAACCACCAATGTCAGGGTCAACCTAATACCATGCGCACAGGATTTACACGGGTCTCTTCCACTGAACACAATACATAACATAGGCCAACACCAATAAACACGGGCTTGTTTGGTACATAATCTAGCTCAAAAATAGGGGAAATAGGTATGCGAGCTAACAAAGCAAACATGATACAACAAACAAAGTCGTACAACAAGTACCTTCAAAGAATGCAGCACATGTTTCGGGTGTCCATTCACCCTTCCATAGCACCATGTATGCTGCGGCTGCCTGACTAGTCTTTCCGTAAGCACCCGCTAACAGCTTGACCTCATATCTATCGTTAGGGAGGAGCTTAGAAACTTTATAAGGGCCTCTCATACCGCTATCAAGCTTTCCGGTACTTTGAGAGTTCTTAATCACATTGACCAAATCATCAACTTGAAACTTTTTTGGCGGTTTCCTGTTTTTATTAACATAAGAGTCTTGTTTCTCTTTGTTTTCGCGAATAAGCCCTTCAGCACGTTGCCGTCTAATCTCGCGAATTGCATCAATTTTATAATTGCTCGGTCTAACCTGACCATCTCTTATGATCCTACCTAAGTATTCTATCTCGTTGGTGAGAAAAGTACATTTCTTTAAATTAATCGAAAAACCGGTTTCAGTTAGCGTTTTTATAACCAGATCTAATAAAACGAGGTTTTCGTCAATCCCGTCCGTCATTATCAGTACGTCATCGATGTATACCATGACCTTTCCAGCATCAATGAAAGTTTTAAGCGTTTTGGTGATGGTTTTCTGATAAAAAATCGGCGCATTTGCTAAACCGTAGGGTACCTTGCAATATTCATAGTGGCCCTCTGGTGTAACAAACACGGTCTTATGAATAGACTCTTCGGCAACCCTAAGCTAATGAAATCCGGAAACCATGTCTAGAGAGCTAAACCATCGAGCATTAGGTACCTAACCTATCTACATATATAGTCGTTGATCAAGGGGAGAGGATATCTGGTTTTGACGGTTATTCGATTCAGAGCACGATAATCCACGACCATTCTATCGGAACCATCCTTCTTTTTTACTAGCAAGATTGGACTAGCGTATTCTGAATCGGACTCGCGAATAATTCCTTTATCGATCAAATCCTTTATTATAGTGCGTACCTTCAATTTTTCGTCGTGCGACAATTTGTAAGGTCACACACACAGGTACACGGGCACATCGGTTGTTAACTTGATATGCATCTCACTATCCTTCACCGTTGTGGTCGCGGTACCACTTAAAAAGAACTCTGAATATTTAGTGAGAATCCCCAATAATCGATCCCTATCGTTTCCAGATACCGACGTGTTAACTTGATCGGACAAGGAAATCGAATTTACTAGCAGAATATCGTTCGCGGTCTCCTCACTATGAACTATACGTTGGTAATCACAGTTCCGAACATACGTGATACCTTTTCTATTCAGTACATCTGTACCGATTAAGACGGGAACGTTCAAATGATTGCCATCTACAACACAAAAGTCGATTTCTATTGTTATGTCGCTAAACTCAACAGGCAATGTTACAAATGAATCCGATTTAATTTCCGTGCCACCCAAGCCACGTAATAACTGATTAGTAGGCTTTACTTGACACGGGAAATGCCTAACAACATTTTTTGACATTAAGGAAACACATGAACCACTATCGATTAGTACGTCTAACGGTATCCCCGATATGACCGCAGTCGTCACGTCATGATTTTTATAACTACCCGCAAGTTCGCGACAAAAGTTGACACCATTATTATTCCGTGAATTTGCGCGTTCCTTAGCAAAACAAGTAACTTCGGCATGACCTACTTTTTTGCAAAATGTACACTTCAACGGATCGCCACGAGGTGTCGTCGTTAACGCGATTGTTTTTTCGTCATTATTACTCGGGGTTATATTGGACCGTTTGTTACAATTAGCACTCTTATGACCAAATTGATTACATTGATAACATTTTATTGATTTTAAATCTTTGTAATCATATTGACGTTTTAACGGTTTGCGATTTGAGTAACTATCATTGGAGGACTTGTCATTTCGGTTGGGGTCATTAGCAAACATTTTCTTATTATGGCTGTTAGAAGGTTTAACAAAGCTTGATAAAAACTCAACTATAGACTCTGGTGATAATTTAGCGTTAGTAGCCATGGCGCGAATCTGTGGATCTGCAATTCCACGAATTATAATAGCGGTAAGCAGCTCATTACTTAGGCCTGTAACTATGCGTTACCTTAAAAGCGATTTACGAGCATATTCAGCATATGTGGAGTATTTATCGGACTCTGTCCGCATTACATCATATAGAATGTTCGCGACATCGACGGACCGTGGGCATAATGCTTTTAATTCTAATTTGAAATTGGACCACGTGCGAGTACTGCTTGTCCATTGGCTAAGCCAGGTGCGAGATTCTCCTCTTAGGCAATGTCCAACACGAGCAAGGCATTCTCTGTCGTCCCAATGGTTTGATATACGGGCTCTTTCTACCTCATTACACCACGTGTCGAAGTCATGAACACTCGGATCAAAATCAGAGACAAAATATCGGTTAGATCTGACCTGAGCACAGCTGATGGCGGTCAAAAGACGCTCTGCGGCGTTCGTCACCACGTCTGCAGACTGCGTTGATCCCTCGTTGCTAGTGTGTGGAGTCAGCGGCGGCGTCCCCACTTGCGCGGGCATAAGCTCACGCGGCGGCGTAGGCGCCCCGGACACTGATGCCGATGGCGTAGTGTTTGGCAGCTCGGCGGCGCGGCTAGGGCCAGCGCTGGTCGTGGCTTGCGTCTCCACTGACGCACGTGGCTGGTCCTCCAGCGCTCGTAGCCTCCTCAGGATCTCCTCCATTGGACTGGGCGAGGGCGTTCGCCCACGGCGCGTTCGTTTGTTGCGCTGATCGTTGGCAGGCATCGCACAGACAGCAACTCCGCCCGAATATTAAATAACCAAACCACGTGGAGGAATACTTCGTTTCCGTTTTAAAACCAGAAATGTAGGCGTTCAGTGGCTTTTCAGCCTTCAGATACCACTTCTGATGTTACAAATAGAAACACAGATTGATTTTTTAAAAAGATTTTATTGGCCAACGGCCAAACAAGTTATTACAAGTAGGTACAAGCAAAAGATTTAAAATAACGACGATCGCTAGGTATTCGGGCAGAGCTACCGTACTCCGTGATGACCGATGGAAAAATGGACGAGTGCCGCCAGCCGCCTTCCTTATATAGCCCACCGTGGTGTTGCTAGTCTTGGGTTTTGATTTTTCTCCAACAATATATATTTAAATTACTTATTATATCGGCCTGGCTGATGAAAATTTAAAACTTTCACGTTTCTATGATGGTACGGAACCCTCGGTGCGCGAGTCTGACTCGCTCTTACAGTTTTTTAAACTGTAAATATGTATGTTCAACAGTACTTTTTAATAGCCTGATTGAAATAAATGAATATACTGTTTACAGAATTCACCATTTAACAATGATATCAAAGGCGACCACAGTTTCCCTATCAATTCATTCAACCCATATCACATCCCAAAAACACATGTTATCCCCAAAAATATATCAATCGAAATATGCGATGCTGTTGTTCTAGCGCATCGGTAGCGATAAAATATCGCTGCGCTGTGTAATTTAAATGTCGTTCAATATTTTATGAGTGACGTATCAACTAGTTTACGAGTGATCCCCCTTGTTGCCGCAAATCTCTCGCTGGTTATAGCGTGGGGTGGGGTCTAGGGTAAAGCGGGTTGGATTTTGACTGTGTACACTCAAATGGTAACTTGTATGGTTGTTTGTAGAGTTAATAATATGAGTAAACATCCAGTTACGATGGAAACTAACTTTACCTACTATGTAAAAATGTACCATCCCTGTAGCAAAGGAACAGAAAAAAAAACACGCCAAAATAGACTGTCAATTTTTTGTTTTTGCATTTTTTCAGACTCTTCCAAATCTGTCTCAAGTCCAAATCAATCAACTTAATCCATAGATTTTTGTTAGTAATACAGCTTACATACATATTACACTACTATTAGCCACCTACCGGATAACCATCGGCTCAAATAGAAGAAGTACTTATAATAATTAATAACAATTTTCTAATTCATATATTTTCCGGCATCATCAGAGCCGCAGATATGCATCCAACATTTCAGGAAAACTGCGTCTGACCTATCCCCAATCACCTTCACTATGCCGTTGGCACACCCTCAAATCGTGTGAAACAATGAACTTCCGCATCAGCTGCGTAGACTTTTCCCAACCATGCTAGGATTGTTTCAAATCTAAGCGGCTACAGTGGACTACCAATATTTTACACTAGCTGACCCGCGCAACTTCATCTGCGTCACATTTTCCATTACTGCTCCGCTCCTATTTGTCTTAGCGTGATGATATATAGCCTATAACCTTCCTCGATAAATTGGCTTAAATGGGAATTTTTCAAATCGGACCAGTAGTTCCTGAGATTAGCGCGTTCAACCAACCAAACAAACAAACTCTTCTGCTTTACAATATTAGTATAGATGGAATGACTATACAACTCGGAAACTCCTGGGTGACACGATACCCCTAGGCAAGAGCCGTAAGTGTTCTAAATTAATTCATACAAAGCAGCCGGTCGCGGTCGCACGTGGTTGACGCCACGCCGGTCGCGGTCACACGTCGCGGTACTCGCGGTCGCCAGAATGAATTGTACCTTTATATTTTGTCATTTTTACAGTCGCTAACTATATATAGACTAATCTATGTGAGGTTGCTTCTGCTAAACCGGACTTCTATGTGACGGCCTTAATAAAAAAATAAAGTCTCAAGGTAGGACTATAAAACTTTAAACTGAGTGACTACACGCTAAAGGCACCACTGTGGTGTATGGACCTAAAATAAGAGCTTCGCCAGACTGCAAAGATGGACTGTAGGTACTTTTTTTTAACAAAATTTAGTATTTTTTTTTAACTTAATATCCTTGGACATTTCACACAACGCCATATAGTCACAAGCTAAGTAACCTAATGCTTGTGTTATGGTAACGAGATGGCTGATAAACTACTTATAAACATTTTTATTTTGTAAATACATACATATTATAGATAGAAAAACACCCAGACTCGGAACAAATACTTGTAGGTCGTACAAATATTTGTTCCGAGCGGGAATCGAACCCGAGACATGCTGCGCAGCATTCAATCGCTCAACCACTGCGCCAACCGTGTCGTTGAAATGCGTTTGCTCTTGACTCTAGGCTAGGTCAGAGATGACAGGGACAAAGTCTACGATAGAGCGAGCTTACCCAGAAGTAGACATCCATAGACTGACCTCAAAGATCATAGATGCGAGTCCTCCTAGTATCGTCTATCTCTGTCACTCGCACCACACGCCACATTACACGCGTCTCGCTTCCGCGCTGTCATACCGTATTCATGGGATTTAGAAATGCAGCATTATGTTAACATGTACCTTCTGTTATGTTGTTTTATACGCACTCAAACTGATGTAGTAGGTGATATAGCAACAGATAAAATATGTTGTTTTCACCTCACAGATGGTGACAGTCGAAGAAAACAGCAATCATTTGGGGCTTCTTTGTTAAAACTTCAGCTCCAGGCTCCAGCAAACGAGGTTGGAACGAAAATGCAGCTGCGACGATCGTTTTTAGGGAATAAACCTCCGCTGTCGTCCGTGCGTCTGTCTTTTAGCGGGCTGTATTTTTAGGGAATAAACCTCCGCTGTCGTCCGTGCGTCTGTCCTTTAGCGGGCTGTATTTTTAGGGATTAAACCTCCGCTGTCGTCCGTGCGTCTGTCTTTTAGCGGGCTGTATTTTTAGGGAATAAACCTCCGCTGTCGTCCGTGCGTCTGTCTTTTAGCGGGCTGTATTTTTAGGGATTAAACCTCCGCTGTCGTCCGTGCGTCTGTCTTTTAGCGGGCTGTATTTTTAGGGAATAAACCTCCGCTGTCGTCCGTGCGTCTGTCTTTTAGCGGGCTGTATTTTTAGGGAATAAACCTCCGCTGTCGTCCGTGCGTCTGTCTTTTAGCGGGCTGTATTTTTAGGGATTAAACCTCCGCTGTCGTCCGTGCGTCTGTCTTTTAGCGGGCTGTATTTTTAGGGAATATACCTCCGCTGTCGTCCGTGCGTCTGTCTTTTAGCGGGCTGTATTTTTAGGGAATAAACCTCCGCTGTCGTCCGTGCGTCTGTCTTTTAGCGAGCTGTATTTTTAGGGAATAAACCTCCGCTGTCGTCCGTGCGTCTGTCTTTTAGCGGGCTGTATTTTTAGGGAATAAACCTCCGCTGTCGTCCGTGCGTCTGTCTTTTAGCGGGCTGTATTTCATAAACCGTAATAGGTAGACGGTTTAAATTTTGGCAGTGTGTATTTCTATTGCTATAACAAGAAATAATAAAAATTAAAATAAAGGGAAACGTGTTTTTTTTCGGTTTAGGGTACGGAACCCTTCATGTGAGAGTCCGACTCGCACTTTTTAAGGATGGGAAATCATCAAATGACTCCTCCCGCCTTGGTGAAGCAGGAGGGAGTGTCAGACTCCTACTGAATAAAAACCCATCCATGTTCCTTCTAATGCCCCTTGCGTTCCGGGGCCGCGGTGACTCTTTCGAACAAATTCCGCAACCCTGGCAAGATCCGACTCGCACTTGGCCGGTATTTTTCATAGTTTTTAGCCGAAGAACAATTTTGTGAAGAAAATCGTGTTTCGGCTAAGAAAAGTATTTTATTTTTGTCCAGTCTAGTCCGGTGGCCGTCCCATCGGACTGCGAGAGTGATTGAGAGCATTTTAAATTTTATTATTTCCTTCTTTATTATCTTTTACTAAGACTTCGCTGTTTGTCTGTCTGTCTGTCGCCAGGCTGTATCTCAAGAACCGCGATAGCTAGACAGTTGACATTTTCACAGATGATGTATTTCTGTTGCCGCCATATCAACAAATACTAAAAAACAGAATAAATTAAATATTTAAGGGGCTCACATACAACAAAATTGATTTTTTTGCCGTTTGTATAGAAAATGGTACGGAACCCTTCGTGCGCGAGTCCGACTCGCACTTGTTTCTTTCTTTCTTTGTATTCTCATATTTGGCGCACACACGAGTGCACTATATCTTCCACGCCAACAGCTTGTCTCCGTTGAGATTGGGCGAAATAATAAATTATGAAACTTTATAGTTTTGGTTACAATACGTTTGGTAAGTTAGTCAAAAATACAAAAGCCCAAATGTTTATACCAGCTCGAGATTTTTTTTAAACAATACATCAACAGGGTTTTCCAGTTCTCCCCGTTACACAGTATTTGCTTCTCTTTTTAGTGACGAGTACCTACAAAAGAATTTCATAACAAGTTTTTCCTTTATCCCCATACTCGTTCAACTGTTTAAAAAGCCAAAATCTACGTTCCCGTGTCCGGACAATCACGGCGCGTGTATGAAACATTCACGGGATCCCGGAGAGCGGTCCCGGGCCGGAATAATTGATGTGCCCAGCACTACAACAAAGAATAATAGGTGAATATTTTAGGAGGCGTTTTGTGAGGCCAGTGCCACGATACACGGACAAACAGAAGGTTTGCTTGACTTAGTGATTGGTTTATGGAACATCATATTGTAACCTAACCAACCAGTGTCAATTTTACCTAGCCTTCTCCAAACTATGTTCGAATTAGAATTCAGAAAAACCGGCCAAGTGCAAGTCGGATTCGCGCACGAAGGGTTCCGTACGATTATCTATAGAAACGGCAAAAAAATCATATCTGTTGTATGTGAGCCCCCCTTACATATTTGTTTTATTTTAATTTAATTACATATTTTTAACGTGAATATCTAAATAAATATTCTGTGAATATTTCAAGCGTCTACCTGTTGCCGTTTTCAATATCGAACAAGCAAAATCACGTTTGTGTGTGGGAACCCCCTTAAATATTTATCTTATTCCGTTTTTTAGTATTTGTTCTTATAGCGGCAACAGAAATACATCATCTGTGAAAATTTCAACTGTCTAACTATCACAGTTCATGACATACAGCCTGGTGACAGACGGACGGATAGCGGAGTCTTAGTAATAGGGTCCCCACTTTGGTAACCCTAAAAACGGGATGAAACTAAGTACTATAACTATACATGAAGCGCCTGCCTATCCGGCCTCCAATTACCAGTAACTGAGTAATACGGACAGACTCACGATAAAGACTGTCTAAAGTCTGCCATTGATAGCATAGCGAGGACCAAAAACTTAACTTGCTTTCCGAGGCATGGAGAAGTCTCTTAATTTATTTGTTTGTACTTTGCATTCTACTCATTGTATAAATTCTAGTTCCTGAAACGTAACAGACAGATGTGTTGCTGGGGAGTTTGTTGGCCACTTCTCTACAGCTAAAACACTAGGAAGTGGTGACGGGCGCACGTTTTGGGGGATTGTCTTTTGTAGAACTTGACGTTATAAAAGTGCTGGCTCTCGGCCTAATTTGAATAATTGAATTTGAATTTTCAGTATGTTCAGATGTGCACCCATCCACAAACCGACTTCAGCAAGCGATGCATAACTTAGAAGATGGACCCGTGCGATCATTATCATTTAGCCACGAACTCGTCTTCTTGAGTGCTCTACTTTTTAATAAAGTTGCTGCGAAGACTTGGTTTTCTGTAGTTCCCTGTTCAGTGTCTCTGCTTACCCTTTCTGCGTTTCAATGGAGATTGAATGGAGCCCATAACCAGCTGGGTTTACGATGATGTCTACGAGGCAGCCTGATGATTGTTTCCTTGATCGTGAAGACCTGCCTTTAAGGGTACTGCTTTGAATTCGGTTCTCGTTGCGAAAGATGGAAGATTTGTAAGTTGAAGTGAATTGCGGGATAATTTTGACAGCAATATACATAATGTTACAGTTATTAAATCATACAATTTGTCTTTATTTACACTCCAGAAGGTAATTTTAGTAATTTCAGAATTGTGTCCCTATCGTGCACAGCTACATTTTAAATATTATTACGAGAGAGGAAGAGCGCTTTCATATTTTCACATTTAAAATAAGGGATAATTTGTTTTCTATAACATGTAATTTAAATATGTATTTTATATTATGTTACTAAACAAAAAATATAAATAGTGTTGTATACAAACAGTAACAACTATATAAAATGCACCCAGTCATTCGAAAACTTGCCTCATCTACATAGTAGAACTGACCAAAAATAATTGACAAGTAAAATTGTCATTTTGTCATGTTGTTCAATGGAGATTTACGGACTGATAAAGCTAGAAATAACATACAAAATGCATCCTATAAAATACCCAAAAAATAACCAGTATAAAGTGATCCCCCGAAAAACAAACTCAATTTAATATAAGCCTAAAAGCCTTTAAACCCTAGCTTCGAAAAAAAAAACAAATTTCAATAACACGATGACCAAAAGGAGAATTAACCATAGCAACTATAGGGGTTCTTGCACACGGGCAACTTCACTTACCTACACAATGGGCTTGTGTCCTGAAAAAATCTAATTAGTCCGTCAGTTAGATTAACTAAAAACATTTGACCCGTGTTTTTCTTTTGTTATGGGAACCAAAATTGACGAAGTGACGACGCTTTTAAAATTCTCAATACGTCACACCTTCGCATAATTTTTACTGAGTCGTGACGTCACGAGCCCCCACTCTCGAGTTTTGATGCGTTTTATCTTTGTCAATATTCATTGATTTACAAAAACAAAAAATACGTCGTGTCCATTATTTTTCAATTCTCTAACTGACGGACTAAATATTTTTGCAATTTGTGGATGATGGAATCTAGCCTATTCTGGGAAATAATAGGTACAATTTTGAACATAATGACAATGCCATATATTATGTTTTTATTTACATACTAGCTGACCCACGCAATTTCGTCTGTGTCACATTTTCCATTACTACTACGCTCCTATTTGTCTTAGCGTGATGATATATAGCCTATAACCTTCCTCGATAAATGGGCTATCTAACACTGAAAGAATTTTTCAAATCGGACCAGTAGTTCCCGAGATTAGCGCGTTCAGCCAAACAAACTCTTTTGCTTTATAATATTAGTATAGATTAATTAGACATTTGACAACATTTGCCAATGTTATAAAACGTGTGTGCTTTTTCATCGACAACCAATTCTTGATTAATGAAAAAGTTGCCAGTATAGATACAACTTTAGAGGGGTTTACGAGGATCGGGGGGAGGGGATAACGAACCTCCGCTAGCCATATGGGGCTCGGACTTTGAATATTGCATGTAAATACGTACTTCAGTATGTTTGACTAAATTGTAGAGCTGAATTTCGGGATAAAAATATTTGGCGAATGGTTATTGAGCTGTTTATCTGACGTGATCATTTTGGGGAATATTTAGGAATTACGTGCTTCTTAAATAATTATTTTAATAGGTTCAATGTTAGCAAATTGAACTAAGACTCATTCTGCTTTGAAACGAAAAATTGTAGGGTAACTTCAGAACGGTGGGCTGCGCTTTGACAACCCTCTCTCTCTCATCTGAGCGTGTTCCAGGTTGCATCTTCAGCTGGTTTGCTTCGAAGCCCGGGGCGCTTTGATAACCCTATTGGGATATTTGAGCCCTTTGGGGTAGAAATACTAAAGCAGACCATGGAGTGTTTCTGTGAGAGTGACTTCTATAACAGTAGCTTGTTTTTTGCGAAAGAAAAATTCAACGCTGCCAATGTTTAGAGCACTTTTGTAGCTGACAGCGTTGTGGACGATTTATTCGATGCCCAATGAGGTATTTATCTCCGTTTTTTAGCTTGTATTTCTACTACACACTAGCTGATTCGCGCGGACAAATTATACACTAAAACCTTCTTCGAGAACCATTCTATCTATTGGTGAAAACATCATGAAAATCGGTGCAGTAGTTTTTGATTTTATTGTGAACTGACAGACGCGCTGTTCTATAATATGTGGCAGTGAAGTTATATATATGTCGGAGTTGGTTGTCAATCACAATAGTGGGTAGTTGCCAAATCTTATTAGAAATTGATTTTCGTATTACTAATCGGAGTGTTTTTACTATCAATTATTGTCTCATAAATCGTAACTTAATTTATTAAGTACTACTAGTTGATTTTTGGCAACTTATTTCGATAAGTGTGAACGTTAGTTTTGTTTATGACAGTTGATGAATATGATGGCATGTTGCTTTAATTTTAAAATGATTTACTTTGTAATTTCATTATTGTCTACTTACGACAATTATTCTTGTATAATTTGATTATTTTCTAATGTAAATCTTATTAGATTTAGCACATTTTGTATTTAGTAAACGCGTGACGTACTTCCGTGCGTCAGCGGACAGAGTTGTCGTGGAGGGATTGCAAAGTGGGGACATCGTCCTATAAAACAGCCTACACTCGGTAAGCTCGTCAGTCGGTCTTCGGATTCGACTCGATACAGAGCTCCCCTGCTCCCGACAAAACTGTCGGTTTACTTAGTACAACGCTGCTGTATATTGCACATTTGCACACAGCTGTATTTGATACACTTTGTGTTTGGGTGGCTTGGCCACTATACGAACTGTGACCCTAAAAGTCTGTTCGCCTTACTGTTTTAATACCTTTTACCTGCTTAATCTTTTTTCTGTTTACCATTCATATTGTGTACCTTTTGTATTGTGTTTTAATTACTGCCTACCGTAATAAAGCTTTGTATCTAGTTATACAGTCTTGTTTATCCCAATAAAATGGGAACTAAAAACCCTGACGATATACCCCTCGGCTCTCCTGATCCTACATCAGAAGTGGGATTAGGTTTAGCCCAGGAATCGGAAGGTGTTGGTGATCCATGGCGAGTAATGTTGGAGCTTCAGAATCATAATATGACTCAGTTGATTGAAGCGATTAAAACTAACTCCGCTTCATCTACTGTGATTCCTTTGCCCGATTTTAATCCAGACCTACCCGATTCCAATGCTCAATCTTGGAGTACAACCGTAGATATTTGCCTATCGGAAAAGCCTCTTCAAGGTGGCCCTCTTATAATTGCCCTCACTAAAGCATTAAAGGGCAGTGCCAACGTATGGCTTTCCCAAGTGTCTTATGCAGGTATGACCTGGACAGACTTTAAAGGTCTCTTTCTCTCTCGTTATGTCATTTTGGAAACTGTTGCCGCTACCCTCATTAACCTTCATAACTGTCAACCAAAAGAAGGAGAATCTTTAGCCGCTTATGCTAGTCGACAGGTCACTTCACTAACGTCAAAATGGAATAGCCCGAGTGTCGAAAACATTGCTGTTTCTACTGTACTGGCCCATGTCTCCGTTTGCAAGTCCTATTTTATTGATAAAAAAAGCGCGACGGATCTGATCGAATGTGCGTAGACTACCGTGAGCTTAATAGTAATACTGTAGCAGAAAGGTTTCCTTTGCCTCTTATTGCTGACCAAATTGCAAGGTTATGCGGTGCTAACTTTTACACTTGCCTTGATTGTACTTCTGGGTTTCATCAGATACCTATTCACCCTGATAGCATTGAAGCTACTGCCTTTGTAACACCCGATGGCCAATTTGAATATTTGGCTATGCCATTCGGATTACGAAATGCTCCTAGTGTTTTCCAACGTGCTGTAACTAATGCATTAGGTAACTTAGTCCATTCTTACGTGATTATTTACATCGACTAGAAGAAGTCCTTGAATCATTGACCAAAGCAGGTTTTTCATTAAATCTTAGCAAGTGCTCTTTTCTAAAGCGTAGGGTAGAATATCTTGGGTACGAAATCACATCTGGGGAACTTCGCCCAAATCCTCGAAAAATAGAAGCATTACTGAAATTAAACTCTCCCAAAACAATTCACCAGTTGAGACAGTTCATTGGTCTTGCATCCTATTTTAGAAAATTTGTAGAGAACTTTTCACAAATTATGAAACCTTTGTTTTTCTTAACTACTACTAAACATACTTTTAAGTGGACTGATGAACATGAGAAAATTAGGCAAAGAGTGATTTCAATCCTTACTAATGAACCAGTTTTAATGATTTATAACCCTGAATATCCCATCGAATTACATACTGACGCTAGTGCTGATGGTTACGGTGCCATTCTTTTTCAAAAAGTTGATAAGAAAATGCATGTTGTAGAATACTTTAGTAAAAGAACGACTGCAACTGAAAGTAAATATCATTTTTATGAGTTGGAAACTTTGGCCGTTGTTAACGCAGTTAAACATTTTCACCATTATCTGCAAGGACATAAATTTACTGTTGTTACTGACTGTAATTCCCTTAAAGCCTCGCGCAGTAAAACTGATTTAACTCCCCGAGTACATAGATGGTGGGCTTTTCTACAAGCCTATGATTTTGATATTATGTATAGAGAAGGCAGATATATGAACCACGTAGACTTTCTTTCTAGAAACCCCCTTCCACAATCAATCAACAAAATAGAACAGAAACGCGTTGATATTACAACTCTGTCTAATAGTTGGCTTTTAGCTGAACAACAGCGTGATTCTGAGATTTTAGGAATCGTTTCTAATCTGAAAAATAACTCTCTAACCCCTGATATTGCCCAAAGTTATGAATTACGATCAGGAACCTTGTACCGTAAAATACAGCGTAATGGACAAACTCGTTGCTTTCCAAGGAAATCAAAAGCAAAAACTTCAAAGAATTTTGTGATTCCCATAATATTGCTTTGCATTTAATAGCTACTGGTGCATGTAGGGCTAATGGGCAGGTTGAACGCATAATGAAAACATTAAAAAGTATGCTTACCGCCGTTGAGACCAGTGAGCGCTCATGGCAAGATGCCATTGAAGACGTTCAAATCGCTCTAAATTGCACAGTTAATCGGGTTACTAAATCTAGTCCTTTAGACTTATTGATTGGACGAGTTGCTAGACCTTTAGGTTTGATGACTGTTGACAATGAGGAGATAGAAGTAAATCTGTCTCGTGTGAGGGAACAAGCAGCCCTGGGTATAACTAAAAATGCCGAATACGACAAAGCCCGATATGATATTGGAGATTTTGTGCTTATTGCTAATGAAGAAAGAAACCAGACTAAATTAGACCCTAAATTTAAAGGTCCCTATAAAATTTTAGAACTATTAGATGGTGATAGATATTTGTTAAAATCTTTGAGTACCAATAGAATTTACAAATATGCCCATGATCGTGTACGAAAAATGCCTGAATGTCCAGTTACTGTTAGTGATGATGTCAATACTGACACTGATGATGATTCCTCTGCTGCTGACATACTATAGCTGAATTGACAAGATGTCTATGTTGACTCTTGTATAGCTTGATGCTTAATCGGATGTCTATGTTGACTCCTGGATTTGGATGTTGATCTTGACGCTTATGCGGGTTGTCTATGTTGACGCCTATGCGGGTTGTCTATTTGACTCCAAATTACTTGTCGAATCCCATGGTGTGATTTCGGCTGGGAGACTATGTCTCTACTTTAATTGAGCTATGTATTGTCAGTAACAGTATGGTAATCTTGAATGGTTGCGATGCAACTACTATTGATAAAAATTTGATTTGGCTAACTCAGGATTTTTCTTTTCAACATACCATTTGTTAAGGCTTTTGTTTGTCAGAAAGGCCGATCGATATTCACAAGAGATTTTCTTTTTCAGGATCACACGAGGTCGTGTAGAACGTCAGTTCTGGCCGTGTCGGAGTTGGTTGTCAATCACAATAGTGGGTAGTTGCCAAATCTTATTAGAAATTGATTTTCGTATTACTAATCGGAGTGTTTTTACTATCAATTATTGTCTCATAAATCGTAACTTAATTTATTAAGTACTACTAGTTGATTTTTGGCAACTTATTTCGATAAGTGTGAACGTTAGTTTTGTTTATGACAGTTGATGAATATGATGGCATGTTGCTTTAATTTTAAAATGATTTACTTTGTAATTTCATTATTGTCTACTTACGACAATTATTCTTGTATAATTTGATTATTTTCTAATGTAAATCTTATTAGATTTAGCACATTTTGTATTTAGTAAACGCGTGACGTACTTCCGTGCGTCAGCGGACAGAGTTGTGGTGGAGGGATTGCAAAGTGGGGACATCGTCCTATAAAACAGCCTACACTCGGTAAGCTCGTCAGTCGGTCTTCGGATTCGACTCGATACAGAGCTCCCCTGCTCCCGACAAAACTGTCGGTTTACTTAGTACAACGCTGCTGTATATTGCACATTTGTACACAGCTGTATTTGATACACTTTGTGTTTGGGTGGCTTGGCCACTATACGAACTGTGACCCTAAAAGTCTGTTCGCCTTACTGTTTTAATACCTTTTACCTGCTTAATCTTTTTTCTGTTTACCATTCATATTGTGTACCTTTTGTATTGTGTTTTAATTACTGCCTACCGTAATAAAGCTTTGTATCTAGTTATACAGTCTTGTTTATCCCAATAAAATGGGAACTAAAAACCCTGACGATATACCCCTCGGCTCTCCTGATCCTACATATATTTTATAATTCCTTCCTGAATTAACATTCTCAAAATCGCAGCAAACATATTTTTGAGTCTTTGTTTCTTCCTGACCAAAATAAAATAAATAAATAAATTAAATAAACTAATCTAAAATAAATATTGTTTTATAAAACGTTGCCCCACACTAGGAATTTCTCCTGTATCGTGAGTGCGTTTACAAACATACAAAGTCACATACACAAACAGCGCCACACCTTATAACCTTTTTTTTAGGGATGGGATATCATCAAATGCCTTCTCCCGCTCTGGGCGGAGCGGGAGGGAGTATCAGACTTTTACTGAATAAAACCCATCCATGTTCCTTCACTGCCCTTTGTGTTCCGAAGCCGCGGTATTTCTTTCGAATAGTTCCGCAACACCGGCAGGGCCACACCTAACCTAACACCTTCATCTCTAAACAACGGGCACGGTAAACTCACGGGTATGAAAGCAAGTTGAATATAATAATAAAAAGTTATTGTATCTATAAATAGTGCAGAACCATATAAAAAGGGGAGGGGGGCAGTAAACTACGCGTATCAAGATAAATGTGACTGTTGCAACTGGTACCCTTCTTTATTCCACCTTACAGATGCTGATGCCGCAGTGTTTCCTGATAGCTACAACCTGGAACTCATTATACCGCGTGTATCTGACATCGACGCACAAACGATTTCCATGGGTCCAGGGCATGATTCTGGACACCCTAGACTTAGAATTTTTCGTCGGCATTTTTCTCATTTTTTTCAAGGGTTTTTTTACTTTAGACTGCTCATAATCGTTATTCTGACCTAACCCAATGAGATTTTTAGTAAAAAAAATAGTTAATTTACTACTTTCACTAAAAAGAGCAATCTGAATAAAATCTATTTGTGGTACTCTTGAAAAAAATGAAAAAATAAGAAAAGAACCGACGAAAAATTCCAACACTGGGGTGTCCAGAATCATGCCCTGGACCCATGGAAATCGTTTGTGCGTCGATGTCAGATACACGCGGTATGTGCATGTGCCCGGTGCGTCTGGTGAGCGCAACAAATAATATGATGAAATAAGAATTAAAATCGTTTGTATTGTGTCTGTTACTAACATAATTTTTAAGAGGTTTTTTCATATGGATCAAGGTCTGAAATAAAATTGCTTTATTTTATTTTATTACGTCATGAGTGAATAGGAATGGAGAGGGCAATGCTTGGAGTTTCCTTACGTGATCGAATCAGGAATGTTGATATCCGCAAGAGAACCAAGGTTACCGACATAGCCCGAAGGATCGCCAAACTAAAGTGAGAGTGGACAGCGCACATTGCTCGCAGAACAGATGGTCGATGGGGCCGAAGGCATTGGAAGGCCTCCCACAAGGTGGACTGATGACCTGGTGAAGTTCGGGGGTAGCCGATGGATGCGAGACGCACAGGACCGGTCGTTGTGGCGAAGTTTGAGGGAGACCAGAACAGGACGTCTTTTGGCTGACATGATGAATAGCCTTCTAGGCAAGCGTGCTCTATTGTCGATCATTTCATTGCTTTTTATCAGGTTGATTGTGATGGTACAAAAAACCGGCTAAGTGCGAGTCGGATTCTCACACAGTGGTTTCCTTATCATAAACCGAAAAAACAGGTTTTTTGTACAGGAACCCCCATTCATTTTTATCATTTGTTACACACACACACTTGAATGAACACAATGTTTGTCACACTATGAATTAGATATTATTATTTATAGGTGGACAGTTCAAATAGAACTGTCTGAACGGCTCTTGAGATACAGCCGGCTGACAGACGGACGGACGGACAGTGGAGGCTTAATAGTGTTAGTGTTCCGTTGGTTACCGTTGGGTACGGAACCCGAATACTAGCTTTTGATGACTGAAATCATCCCAAGGGAACAAGTTTCGGTTGTATGTTAGTATTCTATGTCCTTACTTAATCGTTTTAGCCGTTGAGGCTTGAAGAGGTAACAAACAAAAAACTTTATAATATTGATATTCTTAAAGTATGGTACCATAGTATTATAATATTAGCTATGGAAGTTTTTTTTAAACGTTGCCCCACATGAGGAATTTCACCTGTGTTGTGGGTGCGTTTACAAACAGCCAGACCCGCAACAACTGTCTGTAGGCCATACAAATATTTGTTCTGTGCGGGAATCGAACCCGCGACACGCAGCGCAGCAGCCGATCGCTCAACCACTGCAACAGCCGTGACGTCAAAATATGAATTTGAAGTGACTTACGACAAAAATTCGCTTACTATTAGTAACACGCCCCTTTGGCAAGAACAGACAATATTGCTCGACAATCCAAATTTAAATACACTCGCCAACCATACAAATCATACCAACATCTTCAAATTAAACTCTCCAACTACCTTCATAGAAAAACTTCGCATCAGCAGAAACTAAGCGATTCTGTCATTAAGTCGCTCCGCTCTGAACGCTCGGAACGCTTCGAACGCTCGGCACTGTGGAACAGTGGCGGCATTCGAACAGTAAAAATGTAGCGTCATGCATTATGCATTCACTGCGGTGCGTCGGCTAAACGCGGCTGACTGTCACACCGGAGCAGAATGTGTTGTTACATGGGTCGTCACTGCATTGATCACATGCTTGTCGGTTTAATCTCGGAGTATACGCTACGACAAATAAGAAAACGAAATACTGAAAAATTGTTTATGAACACACATTTCGGAAATAAATAAACAATATTAGGCAAACAAAAGGTAAAAAAGAAACAATTATATATATTTGAGACGAACATTAAACGTGTATTTAGTGATAACGCCATACTTAATAATTCTCTTGCCCTTCAATTAATTTATGGTCACTGTATTTTTCTACATTTTCTTTTCTTACAAACGTCCCTATTAGGCAGTGTTTTGTAAACAAACAAGTCACCCCCATTTTCCCTGTTGCTTCATATGGCGACAAGGCCAATAATTCTCGTACCATAAATTTTGCTTTACATTGAAAAGTCGAGGGGCTTTTACTCAGTCGCGTCATGCAGGTTTGCAGTGCAAGCATTCTTATTGAACGGCAGCAAACACTAAACTACCCTATCAATAACTACTCCACAGAACAAAGTCCTTAGTAAACAGCTAAGAAGATACACTACGGTGTAACACACACCCCACAGTTGCTCTAATGAAATTGTCCATAAATCTCGAATATTGGACTGGCGACATGCCTAACTATGGTGTTCTCTCCCCCCACTGTCCCCCCTTGTTACTGGGGACTCAAAACGTTCCACTTTCTTACGATATATGTCGCGAACCTACATAAATGTTGTTTTCCCGAATCTTTAGCTGCGTTATGGGATATGTTATGGCGAATATGCCGTCGTTCGGATTCAGTAAATATTTCCGGGTTGTTTGAAGAACGGATTAGAAAGGAATTGATTACTTTATTGGAGTGGGCGATTTGCTTAATGTAATTGTTTTTGGAAAGTGTCTTTGGTATGGTTAGAGGATTTGTTTTTAGAATCGACTTTGGAGAAGCGGGTTGGAACATTTTTAAAGGCATTACATGAAATAAAAACACCACAAGAGACAAGTGAAGTTCTGTTAGCGGCAGCGTGGCGAAGTCGATTGTGAAAACATCAAAAATTAATGTGATTATTTGTTGACCACTGCTGTCAAAATATCACGTGATAAATTTCTTGTATTTTGAACATCGCATTTGCTGATAAAATGGCATTTTGAGCCTCAGACACAATCAATTTTGTTCCACAAAAAAATTCAAGTCATTTATTCAAATTAGGCTGAGAGCCAGCACTTTTTGAACGTCAAGTTTTACAAAAGACAGTCGCCCAAGTCGCCCGCCCGTCACCACTGGCTAGTGTTTTAGCTATGGAGAAGAAGTGGCTCACAAACTCCCCAGCAGCACATCTGTCTGTTAACTTTGGCAGTGCCGGTGGCACTACAGAAATAAGACTTTTATTGTAAAAGTCAAGAGTATTGGTTATTCATAGTAAGAGCGCTTTTATTGTAAAAGTCAAGAGTATTGGTTATTCATAGTAAGAGCGCTTTTATTGTAAAAGTCAAGAGTATTGGTTATTCATAGTAAGAGCGCTTTTATTGTAAAAGTCAAGAGTATTGGTTATTCATAGTAAGAGCGCTTTTATTGTAAAAGTCAAGAGTATTGGTTATTCATAGTAAGAGCGCTTTTATTGTAAAAGTCAAGAGTATTGGTTATTCATAGTAAGAGCGCTTTTATTGTAAAAGTCAAGAGTATTGGTTATTCATAGTAAGAGCGCTTTCCATTTTTTTTTCGTTAATTTTGAGAAATCCTCTGTTAGTGCACCCCTACAGAGTGTAAAGAAGCTACATGACAAATTTCTGCTTTCTACGACCAGTTGTTTCAACTGAGCGTTGATCGATCAGTCAGCTTTTATAAATAGATTTGGTTGGTAATTATAATATATTTCTGCTCAACTTCTTCGGAAGTACAGGCGTACCACGCGTTTATTTACTGACTAGCTGACCCACGCAACTTCGTCTGCGTCACATTTTCCATTAATGCTCGGCTCCTTTTAGTCTTAGCGTGATGATATGTAGCCTATATCCTTCCTCGATACATGGGCTATCAAATAATGAAAGAATTTTTCAAATCGGACCAGTAGTTCCTGAGATTACCCCCTACATACAAACTTACAAACAAATATTACCTCTTTATAACATTAGTATAGAAGTAACAAGTTTTTGTGTGTTACCTACCTACTTTCTGGAAAGATTATGTTTTATATTGCATGTACTACCGTACTGTTTGGCTGACTGTATCTATTTCTCTGATTGTTGCTAATCTTGGAGAGAGGAAATCAGGTAGATGTGGTACTAAGCAGTTTTGGAGGAAAAGTAATTACATATTTATTTATTTAACAATTTTACGCTTACAACCCTAACTTTTTCAAAGTTAGAGGGTAAGCTTGCTCCATCTTAGACTTTGTCTCCGTCATCTCTGACCTAGACGAGAGTCAACCTTTGGGTGATGTAGAGACAAATAGTGGTAGGTGCAATATAGAGTGGTGTGGATGTAGAAGCAGGTAAAATTAGAGGATGAAGACTTTGGTAATTCTGATACATTTTTAGGGTTCCGAACAAAAACGGAACCCGGATAGATAGATCACTTGGGTGTCTGTCTGTCTGTCTGTCCGTCTGTCACAGACACTTTTCTCCGGACCGAATCTGTTGAATATTTTTGATTTGAAACACATATATGGATTTCTGTGACCCCATTACAGACACGTTAAGCAAATAAATAAATTTTTAGTACTAAAAATATCGGTAATATTTAAACAACATGTTAAACAATTTAAATCAGTTCGGAACCCTTTGCACGTGAGTCCGACTCGCACTTGGCTAGTTTTTGATAAGATGATGAGTTTTTTATGCAGGCCGTAATACAATATACCTACGTATGTAAGTTAAAAATGCTCCGGAACCTGGTCATACTCCTATTTTTTATTTAGACTGCTAAGTCACAATTTTATCACAAAAAATTTCAAATATAATGAGGCACCAACCGGCGATTATCCCTGTATGCACTGAAAGTATTCCCAAAGACAATCCCCGGTTGGAGCAGTACTATTGTAGAATACGTAAACATTATTAATAGGGTGTTTCAAAATACAAATTCGTTATTTATTTTATTGTACCTACCTAGTATTTTAATAAATTATTTCTATTAAATAATCGCGCTCAGAGGTAGTTTATATCGGGTACAATAAGTTAGCCGCTTTTGTAAGTCAACTAAAATAGCATCGTGAATAATAAAATAAATAAAAACACAAAAAACAAAAGCTTTTCTTAAAATTAGAATAGTAAACAGACCGCAGACCTTTTAAAAGAATAGTCCTCCAGACAGATTACTTTTTCAAATCAGGCGTAGATTTATGCTGTACGTGTAGAGTGAATATTTCATGCCACGGAGCCAAGCTTGGCACAGACCCTGGCGGTAATACGGAGAAACCTCGATTTGTACTGCCTGGCTGAAGATCCTCAGGGACTTGTGGGTAGTTTTGTAGTTTATAATGTGGGTAGAACTAAAAAATATTTAAGTAAGTATTATGTTTGGTGGCGAATGGCATTACAACGGCATTTATTTTAGAACATTAATATTATAGTTAGGTTAAGTGCTCAGTATTACTCAGTAAGGCTGTGTGTAGGTTAGTTTTTCACCGCCATGTTTGGGCCTAGGTATACAATAATATTAATATTTACAAAATACAAAGCATTTTGAATGTTTTCCCTTATCATTAAGAACGTACAAATTACATCTACAGAATGATTTTTTTAACAGTGCCTTCAGGGAAAATCGAAACATTGGAAAATAACGAAAAAAGTAAAAATGCTTCATTGGATTTCGAAAATCGTTGTTTCTACCCAGAAATCGAACCAATTGACTTTAGTAAAAATAACACACCCTGCTTTACACCATCTGATAGTGTAGCTAATTAGGCTCAAATTCTGGGAAGTAATAACACATCTCAAACTAAAGGAAAGCTCTCATTTTTTTTTACAAAATAGTTTTAAATTTTCTGACTAATGCTACCTATCTAAACCGTAACTGATTTTTTTTTTAAATCCAGTGATGCAGTTTTAGATTTTCGGGTCCGATTTAATGAAAACTAAAACGGCATAATTGATTGCTGAAAAAATCTTCAGTTGTTTTTTTTTTAATAATAAACAACTGAAGATTCGAGTTACCAATGAGCTCTTTCCGGAACAATGATTTTTCAAAAATCCAATGATGTAGTTTTAATTTTCATCAAAACCGGGTTCCAGACTTCTTTCAGTGTTTTTCTATATTTTCTCATAGTTTCGGATTTGGCCCTAAAGGTTCGACCGCACTGGGCGACGCTTCGCGGCAGCGGAGCGACGCGACACGTAACAATGTTCGCACTTGAAGTGTCGCGGCGCGTAGTTACGCTGCTGCGTAGTGCGATAAACCTCATACAATTTCTTACAAAGAATATTTTGCCGTTGCGTGTCGCGTCGCTCCGCTGCCGCAAAGCGTCGCCAAGTGCGGTCAAGCCTTAAAGGCACACTTAAAAAATCCAACCTGTACATAATACCCACCGTTTTCCAGAGAAATCCTTCGCTGTCTCGAAAATTTCTGCAGCTTGTTAGTTCACCTACTTTCTAAATTATTAAGCTATATTATTTTTTTACTACTGCAAAATTGAGAGATTGGAAGTCTAAAGCACTTAAAAAAAAAAACTAATCCATTGCCTATAGAAATATCCGTCCTTGCACTAAAATTAAAAGACCATTTGACGACACGGTTGGCGCAGTGGTTGAGCGAACAAATATTTGTACGACCTACCAGTATTTGTTACGAGTCTGGATGTTTGTATATGTAAGTATTTACAAAAAAAAAATTATATAAGTAGTTTATCAGCCATCTCGTTACCATAACACAAGCATTAGGTTGCTTAGCTTGGGACTATAATTATGGCGTTGTGTGAAATGTCTCAGGATATTATTATTATATTATTATTATCTTCAAACACCACATCCATTTCTACCCACATCGTCCCCACACTCGTCCTGCTTGCAGCTGTCAATGTGTCCCGCAACCCCCTCCACCCCTCTCACTCTCAACACCCCCCCCCCCTGTCCTGAACCTCTCATACTGTCCTCGTTACTGTCTAAACGGACTTAAATACAAGTTTACAACGCCGGGACAGTGCACAGAAATATACTATTTTATTTAGGTACCATTTAGCTCTCGTGTGTCCGAGTCTCACTCGAGTGTCTTTCTTGAGAGGATTTTTCAAGGAAGCGGTGAAAGAAAATTCTTGTAATATTATCTGTATTGCAGAATTGTTTAATATGGGTATTACAATGTGAAAGTTGACAACATTTTTTTTATGTATTATGTATCGTGGAAAACGATATCATTGAATAATAAATTAGTAGCTGATTTGAGTATTGTAGTACTAAGGTAGTAGTAAACGCCGTGATGTCAGTTGTCAGTTGTAACGGCGGCACGTGGACAGAGTCGTATTGGACAGTAGGGACTTTGCCGAGCGCACTTTGGTTCGGAACACCAACTAGGAAACTCCTCCGGAACGAAACTGTCGGATTACCTTTTTCAATTGTATTAAAGAGACTTCTAAATGCGAGTTTTTCTAACTCAACAGACAGATGTTTTGCTGCGGAGTTTGTTTTCCACTTCTTCTCCACAGCTAAAAACACCAGGAAGTGGTGACGGGCGGGCGTTTTGGGGGACTGTCTTTTTGTAAGCTTTGACGTTCAAAATGTACTGGCGTTCGGGCACAGTTAATAAAGTAAGGTTAGTACTATATTGAGGGCCTCTTTCACCATCTCCAAGTAAAGCGTTGATTAGTTACTTCCCAATTAAAGTTAATCGGCAAGTAAAACTTACGAGTATCTTCTGTCAATTTCACAAGCGAAAATAAAGCTTCGAGTAACAACTTACCAGTTAAGTGAATGACTTAACAAATCATACGTTGCATTCGTTCAATATTACGTCAACGTTACTCGTCAAACGTCATTGGCAGGTTAGCTGTCATTTGTCATTTCATTTTGTGTATTGTTTGTTGTGTTTTTGGTTAGGAAATTATTGCGTGTGGATTTTTTTTTATAAATTATCATGGATAAAGTTAAAAGAGATAGAAGTGCAAACTTTTCACTTGTACAGAAATATCAAACTGTGTTAGTGTCGGCGATAAGACCCCGTCCGCGTCCATAGGCGCAAGTAATGGTGGACGCGACCGTATCAAACAAGGAAATTGTAAGGAAAACTAATTAGAATTATAATTGAATCAGATAAGATTAGGTTTAGCATTCTCTAATTAGTGTTACAAGGACATTTTCGCATCATAGGTTTAGTTAGATTCTAGTTTAAATGCGAATTTAGATGTAAGGTTTATGGATTGTGAATAATTACGTAGATTGAAAATGTGATTTTTTGTTTTAAGTGATAGGGTTTTGAAATTAGTTTTAAAATAAAGGTCTTGACCCAAAACCACTTTTACAAAAAGAATTGAGTTGATAGGACTTATGGTTTTCGAGATATTTCCAAAAATGTATAGTGAAAATTTGTTAACCGTCAAGTAAACACTCTAATTGGCAGACGACGTGTCAAGTAAGTTACTGGTCAGTTTAATCATTGATTAGTGCTACTCGAACGTCGTGAAATTGACACGTGCAGTTACGGGCGACTTTAATTGGCGATTAGTCTACTCGATACTTTACTCAAGGGTGGTGAAAGAGGCCCTGAGTGTTATTATTCTACAATGTACCCGATACCACCGAACCCAAACGATGATGGCGCTATCGCTCAACCATCGCTGACGCCGTCATTATTCAGTCCTGCTGTGGTCACCCAAGCTCGTCTTCGTCATAATTTCAGTCACAAGACGTCGTCAACTGCTGGACTTAGGCCTCTCTCAAGCGTCACTACATGAAACGATCCTATGCTTCTAGGAGAGAAGTGCCAGAGGAACTCTGCGGCTTTCACCTGGTCACTGGTATACCTTACGCGCCCAGATCAATGGCTCCTATTATACCGCGTGTATCTGACATCGACGCACAAACAATTTTCATGGGTCCGGGGCATGATTCTGGACACCCTAGATTTAGAATTTTTCGTCGGCTTCTTTCTAATTTTTTTTAAAGGATTTTTTTACTTTAGACTGCCCATAATCGTTATTCTGATCTAACCCAATGAGATTTTTAATAAAAAATAATTAAATAACTACTTTCACCAAAAAGAGCAATCTGAATAAAACCATAAATATCAGCTCAGCTGAGCTGATACCTATTTGTGGTACTCTTGAAAAAAATGAAAAAATGTCCAGAATCATGCCCTGGACCCATGGAAATCGTTTGTGCGTCGATGTCAGATACACGCGGTATGAAGAAAATATAAACCAGTCATTATTGGTAAGTAACAGGCCAATATACTGGTATTCTGACATCACACAAATTGCAATAATGTCATCTCTGACCTAGACTAGAGTCAAGAGCAAACCCATCTATACTAATATTATAAAGCAGAAGAGTTTATTTGTTTGTTTGTTTGTTTGGTTGAACGCGCTAATCTCAGGAACTACTGGTCCGATTTGAAAAATTCTTTCAGTGTTAGATAGCCCATTTATCGAGGAAGGCTATAGGCTATATATCATCACGCTAAGACAAATAGGAGCGGAGCAGTCATGGAAAATGTGACGCAGACGACGTTGCGCGGGTCAGCTAGTCTCAAATAAAAAAATAATGATCATTGACCCACATACATACATTTATTGACTTTCAAAATGTAATGACATTAATCTGTCTTGAATAGACTTCTTTCTATCTTTAACGTTTTCTAGTATTGGAAAACGGTTCAGAATTTATAGTTCGAGTTTTTAATTTATCTACATCATCTGCCTAGCCTTTTCCCAACTATATTGGGTTAGGTTTCCAGGCAAACCGGATTCAGCTGAATACCAGTATTTTACGTGGAGCGGCTGCCTACCAGACCTCCACAACCCATTAACTGGGTAACACGGTACTCCTTGGCAAGACTGGTATCAGATATTCTGGCTTCTGACTATCCGCATTGTTCGAGTATCTATGAAGGTATAATATTGTGCGTTACTGCACGTTTATCTGGCGCCGACCATACATACAACAGCCCAAAAACAGTAGCTACAGGGCTGAATCCCACTAGACATAACAACGGTCAGGTTAGAGGATCATCCATTTTCAAAGGCGTGCGGGATTTTACACCCTTCTCATTTTACTTTTTTGTGTATCGAGTTCAAAATAAACACTTTTTTGTTATTTCTCTTTCTTCTCCGGAAGCCTATATTATACATATCACCAATAATTTCTAAGCCCCATCTATACTAATATTATAAAGCAGAAGAGTTTGTTTGGTTGAACGCGCTAACCTCAGGAATTACTGGTCCGAATTGAAAAATTCTTTCAGTTTTAGATAGCCCATTTATCGAGGAAGGCTATAGGCTATATATCATCACGCTAAGACAAATAATAGGAGCAGAGCAATACTAGAAAATGTGACGCAGATGAAGTTGCGCGGGTCAGCTAGTGTAATAATAAAGAGCGAGACCTTTGCTCAAAAAAATGGGCTTGTGTCCTGAAAAAATCTAATTAGTCCCTCAGTTAGATTAATAATAAAAAAATATTTGACCTGTATTTTTTATTTTATTACGGGAACCAAAATTGACGAAGTTACGACGCTTTTAAAAATCTCATTGATACCTACGTCACACCTTCGCATAATTTTTAGTGAGCCCCACTCCCGAGTTTTTATGCGTTTTATCTTTGTCAATATTCATTGATTTTCAAAAACAAAAAATACTTGTCCATTATTTTTCAATACCTTTACTGACGCGATGACGGACTAAATAGTTTTGCAATTTGTGGATGATGGAATCTAGCCCATTAAATACATCAACAAGTAATCCTTGTTAGTTCAGTCATTAATTTGCACCGCAAAACTACAAACCTGAATCTTCATAGTTTTTCAAGCGTCAAATTGCTCTCACTAAAACTCGAAAAACCGAAATAAGTACTAAAAGTATTTGAAGAAAGTAAAAAGTAATTAGTCGTTAACTTGACTAGAGTTAACTATCGGGTTAAACTTTTAATAGACCGATTCTCGAAGTTCGGCGTTCTTTGAAGGTGTCTCAATAACTTAACCAAAGTTTTGTTGATTACTTCTCTTTCGAAAATGAAATGAAAGTGAGCTACAATGAGACGAAGAGATAAAATATTAATTGGTCTTTTGAAATGGGACTTAAGAGAATAATAATACGGACTTTGGTCGTCTTAATAAGTTACTAGAGCCAATTTCAGGGGTAATTATAAATGCAGTTGATCATGAAATTGTGTGTCCTAATTTTCTCTAAACTAAAACCTACATGATTTTCATTTTATTTGAACTTTTAACTGACCCACGCAACTTCGTCTGCGTCACATTTTCCATTAATGCTCGGCTCCTATTGGTCTTAGCGTGATAATATATAGCCTATATCCTTCCTAGATAAGTGGGCTATCTAACACTGAAATAATTTTTCCAATCGGACCAGTAGTTCCTGAGATTAGCGCGTTCAACCAAACAAACAAACAAACAAACTCTTCTGCTTTATAATATTAGTTTAGATAACGGAAATACATGAACATTAAAAAGGACTTTGGTCCTGAGATTATTTGTACTGCTTCATACCCTGAAAAGGAAAACTGATTTTTTATTGTTGAAGAAACTACAAGTAATCGTGTTTCTAAAGTGTCCAATTTATTTTTTACTATTAAATTTTTCAACATTTGAAAACGCGTCTGTCAGGAGATTGAATGATTCCTATGTTCAATTGACGATTCGGAGAAAAACGTATTTTTTCATCAAGCTTTCTCAAGAAATCTGTAGCAGCTTGGATTCTAAAATAGTGCTTTTAGATGATTGGTGCTCTTAGTGGAACACCGTTCATGTTTTTTCCATAAAAATCGAATCAGTGAATTTTGTATAGTTCACAAAGATTTTCATTTGTTTTAACCCTTCAAACATATCGCCTGTCAGATACATGTCATTAAATTTTTTCGACATAAATAACTCAACAAACAATTTTTATTTTTGTTAAGTGTTACTAAAAACCTCAATTCTTCCAAAGATACTCGGCAAAATACTCCTCTAAAAAGTTACTCCAAAGGGTTTTTAGTTTCAATATCCCGGCAGTGTATCGGTGCTGTAGTCGAGGGGCCCAATCAAGTGCCCTTATGAATTATGTACAAACTATCCTCCTCGTATCATCCCACAGGAAAACACCTTTGTTTTGTTTTGCGCTGAGCTCAAAAATATTACCCGGGATTTGGTTTAGGGGTTGAAAAGTGTGCGCTCGAGTTCGATTTTGGGTTAGAGCATTTTAGCGGGGTTATTTGTTCTGAAAAATATTATGATGTTCTCCTTTACATTAGAAAGTTCTAATGCCACTGTTTTTTTACTAGTTCTAAAAAGTAGTTGATCTTTTGAGATGACAACCTATAGAAATGTATAAAAGAAGAAGGCATAAATGTTGTTAAGGACGAAACGTTTAAACGTCAGTCTTTTTGGTCAGATTAAACAAGATTTCTTTTACTTGTGATGGGATTTGCTGTTGACTCTAGTTTAGGTCAGCGATGACAGAGACAAAGCCATTTTTTAAACCAAGCAGCGTATTTGTGTTTGAGTGGTCTAGTTGCTACTGAGAGATATTCCAGCTTTGTCTCTAAATGCCAACACAAACATGAAATAACTAGTATTGTTGATGTCGATCTGATCGATGTTCGATCTGAGAGCCAATTCTACTAATTTTCACATCGCATCTCAATCGCAATCTGTCAAAAATGTATGAAAATTAAGGCTTTTCTGACAGTTTGCGAATTACATGCAAATGCAAAGGCTGTTTAAAAATTACCAGAATTCGTTGTCAAGTTATGACTAACTTGACAACAAAACACCTGAAGGCCAAATTCATTGGATGATGATTCAGTCATTGGATGACTCCAATGACTTAAAATAAGCATTTCATTTATTCATTTGGTTCAGCCAAAAGACGTCCGCTGTTGAATATAGAGCGTAGGTGTAGTTTGTATATGTATATCCATTTTAGCCTGGCCACTATATATCTTTCTGTTGCACTTCACAATTAAGAAAGAGACAAAAAAAATACTATCACGCGGACAAAAAGTCAACAGTGCACGCATGCATGGCTTTAATTGTATTTGAATAATGACGACGACACGGTTGGCGCAGTGGTTGAGCGATCGACTGCTACGCCGCGTGTCGTGGCTTCAATTCCCGCACGGAACAAATAATTGTATGGCCTTCAGATAGTTGTTCTCGTTTGGCTGTTTGTCTATGTTTGTAAACGCACTTAAAATACAGGAGAAATTCCTAGTGCGAGGCAACGGTTTATATTATAACAAAAATAATATCCATCGCTTTTAAAACCCCAAATTGCACCTACCACTATTCTCTGCATCACCCAAAGTTTGACTGGTAGAGAAAGCCTATGGCATTAATTTGAAAATTAATGGTCCATCTCAGTATATTTGTGTGCTGAAAGTGTTAAATAAATAACTAAGAGCTCTTCCAGGGGTCGCCATATCGATCCGTCTTGTGCATCTGACTTTCAGTGGTTTCTCGCGGTCTTAACTAAGATATTATAAGATATTTTGGGAGCTGAGTCACCCGCGTCCGTAGGAGAATACCCTTCAGCGAATCCCTACACGTGGTCCCCGGGTGGTGGTAAACAGGTGACACTAACCGCCTCCGTGGTCTAGTGGTTATACTACTACTACCTGATTCAGACCCAGAGGTCTCGGGTTCGAGTCCCAACGGGGGCAAATTTTTTGTTCGGTTTGGTTGGTGGTAGGACTTGTTCTAAGTCTGCCTGGCAAGCTACCACCATCATGTCTAAGTCTGTCGCCATAACAACAATGTTAACAGCATTGTTGTGTTCCGGCAGTTAGAGGTATGATAGCCAGTTCCTCCGTGTAAGAGGATTCCGGGTGAAACTCGCTTCCATCTTCGACCTAATCATCACTTTCCATCAGGTGAGATTTGGGCCAAGAGTTTCCCCGTTTTGCATAAAAAATAAAAAAATATATCAGTGCAACTTATAAGAGGCCTTCCAACGCTACGCCCTCCGATACCCGTTGATATAAATATTAACATAGCAAAATATCATAGTGTGCAGCACTAAAACCACAACATACCCCAAGGAAAATACATTCGTGGTTGGATTTAATATGCAAATTACGTTATACATACATAAAAAGTATTTAAATGCAAGTTCAGAGACATGCGTTGTGCACTTCTTAGTTCATAAAACGTTGCATTGCAAGCGGGAGGAATTTTAATTTTAAAAATATTTGGAATGAGAAAAATTGCTTTTTCGGACTATGTCGTTGTAACTTTTATCTCTAGACTAGTTATTTCTTATTTGAAGTGAAAACGTCTCTTTTAAAATATGAAATTCTAAGTAGGAATGTGAACACAATTAAATAAACCGTTTTAAAGGTTCCGTACCCAAAGAGTAACCAACGGAATCCTTTGGGTACGAAATTTTGGGGGTCTTTTTTCTTCACAGATGGTGACAGTCGATAAAATACAACCGACTTCTAAAAAAAAACACTACAAAGTAAAAAATAACTTTAATTTCGGAAGTCGGTGTTTTTGTTAGTTTCTTCGTATTTTGACACCGACTTCCGAAATTAAAGTTATTTTTTACTTTGTAGTGTTTTTTTTTAGAAGTCGGTTGTATTTTTTTGTAAAAAGTTTTTTATTTTTTACTTTTTGTGGTGCCCCACACCTAACAACACCACTACAAAATCGCAGAAAAGCAAAATACGCAATTTCGATTATCAAAGGATCATCTAAATAGTCAAATTCCAGCTATTTCGATTTAAAATACAAAGTTCGTAACCGATTTTGATATGATTTAAATGGGACCAATCTGCAAGTATATCCTTTCAGATAAAACAAGAATTTTTCAAATCGGTTCATAATTGTCGGAGTTATGAGGTAACAAACATAAAAAAAAAAACATACAACCGAATTGATAACCTCCTCCTTTTTGGGAAGTCGGTTAAAAATTACTATTTTATTATTTGGGGTTTCTTTGTTAAAGCTTCAGCTCCAGGCTCCAGCAAACGATGTTGCAACAAAAATGTAGCTGTGACGATCGTTTTTACGGTTACGTATTCAAAGGGTTACTAAGAGAATTCTGTTTACAAAGCCTCCAGTGTCCGTCCTTCTATCTATCAAAGGGCCGTATCTCAGGAACCGTAATAGACAGACAGTTCAAATTTTGATTGTGTATTTCTAATAAATTAAGGTTCAGAACCCTACGTGTGCGGGATCAACTCGCACTTGGCCGGTTTTTAATATAAATTTAGTGATTGAGATGAGATGATCCTCTTCACGATATGATTGACGACGCAGCACGCTTGCGTAGAAGTAATCTTCTAATCTTGAGGCGGTTTAGAAACTAGAGGTCGAAAAACCTTACTGCTTAAAAGTAGAAGTGGTTTATTGAAAGAGGAAAGAAAATAAAGAAAACTAATTTATTCGGCACACACGGATTCACACAATGTAGGTACAAGGTTGTGTGAAATGTCCAAGGATATAAAAAAAAAAAAAAAAAAAAAAAACAAAAAAAAATTAAAGGGTTTGAAACTATGTATTGAAAACAAAACATTGTGTGCCCCGCTGCTGCGCCGAATAGGTCCAGTTCAGCAAAATGCCGGACAACTAAAAGTGAAAGGACTTAAGTGTTTAATTGTTTTTTTTTTTTTCAGGCAACTTAATACTATGCCGTGATTCAACGAGATAATCAAAATTCAATCATACTTCTTTCGCTCTCAAAACTATCAAAGAATTTTCCAAACATGCAATCACTTTTGATACAAGTATCAGCCAGAATCTCAATCTCCTATAACATATCTCTCATAGGGAATATCTTAATTCCGTCCAGTTGAGCTGGAATGCTTCTCATCTCGCCACTCCAATCCAGCGCGAGGATATTGGGACATTGCCAGTTCGGAGACTCGCCCCCTTTTTGGGGGGCGGCCTTACTATTGGTTGAGTGAGTTGTCGTCGAGAATAGCGGGTGAAATACAAGTACAAATTCAAAATACAAAATCCTATATTTCAAATAGACCAGTTACAGGCACTTTTGAATAGTCAAGGCCTGTCAGTCAAATAGATGAAGCTTATTCTGCTACGCTAGCGACAAGAGCAGCAAGTTGTTCTGCAACAAAACACACTCACCGACCCTATCTCCAGCGCGGCAGTTGCACGTTCCAAAGAGAACTCTCTCCTATGGAGAAGAACGTGCAAGAAACTCAATTGACACTCTTAAACCAGGTGTCGTATTATATTATAATAATCATATTCTCGAATTCCTCTGTCTAATATATGCCCTGCATAGAGTGGTCTGGTGCCCTTACACCTGCAACATTTAGTATCAAATGAATGCTGATCTACCTACTGATCTATATATACTAAATATTATAAAGCTGAAGAGTTTGTTTGTTTACTTGACCTCGCAAATCTCAGGAACTTATAGGTCCGATTTGAGAAAGGCTATAGGCTATATATGTATATTATCATCACGCCAAAACAAAACAGGAGCGGAGCATTCATGGAAAATATGACGCAGACGAAGTTGCACGAGGCGCTAGTGCCGTTATAAAGCCACCTACGTTGGTTTAAACATAGGTAAGTGGGTTAATAGAGACTCGAAAAGTTGAAGAATATTTAAAGTGTGCAAGTCGCAAAATGGGTTGTTAAACGAACAAAACGTTCTAGGATTTTCTAAGTCAGCAGGTAGTTTGTCAGTGCACAGCGGTTTATTAAAAAAGTTCGTCAAGCTAGCGTCGTATCGAAAGGACGTTAAGCTGTTGGTCCCGACTGTCATTAGAAGATCTTTGGCAGTCGTTACGGATAGTCAGAAGCCAGAAAATCTGACACCAGTCTTACCAAGGAGTACCGTGTTACCCAGTTAATGGGTTGTGGAGGTCTGGTAGGCAGCCGCTCCACGTAAAATACTGGTATTCAGCTGAATCCGGTTTGACTCGAAGCCGACCACAATATAGTTGGGAAAAGGCTAGGCAGATGAGGATGATCACAATGTACAGTTTCGGGAGACCTAAAAGTGCCGCATTAAGCAGTGGTATGTGGCTAACGACATCACCGGGACGAACGATCCTTCGGGAACAAAGAGATGATCCATCTTGCTGAGCTCAGTCGTGGATAGCAAACATAACTTGGTGGCGGATCTCGCTCTGCCAAAGCAGCCGGTCAATTCTGTCGACATCTCACCGTGATCACTCAGGTGGAGTGAACGACAAGGGAGCTGTCATGCAAACTTGTTTGTATAATTTGACAGCTCACTTGTCGTTCACTTCGCCTATTAGTGTTCTCTTTGATTTGTTTACAGAATCGCATTGCTGCTGCAGTGTTGGGTCTTCCGGTACGTACGTTATACGTTAGTAAATAACACACTGGTGGTAACTATTTGTATATTGACATAAGAATTGTATATTGACATTAGTATTGTATATTTTCATATTTTTAACCGACTTCCCAAAAAGGAGGAGGTTATCAATTCGGTTGTGTTTTTTTTTATGTTTGTTACCTCATAACTCCGACAATTATGAACCGATTTGAATTTTTTTGTTTTTTCTGAAAGGATATACTTGCAGATTAGTCCCATTTAAATCATATCAGAATCGGTTACGAACTTTGGATTTTAAATCGAAATAGCTGGAATTTGACTATTTAGATGATTCTTTGATAATCGAAATTGCGTATTTTGCTTTTCTGCGATTTTGTAGTGGTGTTGTTAGGTGTGAGGCACCACTAAAAAGTGAAAAATAAAAAAACTTTTTACAAAAAAAATACAACCGACTTCTAAAAAAAAAACACTACAAAGTAAAAAATTACTTTAATTTCGGAAGTCGGTGTCAAAATACGAAGCAACTAACAAAAACACCGACTTCCGAAATTAAAGTCATTTTTTACTTTGTAGTGTTTTTTTTTTAATATCCGTTTTCAGACTGTGCCTTGACATAATTTTTGTATTGATATTTTTTTTTATAATTGGAATTAATTCCTTTACCTATTTTCATAAATTAATTTGTATTTTGCAATTCTTATAATTTAATTCTTTGTTTTTGACTGTCGAGGTTTATTTTAATTTATTATTGAGACTTGGTTGCTTTAATTAACCACAAACGTTTATACGCCCTATGGTATACCATAGCGGACTATTTATTACTACGACGACGTACCACTGACTTAAGACTTGTGGTAGGGGCAAGATTTGATTTCGCATGATGCAGCGGGTGGGAAGGGTGTCTATTTGTCTAATCCAACGCCGACTCGTGGTCATACCTCTCTCGATATTTTACAACATTTCTTACTGAAGAATTCATACATATGTACATGTTTATAGTACATATTGTATGTGCAGTAGTTTTTTTTATAGGAGGTATAAACATGTCTTGGGTATAGTTTAACATTTAATAATAAAAGCATTCTAAAATATTTAAACGGGCTATGTAAGATCATTTATTTATAACTAGCTTGTGCCAGTGGCTTCGTCCGGGATTCCCTAGGGAACATACTCCCGGAATTTATAAAACCTATTTACCCTCATAGTTCCCATTGCCATGGGATTTCCGGGATTAAGACAAGCTTATGTCCTTTCTCGGGTTTCAAACTATCTTTGTACAAAATTTCATCCATATCGGCTTAGTGGTTTAGGCATGAAGAAGAGACAGACAGACAGTTACTTTCGCATTTATAATATTAGTTTAGGGTAAGGATTTTAATCAAATTGTTTATGTAACCACAGCAGGGCTACAAACACAGTCTGAAACTAAATTACTATAATACACTATTATAACATAATATTTATAATTATTTTTAAACTGCACAAATCTTTTTTTTATTCCATCGACTGTAACTGACAACAACAGACATAGTTTCAGTTTCAAAATAATCATTTTTAGAAGTTTAACCCCTTTTATTTAGTTTTTAGTTTTTAAACATATATTTTTTTTTTTCATTTTGCGTTTTTGAGTGTCGCTTCGGGCGGAATAAATGTATTTTGTTTTCTATCTTTTTTCTTTCTTTCAGATTTTTTTAGTCTAAACTCCCATAGACATTTTTTTATTTTACTCCGTGATCATGGCGCTCGCAATAGCGCCGAAATATCGGAAACTCCAAAATTAAAAGGAACATGATAGTAATCCCGTAATTAACTATTCCAATTGTATGAAAAATGGTCGTCACATCATCACAATGTAACGTCGTGCTCATTTGCGGTTAGCCTCAGTTAATTAAATAACTAAACATTTATTAATGGTTCAAAACATACTCGTTATCCATACACTAATAGTAGTACAAACGTGGACGTCCAATTCGCGGGCCTGTGGACGGTGAGCTATGGGTAGCTCGCCGTCCGTCCGTCTTATGACGACAGGCCGTGTCGACGGCGGGTTCGTGTTCAGTCAGAGTCAGCACACAGAGGGGCCCGAAAGGGCCGACATCTGCCAGAGTTGCGGAACTATTCGAAAGAGATACCGTGGCTCCGGAACACAATAGGTAATGATGGAACATGGATTTGTTTTAGTCAGTAGAAGTCTGACACTCCCTCTTCAGTCATTTGATGAATTCACATCACTAAAAAAAAAATGGACGTCCAATTCAATCTCCGCGATATCTCATTCATACAGAGGTTTTATTAACCAAGTGGCCATCAACTAAAACCCTTTCTTTTATCACTACGGAAGCTTTAAAAAATAATACCCTTTACATCATGTAAGTTGCTCATGCATAGCAAATTGTCGTATCCATAATTGTTGAGATCCAAGTGGAAATCCTGATAATATCTGGTCGGAAAAACAAAATTTATTAACTCTGCCGGCCCCCAACTTGGTTGGCGTGATGCCAGGACAGTGAGCCTCGAAATAAGGGATGTGTTGAATAAAGATTTCATTTAAAGTATTACGAACAATGGGGGTTGCACATTTATATATTCCTGGCAAGGAGTTCGGAAGAGCTCAGTGTAAAAGTATTAAGTTTCTGCTGTACCAGCTGTTTTTATCAGCCTCTTTTAGCTCGATGACAGAAAACGTAATCCCGGTTCATTAAAGAAAGGAATCTAAAATGGCGGTGCTTATCATGTTTTCTCGCTTGCACACTAGTGCCGTCTATACTCATTCTCGCGCGTACCGTAGGCAGAAAAAAATCATCAGTCTTTTAAGGTGCTGTTTTTGTACAATAAATTTTTACCAACATCTTTTTAAGGATCCTCCTTTTGTTTTATGTTGTCAGGTGTTCAGAAACGGAAAATTCATCCTGAATAAATTACTTACTGTTTTCGATTAAAACAACAATAACGATCTTATAATAATAGATTACTCCACGTGCCTTTCGATTTTCAACTCTAACACGCGCGATAAGCCACTAGCAGGAGCTAGTTTGAAATAAATACGACCCGGTCATGTTTTTATTATTTAAAAAATGTATTTGTCAACTTTACTATCTGTCAACGCAAGTACAAGACTCCATTTAAGATTCCTTTCTTTAATGCATCGGCTTATACCATACGTTTCAGAAGAGGAATCGCCGATGTAGGCAATAAGTCCGAGTGCCAATACTACTTAATTTCACATTCGCATCTCAAAAATGTATGAATATTAATGCTTTTTTGACAGTTTGCGATTGACATGCGAATGCGAAAGTTGTTTAAAAATTAGTAGATTTAACCCTCTGTTTGCGGAATTTGTTCGAAAGAGTCACCGCAGCCCTGGATCTCAAAATGCATTAGGAGGAACACGGATGGGTTTTAGTCAGTAAGGGTCTGACATTCCCTTGTGCTCCGCCCAGAGCGGGAGGAGTCATTGCTTTCCAGGGCTCTAAAGGCACTCTAAAGGATCGAACCCGTAACGAAAGAGTGATCCGACAGAGCACCAAATACACCTCGTTATGATCCGATGGCCTATATTTAACAATGTAGCACTAACAATATCATTCCATATCTTCCTTGATTCTTAGATCTGAGACAGGATATAGAACAAGAGGCAAATATGATAAAATGTATGTTATAATAAATGATAATATTATAAATAGGAATTGTACAAAGAGCATGCCTAAACAGTTTCACGTCAAGGATTCCCTAGTATAAGATTATTTTGTAAGTTCAACTTGTCAATCAATATTATAAAATAAAAATAGGCTCTGGTGTTCTTGTTACATTCAGTCAGCTAGAGGCTTAATATAGACTCATGACAACCAGAAACGTTGCTGAAGTAGGACTTAACTTAAGGCCAAGCGGGCCAAAGCCCAAGGGGCCGGGATGTAAGGTTCAACACTGATAAAAAAAGTGTAACTTTTTTTTTAATAATTAATCTTTAATACGTCACTGATAATTTCCACCTAGCTGTGCTTCCAGCTAGCTGCACCACCTTGGTTAGGTTGTTGTGGCGAAACTTGGGGAAGGCTTACATAATTATATCCAGCAGTGAACGTCTTTTGGCTGACTGATGTAATGACGTTTATTTATTTATGTACACACAATATAATTAAAAAGATTTTTTTTACAGAGAAAAGAGCACAAAGTTACTGCTTATTTCAAAAGAAATTTCTACCAGCAGACCTGCGACATAAGAATTTAATAAGAAACGTAGACACGAGTGTGTCAAAAAGCAGAGAAGGAATCTTAAAACAAACTATATTTACTAACTTAACTAAAACAAATTATAATCTAAATAAATACACATACAATTACAATAAACATACAAACAAATGTACACAAATAGATTTAACTAAATATTCAATGATAATAAATTAATACATACCTATAATGCTCTTTTTTTTTAGAGATGGGAAGTCGTCAAATGACTTCTCCCGCTCTGGGCGGAGCGAGAGGGAGTGTCAGACTTCTACTGACTAAACCCCATCCATGTTCCTTCAGTGCCCTTTGTGTTCTGGAGCCACGGTATCTCTTTCGAATAGTCCCGCGACTCCGGCAAGCGTCGGCCCTTTCGGGCCCCTCCCAATGCTGACTCTCTTTGAGGCGCGCGTGGAACACGAACGCGCCGTCGACACGGCCTGTCGTCAGATGACGGACGGACGGCGAGCTGCCCATAGCTCACCGTCCACAGGCCCGCGCCTACGGTGGCCGGAGGTCAACAGGTGGCCTCCGACGCCCACGGCGTCTACCACGGCGGCCGGGACGAGAGGTTCTCTCCCTCTCCCACTCCGCCACCTCCTTCGCTAGCATGACTGCTTCACAGAAGGAGGTGACGGCGTCCCATTCCTTCTCACTCCGGACCATGGCTTGGACCAGGCCCGGACGCGAGAGGTCGCCGCCTATCGCCGCTTCGAGGACACTGCGGTGCTCCGCCCAAGCGGGGCATACCTGCACAGTGTGCTCCACCTTTTCCTCCGGTCGATCCTCGCAGTTAATGCTCTTTGACTTCCTTTTTGAAGAGGTAAATATTTTTGCAATCTCTTATGTTTGGTGGGAGTACGTTGATGATGATTTCGGCCCAGTGCTAGTGTGGACTCTATGACGCTACCGAAAATTAATATCCTCAACGCCATTGTGATCACTAGACCAAATAGGCACTAAAAATGTTTCCTAACTAAATCGCACTCTCAGCCAATAAAAGAAAATTCAACAAAGAGTGAAAATTAAAAGCGAAGTAGAGTTAATATTATTTCAGTTTGCGTTGTATTTGCGAGTAAATTAAAATCCCTTGCAATCCGAGCTACGCTACGCTTCGAAACACAATTATTCATACAAACTCTTTTATTTATTCTATGGTTCTTATTAGCGTTCTCTGTTAGTTCTCGGACGTTAAATTGTATTTTGTTTTTAATTAATATTACTATATTTTATGAGGTACCAGCTGATGGCCGCGGCTTCGCTCGTTTGACAAACTATATACTAAAACTTTCCTCGAGAACCACTCTATCCATTTAAGAGATCTCTAACCAAGTTAACCACTCTATTACCTATTCATGTAAAAGAATGATAAAAAGTTGGTTTTTCCATTGTTTAATTGACCACGCTAATGTAACTGTTACTGTAAGCACGTTATGTAAGTATACCACTTGCTTTTAAAATTATTGCAAAAATGGACCAATAAATTATTGTTATTGGTGAAAACAGCATGAAAATCGGTGCAGTAGTTTTTGAGTTTATCATGAACAAACAAATAGACGCGGCGGACGACTCTATTCATTTAAGTAAATCTAAATTGATAATCAAAAGTTTAATAACCTAAATATCAAATAACGTTATTATTTTTTTAGGTATTGGTAATCAACATCATCTGCCTAGCCTTTTTCCAACTATACCTACTCGGGGTCGGCTTCCAGTCAAATTGGTTTCAGCTGAATACCAGTATTTTACGTGGAGCGGCTGCCTACCAGACCTCCACAACCCATTAACTGGGTAACACCGTCACGGCAGGTGATGGTATTATGGGCACTAATTACAAGGGATGTAAACATAACGGGCATAATGTGGGTTCATTATTAGGAACACCGCTGCCATACTTACTTAAATATAGCTTATTAAATCTGGCAGATAGTTACTTACAATAGTCAAATATACCGCGTGTATCTGAAATCGACGCACAAACGATTTCCATGGCTCCAGGGCATGATTCTGGACACCCCAGTGTTGGAATTTTTCGTCGGTTCTTTTCTCATTTTTTTAATTTTTTTCAAGGGTTTTTTTACTTTAGACTGCTCATAATCGTTATTCTAACCTAACCCAATGAGATTTTTAAAAAAAAAAATAATTAATTAACTACTTTCACTAAAAAGAACAATCTGAATAAAGCCACAAATAGATATCAGCTCAGCTGATACCTGTTTGTGGTACTCTTGAAAAAAATGAAAAAATGAGAAAAGAACCGACGAAAAATTTCAACACTGGGGTGTCCAGAATCATGCCCTGGACCCATGTAAATCGTTTGTGCGTCGATGTCAGATACACGCGGTATTTTTTTGAAACTCCTTCTCTCTTCTTCCTATGATAGGCCATCTTAGGATCAATCAACCACCAACGCGCAATTGACTATACATACAAATCGTCTGCCTAGCCTTTTCCCAACTAAATTAGGGTCGGATTCCAGTCGAACCCGATTTAGCTGAATACCAGTATTTTATGCGGAGCAGCCCAGACCTCCACAACCTATTAACTGGGTAACACGGTACTTCATAGCAAGACTAAAGTCTGATTAACCGGCTTCTGACTATCCGTAACGCCTGCCAAAGATGTACAAATGACAGCCGGGACCAACGGGTGCTTTCCGAGGCACGGAGGATACTCGGTATGTTAAGATGGTCACCCATCCACAGACCACCCTTGGCAAGCGTTGCTTAACCTGGAAGATCGACCCGTGCGGCTGTTATTATCTAGCCACAAGCTCCTCTTAACTGTACATACAAACTAAAGGATAAATACAGCACATAAAGAGGTAGCTAAGCTGACTTACAGCAACTGTCCCAAATACCTATTCGATCATTATTCAACTGAACTTGACACTAAAGCCCTCAATTTGCGTACTAACGCGATCCAGTCTACACGTCCTCAACCAACGCGCCGCAAATCGTCTGACATAGTCAGAACACTTGCGTCAGACATTCAGACGCTCCGTGTATAATTGCTGACACAAAAAGCACGAACTAAGACAGTTTCTGACTCAATTAATTAGCGATCACCCTGGGAAAGGGTGTTACATGGGGTTGGCTTAGAGTATGAATGTGACAGAGACCAGTGGGCGATAGATTCGGGGAGTCTGTCGTCCACGCTGCACGGTTCCTCGAGTGTGGTGATGTCCCAGAGCACCCGGACATCGCCGAAGAAAACGGAAGCCAAGAGGCGGGCAAAAAAAAAAGCGGGGGCCCTCGGAGCCCAAAAAAGACGGAGCCGAAAGGTTGTGCCGTGGGGGTCTTGAAAGTCGTATATAGCAGTACTCGTGGCCCACCCGTTAAAGGCGAAAGTAGGTGTACAGGCGGTGTTTTTAGTGGGTGTCTCAGCATATATTATATTTTAGTGGGTGTCTCAGCATATATGCTGGGACCTTTTTAGCTTCACACGGATTGATTATTATTTTAGGATGTAGCTTAACTTTTACTTTAATGTGTATTGTGCGAGTCCCATATAAACATTTTTCTTTCTTTCTATTAAAAACTGTATTGGTCTTCTAGTTCAGTGCGCTCTACAATCTCCCTACTCAAGTCCCTAGGGGATAGAAGGTAGGTTTTCAATCAACACCGTCTTCAAATTGGAAATTTGCAGAATTGATGAGTTCAGAATTCATTAAGGCGCGGCGCTGCTACGGAGAACAAATTCGATTGGTTATAATTAGTGAAGGCTGTCGCTAAACGGTACATTGTTCCGGGAAACGAGCGTAGCCGTTGGAGGACGGAGGTTGGTAAGGGGAAAGGTGTATTCATTTGATGATGAAGGGTTTTAATGGTTTTTTTTTTCCACCTTTTTGAAAGAATTTGATTTTTATTTGCTGCCTGCGTGAAATCAAAGAAAGGACTATGTTTGACACTGTTTCTATCTTTGTTTGCAAGATACTTTAGAACCTTAAAGCATAATGTATGAATGGGTTTTTCTAAATGAGGTGTCTTTTGAGTAATAGTATACAAATTATGATTTTCACACACTGACTGACCACAAAAGCTTTGGACTTCGACTCCTATTCAAGGTCGCGCACGAAGGGTTCCGTACCATTATCTATAAAAACGCAAAACATCACGTTTATTTTTATGGGAGCCCCCTTGAATATTTATTTTATTCTGTTTTTTAGTATTTTTTGTTATATCGGCATATATATATATATACAGAAATACATCATCTGTGAGAATTTCAACTGTCTAACTATCACAGTTCATAAGATACAGCCTGGTGACAAATGGACAGACAGGCGGATGGACAGCGCATTGTTGTGCGATTAATGTTATGATTCTAATATGATTCTTCTAAAGTGGTATTGTTAGACCCCTGAGTGTAAGAGGAGGGTTAATTAAAGACAGTGAAAAGATGTCATCCTTCATCATTTTTGGTGATGAAGGGTTTTCCGACTTTTTGTAAATGATTTTTTGGCCTTGTATTGGCTGCGCGAAATCAAAGACAGGGTTGTGATTTTTCAGGCGTATTTTTATTTCATTGTGTAAAATACTAGGTACTGGCTCGATGGATTTTGATAAATGAATATTATAATAATGGTTTAAGGCTACGATTTTTTTTTATTTCGCAAACTACCCGAGTACCTATGTAACTTTTCAGATGGCGCTGCCGTCACGGTCACACCGACTCCGCGCGTAAAAATATTTAAAAATAGTTCTTTGCTCCCTTTCCTTAATTTAATAAGTCAAAAGTGCATATTTAGAAGCAGTGTTCTAGTGCTAATGTGGACAACAAACAGTTTAAACACAAACAGTATATTTCTTATCTTTTTTTTTAACCCAAACAATACCGCGACGCAGCTAAAGAAGTGTAAATATAATCAAAGTGATTTCAAACACTAAATAGCCTAAATATTACAATTCCGTCTAAACATATTCATGCAAATACCAATAATAGCCAAACAAAGTAAACTTTAAAGTGATTTCAAACCAAAACACTCAACGTAAACAACAGTGTAAGTGTCCATTCCCAGTGCGCGCGCATATACCTATAATTTCAAAAATTACAAGCATAGCGTCATCCTAACGAACTTTTGGCTTTGTGATAAAAAACAGTACGCCTATTTCACATAGTAAGTTAACAACTGATTGGCTCGTGGAGGCTAAGCGCGACATATCGAACAAGAAGTGCCGAGTTCGCGCCTAGTGATATATTTACTCTTTTTGTGAATTTTATAACTTTGTTTTTTAAAGGACAGTACATACTTTTATTTCGTTTTTATTTATTTTTTTGGAACTGTTTTTGTTTTCTCTATTTGAAATTTTATAAAAAGATATTTTCTAAAAGAACATGGGTTAAGAGTGCAGTTCGGACGAAAGTTTAGTGCAAAAACTATTAATAAAATAATTCCAAACTCCGAGAAGCGTACCATTACATTGCTAGTACGCTCTATAATTCACTCAGCGCTTTACTATCAACTGCTGCGCCGTTAAAAGTACTAACTAGATTCAAGAAAAAAAAAAAAAAAAAAAAAAAAAAAAAAAAAAAAACGCTTAATTCTGAATTGTAAACAATAACAATATGGCGAACAACTGTGCGCTGTGCACTAAGCCACTAAGATCAACTAACGCTAAATGTTCGAAATGTTATAAGCTATTTCACGTCAGCTGTGCAAAAGGTGGAAACCAAACAAAACTACTTGAGGAAACAAAAAGTAGCTGGGTATGTCAATTCTGTCACAACATACAAACGGACAAAGACAAGGGTACTTCACGTCGACTCTTGGCACCCGGAGATCAGGAACACACTAGTCCAGCGACATTTAATCATCCAACCATGTCACAAAAGTTACCAGGCACGAGCACCACCGCAGCAGTTTTAATTGAATCAGCAATTGTTGCTCCCCCCGGCAGTTCAGACACTTTGAGTACACTGACATCCGAAATCAAATTACTACGGGGTGATATGGGGGACCTCAAATCCCACATAAAACAATTGAGCGACCACCTCACCCATTGCTACGGCCGCCTTGATGAGTATGATACAAGGATTAAAAAACTAGAAAAGCGTGACGAAGAAATTATCTCCCTAAACAGCACTATTGTTAGTCTCCGTGAGCAACTAAACTCCCAAGCTCAAACAGCAATCCGCAACGAGCTGGAGATCTCTGGAGTGAATGAATTTAAAAATGAGAACCCTCTTCATATCATCAAAGTAATGGCCCACAAATTTGGAGTAACCGTGGATGAACAGGATATTGATTTTGCCACAAGGGTGGGCCCTCGTCGCCAGGGAAACAAAGAAACAGCTGAAACCCCCACGCGTCCCCTCGTAGTCCGATTTGTGCGCCGATGCAAGCGTGACGAGTTTCTAAAGGCTGCCAAAACGAGAAGAACTATGACATCCACCGACTTTGAAATAGAAGGGTCTTTGAGGAATATTTACTTTAACGAACGCCTAACTCACGAAAACCGGCAGTTATTTCGAGACACTAAGCTTTCCTCAAAACAACAAGGATACCGTTTCTGTTGGCATAAGAATGGTGCTATTCTTATACGAAAACAAGAAGGCAACCCCGCTATTCACATACGCAACATCGAAGACCTGGAGCATCACCTGGGCCCCTCGAACCCAGTGCCTGGCCAATCCCCTCCATCAGCTGAACCACGTGACTGAAAGATGTCAGGTCATCAAAAATCACATTTTTATTATTGATACCCATATTAGTTTAAGATCCATTTTTTCCTACTTTTTAATTTTTATTTTATTGTTGTTAAATTTACTTTGTACATCCAACGAAGCACACGAGTCACTGTACACAATTGCTTGTACTACAGAAATACATCTCACTCACACTTCCAAAACCTCACCCAAATGTGTCTGCCTGCAAACTTTCCCTCTACCTCATATAGTCGTGACTAAACTTCTCAAACCCAATACTTCCTCAAATTTTATAATATGCAACTATACTAATGGCGTCACTTGACATAATCCAAAATATAGAGGAAATTACTGCAATAGACTGTCACGACCTCGAAAACTTGGAAGAATGCAGGTTACACATAAACAACACCGAGTCTAGCTTTAAACTACTCTCTTTCAACATCAGAAGTTACCAGCGAAACTTCGATGACTTCACTATAGCTTTTAGGCGCCTTGAAATCGATATAGACGCAATCATTTTAACAGAATGCTGGCTAAACGAAGGTTCAATACTAGAAAACTTACCAGGTTATAAAGTAACTAGAACGGATTCACAAATAAACAAAAATGGTGGTATAGTCGTATACACTAAAAACAACTACGAAATTACTGTGATAGAATCTAAAATACTGGAAACGGACAGCCTTCTTTTAACTTTAAACAACAAAATTGCAATACTCGGATTATATCGTTCACCATCTTTTACTAATCTCACAAACTTTATCGCTTCGCTAGATACCTTCCTAAAAACTGCAAACAAGCACCCAACATTAATTATCACCGGAGACATTAATATAGACATATGTAGTACCATAAATAACAAACACCATGATTATATGTGTATAATGGCCTCATACGGTCTACTTCCCGTAATCACCAAACCTACTCGACAAAAATCATGTCTTGATCATATATTTGTCAAAAGCAACTCTAAACCCAAAGGCATAGTATGCAAAAGCTCTATTACGGATCATGACATAGTAATAGCAAACATTCCTCTCAAAAAGACTTACACTAGACCCATTCAAAATCGTTGGGCTCATAAATTAAATGAGGACGATTTTGTAAAAGATTTAGCTAAAATTGATTGGACTTATACCCTTAAGCAAAACTGCGTGGCCTCTGTCGCTGAATCTTTTATCGGAACTCTCACCAAATTAGTACAAACGAATACAAGTCAAGTTAAAATTTCCCGCACCAAATACAACATTCAGCCATGGATTACACCTGGACTCATTAGATGCATGAAACACCGCGACAGGTTACATCTAACGTTACGACGCGACCCCAAAAACGAGACCATGAAGCTGATCTACAACCGTTACAAAAACTTCTGCAACAATCTCTTACGAAATGTTAGAATTGAATACGACAGCAGACAAATACAGGAAAATCACAAAAATGCTCAAAAGCTATGGAAAGTTCTAAAATCCATGTACAATCCCAACGGTCAAAGATGCAATACATCCAACTTAGTAATTAGCTCTGTCGACCCTGTCGAATCCCTTAATCAGTGCAACTCCTACTTCACATCCGTAGGTAAAAATTTGGCCGATACAATACTAACAAGATTATCAGAAACTCAAACATCACTCACTAGCAAGTACACGTCGGAAAAAACTTCACCCTTCTCCTTTTTTCTACACCCAACCGACGAAACAGAAATTTCAAATTACATAAATCAGTTAAAAAATGATAGCTCCCCAGGTCCGGATAAAATAGGCGTAAAACTAATAAAAAAAATTCGTAACCTTATAATAACACCTCTAACCCACCTCATTAACCTCAGTCTGGAAACAGGAGTATTTCCTGAACAATGGAAGATTGCAGCAGTAAGCCCCATTCATAAAAGTGGTCCTAAGGATAAACCTGAAAATTATAGACCAATAGCACTTCTCAGCATTTTTTCTAAAATCCTGGAAAAAGTAGTAAACACCCGTCTTATAAGTTTTCTTGAAAAACACGACCTTATTTCAGACAGTCAATTCGGCTTTAGAAAGGGTAAATCAACTGAAGACGCGGCTTCACGACTAACTAACTCTATATCAGAAATCATAGAAAAGGGTGATCGTTGCATGTCGGTCTTCTTAGACCTAGCTAAAGCGTTTGACACCATTTCAACACAACTTCTTCTAAAAAAACTAGACGCAGCTGGCATAAAGGGCAAACCACTTGAATGGTTTCATAGTTATCTCACCAATCGCCGTCAATACGTAAAATCAGGTGACCTTTCAAGTGAAAAACTTCCTATCGATTTTGGAGTCCCGCAAGGAAGTCTACTTGGCCCAACATTATTCATACTATACATGAACGATATACTGAAAATCAAATTGACAAACGCGGAATTAATATCTTACGCAGACGACACGGTTATCACGTTTCACGGTCGAACCTGGGAACAGGTCTACTGTCATGCAGAAGAAGGATTAGCAAAAGTAGCGCAAACACTCAATGAAAACCTGCTTACGCTCAACATAAAGAAAACCAAACTTATCACATTTTCTAAAACTCATTCATCTAACCCACCACCCAACCTAATATTAAAATTTCACACTTGTCAGAACCATCAAAACACCTCTCGCGACGACTGTTCATGCGATTGCATAAACCGAACACAGTCTATTCGCTATTTAGGTCTCCTTATTGACGAAAACCTGTCGTTTAAAGGCCACATTCAACTTCTCTCAGGTCGAGTTAGGAAACTTATCCACGTCATAAAGAAATTGAGGGACCGCACTCCAAAAGACATCATGCGAATGGTTTACTTCGCAATATGCCAATCCATTTTACAATATGGAATCTCTATCTGGGGTGGAGCTGGGAAAACAATAATGACTGAGCTAGAAAGAGCCCAGAGAGCCATTATTAAAGTCATCTTAAAAAAACCGTTTCTCTACCCGACTGACTCTCTGTACCAAGAGTTTCAAGTTTTACGCGTTCGCCAACTGTACATTCTCAGTGCATACCTCCATACTCACAAAACCATAAAGCTCCGACCAGACTATCACTCAATAATTTCCAAACGCGTCTTTCATATACCGCTGCAACGAACCACCTCTCTGTTAGCTAGACGCTGTCCCGCCTACCTACACAACCTGATTTATAATAAAGTCACCAGCTGTTTGCCTATTGACACAATAGGACTCTCCCTCTCTTCGTGTAAAAATGTACTTAAAAAATGGTTATTAGGTCTCTCGTACGATGAATCAGAACAAATTCTTACATCTTCTAACTGGGAATACCATCACCTTCATAGAGTTTAACATCAACACACATCTCATTTGTTTTATTTTATTCTGCTTTTTAATAATTTACTTTTTTCAATTTTTTACTTTTTTTAATTTTAATTTTAATGTTCTAGCTATATATAATTGTTTTATATTTTGAACAATACAACTTAAGTTTATGATATTACATAGATTTAACTTTGATTTGATCTCACTTTTAACTTTACATTTTTACCATTTTTGCTTTCATTAGATCTTTATTTAGTGTTATAAAAGCTCTAAAAGTTTTTGCAAAAGCTTTAGGTATGTATCGGAACTCCGGCCCCCAAGATACAGGCGCTGCCTAGTTTGGGGACCACTGCAAGACTTAATGTACATGTTTCTAGTTACAGTCAAGTTATTCATTAAGTTAAGCTAATTTTAAGGCAATTATTGTAACAATGGCTAATAAATTTATCTTTATCTTATCTTAACTAACCTTTAACTTTTCCTCGTTTTTTTTTTTTTTCCAAGATTAATCATAAAAATCTACACATATATTTTTTTTCGATTGATTTAAATTAATACAACTGAATAATCCTCATTTTGGCGCAGTCAGAAAAAATAAAGCCTTTTAAGGCGAGGTTGCAGTACGGTGTGTGTTGACGAACAACAGCGACTGTCCGGCGAGCGAAATAATGCCTAAATTTTTCTTCTTGGCGAAAACTGATAAAGAAATTATACAATATTATGGTTTCAACATTTACTTCAAAATAAAAAGTTCTATCTATTGGTATAACTTTTATATATATTCGTGATGAAATCTCTTAGCAGTACACGTTTAAAATTGTAATTTAGTGTCATGTTTGATAAAAAAAAGTATCGAGCCAATCATTCTAAATCGCGTAATCTTTACGATGTAAATGAGGGATGTTCAATTTTTATGTAATGATTTTTATTTATCAAAAAACTCATAATTAATTAGTTTTTCAGACGTTCAAAAATCTTAAAAAGTACTGCAACCCCGCCTTAAGAGCGTGTATTCCGTCCACTAGCGCCGCCAATCGTTTTTTATTATTTGTGGTAAATTTAAGACACGTAGATAAAAAACCGCTCTGTACAGTAGTGCACTGAAGAAATGTATTTATTATGTTTTGAGAGTTATGTTTTGTACTTTAGAACATAAATAGTTGCCAAAGTCGATATTTTTGCTAAAAGTGGCCACTTTTAGCAATAATTGCCGTTTTGGCTATTTAGCCATGAGTTATGTATTAAAAATAGCTGTCAAAGAATAATAGATACATTTCTTTAGTGCACTACAGAGCGGTTTTTTCTGCAAGTAGGTATATCCTTTCAGATAATACAACAATTTTTCAAATCGGTTCATAACTAATAATAATAATAAATTTTAATAATAATAAATTTATTCAATTAAAACATTTACAAAAAGTATACATTTAGCTAACAGTAATACGTTAAACATACAATTATAGCGCCTAAAAATAACTAAAACTAAGATATTATTATAATAGGTGCAAGCGATGGTTGTAACTGTCGGAGTTATGAGGTAACAAACATAAAAAAAAAACATACAACCGAATTGATAACCTCCTCCTTTTTGGGAAGTCGGTTAAAAAATGCAACCGACTTCCAAAAAAAAAAACAATACAAAGTAAAAAATAACTTTAATTTCGGAAGTCGGTGTTTTTGTTAGTTGCTTCGTATTTTGACACCGACTTCCGAAATTAAAGTTTGTTTTACCTCATAACTCCGACAATTATGAACCGATTTGAATTTTTTTGTTTTATCTGAAAGGATATACTTGCAGATTGGTCCCATTTGAATCATATCAAAATCGGTTACGAACTTTGGATTTTAAATCGAAATCGCTGGAATTTGACTATTTAGATGATTCTTTGATAATTGAAATTGCGTATTTTGCTTTTCTGCGATTTTGTAGTGGTGTTGTTAGGTATGGGGCACCACTAAAAAGTGAAAAATAAAAAACTTTTAACAAAAAAATACAACCGACTTAAAAAAAACTACAAAATAAAAAATAACTTTAAATTCGGAAGTCGGTGTCGAAATACGAAGAAACTAACAAAAACACCGACTTCCGAATTTAAAGTAATTTTTTACTTAGTAGTGTTTTTTTTTAGAAGCCGGTTGTATTTTTTTGTAAAAAGTTTATTACTTTGTAGTGTTTTTTTTTTTTGGAAGTCGTTTGCATTTTTTAACCGACTTCCCAAAAAGGAGGAGGTTATCAATTCGGTTGTATGTTTTTTTTTTATGTTTGTTACCTCATAACTCCGACAATTATGAACCGATTTGAAAAATTGTTGTATTATCTGAAAGGATATACCTACTTGCAGATTGGTCCCATTTAAATCATATCAAAATCGGTTACGAACTTTGGATTTTAAATCAAAATAGCTGGAATTTGACTATTTAGATGATTCTTTGATAATCGAAATTGCGTATTTTGCTTTTCTGCGATTTTGCAGTGGTGTTGTTAGGTGTGGGGCACCACTAAAAAGTGAAAAATAAAAAAACTTTTTACAAAAAAATACAACCGGTGTCAAAATACGAAGAAAGTAACAAAAACACCGACTTCCGAAATTAAACTTATTTTTTACTTTGTAGTGTTTTTTTTTTGGAAGTCGGTTGTATTTTTTTGTAAAAAGTTTTTTTATTTGGTTATAACTGCAACAAATATTTTTTTACGAAAATGCCCTCTTGCTGCAAATTCTCAATAAAAGATAAAAAAACTCAATAAAAGATAGCAAAGGTACTAATCACCTAATTAGTACCTACATACTTCATTACAGACGAACGGCACAAAACATCAGAATATAAAGCTAAATAATGCGTAAACCGACATGCTTTCACGATTAAAAGCACTCTCATTATGTAAAACGCGTATAATAATTGCACTGATAACCCCTAAGCATCCTATTCAGCTATTCAGCGATGAATGCAGACCTCAACTCCATTTCTATGCCGTGCCGACCACGCAGTACAAGCGAGAGGTAGTCTCTGCTATACCAGGGGTTGAGTGACTGGGTAAACGATGGACTTAATGAGGGGTGGTGTTGAATTTTTGTGTTGGGGGATGTTTTTTTTTTCTTTACTTAAACATCAAAACCCTCTGAAATACTTAAGAAAAAGTAAGATAGGATGCTGATGGACTGTGTAAACGTTGCAATTATGAAGGATGATATTGATTGCCTTTTTTTTTTGACCGCATCATCGCTTACCATCAGGTGAGATAGTGGTCTAACGTATGCCTGTCATTAGTAAAAAATGTATTTTACCTGGAATTATTGCTTATCTGTCCTTAACAACCCGTAACTGAGAAATACGATACCCATAGGGAAGACGGACGAAAAATTTTCCACTATCTGACTCTCCGACTGTTTTACATACAAATCAGACGGTCGATTCTGTAAACATTTCAAAGTGAAGGCTTAAGTGAAGTGATCACGAAGCGAGCTGTTAATCCATGTAATCATGATGAAATAACAGCTCACTTCATGACCCGTGACACTGCACCCAAACCTTCACTTCGACATGTTTACAGGTTTTAAAAATAATTGATAAAGTATGGAACACCACGCTGCGCTCCAAAAAAGGTATCACAGAGGTAGAAAAAGGTGCTAAGCTTAACAGGGACAGCGCTGGACAGGGCGAGTCACACCGGCCGCATGTATGGTGACCTCCTGGGTAAATCTCCATGCAATCAAATGGTTGCCAGAGGATGGACGGCGTTTCCAAGGTCGGCCCAGAACGCGGTGGCGAGATGATCCGGACGCACGCTGCGAATGAAATGGGGGAGGCGAGGTTTTGCGATCATGCGCAAAAGATCAGCATCCCTGTTGTGTTGTCGTGTGCATGGCAGCGGTAACAGTCTCTTGTGCGTTGTTGCCAGCAAAACTGAGGGACACCTGACGGGACAGTTGTGTGGGAGACACTTGTTCCTGTCAGATGTGCCCAGAAAGTTTGATCAGACTTAGGATTGAAATAAAATTGTTAATACATAATATATTAACATAGAACATAAAGAAATAAAGATTTTATTTTTTTGCCCAGCAAGAGGTCATCATAGACTTTTAAATATAGTGAAAATCATTTTACGTTTAAAATGATTTTCACTAAGTATATTTAAAAGTTACCCTATACCAAATGTTGAAATGAAAATAGTTATGAGTTATGTGATAATTATAACAGGTACACTAGGCTGGTTCCCAAGATGCAGTGTAATTTCTTGACAGTTGCCGTTTTACATAAATTATCATATACCTATCCGAGTTCTTAAGTCCATCGTTTAACAAGTCACTATACATTGAACTTGAAGTACAGCCACATTCGATTGCCTGTTTTCCTGATTTATCGAAGGTTTAAAAATACCGGCTAGGTGCGAGTCAGACTGGCGTTCAAATGGTTCCGAACGAATATTATTTTTGCAACATGTAACTTTGACACAACAGACTGATTGATTATGTTTTGTACTTTAGAACATAAATAGTTGCCAAAGTCGATATTTTTGCTAAAAGTGGCCACTTTTAGCAATAATTGCCGTTTTGGCTATTTAGCCATGAGTTCATACTTAAAAATAGCTCTCAAAAAATAATAGATACATTTCTTCAGAACACTACAGAGCGGTTTTTTATCTACGTGTCTTAAATTTACCACAATTAATAAAAAACGATTGGCGGCGCTAGTGGACGGAATACACACTCTTAAGGTAAATAATTGTTATCAGATTTTTATTTTATTTTATGCTCATTAATTTCAGAGATAGGGATAATAGCTTCATTCATTTTAAAATTATGAAAAATGTTTAATTATAACCTTCACAATTAGCTCTTTCATTTGATGTCACACGGTGCAGTCTGTAAAACTATTCTTAAATTTTCCTAATTTTGGGGCACAACAAAAGTGACCTCCATAATCAAAATGCGTTTGTATTTAGTTCACAGACTACTTGTTCCTACTACTTGTTCCAATCTTCAACAGCCGGTTGATTCCCAAATAAATATGTCGAAGAGAAAGCTTTTTTTTTTCGAAGTGATCATGAAGTGAGCTGTGAATCCATAAAAACAAGATGGAATGACAGCTCACTTGTCGTTCACTACACCTAAGTGAACACGGTGAGATGTCAACAGAATAGACCAGCTGAATCGGTACCTAATGTAGATTTGGATAAAATTAGCTGTGACAGACGAACAAACAGTCAGACACCCGAGTGTACCAATGAGGGTTCTGTTTTTAATGGAACCCTAAAAGTATACTGTCGTTAGCATACAACCTATGGAAATGTAGCAAAATATATTGCGTTTCTGTAAAAATATGCTTTAACTGAAAGTCGTGAGAAGTTGGCAAAGTTTCTGATATATGAGTTGTGGTGATAAATGTTGATAAATTATGTTAGTAATCAGTTTAGTTTAATGTGTTAAGGTTTCGTTTGTGATTTTCGGGGTCTTTTTTCTTGAGTGTTAAGAAGTATTTTTAAAGTTAATGTACAAGTTGTGAAATTGAGCAAATCGATTGAAGTGTAAGAAAAGGTGATTTTAGAACTATTTTATTGTTGTCAGAATGCTTTTAGGCGATCTTGGTAAATAATTTAGGGTGTTAAAAATTTAAATTCGACCGAATTAGTTTTCTCCAAGACTAGTTCCCAGATCTGTCCTCTGTCCCTCTTTAGTTCGTTAGTTCATTCAAAAGCAAGAGTGAGCCAGTCACTACCACATTTTACCTACACACTGTACATACGATTCTCATCTGGCAATTGTTTGATCAGTGGAGTGTATTGTCTATGGTAAGCAGTAGCAGACCGAGCGAATGATCTACTTCTCTAGTTCGAGACGGGAGCTGCTGAACCAGAAGTGCGACCTGCAAGTACATAGTTTGCTATGGCGTCGTGAACTAAACTGAGTGCTCCCGATCGCTAACTATTTTGCGCAAGAAAACTCGAAATCTTCTGAGAGAAACCATAATTAAACAGCGATTCCATAATAATCAACTCGCTCGCTTATTAACGTCAAGTAAATGACTAACAAAAACTCTTTAAATCCCACACTCCTGTTAACCACATAAAGAATCCAGTGCTAAGCGAACTAACTACACAAAGAAATTACTTTTTAATCCGAGCGCAAGTTTGTGAAACTTGCACAAGACACTGCGACTGCAAGTTACTGCAAGTTACTGCAAGTTTTATCGTGAGAAGTTTTAATCTTAGGAAGAGTGATCTATTATGGTCATCGTAGCTTTTTATGATGGTCGGGATTTTCAGGAGACGGGAAACTAATTGCTTTTGAGAATTGTTTTAGATAGCTTTTGTGTCGGGTGTAATTGATTGTTTAATCAAATGTTTCTATGTTTTTTTTTTATGTTCTGGGCAGTTTGATGCGCCTCTCTTCCTCTTCCCAGCTAAAATACTAGGAAGTGGTGACGGGCGGCTGCTTCGGGGTTGGTTCCCCGAAACGTCTGCCCACTTCTTTATTTACAACTTTGACGTTTAAAAAGTGCTGGCGATTGTAAACGCCCTTGGTATATTTTGGGTTAGCTCTGTTCTGTCTCTTGCTTAGTAAGGAATAAGTGGATATTAGATTTTTTTAAATCCTCTGCTGATCTTTTCGTTGTGGAGTTCAAGTCCGTAAATCGTTTAACCTTGTATAATTATTGGTCGTTCTTAAGTAATGTTCTTAACCTTACTTGATCCTAGTTTGTTTTAAAGTGTTGTTAGGATTAGGAGGGTTTTACAGGACTATTAGAGCTGTTTATGAATTGTCAAATTTAAAAAAAATGGTCTTATAAAAAGCTGTCATAGCATGTTGGTTGAAAAGCTCCTGAAAATTCACCTCAACTTATATAACACAAGTCGTATCAGCTATTTCATCTGTAGCACAATGTAACCAGGTTACCATGTCACACATGTCACCTACCACCACGAGACGCAGCGTTTAAACCAGGGGGTGGGCAGGAGTGCCCAATAAATAACGCCCGTCGTTCCCTGCAGCCGCGAGCCGGGATCCATCAGAACAGCATTTATCTGCGTCAGGGCGCACGTGGTTCTGAGATATAGCTGTCAGCTCGCTGTGGAAATATAAATATGGCTGCCGAAGATTTTGAAGGGAAATGGAGAAATTAGACGGAGGAAAAGAAAGAATCGAGAACATGCATGAAATAAATATTTATTACCTATCTATAGTTTTTCTAAAACTGTACAAAAATATAACAATAACAGTGAAAATAGAATTAAAATTGCTCGAAAAAGAAACGAGATATAATTTTGAAACAAATATATCTATCCCTCTGGCAAAAACGCTGTTTCCTATGGCAGCTGTAAAGACGTCATGGACTTTGACGTCAAAGTTCATATCGGACTTCTCTTTCTAATTGAAATCTTTGAAACTTTGTAACTTCATCGCTGTTGAAGATATTTGAAAAATAATTTCATGACTGTTTAGACTAGAGCTAATGAGTATTTCATTTTGCAGAAAAAACTTTAAAATTGCTCTGCCAAATAAACATATTCCCAATGAGACACGATCATCATCTGCCAAGCCTTTTCCCAACTATACTGGGGTCGGCTTCCAGTCAAACCGGATTCCGCTGAATACCAGTGCTTATTCGTGGAGCGATTGCCTACTACCAGACCTCCACAACCCATTAACTGGGTAACACGGTACTTCTTGGTATGACTGGAATCAGCTTTACTGGTTTCTGTCAATCCATAACGACTGCCAAAGATCTACAAATGACAGCCGGGACCAACGGATTAACGTGATTTCCGAGGCACGGAGGAAACTCGGTATGTTAAGATGGTCACCCATCCACAGAGCAACCTTGGCAAGCGTTGCTTAACATTAAAGATTGACCCGTGCAGCTGTTATTACTTAGCCACGAGCTCCTCTTAAGTTAATAACACACGATGATATACACAAAAAAAAATATCCGCACAGATGAAGTTCACATGTCTCTCGAATCCTGAAATGGTCGAGTGCGAGTCTTATTAATTTTGCACCGTGAACGTTGTTTCTTGTGAAATTTATGATTGTGTTATACCCTATAGTACAGTCGATTGATTTTATTTTACCTGCTTCTGCGCTTAACCTTGAAGAGTTGTGTTTAATGTTCTAGTAATGCACACGACATTTGTGATCTGAAAAATGTGCGACTAGGTAACATGAGAGGTAGTTTAAGAAAGGTTTCTATTAACCAATCATATCGCTAAGGATAACTTAGAAAAAAATATGTATCAAGATGTTGTAGAATACCTGTCATCTGGTCTCAGAACCCATGACAAGTTTTTTGATTAATCAGAAATTAGTAGGCTGATATATTACAGAACAATGAAAATGCAATCCAAATAGAGCATCCATCACTATCAAACACAGTTAAAAATACTCACGAGGCAACAAATCGCAACCCAACATGGCCGCTAACTCAAACAAACCCGGACACACCTTCACAAGAGGAATGCACGATACATTTTCACCGCCGCAGTGAGCATTTTTATTCCGTTCGCTAACCAAACCTGTCGGAACCTGCGGAAGCTGCGCTGGCACACAATAAATCGGGTGTGGTGACCAGTCGCAACGCATCAAATCAAACGCGCCCGCACCGATGGGCAAACAAACAGACGGGGACACAAAAGAGATAAATGCAGAAGACTTGCTCTATAAAACGTGATACAGAATTATCACATAACTTTTAAGAGGTCATTGTATTTATCATTGTGAACAACTTGTACTATGGGACTATATTGGATTACATATGGGAAGAATTGAGTATTGAAAAAGGGAGCGCGCGTGTGGAGCAGCGCACTCCGCACTGCATACCTGTTACAACTCCGCCACCATACGGCCGCAGCATATGTTACGATCACCACATAGGTTCCTGCATACAGGACCTTTAGGGCCCGGTATCTGATGCCCCAGGAAGATGCCGAAATCCTCAACCGGCTATCCTCGGCCCGCTGGCCGGCCAAACTAGCATGTGGCACGTAGGAGCCTGCTTCATCGATTACAACGCCCAGCAATCTGACACTGGTCACGTGCGCGATTGAGTTCATATGGGCAGTCACTCCATGTAAAATTATGGTGTACACGCTGGCCTGCGGATGGCGTGCAAGAGGTGGCTCGCCATCCGATAAGGACCGAGAGGGCCAGGTCAACGGCACACTGTTCCACACGCATTTCAAAGCACATCGGTCATGGCATTGTATAGGAATTTGTTCGAAAGAGTCACCGCGACTCTGGAACGCAAGGGATATTAGAAGAAACGTGGATGGGTTTAGGCAGTAAGAGTCTGACACTCCCTTTCGTCAGTCATTTGATGATTTAACATCTTAAAAAAAGTTACTAGGGAAAAGCTAAGCAGATTTATTCATAAGTATAAGTTTAGCCGAGGTTCACGCACATTGAGTGCAAGTCCACTCGCAACCGGATTTTTTTTTTAATCTTCGAAGTACACGTCTATGAGCTTGCACTTGTTTTTAACATTGCACGGAGCTGACCTTCTCCACATACCTATCCAGTGGTATCGAGCATTGCATGAAAGATTCATGGTAGGCACAAATTCAAACAAATCGATACAATGCAACGAAAATGTATTTCATTAAACTGCTCAAAAGTCATTTACTCAAATTATGCTGAGAGCCAGCACTTTTTGAACGTCAAGTTCTACAAAAGACAGTCCCCCAAAACGCCCGCCCGTCACCACTTCCTAGTGTTTTAGCTGTGTGGAGAAGAAGTGGCCAACAAATTCCCCAGCAACACATCTGCTGTTGCCTTTGTTCTATTCTATTCAACCGAATTGACAACCTCCTCCTTTTAGGGAAAACGGTTAAAATAACAAAACTGCCGGTTTAAAAAGGCCACTTTAGCAGAATCAGCCAGCACATCAAGTTACCCGAAACTGACAAAGTCTACCAATCAACCTTGGACTTAATGCTTTAGTGATAAAGATGAAAATGAAGTTTGACAGATTGCTGTATGATTAATCATCTGCCTAGCCTTTTCCCAACTACATTGGGGTCGACTTCCAGTCAAACCGGATTCAGCTGAATACCAGTATTTTACGTGGAGCGGCGGCCTACCAGACCTTAACACGGTATTTCTTGACAAGACTGGAGTCAGATTTACTGGCTTCTGACAATCCGTAACGACTGCCAAAGATCTACAAATGACAGCCGGAACCAACGGCTTAACGTGCTTTCCGAGGTACGGGAAACTCGATATGTTAAGATCCCACCACATTATTACCTTGGCAAGCGTTGCTTAACCTTGAAGCACGAGCTCCTCGCTCGTGCGGATGCTGTATGATAACTATCATGATCCTTAATATGGTTCTACAAAAGTGGCCTTTTTCAGACCCGCTGATCATATAGCAATACTCATACTCTGTGTTTATTATTACTGTCAATTTCTCTGAAATTAAATACCTGTGAATTTCTCCAACCTTACATATTTTTAAAACCGAATTAATTTAAAACCGAAAATTCCTACAAAACTATTGGTAACCCGCTTTTATGCAATCGAGTCAAAAGAGCCATCCGAATTGCAAAGCCTACAAAAAGACTGGTGTGAAAATTAAGTACCGTAAAAATTTGATTTTTTTACCAATAACTGTATGTAGGTTTTGCATAGTAATCAAATATGAAACCATGGTACATTTCTGATTGAATAACTCATATTTTCTGTGCTAGACAAAAACGCATTTTAGTCAGTAGAAAATTCATCAGAAAAATAAACTGTGTGCCCAAAATGCGTGACAATCAATTAAATGTGAAGTCCACCTGCGCTTGACTCTGGCCGGACATTTTCGGACGGGATGGACCCGGACGCCGGACAGAGCCGCTCAAAAAATAATCACTCACGCGGGACGATTAATAACTTGTATGTGGGGCTACGAAAATGTGGTGTGGTGTAAGATATAGGCGCCAGCGGAACTGGTTATGAGTATTTGGTGTTTCGATTGCACCAAAGATGTGTGAAAATGCGTTGCAAGGGATGTGTTTTTAAAGAAACAATGTTGTTGCTTCATTTAGCTAGTTCACGTCAAATTATTTTATTTTCATCAAATGAATTCGGTTTCTGAACCCTAACCTTTTCAAGTTTAGAGTGAACAGGCTACTTCTGGGTAAGCTCGCTTCGTCGTAGACTTTGTCTCCGTCATCTTTGTCCTAGACTAGAGTCACGAGCAAACCCATCACAAAAAAAAATCAGCATAATTATGAAATTACTTTGGACGGATGCACAAAATTGATGACTCTAATTAGTTTATGTCTAACTGTCTACTTTGCCTAATATACTTAGGTTTAGTAACGACACTCCTTTACATTTTGTAAAAATGCTGTTAGCCTGTTCCCACTGTGTTTATTGCTTGAATTTCTAAAACTGCTGATTCTCAACCATTTTCAATTAAAAGCTTCGGTCAGCGTTCTGGTCAGAAATAGTTCAATGGAAACCGAACCCGGAATAAACAGTACGCTATATCCTAACTCAGGTTTTGGTCCATTCGTGTGCCTAATTGAGTAGTGATTAACAAAAAACCAAACAGCATACTTTCACATTAATTTATGACATTAGTAGTGCCAGTCTGCCAGTTTCATGGCAGTATTTCTTTATGATCATGAGCCCATCGATCAGCACATTGAGAAAACTAGTGAGCATGTGTCAAGTGTTTGCTGAGACACATGGCCTGGCGTACAATATCAAAAAGAGTGAGCTGCTTGTGTTTCGGGCGGGGCGTAAATGTCTGAACACACTATGCCGAAGATACGCGACCGAAGTTCGGCTGTATTACGCCTGCAATGCTATTTGAATTACTGACCACACATTGTGCCAAAATTACGATGCGTTATAGCGTACGCTGAACTCCGCTAGGGCGAAAGAACATCGGATATTCGGCGGCAACGTATTCTGTAGAGCACATGTTATACGCGACCGAAGTTCGGTTCGATTGCCGACGAAGATCCGGGGCGTAGAGCAGCAGGAGCAGGCATGTCCGCGCATTTTGCCTCAGCCTGTGCACGAAGCACGTACGTGTTTTGTTGTATCATTAAACATCTTGTTTGATTCCGAAAAAAGTTTTTTTTTTCAGAGCTAAAGACGTTGAATACTCACAAAGTTGCGCAACTGAATTTATGCCACGTAAGTTCGGCACTTATGGTGTGTTATATCAGCTGAATACGTCGGAAGGTAAAATCAGCCACGGAACTTCCGTCTCGTACCTTCGGCAAAGTGTGTTTAGACACTAAGAGTCCTTCTTACGTACCGCCTGTGACACTAGCGGGGGAGGTGTTTATGAGAGTTACTCAATTTGTTTATCTAGGCCACGTAATAAATGAGGACCTGACCGATGAAGCAGACATTGAGAGGAAGCGCAGGGGGCTGACGATTCGTTGTAATAAGCTGGCGCGCAGATTTGCTCGATGTTCCAAAGCGGTGAAAAAGACTCTATTTAGGGCATACTGCCAGTCCTTCTATACCTGCAGTCTGTGGACTAGCTACACACAGCGAACCGTCAGCGCCCTGAGAGTCCCATATAATAATGCTTTCAGGTTGCTGATGGGATTGCCTCGCTACTGCAGTGCGTCAGGGATGTTTGCTGATGCTCAAGTGGACGGCTTTCACGCCATTATACGAAAGAGAGCTGCATCACTGATGCGAAGGGTGAGGGGCAGTCAACCAACAGCTACCTGAGTGTTATTGCGGGCTACATCCATTTTCTATTCTATATTTATTTTATGACATAAGGGCCAGTCTGCGAGTTTAATGGCCACAATGTCACGCCACAGCGGCGCGTGACGCCTGCACGTGACGTCACTCACTCCTCACATGTCACGCATTGTAACACAACTTTGATAAACATTTATCACGCCTACCATTTGCTGGGGTTTACTTCTAAATGAAGTCGAAATTCATTTGTTTTGGAGTAAAAAGCAAACGCAAAAAAGCAGAAAAAAACTTGGTAGGTAAATATACCAAAAATATATACTCAAAACAACAATCGTTTATTGAAATTGAGCTAAGAGCCAGCACTTTTTGAAAGTCAAGTTCTACAAAACCGACCCCAAAACGCCTGCTCGTCATCGCTCAGCACAAACCAGCTCTGCATCATTTCGCTGACCTGACGTTTAGTTGAATACTCTCGAATCATCACCATCTGCCTAAACTGGCTTTAGGCTTCTCTCTTTATTTTGTGCCAATCCCCAGGTCCCTGAACCAACCTCACCCAGTTCTGGTTCTTTCCCTCACGTACATCATCATTCTCGCCACCGGACGACACACAATTCTTTTCATCTTCCAGTCTGCGGAAACAAACGGTCACCGCCCAAGGAACCAGCTCAGCTCCATTCATGTTTCGCTGAACGATTTTGGTCACACATATACTGCTGAATAGACGCGGAAAGCTGAAAGTCGTTGTTTTCTATGGGTATGAATGAGCTGAATAAGTGTAAGTAGTCCCTTACTCCACCTTTCATCACCGCGCCTTGCAAAGTGTCCGACTGTTCGCCCGAATATGCTCGAGTACGTTTGATAAATTGATGAAGATCGGTGATGCGAGCCAGATACTTTTAATGACTTCAAATTTCGCAATTTCATCTTTTACACTTCAATCAATTACATTTTGAGTGTGCAAATAAGGAAGTCTCTTCTAAGATGTCCAACATTTTTAAAACTTTTATTTTCTACTAGCTTCTGCCAGCGGCTTCGCCCGCGTGATCCCTAGGGAACATATTCCCGGGATGAAAAGTAGCTTATGTGCTATTCCAGACTAAAATCTATCTTCGTTCTAAATTTCATTAAGATCCGTTAAGCCGTTCTGGCGTGATTGAGTAATAAACAACCAAACTTTCACATTTACAATATTACTCGTTTGGTGTAAAGCGAAATTATAACCATCTTCCCCTCGACATTATCTTTATTAAAGGATATTGCAAACTGTCGTAAGCCGTTTTCCGAAGCTACTCGCTAGCCTCTAGGCGCCAAGCTAGCCGCCTGCCTGTGCGTTCGCGACCACAAAAATAATCCTTATTTCAGTGTTCACGCGCGATGGCTTATTATTAGCGTATTGCATGTATAACTTTGGTGTTTCTATACCGATTTCTATGATTATTCTTTATGGAATAGTTAATAATGTAAAAATTTTTAATTGAGAGTGTTATAAACGTAAGAGTAGACAAAAATAATCAGAAAGCTTCGAACTGCTAAGCTATCGGGAGTTATACGTGTTATTGTGCGTCAATCATAAAAGATAGACATATGCTGTCGTGGGATATTTTTTATATAATTTTAAGGAGAACATTTCCGTCATACATGATTTCTGTGTAGCTTTAACCATTAGTGTTGCACACGCGACGGAAGCTTAAAAAATGGATTAACTTCTCCCGTTTTCCCAATATTTCCCTTCACTGCTCTGCTCCTATTGATTGTAGCGTGATGAAAAGTATACTATAACCTGCTCAGGAGTATGAATAATAATTGTACCAAGTTTCATTAAAATCCGTCGAGTAGTTTTTGCTTCTATAACGGTTATACAGACAGACAGACAGACAGACAGACAGACAGACAGACCGACAGACAGACAGACAAAAATTGTACTGATTGCATTTTTGGCATCAGTATCGATCCCTAATCACCCCCTGATAGTTATTTTGGAAATATATTTCATGTACAGAATTGACCTCTCTACAGATTTATTATAAGTATAGATGAAAAAGTATAATAACCAAATTTAAGTGTTCTTTTGTAATATCAAAGTGAAATCTTTTCACTAAACGAATATTGATCTGCTAAAACCCAGTACCTTTGAGACGACAGCACTGTTGCTGAAAGATACGTGTCCGACGCACGAGCTGGTGGGTCACGGACCCGGTCTCTCCAAGAGGCTATGTATAACGTGTCCTTACAGGCTGTCTCCGAATGGGGCGATGCCAATCTAGTCAAGTTCAATGCTGCGAAGACCCAAGCGTGTCTCTTTTCCGCTTAAAGGAGCCAATTCCACCCTGCTCCATCTCTATGCGGTGTCTCTGCCGTTAACCAACAGACTTGAGCTTCTTGCTTTACGTTAACATCTACCCTCCATTTTGGCCCTTTCATAGAGGCGAAGGCTCAAATGGCTGCTAGAAAGTTGAGGATCCTGGCAAAGGTGAGACGGTACTTCACGCCGGAACAGCTTCTTAAACTGTATCAAGCGCAAGTTCGATCGTGTTCGGAGTACTGCTCTCATCTTTGGGGCGGATCTGCCAGATACCAGCTTGATGCCTTCGAGTCAATTGAAAAACGAGCCAAGAGGATGATTTGCATTGATAAGCTCGTCGAATCGAAGCTCCAAAGTCTTGAGCATCGACGCCGTGTTGCTGGCCTGTCGGTTTTCTATCGGTTACATTTTGGGGAGTTTGCGACGGAATTGCATAATTTAATGCCGACAAGGCCGATCCACCATCGGACCACAAGACGTACGGTGATGTGCCATCGGTACATGGTGGACATCCCACCTATACGCACAAAACGTTTTGGGAATACATTCATTCTGCGTACAGCTAAAGAGTGGAATTCCCTGCCTGTGTCTGTATCAGTGTTTCCTGATAGCTACAACCAGGGAGTCTTTAAGTCAAGAGTGAATAGGTTACTTCTAGGCAAGCGTGTTCCACCTTAGACCGCATCATCGCTTAACATCAGGTGAGATAGTGGTCAAACGTATGCCTATCAATAGTAAAAAATAATAATAAGAAAATGTGCTATCACTTATAACTAAAAATCTTTTTTTAATTTTTTGTTTGACTGTCTGTCTGTTTGATCTGGCTAATCGGCTGAAACATAAATAAAACATGCTCTTCTAAATAAGCTTTTCAATCTGCTTCCCAAACACTTTGCTAGCCTAAAAAGAGAGTAGGAAATGTTATCCTCAAAAGTGGATTAAATAATGCAAGACAATAGCCAGGACAAAACGTTGGCCGTCCCACCCGGCCCGTCTACGTCAGGGGTCTACAGAAGTAATTTAATATTATGATTATAATGTTATCAAAGGGCGGGCAGCGGACATAGAACGTTTTTCCTTGGGTTGGAATATTCTTGCCTTTTTTAAAACAACTTGGTAGCTGTTTTGTATAATCAGCCGATAATGTTCCCAGGGCTGGGACTAAGAGCTTCTCTCTGTGAGAGAGGCATTAAACTATAATCGTTCACGTGGATCAGTACAGGTTGACGTCACATGTCTTCTCTTAGTGAAACGTAGTGGTAAGGGCTTATTTTTCTTCCCCGTTCTGCTAAGGCCTGTGACTGGCAATAGTACCTAAACATCAAATACCAATTAATACCAACGCGAGCCAAAATCTTGTCGCCTACAGTTGTAAATCCATTTAAACCAATATTATCAAGAGAAGAAGTACAAACTAAGTATAAAATTGCCAAATAAAGCATAAGTAATAACTAGATGTAACTACAATACCGATACTAATAAACTACAAAACCAATAAAAATATCAGTAAAAATATGTACGAAGGTGTATAGAAACTTTAAATGGAAAAAAGTACCCAGAACATTGAGACTTTTTTTTAAATTATTATGTGAGATGGGTTTGCTCTTGACTCTAGTCTAGGTCAGAGATGGCAGAGACAAATTCTATGATGGACACGTTGAACGGCAATCCTGACTGTAAAAAGTAATCTCAGAACCTCTGTGAAATTATTTCAAACATAGAAAACTACTCAATTATGAGTGTTTAAAGCTACTATACTAAACTAATTTTCCCACATAAAAACTCGAATCAGAAAAATGCTCCCAAACTCATTATACTGGCAACCCCAACACCTCGGAATCACAAAACCAATAAGAACACATTAATGAAAAAGAAACGGCTAGGGAACGAGGTGATCGTCATTACCATGGAAAAGTTTTTAATTTAGACAGGGAAAAGGTAGAGGAACCCTGGGGAAATATCCCTGGCTATAGTATCAGATGGCTTAATGTCCACCGGATGATAAGTATTTTGTTTTTCTGCGATTTCTTATTATTGAATGGGAGGAGCGTGCGGTCATATTTCATATTGGATTGAGGAAGAAATATGTGTTTATGTGACAAATGTTTTGTGGCGATATTCTTCAGTTTTAGCAAGTTTTTGTGAAATGGTTTCGGAGTGAAAGAGGATAGTTTGGAAGTTAACTAAGCGATTGCGTTTAGTTTAGGAGAAGTTTTTAGTTAAAATATAAAGCACAACTTAAAAAAAAAAAACCTCTGTATCACGATAAATGTGATATTTTAAGAACGAGCGTATTCATAGAAAAATCCAACCGATTATACATAACTAGCTGATCCGCGCAACTTCGTCTGCATCACATTTTCCATTATTGCTCCACTCCTGTTTGTCTTAGCGTGATGATATATAGGCCTTTAGCCTTCCTCGATAAATGGGCTATCTAACACTTAAATAATTTTTCAAATCGGACCAGTAGTTCCTGAGATTAGCGCGTTCAACCAAACAAACAAACTCTTCTGCTTTATAATATTAAGTATAGATTATTAACTTAATACTGATTAGCGGATTCTAAATTCAAATTCTCTTTAGAAATGGATAAAGAATCTGCCTATCACCATGCGCATGATCTAAAACTGGCAGTACAGAAATGGCAATGTCAAGCAATGATATATAAAACTATAGATACGTTGTCCGCACTCTAAAATGACAACATGAAATGAAGCCAATTGGCCACATCGCGCTTAGTTACGCACCAACCTGTCGCGCGACACTACGTTTGTTTTGAGGTCAATTTTACTATTACTTATTCTGTGACGTAACTGAAGATGTATATTTATCTCCCTCTAGCAACAGGCATCCCGCCGTACGGTGACATATTTTCTTTCCCTTTCTTCATGCGTATTAGTAGCTATCTAGTATTTTCGCCGTTTTTAAGTGCCGCGATGTTGGTTTATGACGTGTCTATATATAAATACGTCATTGATGTCAAGTATTTTACTTTAAAAGTTCCAAATTTACAACACGAGATGGCGTAGTCTGTGCCGTGCATGTTAAAGTTACATGCCTATGGAAGTATTTTTTTGTATGTATAATTTAGAAAATACCTTTACACCTTAGAATAATAACGCATAGAAGCCGCGTCTAGAACAAAACCCGAGCAAAATCGTGTGTCCACTTTTTTTCTTTGTGTGCGTGAGCCGAATGTGTCTACGTTCCTCTAACGCACACAGATATAGCTTTCAGTGATACCATTACTAAGCCGTTACCCACAAAATATGGGAAGACGCATTACTATTTTGCAATCAAGGCAAGTATTTTATGTTGTTGGGAACTGGAAAAGGTAAACATGATTTTTCATGTAATATGACATATTTTTTCGGAAGGTATAATTCAATTTATTTCAAAATAAAAGGAAATAAATCGCATAAAGAATGAGATATTGTTCAATGCGTTTAGAATGCTTGATGGGTTATAATTATAAACAATGTTAAAACATCGGGTTTGATATGAATTAACAGTAAGTATTGTATTTTAAAATTACAAAAATGAAAAACATGAATGAAAGCAATGTGGGTATTTTTTCCTCACAAATAGCAACACTGTGTTATGACAAGTTAGGTCATTAGAATTTTGTTTTATTTATCGATTTACGTAAAAGTAGTGCATAGAATGTGAGTACTGTAGTACTGATGTGCTATAACATCCTTTCACGCAACAAACTGTCATTTTCAATTATTTACTCGCGAGCTGTGTTCGACGGAACGTGACATTGAGTACTGACGGCCTGATGGCTAAGTTTGACGGATTAGGCTAAGTTTTAGTTGCCTCACTTTTTGCACTCGTACTAGGTTTCTTGCGTTATTATTCTAAGCTTTACACAAACCTTGATTATATATTAAAACAAGTTTATTAAGGAAAACTCTGGAAGCTTGCAGGAGCGGAACGGTGGATAAAAGCTATTTTTATGTAAAAACAGAAAAAAGTTTTTCAAGCAAAGGTTCAAAACAGCCACTTTCACCAAGGTCATCCAAAACCAATTGAATTGCACATTACGACACAAAATCTTCAACTACCTACAAAGAACACAATCCAGCAATAATTCAAGACGGTACGTTGTCAAATCACAACGTAGGACGCACATAAATAAGAGCAGAGAGAGATGTCACGCTCGCAGCATCCTTGTGTAAATAAATCATGGTACATCCCTGCGAAGCGCCACGAAAACGGTCGGAAAACACTCGCGAGGACGCGCGCTGAATGCAGATAGGGGTGCGAATGTACGGGGAAGAGATGGGAACGGCACCGTGAGAAAGGCCAGGGGAACGTATTGAGATTGTGATGCTATGCAATTTTGAACCTAATTAATCTGTAGTATGGTAGTCTGAAGGGGTTCCTGGAGTGATGAGGTTGTAATGATCATCATCAATAACATTCTGAGAACTATTTTTGCCGGAAGTTTTACTTACTGTAAGTTAGCGTTTGGTCCCGGCTGTCATCAGTAGATACTTTTCAACAATATTGTATCTTGTTACCCGGTAACTGAGTTGTTGAGATCAGGAAGTTCAGGTAGCTTTATGCAAAATACTAATATTCAGCTGCATTTGACTAAATTATTGAAAGCAGACTCAACTTGTTTAAAAAAATCGTCAATATTAACTAAATTCCATAGCCTTCCCAACGTTACCTTCAAAATAAAACAAAGAAGCCGCAGCATTCCCGCCCATTCTTTTACCTCGTATCTTTTTCAAAACTATTCACCCCTTCCCCCCCAAGAAGGCCACTCCTGAATATGTGAATGTCTGATGTAATGCGAAAAATCAACTCCTGATCGATGTGTACCAAGTGTTCGCGAAATTGACTGCGGCTTGCCAACTGTATTTAGATAACGTTTGGTCTAGAATATATGAATTGTTATATATTATGTAACGACTGAAATCACAAGAGAGGAAGCTCGTGAAGTTTATTTGTTAAATCTAGTATAAAAGTTACAGGCACCCAGCGTGGGACTCATAAGATAGTTCTTGGCACTTAGCGTGGACTCAATAGATAGCTCTTGGCACTCAGAGTACAAGTCGAGTCCAATAGATAGTTGTTGGCGCCCAGCATGGGACACTTTACACATAGTACTGGCGCCCAACATGGGACCCTTGCAATCTGCGGGCGCCCAACGTGGCGTCCAATGCTCTCATCACCATAGCAGCTTGAAACCCGGGTTTCTAGTCTCCTTAATTTTAAAAAATCTCCCGGTTCTATATTTTTGAATTCATGTCGTCATGTGGTGGCGTCGACTCAAAGGTCACTGTACTAACGTAAAATCCCTTACAAAACGATATTGTAATTTACTGTCTCAAATAATTAAAAATGTTTATATGGTGGCTAGGTGTTTGTATTTCTACATTTTATAAAACTTTCAAAGACAGTACTAATTACCATAACGTAATTTAAATTTTACATTAAGATTATACTAAACTTGTTCAGACTGTGGCTGTTTGTGTCATACTAAGTAGTATGTTTGTAAACGCACCCATGATACAGGAGAAATTCCTAGTGTGCGGCAACGTCCTTAAAATAAATCATTTCCGGTCATTTCGGATTGGCTTATATCACTTTTTCCCAACAATAATAGTTTCAACCTTGATGTACATTTACGATCTACGCCTACCGTTCCATTTCGCGCAGTTAACTCTTACGACTCCTGAAGATTGATGAGCCCTTCATGTTTTTTCTACTGTCCCCGAACGAGTACGGAGGCATCTTGCCGTCAATCTGGCGAAAGAGTTACAAAAAATTCGACTTGTTTTTCTGTTTATGTTAGGGGGTAATCAAGTTGCATAGGAAAAAGGGTTTGTTGTTCCTAACGGTGGTATGCAAAGAGCATGAAATGAATACTTGTAAATGAAGATTTTGAATATTTTTATGGTCACAAAATGCAATCAGTATAAAATTGCATTTCCATCTAATTATTTTCATTTATTAAACACAGGTATTTACAGAGATTTTTACAACCCTTTAATCAATATAATAAATTTATATGATAATTAAGAAAATAATGTGATTGAACCCCATGTTTACTGGAAATATAAAGTCCAATCACTTATTTTTGGAATATATAAAAAAGTACAAGTATATCTGTAAATTACTGTCAATTATTTTTGAGTACAATTTTGTATAAAAAATCACGAAAAAGAAATAACAAACCCCTAAAATGATCAGTTCATTTATTCAAAGCGGTAGTCCCGTGATATGTCGAATCCAGCCCCTGACAAGAGGGATATTACTGTAGACTCCTGGCTGCTCCTTCATCGCACATCCAACGCCGAAAGAAACCAGGCCTAGAAGCTTACCATTGAAAATCGCTGGACCTCCGGAGTCACCCTGGGAAAAAGGATTTGGCCATAAAACTAACAGAAGTACAGTCAGTGCCCTGCATTACCTGATCTGTCATAGACTGAAGAAAAAAGTGGAAGAAGTGCCAAAAAATACTGGGCACCTATTTTAAGGTGGAATGCCACATTACAATAACATAAGCTGAAGCATCCAAGTCCTTTGTCCTTGATAGTAGTATCAGTAATATGCTACCCTCTTCTTAGTTTGACCTCAAAGCTTTTTGGGGTTATAATAAAAATTCTTAATAGTTTTGTATTCAGTGCCGGAAAGAAACTTGAATACAGTCGTACTACTGTATGTGACGCCGAGTTATCAGACAATTACCTTGACGTGACGGTCTTATGGTTGGGCGCGAATTACAGAGCTGTCCTAGTGTATTTGATGAGGAGTTACCTGACAGGAATACTTGTCATGAAGCCTGCGAAAAATATCTTAGGAGTGACGGTCTTGTACTTAATGAGGGGAGCGACTTGCATACACTTGTCCTAGTGTATTTGTTGAGGAGTTACCTGACAAGAATACTTGTCATGAAGCCTGCGCAAAACATCTTAGGAGTGACAGTCTTGTACATAGTGAGGGGGAGCGACTTGCGTACAGTTATCCTAGTGTATTTGATTAGGAGTTACCTGACAAGAATCCTTGGTGCCGTTGATTAAGCCTGCACAGAACATCCGGGGCGTGACTGTCTTGTAGTTGTTGAGAGGGAGCGACTTGCAGGTCTCGGGGGACATCACCGGCACGCGAACGCGGCGTATTATGTCTTGCATTACTCGTTGCTGTCATTAGAATTATTTCAATGGTACTTGATTGATAAAATACAACTTTTTTTAAGTTATCAAAAGTATCAACCTTTGAACAGGAAGACTGGCTTTAGTGACTAGCTATACTCAAACTTCAGGCTAAAAAAATATGCGTGAGAAATTGATTTTCGTTTTAAGTGTTTTGAATTTAAATAGTTCTAAAGCCATGAATGTTAATTATTTATGGTTTGAGTAGAATATAAATTAAAAATCTTATTACTTTTACATTATTTTTTAACCGACTTCCCAAAAAGGAGGAGGTTATCAATTCGGTTGTGTTTTTTTTTTTTTTTTTTTTTTTTTTATGTTTGTTACCTCATATCTCCGACAATTATGAACCGATTTGAAAAATTTTTGTTTTATCTGAAAGGATATACTTGCAGATTGGTCCCATTTAAATCATATCAAAATCGGTTACGAACTTTGGATTTTAAATCGAAATAGCTGGAATTTGACTATTTAGATGATTCTTTGATGATCGAAATTGCGTATTTTGCTTTTCTGCGATTTTGGAGTGCTGTTGTTAGGTGTAGGGCACCACTAAAAAGTGAAAAATAAAAAACTTTTTACAAAAAAATACAACCGACTTCCAAAAAAAAACACTACAAAGTAAAAAATAACTTTAATTTCGGAAGTCGGTGTCAAAATACGAAGAAACTAACAAAAACACCGACTTCCGAAATTAAAGTTATTTTTTACTTTGTAGTGTTTTTTTTTGGAAGTCGGTTGTATTTTTTTGTAAAAAGTTTTTGAACTACTTAACACAGAAGAATTATGTGTCCAATACACAACATACCTTATACTTCGTATGCCCCCATCCGCTGACAGACACAAACACCCCTTCCTTGATATCCTCGACATTCCCTATAGCGATGGGCCTGGAGTTAGGAGTGACAGGGATGGGCTTCTCCAGCAAGATGAGCTGATAATCATAGTCGTGGGTGTGAAGGTTCGTGGTGTTCCATAGGGGGTGGATGAAGTGGGCACAGATGTTGTACTTCGTGGCCAAAGACCGCTGCGTCGAGCCTGCTAGAACAAAGGTTTCTTTTTCTCTGGAAATAAAAGTTCATGTTAGCAAAGATTATGTTCTGCCTTGTTTTTATAATTCGATGCATCCCACGAAAGACGTAACATGTAAACGGGGCCGCTAGGGCCAGTGCTTGCCAGGGTTGCGGAAAATGTTCGAAAGAGTCACCGCGGCCCTGGAACGCAAACGGCATTAAGAGGAACATGGATCAGTCAGTAACAGTCTGGCATTTGATGATTTCCTATCCTTGGAGAAAAAAAAACAATAACATTGTGATTTTGCGTGACCTAATAGTCTAATTTTATGTAAGTTCCTGTACCGAATTTTTTGTAGGAAACAACAACTCTCGTACGAGGCACCGATGTGTTAAGGTTGACTTCTAGTCTGACCAGATGTAGCTAAATGTCAGTATTTTAGATGAAATTATTTTTTGTTTTTTTTTTTTTTACTTAAAATAAACACTGTTTAACCCACACTGTCTAATAAAATACTGCATATTAAAATTACTTCAGGTAATGTAAAAAGCTAAAGCGTAACGGATTTTTGGTTGCAAAATTGTTTTTCTTTGTTTAAAATCCTAGAACTTTCCAAATGAAATCGTGAAATGGAAATACGAAAACGTATAATGAATTGGACGGTTCACGGTTTAAATTCGAGAGCGCTATAAGCCACTCTTTGTTCTATCAGATTACTTGAGATTTAAAGAAAATAATCGGATTATTATCATACACCTCGTTTGCCAGTGTAATCCAATAAAGTCTAATTTTTCATTTAAAGGTTTAGTATTCCTTTTCATCACTCATACTCGGAAAATAGGATTCCATCCCTAATCTTTACAAAATTAGAGTGAACAGGCTACTTCTAGGTAAACTAGCTTCATCGTAGACTTTGTCTCGTCAACTCTGACCTAGAAAAGAGTCAAGAGCAAACCCATCACAAATAAAAAAGTAGGCCAGCAGTTGCCTGAGGAGCGGGTTGAAAGTACTACTTTTCAGCCTTAGGGAGAATCATTTTTGAATGACAACCGTCTTATAACAAAAAAAAACTGAATATCTGGCCGGTCACAGAAAAAAAAAACTAAATAGGCGGGAAAGCGGTACTCGGACCTTCAATTATTTTTTCGAGTTGAAGAGTTTTGTTCTTGTTTGGAAAAATCTCTTAAGGTGATATTATTTGAATGGGTAGATTCAAATCTAGAATTCAAGTGGCATTATTCACTAATCAACACGTAAAGAATACTCACTTACAATGCGCGGCAGTGATGACCCACTCGGGTGCGATCATGGTCCCCCCACAGTACATGCCGTACAGCACCTGGTAAGGAACCTCCTTTATGGAGACCTGGTTACCTCCCACTATCCTCCATTGGACCTGGGGAACGAAAAACCTATTGTTACGAGTAATAAGAGAAGTTTAGATGGAATACCCATTTAGTCTTCCTCCCTTATCATAATTTATTTGGGGTCACACCTCTACACGCAAGTCTCTTCGTAAACATCATCATCATCATAATAATATCAACCAAAAGGTGTCCACTGCTCGACAAAGGCATCCTCCAAATGTCGATCGGTCCTGTGCGACTTGTATCAGCCTTCACCAGGTCATTGATCCACCTTAAGGGTGGTGAAGGTGTCTTATCCTCTTTTTTTTAAGGATGGGAAATCATCAAATGACTCCTCTCTGGGTAAAGCAAGAGGGAGTGTCAGACTCCTACTGACTAAAACCCATCCGTGTTCCTCCTAATGCCTTTTGCGTTCCAGGGCCGCGGTGACTCTTCCGGACAAATTCCGCAACCCCGGCAGGCACTTGCCCTAGCGGACCCATCTGCTTTGTTTTTTGGCGTAATTTTGGTGTCAGTAAAAATTATTCACTGATTTTGTTGCTAAGTTTCATCAGCTCAAATGAGGTTTGTGATCCATAAACATAACATGAGACATCTTCCTGTCTCTATCGTACGCTTTTCTTTTGACAGTTGAGAGAAAGAGACATGGAATGTTTAATCTCCCAGCCCGAGGGTCCAGGCCTCCCCCAAGTCTTTCCAGGAATTCTTTTCCCGTGCCTCATCATACCAGCCATGCTTAGTACCGTTTATTGATCGAGGACTTAGGATTTATTCAAAGAATTTTTTCTACAATGTAAGTTGGGGATGCCTACGTCCATGATCGGATGCTCTCGGCCTTTCTGTTTGGCCGTCATCATAAGCCTGACCCTTACATCGACAGGGCCGGTCTCCTCAGCTAGCTCCTCGTCTCCCCCCACCAGCTGCTCCGGAGTCATGGCCTCGTGGAAGTACAGGTAGGTTCGAGGGGGGATTCTTCGGGAGATGAAGATGCGCCAGTAGTGGGTGACGCAGTCTTGGGTGAGGCAGCCGAAGTAAGTTCCTGGAAAAGGTGATGGACGGACTTAAGGCTATAGGGGTTCAAGGCATCTTCAGATCTGTTTCATCTGTACAAATTACGTAGCAATGATCACCAACTAAGGGAAGAACTTTTCCGAATGACAAAATTACTTTGTCAAAAAACCCGACCACTTAAGATGAGTAAAAAGTCCCAAACAAGTCGCTTTTCAAGCGGTCTCATGCAGTTGGTGGCATCAGATCTGTGATTTAACTGCACTTTTTAGTCATGTTTAGGTCGGGTTTTTTGACAAAGTAATTTTTTTTATTTCCTATATTTTAGTGAGTGACATTTTTGAAATCATCTCTGCAAGTCCTTTATTTGGATACCCCACTTGGTTTTGATGTTTTTTTTAAATGACAAAATATGGCACTAAAAATCCGCCATTTTGGTTGTTATTTTTAAATACTGTCATTCTTGATGTCACTCTCACAGTAAATACGAATCTAACGACACCTCTCAAGCTAAAATCCATCGAGCCGTTCAGGCCGCAGAGCGAGCCAAACAATTAGACATACATACATACTTACATGCTCTCGAAAACAATTTTCTATTTACCCCACATCTGACAAGTTTTTTCATGAATTGTCGCTGAGATAATATTCAACGCTCCTTTGCACTAGTAGTCAGTCGTAGAGGCAGCGAATCGCGCGGCCAGCCAGCCCTACAGTTGATATGCAACCGTTTGTCACTAAAGTGTGGTTAGGTGCGTACAATCACTAGCAGTTGCATATTAAACTGGAAAAGCGGTCAGCCACCCCCGCGGCCAACCGGTTGTGCGTAGGAGCGCTTAGGATTCTTTCCCCATTGATTTGTATTCGACAAGTAAATAAATAAGGTGGTACTAGGAAGAAGACTGAGATGAATCTGAGATACTGAAAACACTTTCATTTTCACTCCAACTTACTTATTAACATTCCTATTTTAATTTATTCGATTTTATGTATTTCTTTTTTTTAATATTTGTTTCTATTGTTGATTATTATGTTCTTATAATTTGTTTGTTTAAAGATGTTTAATTGGATTGGATTGGTGTATATTTTAATTTTTTCATCTTATTTTTTTTTTAATTGTTTCGATTATTGGATTTTATTGTTGTATGTTTTTGATTTTATAAATTTATTATTATTGCAATTCATTGAATTTTATAATTAGGATTTATTTGATTTTTATTGTTGTTGCTTTTTGTTATTATTTAATTTTATGATTTTGATTTATTTGATTTTAATTATTGAAATGAATAAGACTTTCTCTAAGTTATTTGTTTGAATATTAATTATTTTTCATAGTAACTTTAAAGCTGTCTTAGAAGCGCGCAATTAATTTATTCTTCCTGTTTACCGTGAATAACGCTGTTGATTGCATAATTGTTAATTTTTATATTTTAATGTAAATATTTTTCATATTATGTAATTGTTTGTTGTTCCAAATAAATAAAATTAAAATTAAAATTAAAATTAAAATTCCTTGCGCATTGCACGGGAACTGGGCAAAGTATGGATCACACAGTAAGCGACAAAGAAATATAGCTTAGGTGTAGTACCTAAGCTATAGTTTTTAACCGACTTCCAAAAAAGGAAGAGGTTTTATGTTACATTTACATCGATTGCTCCGAGGTTTCTGATCCGATTTGTGTAATTCTTTTTTAGTTTGATGCGGCTACTTGCAATTTGGTCCTGTAAAAAATTAATTCAGTTTGGCTCTGACCCAAAGTTTTGATTTTATGAGCATTTTTGCTTATATCAATTTTTGCGTTGACGAAGTATCACCACTTAATAGTGAAGTCGGAAGTCGGTGTTAAAAAACGAAGATACAAAACCAAAAACACCGACTCCTGGAGGTTATTTTATAGTTTTTAGTGTTGTTTTGGTCGTTATTTTTAAATTTTGTTGGTGTCTCATACTTTTTGATCTCAAAAAAGTAAGTACAAAACCTAAAACCAGACTACTAAAAATTTCACTGTAAAAAGTTTGAAACGTGAAAATATTCATTGTGATGTTCAAATGATAGACATAAATGATGAGTCAAGTACAGTCACAGTGTATTATTTTGTTATAATAATAAATAAATATAATAATAAATAAAGAAATATCATATTCTACCTCTAGCTCACCGCCGTGAGATTCCTGACTGTGTCATGTTGTTGAAAATCTATAACAATCACATTAACTGCTCCGACATTTTGTCACAATTCTATTTCAATACCCCCAGGAAGTCTAAACGATATAGCCCACCTTTACGTGTGCCACTTGCCTCAACAAATTATAGGCAGAACTCATATATTGTGCGTGCAAGCAGAAATTTAAACAAGCTGTGTAAGCAGCACGATTTGGATCCCTTCACAACTAGTGTGTCCTCAGCCAGGAGGTGCTTAAGCCGAAACTTTTTCATTTAAGTTGTATTATTTTTTATTGTATGTAAACATTTATATTTTAATTAAGTATAGTGATAGTTTTGCAGTGCGAGAAACATTTTAGTACCTACAAGTATTAACCAGTGAGTAATTTTGGTGTGAATGTCCATAGAAATTACTTTCTTTTTCTGAATTTTAAAAGTGGAGACTTGTAATTGGCTGACAGTCCTATTTACTGATCTTGATGTGTTTGTTTTAGCTGTAAGTCTTCCATAATGCTTAAATAAATAAATAAATAAGTAAATAATTATTTTTCACTGCCGAATCATGACGACAACCCCAGGGAGGCAAAACTATCCCAAACGGTGTAGTTTCATTAGTTTGATACTTCAAACTTGCCATTCCTGCGCAAACTCTGCCCTGGGTCTTAGTCAGCTTCACCTATAAGTTATTGCTTAGCCACAACTTTAAATGATACCTACGTGCTTCCACTAAAAACGCGTGAAAGTATTTATACACCTGTATGTAAGCAAAACTCGAGGAGCTCGTGGCTACATAACAACAGTCGCACTTGTCGATCTACAAGGTTAAGCAACGCTTGCCAAGGTTGGTCTGTGGATGGGTGACCATCTTAACATATCGAGTTTCCTCCGTGCCTCGGAAAGCACGATAAGACGTTGGTCCCGGCTGTCATTTGTATATCTTTGGCAGTCGTTACGGATTGTCATAAGCCAGTAAATCTGACTCCAAGCTTGCCAAGAAATACCGTGGGTTGTAGAGGTCTGGTAGGCAGCCGCTTCACGTAAAGTACTGGTATTCAGCTATTCTGGTTTGACTGGAAGCCGATACCAACGTAGTTGGGAAAAGGCTAGGCACATGATGATGTAAGCAAAATTATTTGTATAGTACTTTGAATTTTCACATCATGCCCGGTCCACATTTCACTTAAAATGCGATGCCAATAATTGTAATGAACAGTTTTTTAACCCCAGCCCAAAAAAGGGATGATAATTATATAAGTTTGATCGCTATGTGTGTCTGTCTGTGGAACGGTAGCTCTTAAACGGGTTTTTTATTTGAAAGCAGATTTTCTAGCGGTGATTCTTAGACAAGTTGTATAAAAATCGGTGGAGACATTTGAACATCATCAGCTTTTTTTTAGTTGATGAAGGCATTTAACCAGCTTTTACGGGTCTGATCGATGCGGTGTTTGGTATTCTATTACTTCAATGATATTGCAAGAACATGGTAATATTGACCTGAGGTCTGCAGAATATCCAACTCCTCACTAAGTTACAGCAAAGGTATTGTGTTTGAACTCGCTGGAATGGTTTCAATGAACAGATTATTTTTACATCAGTAACTTTAACCTGATGCTGAAGCATGTTCTGAAATTTGCAGTACACCCAACTCCTCACTTACTTACAGCAAACCTTCCCTTATTGTATTCATACAAATGGTCGCAATGAATAATTTTAATAGATTGTGATCAGGGTCTGATGATGAAGCAGAAAAGAGAAATGAGTGAATACATTGGTAAGAGATGCTAAGCTACTTTAAATCGTTCTGCCGATATAATATTTTGGTATGTAACGATGTAGTGCTGTTTAGGTGAGTGTAGATCATGTTTGGATGGATGGATTGTGTAAGGAATAATAAAACTAAAATATAAATTTAAAAAACACTCGACTAAAACAAAAACAAGAAAAAAAAGTTATAATTCTTAAATCATAATAACATGTCAAGTCCTGGGTTTTAATTTATTGATTAATTGTATTTATATTATACTAGCTGACCCGTGCAACGTCGTCTGCGTAACATTTTTCATTACTGCTCCGCTCCTATTGGTCTTAGCGTGATGATATATATATCATCAGGCTATATCCAATAGCCTTCCTCGATAAATGGGCTATCTAATACTGAAAGAATTTTTCAAATCGGACCAGTAGTTCCTGAGATTAGCGCGTTCAACCAAACAAACAAACTCTTCTGCTTTATAATATTAGTATAGATAGCCTTCCTCGATAAATGGGCTATCTAACACTGAAAGAATTTTTTAAATCGGACCTTTAGTTCCTGAGATTAGCGCGTTCAACCAAACAAACAAACTCTTCTGCTTTATAATATTACTAGCTGACCCGTGCAACGTCGTCTGCGTAGCATTTTTCATTACTGCTCCGCTCCTATTGGTCTTAGCGTGATGATTTATATCCTATAGCCTTCCTCGATAAATGAACAAATTCATCATATTTTAGTTCATCAGTATTTAGTTCATTTAAATATTTTTTATTTTTGTATGAAATCCTGATGAACTAAAATATGATGAAATTTTAAAATTCATAGAACAAAAGTTGTTGGTTATGATGTTAGTAATATAGTCCTGAGATGTTAATGAACTGTTGGACAGAGACAAAGTCTATGATGGAGCGGGCTTACCCAGAAGGAGTTCACTCTAACTGTGAAGAGATTAGGGTTGTAAGCGTTCGGAAACACAGACGCAGGCAGAGAGTTCCGCTCCTTTGCGCACAGCAAAGGAGTGGAACTCTCTGCCTGCGTCTGAAATATTAAAAGACGTTTGGAAACGCTTAATGCGAATTGGTGGAATAGCAACAAGGTAGAGATGGTCATTTGCAGTGCGTCTGGTCGATGTCCGATGGTAGAAGGAGGCCGGTAGGATGAGGTCGTGGAGTTCTTGGGCACACTGGTCGAAGTACAATCTGTAAAAGATCGACAAGCTTGCCTTGCGGCGATGAGCCAAACTGTGAAGCATAGCATCCAGCAGTATTCCGTCTCCGATGAGCCTCTTAGCTCTGCTGTATTTTAAAAGTGAATCCTTATAGGAACCCAATCGATCGCTATTCCTTAGCTATCTAATATGAGCCACACTTCACTTATTCTCATTTTTTGACCATAGACAGGACCTAGAAGTATTTAATTTTCATAAAGCAATCATCTTACTAACCTTTTCTAAACACGAAACTGTTTGACCAAACTGGTGTCATATATTGGCTTCTGATAATCCGTAACCACTGCCAAAGGCAGCTGCGACCAAGAACTTAACATGCTTACTGAGGAACGGAGGAATTTCGGTACGTTAAGCTCACCAATCCACGGACCAACCGTAGCTACCGTTGCTTAACCATAATATTAAGCGACAAGCTGAGAAAACTAAACTTGAAATAAAATCTAAAGAAATCCAGTAAGAACTCACAATAATAGTGATGTCCCGCGGCTTCTCTTTGCACATTTACCCGCTGTAGGTTCGCAAAGAACTCAATCTGTGTTTACCCGTAGGCGTTGTTCACAATCTCTATGCTCCTAAGTTTCTTTGATAAAACGAATGAATACGGGAAATTAGCTCGCACTATTTTTACCGACTTTAAAGAGGGGTGTTCGTATTTTTTTTTTTCGTTTAAACCACGGTAAAATATTATAAATTTCAAATTATCTACAGAATTTCACCGAAAATGAAAAAGTGCTTAGCATGGAATTAAACAAGTATTAAGAATCAGTCATCAGAAGGAAATAAAGTGTTGGTTGGTTGACAACAAAAAATAATTATTTGCCTCAATTGAATCTCTAGAACAAATTTCTTGAAGTCCATTGATAGCAACTTGGTGGTTCAACGAAGGAGCCCATGGTCCAAAGAATATACAGGGTGTCCCAGAACTCAACGTCATGCCGGAATCGGGTGATAGGACAAATCATAATAGTTAGCAGAAAAATATATAAAAAATCTTAGTCAATGTGTTGTTCTTAATGCCTTTTGCGTTCCGGGACCGCGGTGACTCTTTCGAACCAAATTCCGTAACCCTGACAGGCACTGGCCCTAGCGGGCTCCGTCTTCTATGCTGAAAGCTCTTTGAGGCTCGCGTGGAATACAGCGCGCCAACAACCCGGGCCTTGTTCTGATCAGGCAGCGAGCCACAGACCCGCACCTACGGTGGCCAGGAATCGCCCTGCGACTCCCGACGCCCGAAGCGTCTTCTTCTGTGGCGGCGGCCGGGGCGTGAGGTTTCCACTCTCTCAGGCGTACGGCCTCCTCCTGCTACCATTAGGTACGGCTTTGCAGAGAGAGGTGACCACTTCCCATGCCTTTTCGCTCCGGACCATGGATTGAACCAGGGCCGGATGCGAGAGGTCGCCGCCGCCGATAGCCTCAATGAGGACATAGTGGTACTCCACCCAAGCAGGGCAGACCTCCACCTTATGCTCCATAGTGTTCTCCGGGCGAACCTCGCACCAAATTCGAAACAGGTATCTCCCGAAATAACCGTGTCCGGTGAGTACCTGCGTTAAGGTGAGGACGCCGCGGCTCCACTCACCTACTGGTTCTAGGTTCTATAAAATGATATGATGATAAAATTGGGATGGATATTTGTTATTCAATCACGTCAGAACAGCTGGACGAATCTGGATGTAGATATTCTAGAATAGCACATAGGATACTTTTTATCCAGGGAGTTATAGACAAAATGTTCCCTTGGGATAATTTTCGACATTACGCGGAAAATATTCACATAAGAGAAAGAGATTTCACTAGAAGAGCATAACCTTTGTACCTATTTTTCTGTCTCCTTTTTTTGTTATCTACTTGTGTGTGTGTGTGTGTGTACATAAATTGTTAAATAAATAAATAAAATAAATATTAACTGGAAGTGTAAAAGAACTACCCACCATTACTGCAGAAAATAATTCTAAACACCAAGCACACACATACTACACAAAATACACGACTAATATCACACATTTTAACACAAAGAGAGATTATTAAAAATTAAAAATAATCTCTACGAAAACATGACTGACTCAATGAAAGCTGAGAACTAAAATAATGAAGAAAAACATCTCGTTATAGCACTGTGACTGATGACTTCTTCGCGGATTTTAAAATATTACTTTCATGATTAAAAACAGGTGATAAAACTGTGCTAATGTGACGTACGGTGTTAATATAGCTGTTTACTTTGTAGACCACAGCCCTTCTACCATCGGACATTCAGACGCACTGCAACTTACCATCCTAACCTTGTTGCTATTCCACCAATTCGCAATAAGCGTTGTAACGTTACATTTTACAGGGGGAGCCTGTGAAATGTGAGGTCACATACAGCACTCACCTACCTAGGAGGGGAATGCGTGCTAAAAGGGAAAAGGACAAATAAATAGTATTTAGATTTAATGATTATACAACTTATAGAAAAGAACGGCTGATGAATGAAAAGGATGAGTGGACGTGAGATGGAAATGAAGTCTTCGTTGAAGAACCGGAGGACTGGAGGGTCCGTTGAAGAACCGGAGGACTGGAGGGTCGTCACTCTTCAGAGGGCTGGAGAGGATGGGCCGAGAAATGTCTTCATCCCAGGCTCGTTCAGCCCAGGCATCAAGGTGTCCTTTGAATGCGGCAAGGAAAGAGGCCGACTTATAAGGTTCCGAGGAGGTAAACTTAGAAACGTCCTCTAAGTCTACTCTTAATATAGGAGAGAGGGCGACTTCTCTGGTTCCCAGGAGGTAAACTGTCCTCTCAGTCACTCTTAAGGAACTTTTTCGACTTGTTGCTGATCTCAGCTCCAAACGTAGACTGACCATTTTTTTACGACGGCTCCCAGATGAAGGCTCGCTTTTATTTTGAATTTGATATGAGTTTCTAGAATTTGATGGAAAAGAAAAATGGACTTTAAGAAGGTCTGATAACAATTTCATATGCGACCTAAAACTCCTAGCTAACTTCAGAATAGAATTAAAAAGAAAACTAGGCTTGTCTAACTGACATAATGACATAATACAAGAAATGTAAACAAAGCATTGAAGATAGTTAATTTGCAGAAAAACTTAGAAAATACAAGTTAAAAAGAATCTAGGAATCAAGTTATGGCTATGCAGCTATGTATTAATTTATCTAGGAAGTTTATAGAGAGCGTAAGTACAAAACAATAAGACACACACTACAGCGTTTCCAAACTTCTTTTATAATGCGCACAGCAAAAGAGTGGAACTCTCTGCCTGCGTCTGTGTTTCCGAAATCTTACAACCCTAATCTCTTCAAAGTTAGAGTGAACAGGCTCCTTCTGGGTAAGCTCGCTCCATCGTAGACTTTGTCTCTGTCATCTCTGACCAACACTAGAGTTATGAGCAAACCCATCAAAAATTAAAAAAAAAGACACGGAGGGGTCACCTCCTTCTGTGAAGCAGTCATGCTAGTGAAGGTGGTGGCGGAATGGGAGAGGGAAAGAACCTCTCGTCCCGGCTGCAGTGGTAGACGCCGCGGGCGTCGGAGGCCACCACCTGGTGACCTCCGGCCACTGTAGGCGCGGGCCTGTGGACGGTGAGCTATGGGTGGCTCGCCGTCCGTCCGTCTTTTGACGACAGGCCGTGTCGACGGCGCGTTAGTGTTCCACGCCCGCCTCAAAAAGAGTCAGCACGCAGAGGGCCCCGAAAGGGCCGACGCCTGCCGGAGTCGCGGGATTATTCGCAAGAGACACCGTGGCTCCGGAACACAAAGGGCAATGAAGGAACAAGGATGGGTGTTAGTCAGTAAAAGTCTGACAATCCCTCTCGCTCCACCCAGAGCGGGAGGAGTCATTGGATGATTTCCCATCCCTAAAAAAAAAGGGGACTTGGATACAGGTATTCGTCTCTTTTTTAATTACCTCAATGTCGTCTATTTCGTCCACAGTGAAAACATGAATACAGAAGTTCTTTGGTCACATAATTATCCAGGAATGAGAACTGGATAGAGTAGTAGTAGTAGAGTAGAGTAGAGAATAAATTAACAAAGATCCAACACACACGAATGGTTTTTCAAAAAGCAACCAACGAGTTTTCTTTTCCTTATTATTAACAAATATATATAATATAGAATATTATATTAACATACATAGAGCAAACTATTTGGTACAATATTTTAAATAAACTTTATTCAAAGTGAAAAACTAATTTAACAGTATACAACATTTTGACAAAAATCGCTTTACCTCAAAACTTTCATTGTGTGGGTTGATTCTGTTTTGCATAACTAGGTTCAATTCAGGTCCAGGTGGAAGGCAACAAAATATTATGCAATGGACTGATGACTGAAGAGGGTAGTTGCCTTTTGAATGAGTGAATATTGTGCTCCGTTTTTAAACTTGTAAACAAATATTAAATAAAAGTATTTCACAGTGTATGCATGTAAATATTGAAAAAGACATTACAAACAATAAGTGGAAGTGTTATCTATTAATAACTCTCATAAATAAAACTGTGTTAGTGCTATATACAATTGAACAGTGAACCATGTCAAGAGCACACTAATTCTGTGTATTTTAGTGTTTTAGTGATCTAAAATAACATTAAAGATCAATAATAATATAGTGTACACATAAATAAGTAAGTAAGTGAATCAAAACATTTCTAACAATAAAACCCAAAACATAAAGTGACAAAAAACAATATGTCAAACGTTTGAACAATACAATCTACGAGTCATCATTATGAACTTTTTACCAATTACCAGTAGAACCACAATTTGAACTTATATGAACAGACCCAAAATGGCGCTTTAAGTAGACGCACTGACTTCTACTTATTAGGGCGCTGGTTCGAATCTCACAGGCGACGTTGTCTTTTTGTAAATTGATGAATTGTGTTCATCATTATTCTAACAAACCAGCTCAGTTACATAGTGAAGTAACCATATCAAGAAGTTTCAAAAATGAATTTCTTCGAAAATATTACTATGCGACGTACACGTACTAAATCTGATTCAAATACCGTCATCAACCAATCACAAAATGAAACATTCGAAGATACCGTCAACAGTCTACCCGATTTATCAAGTGACGATATTAATGATGCACATCAACAAATCACTAAGTTAAAGGAACGAATTTACAAGCTTGAATTCGAGTTAAACAGTGCTCATCAGGAAATCGAGTCACTGTCATTGGAGAACAATAACCTTAAGCAAAGAAATATTGATCTACAAAGTAAAAACAACCGCCTTACAGAACTTACACATAGCCCTATTAAAAAACACAAAAAGTCAACTCCAATTAAGAAATGTCCGAAAAACAACAAAGAAACACAAACGGATCCGTCATTTATATCTAACGAAAAAGAAGTGACAATAAAACCCAATACCATACAAAACAAAACAAGCAGTGATAAGTCAATTACAGAAATAATTCAACAACAACAGAAGAAAGAGAGTAAAATATGTCTTCTAAGTACTAATAATAAAAATGACATAGCAAATATTGCCAAAAATAACCTTCAGAAACATTCAGAAAACATATGCCATTATATAAGGACAAACTGTAAAACAGAACAACTAATTTGCGATGTAGAAACTAAATTAAAAACATTTACAATGGAAGACTTTTGCATAATTTTAATAGGAGAGGAAGACTTCAAAACTACGAACGACTACCTTCAACTGACACTCGACATAAGAACGACATTACAAAAAGTAAACCATACGAACATAATAGTCTGCACACCGATATATAAGTATAATTGCCACAACAATATGTATAATTGGAGAATAGAACACTTCAATAATTTACTGTACCTAGATATAATGTCATATCAACATGCGTATCTCTTGGACTCTAACAAGAATCTGGCAAATGATTATTCAATGTTTAGCAAACAAACAGGTGTAATAAACAATTTTGGCATGCAGACAGTCTTCAAAGATATTGACGATTTTATTACTGGTGTTAAAAAATACGATTTTTTTATGAGTTTCGTTGATAAAACACCCAATGACGAACATATAGATACCCAGTTTTTTCTACGATAACTATATAAATATACTGCATCAAAACATTGCAGGATTGCTTCATAAATCTGAGGCACTTTCCGTTTGTCTAGAAGAACTTATGGTGAAGAATATTAACATTGATGTAATTTGCATAACCGAGCATTTCATGATGGCGGGCTGTGAACAATACCTATCAATTGCTAACTACGATCTAGCTACATGTTTCAGTAGAAGAGACGTTAAAAGAGGTGGAGCATGTATCTTGATAAAACAAGGTTATCATTGGAAGGAAATTCCCGAAGTTAGGAACTTAGCAATAAGTAGTACTTTTGAATGTTGTGCTATTGAACTTATCCATAATGACATCATTATAATCTGTATTTATAGAGTTCCAAATGCAAATAATTTATCAACTTTCTTTGAGCGACTGTTTAAATTATGCCAGTTTATAACAAAGAAAAATAAACGAAATATTGTAATATGCGGTGACTTGAACATTGATACTTTGAAGCGTAATAATACAACGCTAGACCTAGAATGTCTTTTGCTTAACTTCAATTTTAAATTAGTAAGTAATCAGCCAACCAGACTATCCAGTAAAACATGTATAGACCATTTTGCGCATAATTTAGGTAAAAAATGTAAATATGACGTATTTGATTTTGCTTTATCTGACCACACCTGCCAAATTCTCAAGTGCCCGGGGAAAAGGACATGTGTTTTAAAACATTGGTATGTTAAACGCCGCGACTATAATCAAGAAAATATGAATAAGTTCACGGAATGTCTACAAAATATTTCTTTTTCAGAAATATATAAACTTGATGATCCGAATGCAGCGTATAATCTATTTCTGGAGACATTTACCCTACTGTATAATTTATGTTTCCCTTTAAAACGTATAAAATTAAATGTACACAAGAGACCACAATGGGTATCGCGGGGAATTCAAACATGCAGTAAAAATAAAAGAACACTTCTGTGGCGTTACCGACTAGACCGCAATGAGCAAAACAAACATGAATTTAAAAAATATACAGCATTATATAAAAAAATTATTAAATTAACACAACGTGCTCAGAACAGTTATAAAATCAAATCATCATCTAACAAGTCGAAAGCTACATGGGAAATCATTAATCGAACAAAGATGAATTTGCCTAATAAAAACTCAATTGGAAAGATTAAAATTGGAAATAAAAAAATAACACACCCGAACGAGATAGCAAAAGCATTTAACAATTTTTTTGTTGACAAGATAAAACCAATAAATAATAGAGGCGAACAAGTGACATCAAATATCTTAAAATCAAGTAATTCAATGTTTATGGCACCAAGTGATGAGAATGACATCAAAACCATTATTAAGTCATTAAAAAATACGAGTAGTGTAGGAAATGATGGAATTTCTACCAAAGTAATAAAGTATGTCTCAGACTCCATAAGTGGACATTTGAGCTACATTCTCAATCTATGCATAACACACGGTACGTATCCAACTAACCTAAAAACAACTGTGGTAAAACCATTATTAAAAAAAAAATGATAAAGAATGCATGGAGTCTTATAGGCCTATTGCACTTGTTCCAATAATATCCAAGATATTTGAAAAATATGTTTATGCTCAGATTTATAAATACTTGGATAAACAAAACATTTTGACAGAGGAACAAAAAGGTTTTCGGAAAAGTAAAACTATTAATTTGGCCATCTACGACTTTTTAAATAATGTTTATACTAATGTTGATAATAGAATACCTGTGTGCTCAATATATTGTGACATGACTCAGGCCTTTGACTATGTGGACCATAATATTTTATTAAGTAAACTGGATTCCTACGGCATTAGAGGTAATATCCTAAATTTAATAGAATCTTATTTGAAAAATAGGAAACAGTACGTGGAAATTTCTGAAATAGATTTTAAAACTAAATTTCAAAGAATTTACAGATCTAATCTCCGAACGCTTACATATGGTGTTCCCCAGGGCAGTGTTTTAGGGCCTCCTCTATTTATAATCTATATAAATGACATGCCGAAAGTCACAAGTCACCCTATGTCATTATTTGCTGATGATAGCACGGTGACGATTAGTAGCACAAACGCCGAAACATACAACGACGAAATTACTAAGACAATAACCTCTATAGTACAATGGTTAGAAAATAATAATTTAAAAATAAATATTGAAAAGACAAAGTTAATGATGTTTAGCCAACGTTCAAACACAAATATGAATATATACCATGACAGCCAATGCATTACACAAGTAAACACAACAAAATTTCTAGGTTTAACAATTGACATTAAATTAGATTGGAAGGCACACACGGAGGAGCTAACCAAACGAATTAGTAAGTCTGCCTATGCCCTTTACAAACTTACCTCAGTGATGAGTGTGGACGCTTTAGTCACAGCATACCATGGCTTGGTGGGTTCTGTTCTGAGATATGGTGTTATATTTTGGGGAAATTCAACCAACAAGGAATTAATCTTTAAAGCACAGAAAAAGTGCATCAGGACAATGTTTAGATTACAGGTCATAGATACGTGTAAACCGTTTTTTATTAAATTCAAAATATTGACTTTTCCATGCATGTATATTTTTGAGGTGGCTGTATTCGTCAAGACCAATCCTAAGCTGTTTAAAAAAATGTCAGAAATTAATAGCCGAAGTCGAAGGGATAACAGTAGCTTATGTGTAAGAAGGTCCCACACGGCATTAATGCATAAAAGTTTATTTTGCATGGCTTCAGTGATATTTAACCACTTGCCACGGTCAATCAAAGAATTGAACGTTAACTTATTTAAGAAACGTCTAAAATCCTTACTGGTGACCAAAGCATATTACAGTATTTCGGAATTTTTAACAGACAATAATCTTATCATTGAATGTTGACATGCTAATAAAATACAATTATCGTTTGATCTTGTTTACATAATAATTCTGTATATTGACATTCATATTGTATAAAATTATAATTTAAATTGAATTTAGTATTTTATATTGACATTTGATCTGTATTTTGACATTAGAATGTTTGTATTGACATTAGTATTGGATAATCTTATTATTTGTTTTCAAGCGCTCTGACATTGTACTAATTTGACATTTACTTTATTATTCTTATTTTTATTGACATTAATTTCTTTGCGATATTTTTTAATTCATTTTTATTAGGCAAACCTCAATTTTTTTATTGTCCAGACAATTGTACTAACAAAAATTTGTACGCCCTCTGGCATAACATAGCGCTCTCTTTATTAACAATTAACAACTATAACTGTACCTATGTTAAACAAATGAATAAATGACTTATGACTTATGACTTATGACTGACCTGATGCAGAAAACTACCGAGTCCACTATGGTCTAGTGTACTCGTGACATGTCCAACCGGCTGAAATGGAGAGGAATCGCCGAGAGAGCAGTCCTCGGGAAAGTCGACACCTCACCGAATATCTCCCAATGTACTTCGTCTGCGCAACCACGACCACTCTGACAAGAGTGTCCTAATAAGAAGAACCGTCCTCATGCCTAAATTCTTTAAGGTCGGCGCGAGATGTCTTTTTCTACTACACGTCTCCATGAATCTATCTAGCATATTCTGTCTTATAGAAGGCCAAAAACCCTTTGCCAGTAGGTTTAAGCTTGTATTTTCGGTAAAAGTCGAGACCTGTCCGCTCTGGGCAGGAAGGGAATGTCAGATTCTTACTGACTAACACAACCGTGTTCCGCCTACTGCCCTTTGCGTTCCAGGGCCGCGTTGACTCGCAACCCTGGACTTAAGCATAGCTGCGTTGTGCTCCTTACACAGCCCGAGAGACGAACGCCAGGGTTTACAAGCGAGCCACGGGCCGCTGTATCCAGGGATACAGCGCCCCGTGGCTCGCTTATAAACCTCGAGGGTGAACTTCTGCTGATGTGTCAAAGCCACGTATATGCGTATGTGGGTGTTGGGAGAAAACACATTCCTATGTACTTGGGGAAAGTCGAGCAGAGTACAAGAGTTGCAACTCCTGTGAATTGCCGCGGATCAAATCTAGTTAGTAACTAATTAGTTCGTGCTGTAAGACTAATCAATATGCTCTGCATGTTAGCACATATTTGTCCTTTACCAAATGGACCATGACTTGATTTGTTTGCATTTTAAGATTTTACTAGCATTGCTCTTAAGATCTAGAACTTGCATTTCATCATGAGACTGACCCACCACACTTCCCCAACCACTCCAACTCCTGAAAGTCAGAATCAGGAGTAGCAATCACGAGAAAAATATCGAGACAACGAAACCCAACGACTCCCGAACAGACGACCTAGCCATCTGGAATCCCGCGGCGAAACCAATCAGAAAAGAACAGTGGGCGCCAAAAAGCACCAAGGGTCATCACCACACCAGACTGAGCTTAGTTGCAAAAATAACTAGAGTTAAACTATTAGAACTGGGTTGGTAATGACGTTGCGTGAAGGTATAGGCAAAAAAAAGTGCGAATTTGTTTGTTATTGGGCACAAATGCTAAACTCTCCTGAGTAATTAGATATAGTTTGTGCCAAAGTCTTGGTTCCATTTCCATTTATTTGATCAGTAAATTATTTACTTAACTTAGATAATTATGAAAGTTTTTAAATTAATCATCTCAATAGTAACAAAACATCAGAATGACTAAATTACCTACAGACTCTACCCTGAAAAATCCATTTATTTTAATGAAAAATCAAGAAAGCGTATCTAACGAATTATTTTCATATTCACTTATTTTAATCATTTCTTTCTATTATAAATAATGTCCGTATCATCAATCTGCGCACACGCAGCTCTGATCGACGTCACAGATACGGTGTTCCAAATTGGGCTCCACGACGAATTATGGCTGTCCGATGATAGCGCATCTGCAATGACTCCGGTATATATTTAGGAATCGCACATGTAAATAGAAGGAACCAGATATCTTTTTTACACGTCAACACACAGAGTACTTAAAGAACTTTAATTTTTGAAGTCGGTTGTTTTTTTTGTAAAAAAGTTTTTTTTTTCACTTTATTGCTATTATTACTTCGCCAAATTAAAATGGGACCAGTTTGGAAACATATTCATTCAATCGCAAAAAAAGCGAAAATATCGCTGTACAAACAGACAAAAACAAAATTTAGTCGAATCGAGAACCTCCTCCTTTTAAAGGGTTCCGGACCTAAAGTATAACCAACGGAATCCAAAATTGAAATTTTCACAGTTTGTATATTTCCATAGCTGCTATAACAACAAATAATAAAAATTAAGGTTTATGGTGCGAAACCCTTCGTGTGTGAGTGCATCTCACAGTTGACTTGTTTTAAAAAAAAATATTATTTTACACTTTATTGCTATAATTACTTCGCCAAATTAAAATGGGATTTATTTCAGATCTTGATCCATATAGTGTTAGTAATACACACTACTTAAAACTATGTTAGTAACAGACACCATACAAAAGATTTTAATTCATATATTAAACTCTGATCATGATTTCATTTTTTGAAGTCGATTAAAAACTTATGTGAAGTGATCTTGAAATGAGCCGTCACTCTTTTGGAACAGTTGGACTGTCAGTTCATTTCTAACGCACTTCACCTAAGTGTACACTGGGGTTTTTACAGAATCGATATCATATTTATCAATATTTTGTGACTAAAATGTTGAAAATTAGCTTTGTTTCATGAAAATCTGTTCAGCCGTTTGAAGATCATCAGCTCTTTTCTAGTTGATGAAAGAAACTGGCTAGCTTCCTTATGTTCGATCGATTCGAAATTTGGTACCGTGTTACTTCAATGATATTGAAAGTATATAGCGGTATCCATGACCTGATCATCAGTGGATGGGGGGGTCTGACTACCTACCTACTAACTAATCACTATAAATACCTTCCTAATATTTACACCCACTTTAAAAAAGACAAAAAAAACTAATATTTTTTTGAAAAACCTCGACATAAAAATAAAACTAACAATTAATATTTTAAATCTATATTTTTTTTTTATTCATAACGTGGAAACTCTTGGCCCAAATTTCACCTGATGGAAAGTGATGATTAGGCCGAAGATGGAAGCGAGCTTTATCCGGAATCCTCTTACACAGAGGAACTGACTATTAGCCTCTAACTGGAACACAATAATGCTGTTAACATTTTCGTTATGGCGACAGACTTAGACATGATGGTGGTAGCTTGCCAGACGGACTTAGAACAACACCTACCACAAACCAAACCGAGCAAAAAATTATTATCGTCACATATTATTTAAGTTCAAAGATTTGTATTTTCCAAGCGTTTATTTTTTAACACCCCTGTCTTTGTGTGGGGGGTTAAAATATAAAAAAGGGCCAGTGCAACGTTTTTATTCCAGTTATCACTGAGTTTTAACAATAATTACGAATTAAAAGTAACGTAACAGAAGGGATATGACCGTTCTTCGGGTCTATCCGGCAAAAACGGCACTTATGCGCAAAAGTATCATATGCATGGCGCCTACGACATTTAACATATTGCCTAAAGAGTGGAAGGAGCTAACTGGAAATTTACTCAAGCGTCAATTGAAAATGTTTCTTTTGCAAAAAGCATATTATTCTGTCTCTGAATTTCTAGTCGAAAAGGATTTTTGTGTGATTAAATAATGCACCTTTTCTGGACATACCTACTATTATATTTATTAATAATTTTGACATTTTTAATAATAATATACATACTTTTGACTTTATCCCTTATTACTATTTTGACATTAAAACTGATTGCTATTTTGACATTATAAACTAATTCCTACTTTGACGTTATAATTACTTATTACTATTTTTGACATTGGTACATAATATTTTTGAAAGAATAATTATAATCCTTGTAAGTGAATGTTCTAGGACTTTTTTTTCTGTTTTTTTCTCAAATTGTTATTTCTTTAAATGGCATGGAAATATTTGTACGCTGATACTTACAGCTAAACATGACTGGACTTAAACTGTGTAATATCTTGCATGCTCTTGTATGTATACAATGTTTAAACAAATAAAGAAATCTTATCTTATCTTATCTTATCGTGAAACGGCACGTGTTTTAAAACACCAATCAGCGTCTAGTTACGATACAAAAAAAAACTGATACATTCTGCGGTAATTTCCTACGCCTACCATACATTGTATTTGAACGCTATTCTATCCCATACAATTTGTTACTAAGAAAATAAGTAAGGTCTGGGAGCACTGGGATCTTGCTCTATGACTTCGATACATGACACTTCTTGACCAATGACGCAGGAGTGATGTGGCCAAGATTGTATTATCTATACTAATATTATAAAGAAGTAACATTTGTGTGTAAGTTTGTAAGTTTTTGTAAGTTTGTATGTAGGGGGTAATCTCAGGAACTACTGGTCCGATTTGAAAAACTATTTCAGTGTTAGATAGCCCATGTATAGAGGAACGATATAGGCTATATACGCTAAGCCAAATAGGAGTGGAGCATTAATGGAAAATGTGACGCATACGAAGTTGCGTGGGTCAGCTAGTGATTCATAAAAGGCTTCCATAGAAATTAATACTTTTTATTTTATGTTTCACACCCATCAACCGTACATGTTATATTTTTACATTACAATGTATACAATCAGATTTATTAGTATTACATTATTCACGCATGTATTTTCATCTTGTTAAGTTTTGCTGTGACGAAAAGTAGAGCAAATTGATATATTTTAGTATTGGATACACAGTTTAGGCTTGTTTGTACAGCATTTGTTTAAAAAATCGCATCCAACGAAAGTTGAAAGCGTTTTTTATCTTACATAAAAAAATATATTTTGACCAAACAATAGTTTGCATTTCATTTGAAATACAAACAGTCGATGTTATCAGAAAATGTCCTCTATTTAATGAAACAATGCCAGAAAAGCTTACTAAATAGGTAAGTTTTACTACATAAAGAAAGAAGAAAAATAGAAAATCTGCTTATTTAGAACACACACCCTGAATGCTATCTTAGAAACTATTTCAAACCAGAACCCTCATTTTTTATATCATTATTAAGAAACAAACCATTCAAATTAATTTACAAATAAAAACACATAATAACACCCTCACTTCATGAATAAAAAAAAAAACCATATACCACCTAGTTGTATTTAGAGCCCAGAAGAGATGCGTCAGAGCGATGTGTGGCCTAAAAAACACAGACAGTTGTCAGCCGTTCTTTATACGTCTAAAAATTCTTACCTTGCCATCACTATACATATACGAAACAAATGTATTTGTTAAATCAAACATTTCACAATATAAAATGGCCATTAAAAGTTATTACAGGAAGTTAAGAGATAAAAACAAATCAGAGCTCGAAGTGACCTATGGTAAAACTGCACTTATGAATAAAAGTACCTTCTGCATGGCTAAAAAAATATATAACAAACTACCTGAGAAAATAAAAACGTTGAATCTGGACAATTTCAAAACAGCATTATTAAAATTTTTGGTAAATAAATGCTATTACTCACTAAAGGAATATTTGGACGATAATTCTATAATTACTGCTTTAGAAAACTGTACACCAACTTAGACGATTTAGAATATTATTTGACATCATCATAAGTATGACAATTTTATGACATGTATCGATTTGACATTTTATTGAAATTGATTATAACTTTTTTATCTTTTCTATTTGACATAAATACATGTGCCTATTAATATTGACTGGTAGACATGTTAGAATCTTACATCACTTCAGACAATTTTTTTTTTTTGTTTTTGTTGACATTAGCATTACTTTTATTATGACATGTAACACAGTCTCTTGGATATTTATTGAAATTGATCATAATTATAATTCATATTGATAATTTATGCATGTACTATTACAGTTACTCGTTACTATTTGAATTAATGAATATTTGTACGCCTCAGGGCAAAACATAGAGGATCTATATAACTGTACCATCTCGCAACTATTGTAATTTGACCTATGTTTACAAATAAAGCATTCTGATTCTGATTCTGATTCCTATTCGCGATAAAGAAATGATATGAATTCAGCAAATAAGTCGCGAATCAATTTCCTCCCTGCGTGAAGAGCCGTAAATCGCGCCATCCCCTCTGGGGGGTGCGGGGAGCGAGGCGTGCTATCTTGTTACGGCAGATAACCACCGCTTGTTCGACAGCACTATAAAGAGGAAGGGAGGGACAAAATGTATAAAAACTATGATAATATGTAAATTTTTCGGCGTTTCCATTGTTTGATCCGGTACGATATTCACTAAGTTAGGGAGGAGCTCGTAGCTTTGTAATAGCAGCTGCACAGGTCGATCTTCAAGGTTAAACAAAGGTTTCCAAGTTCAGTCCGCGGATCGGTGACCATTTAATACGTACAGCAGTTCACCCGTGTCTCATAAAACATGTCAAGTCGCGCGTTGGTACCAGCCACTATTTTATTTTGAGAAGTAGTTTGAGGCTAAAGATTATCATGTAGCATGTAAAAACTGTATGTCATCTAGAATGCGTTACTCCAGAAAAATTCGGCCCTCTAGGTAGTGAATGCACCGAATTCTTCTGTATATGTTGGTCACCTTGGTTCTCTTGCGGATTTCTTCATTTTGAATTCGATCACGCAAAGACACTCCGTGCGTTTCCTTTTGCCTATTTATTTAGATACACCACAGTACCTTAAACAAAATTAGTTTTATTTAAAACTTTCTGATGCCCGTGGCTCCGTCCGCTTGACAAGCAGACTGACGCGGCTGAGGACTTTGTTTTATAATAATGATGTAGTGTTCTGTATGTTTATACAGATTTTGAATAGTAGGCTTCCCCAAAATCTACAATAATATAATTTAGAACGAAAATTTTTGGTGAAGGCCTTGAATATCATGTCAGGGAGTATTTACCCGTCTACAGAAAACCGTTCAACGTGAACATTTTCACATTTATAGCATTAGGTCGGACTAGGTTTTGCAAGCGGCTTCACCCGCGTGAATGATAAAAATTAACCCAAGGGAATCATTCCTGGAATAAAAAGTATACTTTGTCCTCTTCCAGGACCTGGTCTGCCCGTTAGCCAAGTTTCATCCAAATCCGTTCAAGAATTAATGGTGGGCATTGACCGGTGTTACAGGGCATAATCTATACTATTAATATTATAAACAGGTAAAGTAAGTGAGTTTGTGAGGTTGTAGAGTATCTCTGAATCTACTGAACCGACTTTGAAAATTCTTTTGCCAATAGTAAGCCACGATATGTGTGCATGTCATCTATGCTATCTATACTAATATTATAAAGCTGAAGAGTTTGTTTGTTTGAACGTGATAATCTCAGAAATTACTGATCCTATTAGAAAAATTATTTCAGTGTTAGATAGCCCATATATTAAGGAAGGCTATAGGCTATATATATCATCACGCTAAGACAAATAGGAGCGGAGTATTTATGGAAAATGTGACGCAGACGAAGTTGCGGGTCAGCCAGTAGGCTATAATGTTAACCCAAAAATCTACTGCCCAAAGAAGTGGGAACAGGTCAGCTAGTATAACATGTTACAAAGCGAACGTTCGTGCAGTCAGTACGTGGAAACAACCACGGACACGCGCATGTTACTCGGATTTTAGGACACAGCGTAACGTAACATAGTCACTGCGAATGGTACGTTACAGACCGTAACACCGGTCAGTACACACCTTAAGACGTGAAGAGGTGAGGAATAGATAGACAGAGCTATTTTCGTGTTCATAATTATTTAAACTACGAGTATGGTAACTCCTACTTTTCGGGGTGCATCTGTTCCAGTGACTGATCGGCTCGAGCTCCTAGGCATGGAGCTGACATCCAGTCTCAACTTCGGCGCCACCATTGAGTGCAAAGCCCAAGCTGCGGCCAAAAAGCTGGGCATCCTAAATAGGGTGAAGCGATACTTCAAGCCTGAGCAGCTTTTAACTCTTTATAAAGCACAAGTCCGATCCTGCATGGAGTATTTCAGCCACCTTTGGGATGGAACGCAGAGCTAAGAGGCTCATTGACGACGTAAAACTGGTGGATGCCAAGCTACACAGCTTGGCTCATCGCCGCAAGGTTGCCTGCTTGTCGGTCTTCTACAGATTGTACTTCGGAGAGTGTGCCCAGGAACTCCACAACCTCATCCCACCAGCCCCCTTCTACCATCGGACATCCAGACGCACTGCATCTTGCCATCCCTACCTTGTTGCTATTCCACCAACTCGCACTAAGCGCTTCCAGGCGTCTTTCATAATGCGCACAGCAAAGGAGTGGAACTCTTTGCCTGTGTCTGTGTTTCCGAATGCTTACAACCCTAATCTCTTCAAATTTAGAGTGAACAGGCTACTTCTGGGTAAGCTCGCTCCATCGTAGACTTTGTCTCTGTCATCTCTGACCAAGACTAGAGTCAAGAGCAAACCCATATCAAGTTAAAAAAAAAATGGTTGGATGCCTGCAATTTAATTTCTGTCTTCGTTCCTAACGAATACATCCGTAATATTTTTATTTTTTTTATACAAAACGGGGAAACTCTTGGCCCAAATCAAATCTGATGGAAAGTGATGATTAGGCCGAAGATGGAAGCGAGTTTCACCCGGAATCCTCTTATACAGAGGAACTGGCTATCATACCTCTAACTGCCGGAACACAAAAATGCTGTTAACATAGTTGTTATGGCGACAGACTTAGACATAATGGTGGTAGCTTGCCAGGCGGACTTATAACAAGTCCTACCACCAACCAAACCGAGCAAAAAGTTTGCCTCCGCTGGGAATCGAACCCGGGACCTCTGGGTCTGAATCAGGTGGTATAACCACTAGACCACGGAGGCGGTTAGTGTCACCTGTTTAGCACCACCCGGGGACCACGTGTAGGGATTCGCTGAAGGGTATTCTTCTACGGACGCGGGTGACTCGGCCCCCAAACTATATTATATTATGAACTACCGTGCTCCCCTTCAGTCCTCAAGGACCCTACACGCCAAATTTCAGCTTCCTATGACCTGTAGTTTTGGCTGTGCGTTGTCTGTCAGTCATTCACTCACTTTCATAGTAACGGAATAATTTTATATAAAATAAATAATATCCTTGGACATTTCACACAACGCCATATATAGTCCCAAGCTAAGCAACCTAATGCTTGTATTATGGTAACGAGATGGCTGATAAACTACTTATATACATTTTTATTTTGTAAATACATACATATTATAGATAGAAAAACACCCAGACTCGGAACAAATACATGTAGGTCGTACAAATATTTGTTCCGTGCGGGAATCGAACCCGTGACATGCTGCGCAGCAGTCAATCGCTCAACCACTGCGCCAACCGTGTGTATTCTAAGATGTTGTATACGTTTTTTCGTGTAACAATGAACACGCGCTTTGGACTGCTGATAACAGAACGGACGAACTTTAATAATTGAGCAAACTTGTCGAGATAACGGGGAATTATTTCAAGCATTTTATTTGTTGCGATGGACTCTTGTTTAGCTTCCGTGTAAATGTACACCTACATGTACTTAGAGGTTTAACAGACTTTGTGGCACTTCTATAGTAGAGTGTTTCATGGTTTTAACTGTTGTGGACATGTGTGTTGTAACCATATCACAGGGTATGTGGGGTCGTTAAACCTTGCTGCTCATACAATAAGAAGAAGAACAAGACTGTTGTGGTCCAAACTATAATAAAGATTTGTGGTAAAATATTGACTTTTCCATGCATGTATATTTTTGAGGTGGCTGTATTCGTCAAGACCAATCCTAAGCTGTTAAAAAAATGTCAGAAATTAATAGCCGAAGTCGAAGGGATAACAGTAGCTTATGTGTAAGAAGGTCCCACACGGCATTAATGCATAAAAGTTTATTTTGCATGGCTTCAGTGATATTTAACCACTTGCCACGGTCAATCAAAGAATTGAACGTTAGCTTATTTAAGAAACGTCTAAAATCCTTACTGGTGACCAAAGCATATTACAGTATTTCGGAATTTTTAACAGACAATAATCTTATCATTGAATGTTGACATGCTAATAAAATACAATTATCGTTTGATCTTGTTTACATAATAATTCTGTATATTGACATTCATATTGTATAAAATTATAATTTAAATTGAATTTAGTATTGTATATTGACATTTGATCTGTATTTTGACATTAGAATGTTTGTATTGACATTAGTATTGGATAATCTTATTATTTGTTTTCAAGCGCTCTGACATTGTACTAATTTGACATTTACTTTTCATATTTTTTTTTGACATTAATTTCTTTGCGATATTTTTTAATTCATTTGTATTAGGCAAATCTCAATTTTTTTATTGTCCAGACAATTGTACTAACAAAAATTTGTACGCCCTCTGGCATAACATAGCGCTCTCTTTATTAACAATTAACAACTATAACTGTACCTATGTTAAACAAATGAATAAATGACTTATGACTTATGACTTATGACTTAAACTTATTTATTTAAAGGACAAACTATATAGGTACACTTAAAATAGAAATTAAAACTTCTATCTAAAATATGGCGTCATTCCTACGTTGTATGACAATGCTGATCCTCTGTCGGAGGTAAATCTATCCTTTGGGTCACGCGAAGCATTTTGCTAGATCTTTAAATAACTCGTGAGCACTCGAACCCCACGGTCTAAGATTTTCACACACTATACACGATTAAATAAAAACATGGAAAATATCGCCATCTTTAAAACAAGCACCGACATATTTTAAAGGCGTTAGTAACACAGGTTAATCGCTTTGTTGTCGCCATCTGCGTGTGATTGGCTGGCGGGTGTGGTCGCTTGCCGTCAATCAGTCGTGACATACTACCTCAAGAGATAGCCAATAAAGGTTTTGTGGGTCGCCTTTAAATCTTGGAAATGTCAATTGTTGAATACGGCTTGACCGATTAAGAAAACAACGAAGAATTACACAGTTTACTCAACAAAATCGCAAGCGCAAAAATGACTAAAAAGTTTTATAAAAAAGATCAACTGACATATTTCATGATTTTTATTTACAAAACTTTTGTGAGTTTTAATTTTGAAATCGGCTCCTCAAGCCCCTTAATTTGATACCTCTGGAGATATTTTTTTTTGTTAGCGTAGTGCCCTACTGCTGGGCGAAGGCCTCTCCTATATCCTTCCGGACACTGTTCTCCTGCATCGCCTCAAACCAGCCCTTGTGGTGCGCATCCAGGTCATTCCGCCAGCGCTTTCTGGGCCGGATTTTGCGACGCCGTCCATCCCCTAGAACCAATTGCGTGGAGATTTTCACCCAGCGTTTATCATGCATGCGGCCAACGTAACCCACCCAATCCCATTTGAGCCTGGCAGTCTTTTTGCCCACGCAAGCAGGCTATAAGGCAAGCTAATGCCCTCCCCCCCTCGGGCCTACCCGGGCTTCGCCCGTGGAATCATACTCCCAGAATATATATAAGTTTTATTTTTTTATTTGAGATGGGTTTGCTCTTGACCTTAGTCTTGGTTAGAAATGACAGAGACAAAGTCTACGATGGAGCGAGCTTACCCAGAAGGAGCCTGTTTACTCTAACTTTGAAGAGATTAGGGTTTATTAGAGATTATTTACCCTCATAGTTCCCGTTCCCGTATGATTTTCGGTCGATCCTATGTCCTTTCTCGGGTCTCAAACTATCTTTGTTCAAAATTTCATCCAAATTGGTTCAGAAGTTTAGGCATGAAGAAGAGACAGACAGAGTTACTTTCACATTTAAAAATATATGGGATGTCAAATTATACATACATGGATAAAATTAAAAATTCAATAAAAACAACAAATAATGCTACAAGCAAGCTGCAAGATGCTTGACATGGTTCTCATAATGATACGGCCAGTACCTACGATTGTTTGGACTTTAAAAGAGACTTTGACCTCTGAGTTTGTTTCGGTGTTTCTTCTCAGACTAGTCAGCTACGAAACACCAGCCTCATGTAGTTTAAAATTACCAAAAAAAAAGGATTGATGTGTAAAAGTGTTATGTTTAACCTATTTACAAAATAAATATAATTATCACTTAAATATTATTATTTCGTAAGTGTTCTACAACTAGCTGACCCGCGCTACTTCTGGGTTACATTTTCCATTAATGCTCCACTCCTATTTGTCTTAGCGTGATGATATTAGCCTTCCTCGATAAATGGGCTATCTAACACTGTAACTTTTCAAATCGCACCAGTAGTTCCTGAGATTAGCGCGTTCAAGCAAACAAACAAACTCTTCAGCTTTGTAATATTAGTATAGATAATATTTTTCGGACTTTCGTTTTCAATAATAAGTTTTGGGCACTTGAATAATAATTCGTAATCAATCAATACGTCATTTAAACTATTCTGTGACTGATTACTGACTGAGTGGCTGACACACAATACAGCTGAAACTACCGATCGCACAAAGGGCAGAAACATTTAACAAAAATCCTACGGGACCAGGAAAACGGAATACCCGCGCATGAAGTCGCGGGCAAAAGCTAGTGTAACAAAAGTTGGTAAGTGGCTAAACCATTTACGCGGTGTCCTGCGTGAGCGACGAATACGACGCGACGCGACGCAACACGATGCGACGTAATGCGACACGATGCTATACGCGACAAATGTCCTAAGTGATTTTGGTCATTATTACTTCTCGAAACATGGAGAAGTACAGTACAATTTTGCTTGAAAGTTAAAAAGACGTTGCCGCGTTAGAAAGAAGAAAATAAAAAGAAAGATCTGGCAAATAATCTGTAACGTAAGAATACTTACTTACTTTTGAGAGGGACTACCTCAAAAGTAAGTAAGTGAAATCCTCAAATTTTACGGGCACAGGCAATGTTTTACGTAAACTTTCTGTCGCAATTCAGATATTTGTGCCTGGTAATCATCATCTCATGTTGCTGAGGTGCATGGAAGGTATAATTTAGGATCTGATGATGAGATCCCATGAAAAATATTTGTTCCACGATGTTTTCGCCAACAGATTTGGTTTTTTTTTTTTTGTTGGGAACAGTATTTCCCCGGACTGGTCCCATTTCAATTTGATGTAGATCTGATATAATAATTCTTCATACGGATCGGGATTACTGAAATTGCATGTCTGTTTATTATTTACATCAGAGGGCCAATTCCACTAATTTTTAAACAACTTTTGCATTCGCATATCAATCGCAAACTGTCAAAAAAGGCTTAATTTTTATACATTTCTGACAGTTTGTGAATTAATTTCGGAAGTCGATGTTAAAAACTGAAAAAATAACCAAAAACACCGACAATCGAAATTAAATTTACTTTTTTTATTTTGTAGTGTTTTGTTTTTAGAAGTCGGTTGTTTTTTTATAAAAAAGTTTTTACCTCGTACAGAGGATAAGCATTGTCTTTTGGGCTCACTTCCAGTCGACAGCGATGCAGACGAATTTTATTGACGCCGTAGTTTGGTTAGGAGTTTTATTTTCTACTTTAAGGTGGAAGCTCCAGGGTAGCTCGCGAAATTCAAATATTTTTATGTTTTTTTTCAATTTGCTGGTCAGTGTGAAGCTGTATGATGAACAAAATATGGTTCGCGAATCGCGTTCGTTGAATCATCAATAGGTATAACCCTCTAAGTTCATAGAACTCGATTGAATGTTATTTCGTGAAAAAGTCAGTCAATCGAGTTGTATGAACTTAGAGGGTTATATTGATAATTAAAATGGATATAATTCTTTAGATAAATATGCGTTACGGCCGCGAATCGTATTTTGTTCAACATGCAGCATCACACTGACCGGTAAATTGCAAAAAACATAAAAATATTTGAATTTCGCGGGCTACCCTGGCGCTTCCACCTAAAGTATAAATATTTTCTTTTTCTATTCAATTTCGATTAAAATAACACCACAGGTATTAGTGATACTGAGTAACATCGCAAGGTTGTCTTCGTTGGCGTAAATGTGTCTTTTCTGAAAGAGCATATTTTGAAGGTGATAAAATAAATTTGGATAAATAACTAACATTTTGTGTATTATTGATCTTTTCCCGGTAGGTACTTTCTTGACAGGGTAGTATGTTGTTGTACACTTGACATTCAAGCCAGCGTTGCCAACGTGTGGGAATTCTTCAAACTGCGAGGCATCTGAAGTTGATTGGGTATTGACACGATTTGGGGAAAATGTGGAGATTTGAATATCCATAGTCTGGGTGAAGTCAGATTACTGTTTCAGAAGATGTAATTAAACTTAAAACTTGTTTATAGGCACAGATACCCTTTAGTAGCTGATTTCAAATAAAAATCAAAAAATAAATGCTACATTAGACTGTTCTATAATTTGATATACTTACATTAAAAACTAGGTAATTTTTTTTTTATTTGTCGTATTAGTCCTCAAATTGGGGAATGTAAATTGGATTTTTGTGAAATTTGTCGCCGGATGTTTGTATTGCTACGAGGGACGCCGCGGGCCCCGCTGTGTGCGACGCCGCGTGTAAAGCCGCGGGCCCCGCCACGGGCTCCGCCTGCATTCAACCAAACGCCTGTAAAACCGCTACGCTCAGTAAACGCTCTCAGTCAACGCCATATGTTTGAATTTAGTATAACGGGCCGCCACGACGCACGCTACGCTCGACGCCCCGAGTCTCCATAAATGAGCACTAATGTGAGATCATTATAGCAAGCTATGCTATTGATTCTTAACAAAAACGTCCCTAACTAAGCTTCCTCGCGCATCTCTGGTGGAAACGCAACCTAAGCTGGCTCTATTGAAACTTCGTACTGTACTATGCCAACTGAAGTTGACATTTAAAGTTTCGTCACCGATGCAACTGTACAAAACAGGAAAAGGACAGTTAACACAAACATTTTAGAATGACAAATAAACAATTTGAGTCCTGGGGAAAACTAGTAGAAAAACAATGCCTAACAGACGTATTTTCCTCAAGGATAATTACGGTAAAATCTGTGTTAATTGTGGTTTCTGAATAAACGTTTAGAATATTGAAGTGATCAAATATAAAGTTGAACATTGCAGCTGAGCGTGGTCGCGTGTGTAAGATGAATTTGTTCATGTTTTGTTTGTTCTTCTGTTTGTCATCAAGTGTGGGGATGCGAGTATTTTTTAATGGATTCCCTCCTCCCAGTACTAGTAAGTAGTATTAGTATTTATACCAACTAATACTTAAAATGCGAAAGTGATTATGTAGTTTGTTTGTTAAGCTTTCACGCCTTGATAGATGAAACGATTTTATTGAATTTTGTTACATAGATAGATGGGTTTTTATATCTATAACATTCCGTATTCTACTCCTAATAGGAGTAGAATACGGAATGTCGACGCACAAAATATCGATAAATGCTAATACGATGCTACAAAATTGCGATGCACGTTACGGCGAAAGACTGTCTCTGCGAATCCACTACACTTCGATGCACGTTACCGCGATAGATCTTCACTGCGATACTACTTGACTTCGATGCACGTTACCGCGAAAGATTTTCACTGCGATACTGCTTAACTTCAATGCACATTACCGCGAATAACTACGGAGCGACTTGACTTCGATAATCTATTGCGAAACATCGTTACTGAGAAACTATTGCAAAATTAATTCATATTAATATGTTTTGAATGGGCCTAAAAAAATATAAAACAAAACGCATAGTGAACAAGATAATATTATATATTCCATAATGGTTTGTACAGTACATAAAAAACAATCATAATATTGTTATGTGTAAATCATATTATAAGTATATTTAATCAACTTGACATAAATACAGAGTTAGATGTAACAAAAATGTTAACAAAATGTAAACAAAGTTATAATAATAATGTTATTGATTGATTCAAAAATATAAAAGAATCAAAAAATTCGTAGGGGAAAATTTGCTTTATTTCTTTATGTAGAAAATAAATGCAAGACCATCCAAATATGTTAATATATCCATATCACCTTTCTTATCTTATTTCTTTTCTTATTTTCTTTCTTGGAGTTTCTTGTAGTACTGCGTTTTTGTTTTTCCTTTTTTTTTTCCATCAGACCAGCTAACCTCTCTATTTCATACTCTGTTTTTCTGCTCTCAAATTTATTGTTTTTTTCCTATTTTTGTATGAAAATCTTTATGCGGTTCACGAAATACATCTACTTACCAAATTTCAACAGCATAGCTCTTAAGGTTTCGGAGAAAAAAGGCTGTGACATACGGAAGGATGGACAGACAGACAGACAGACAGACGAACAGATATGACGAATCTATAAGGGTTCCGTTTTTGCCATTTGGCTACGGAACCCTAAAAAGGAAAAACGAAAACGCAGTACTACAAAAAAATTCAAGAGCATAATATAAGAAAGGTGATATGGATATGTTAACATATTTGGATGGTCTTGCATTTATTTTCTGCATAAAGAAATAAAACAAATTTTCCCCTACGAATTTTTTGATTCTTTTATATTTTTGTATCAATCAATAACATTTTTGTTACATCTAACTCTGTATTTGTGTCAAGTTGATTAAATATACTTATAATATGATTAATTATACATAATAATATTATGATTGTTTATTATGTACTGTAAAAACCATTATGGAATATATAATATTATCTTGTTCACTATGCGTTTTGGTTTATATTTTTTTAGGCCCATTCAAAACATATTAATATGAATTAATTATGCAATATTTTCTCAGTAACGATGTTTCGCAATAGATTATCGAAGTCAAGTCGCTCCGTAGTTATTCGCGGTAATGTGCATTGAAGTTAAGCAGTATCGCAGTGAAAATCTTTCGCGGTAACGTGCATCGAAGTCAAGTAGTACCGCAGTGAAGATCTATCGCGGTAACGTGCATCGAAGTGTAGTGGATTCGCAGAGACAGTCTTTCGCCGTAACGTGCATCGTAATTTTGTAGCATCGTATTAGCATTTATCGATATTTTGTGCGTCGACATTCCGTATTCTACTCATTATAAGAGTTTTCAAAGTTAGAGTGAACAGGCTACTTCTGAGTAAGCTCGCTCCATCGTAGACTTTATCTCTGTCATCTCTGAACAAGACTAGACTCAAGAGCAAACCCATATCAAGTAAAAAAAAAGCTATCTATACCAACATTATAAAGAGGTAACATTTGTTTGTAAGTTTCTATGTAGGGGATAATCTCAGGAACTACGGGTCCGATTTGAAAAATTCTTTCAGTGTTAGATAGCTCATTTATTGAGGAAAGTTATAGGCTACATATCATCACGCTAAGACAAATAGGAGCGGAGCATTAACGGAAAATTTGACGCAAACGAAGTTGCGCGGGTCAGCTAGTCATAGATATAGGTATAGTTTTTTTTTTAAATAAAATACTATCTTCTGCCAGTTTCACCACCTGGAAGTTTCATATTATCCAAAGGAAACAAATTCCCGGAAAAAAACAACTAAGTTATTATTTTAAGTAAATCTTCAATCTATTTGTAAAATTAATCAAAATAGGTTCAGAGGTTAAGGAAGTTCAGCGTAACAAACAGACAGACCGACAGAGTAGCAATAGAATCTTTAACTTTTATGTAAAAAAATCTCGGGTCTCTGGTGTCTCTTGAGGAGCTCGTGGCTAAATAATAACAGCCACACGGGTCGAACTTTAAGGTTAAGCAACGCTTGTCAAGGTTGATCTGTGTATGGGTTGGCTTAACATACCGAGTTTCCTCCGTGCCTCTGAAAGCACGTTAATCCATTGGTCCCGGCTGTCATTTGTAGATCTTTGGCAGGAGTTACGAATAGTCAGAAGTCAGTAAATCTGATTCCAGTCTTAGGTACCAAGAAGTACCGTGTTACCCAGTTGATGGGTTTGGTGGAGGTTTGGTTGTAAGCCGCTTCATGTAAAACACTAGTATTCAAGCTGAATCTAGTTTGACTGGAAGCCGACCCCATTATAGTTGGGAAAAGGTTAGGCAGATGATGTTCTCGGGTCTCTGGAGACACTTGCCAAAGGACCGTGTCCTTTGGTAGGTGTACGAGGGGCCGAAACCAACTCGCAGAGGCGCGTTAGAAATTTTAAATGGAATGGGGCCCCACACGACGATAATCCTTGTGTGTACTGTGCTTACTGTAGTATACTCAAGGACAATCCCCGGTTGGAGCAGGACTATTGCAGAATATGGAAACAAAAGATGAAACGCTATTAGTTTGAGTGGTTTTTAGTGGAACGTAATCGTTTACTATGGAGGAACTATTGGCCCCTGCCTGACCAATTACAATTAGAACGCCTTTAAAATGGCAGGGGATGATTTGCACACTCAATAAATGGGCCCCCAAAAACGGTCGCTAGCAAAAAGTGACGTAGCACCAAGGGAGCAACATATCCTAAGGTGCTAGAGGAGTGAAGAGGTATATCAGGACAATTCCAAAATACGGTTAAGATCCCTATCAGCATTTTACTGGATTATACATCTGCCGAGCACGTTTGCTCTTGCGAATCTCCACTCAGACCGGCCGATTAAGGCAAGAAAGAGGTGAGAGCTCTGTTCCTCGTCAGTTTTCACTCCGGTCAATAAAGGGAAGCCTGAAATGAGGAACTAGACTTCTCCTTGGAGATCAGGTCCATGGGGTCGCTACTGCCCAACAATTCTTAACAAAACTGCCTTGCGGATTGTATCTCTCTTTGTCTGGCCCCTCACCCTAGGTATGACCTAAGGTTAATTGGGCAGCAAACCCCATCACGACGTCAACGTAGAGATACGGCGGTGTGGTATTTTTAATATTATTATACATATTATAAATATACAATGTGTAGCAGAATATACGCAATTCTTCTTAAGGGGTCAATGTACTTATAATTATGAGCAACTTTTACTGTGGGACCAACGCCAAGCTCACGAAATAAATCTGCTGTACAGAAAATTTTTGTCGAGTTTTGCGCTCATAAATGTATGGGAAATTCAATACTTTTTTCGCGATTTCTATGTTGGTCCCAAAGTAAAAAATCAATCAATCAATATCTTTATTGTAGATTATAGGTAGGTGGGTTTTAGTTTGTGGTACACCGGGGTGGTTTTAGTCAGTCCACCCGCCCCAGGGTGGAGAACATCCATGAAGATTTCCCCCCCGTAAAAAAAGTTATTGTTCATAATGATGAGTACAATGACCCCTTAAGAAGTATTGGGTTTATTCTGTTACACGTTGTATTTTTAATGAATCCGAAACCTATTAAAAATATCTTTATATTTCAGACAGCACACCTGACATATTCTGCAGACGACATGAGTTTTTATATAATAAAGGTGATTACTTCTATATTATCATAAGATTACTGGGTAATATTACATCAGCCGGAGTGACCAAATCTGAAGCAGTTATACGACAGCAAGCGGGTAAGTTTGAGTAAAATAGTCAACTTTAAGAAAAAATATGTACTTTGTTAAAAAAAGTACTTACTAGAAAAAAAAATCAAGTTGATCAAAAGTACACCGTTGCAAATGTAATTGGTATTCGCTCTCTACCAATCATCGTTTGGGTTTCTGATAGACATTTTATTCAATCATCAAAATCATCAATACAACGCTCAAGTTCATAAAGCTCTACGAATGACTTTTTCTGTTTTTTTTTTTTTGGTCCTAGGCCTTTATGAACATCCAATCATCAAAATCACCAATACCCTCCAAGGGTTGTATTGGTGATTTTGATGATTATACATAATTCTGTAACTACATACGTTTTACAGCCGCGAATAATATTTTAATCAACATACAACCTAGCACTGGCCTGCAAATTGCATAAAACGCAAGAAATTTTGAATTTCGCGGGCTGGTTGGAGCATTCACCTTAAATAAAAGATAATTAATTTTATTCTTCCTAGGTAAACAAAAGTTCCGTCAAATGTTTTGGGGTACTGGCACACAATCTACAGTGGAATTGTATTTAGAACACGAAACAATTACAATTGACGTTGAGCTGACACAGAGAGGTGTGTGTCAAAGAGTCAGAGTCCTGGAAGGGATTGATATGTCAATTTTGCCGGGAGGGGCAAATGTCACGTCACGATATTCATCTAAAAGTAAGAATAGAATAATTCTACTAACTTTCAAGCAACATTCGCATGAAGGAGCCTCTCGCTGCGGGGCACTATATCAACTTACAACCTTAATAGATAAAATTAGTGATTATTAATTGTGGCTTTTTCATGGCAGGTCATATTTGAGACGGCAATATGGTCATACTTATGACCTTATGGCCTGCGTACTTACGCAGGACGCATTTGCTAAAGCCGTCCATGACATGTTGATGGTTAGAAAGAAATCTTATACAATGTGAACATTATAATCGTTTGTTGCCATATTATAAATTAGTTTTACCTAACATTACGCACCCAAAGTAAACCCCAACGACATAGGACAACGGGAGGTCTATTCAATTCGTAACTGTATGGCGTACACGATTATGACGTCACATCTGTACAGAACAATAAGAGACTTGTGCTCTGATTGGTCGTAATTATGCCAGTCTACAATTTCTCGGCACGATTTCGAGATTTTCCAATTTTGTTATAGACTATAAAATTTTGATGCGTACAAACGTATTCAAAATGTTCAGTTGACAATTTATCGAGCGTTTACAATATCCCCAGTTATTTTATTATCTTACGGAGTTTCTATTTTCTGCTGGCACATAATTAAGTTGTTTTAATAAAAGTCTCACTTTGCCTCAAAATATCTTGGCAAAGTGACTATTTATGTTCGTAACAATTTTTTGTTGAATTTGTGTCTACCCATATCATGTTTCACATTTCGTGCTCCACCATTGTTGACTTTATATTTTATGAAAGAAACAACTGATATGAAAAACTAAACTGTCTTTTATTTTTAATTAAGGCACATGGACATTTTATCAAAGTAATTAAACATTAGTCGATCACATGTTGCGCACCGCACGAGAGCTAGCAAGCAGGACATTTTTAGGTTATAAAAATAGTGCAGGGACGTCGGGCCAGTGCTGTACCGACAGCCACTTTGAAAATAAATGTGGGCAAGGGGGCTTTGGCACTTGTCTCACCGCCGACGAGGAAGCGATTAGCTATCGACTATTTTCTCGATGAGGAAAGGGACAAAAGATATAGATCTCGTTTAAGTAAAAAGAGACACATATAGTCGATAGCTGGCTGTTCACACTGCCGCGATGCCGGCGAGCCGGCTCTTACTACTAGTTGGTCACAGCGACAAGAGCTATCAAAGATAACACTCGCTCAGCGCTATTCGCTCGGCGATGCTCGCTTGGCGGTCAGAACTCACCAACCAGTAGTAATTTCTACCTATAGTGGTGCGAGTAATCGCCCGTCGCACAGAAGCACTCATTTAAAGCCGAACAACCAAACTACTCGCTACTCGCTGAACGCCCGCTGGAGCGGCGTAGCCATAGAAAAAAACAATATTTCGTTTATTTTCGATAAATTTTCACTGTTACTATTATTTATTACTGTACAGTTTTCGCTAAACTGCTTAGATAAAAAATATTTTTATGCAAATAGGCTTTGTGTCCTGAAAAAATCGAATTAGTCCGTCAGTTAGATTATCAAAAAATATTTGACCCGTGTTTTTTCTTTTGTTACGGGAACCAAAATTGACGAAGTTACGACGCTTTTAACATTCTCAATACGTCATATCTTCGCATAATAGTTAGTAAGTCGTGACGTCACGAGCCCAAACTCCCGAGTTTTGATGCGTTTTATCTCATTCATTGATTTACAAAAACAAAAAATACGTGTCCATTATTTTTCAATACTTTAACTGACGGACTAAATAGTTTTGCAATTTGTGGATGATGGAATCTAGCCTATTTCCTATTTTTTTTTCTAACTTAATATTTTATCTTTCAGACAACCGTATTTGTTTACGGGGGAAAATGTGTTTTCTTGATGTTGATGTGGCGGGGATATGTACAGGTAAGCATTTCGACACCTCAGCTTTAGCAGATATGAGAGTGACTGAGAGTCCGACTCACACTTGGCTAGTTTTTAATAAATCTTCGCGCATAGATGACTTTCCTTGGAACCCAAAACTAACCACACTCTACGTCTTATCACGCCCTGAAAAAACCTTTATGGAAATTAAAAAGCATAAATATAATATTTCATCAATTGTTTGTGAAACATACAAATTCCTCTGTCTCAGACAAGACGCTCAGACCCCGGTCGTGCATTGATGAACGAGATCTGGTGACTCACTCGCCAACAGCAAAAGACTTGCATAAGTCGGAAACTCAAAATGCAGATCGGGATACCACGGCCACTTTCAGCTCAACGGATAACTCAAAAGAGGGTAAGTTTAACTTACCTCTATACTAGGTCCAGTCGATCTAGAGGTGCAGCAGCGTACTGCATTGTACTACAACGCTAGAAAGATCACGGACCCAGAGTTTTTACCGCAACGCTACCGTGCTAAGATCTCTAGATTACTAAAACCCCAGACTGACGTCTAGGAGGATCTTTTATCCGAATGGCAATGTAGATAAGTGGGAAAATTCCATAAAAGGCCGACACCTCCACCAGGTTTTTCCATCCGTTCGTGAGCGGCTGGATAGGACATGGCTGCAGGTGGATCAATGGCGACTTTAAGAGTAAATGATTTTCCTTTAGGTTTCTTCTACAGCTGACCTTGAATACGAACAATCCGCACATCACATCTTATGGGAGTGTATTCTTTGGCAGACTGAACGTAATATTATGTTAAATATTATTCAGGTTACATCTGGAGTAATTTACTATACGGACCTTGTAGAAACCAGAACAAATTTACGTGCGTTCAGTGCGATTTTGCCATACCTATACCTAACTGGAATCAAAAGTAGCTCACAATTTAGGACCCATTAGTTTCAGTGTTAATTTATAAGCCGTGGTACTTAGCAACTGGGCTCAACCCAGTTGTATATGTCCCTTGGTGCTTATTGGCCTAGCTCTAATCTGTCTCCTGCTTGATAAAGAGGGAAGTGGAAATAATTATATTAATTTTTTCCTACTCCTCCGCTGTATTGTGATTAATTTCGTTGCGGATCCAAGACAGTTGAATCGGCGCCACTGTTGATTCTGGCTTTCAGGAGTTGCAGTGATTGGGAATTTGTAGCGGGATTGTCCCAAAAAAAAATGCACACTAGATTTTGCACTCGCCTTAATACACGCATATCCGGTTTTTTAGGTACCATTACCGGAGGTATTTCGGGAAATTCTCTCTTGTTACTTCTCTATACTCTCCAAGGAACCTAGAAACTTGCAAAATTTTAGCTTTGTATTTCCGACTGTGTGTTGTGTCAGTCGCAAAAACGCGAGAATTTGATTAATTTGATGATGATGGTTATATTATGATTTTCAGGGGCAGAGTTTCAGTGCAATACCTACTTCACCATGATGTTAGTGACATCTGTAACATCAGCAGTGGCACTGATCTTGCTACTTATAGTAGCACTAAGGCCACGTTTTTGTATGAAAACCAATCCACTAGACACACCACTAATTTTGTCACTAAATGACGTAAGTTAACATTATATTTTGTGTTATTCACCATCTGCCTAGCCTTTTCCCAATTACATTGGGGTCGGCTTCCAGTCAAACCGGATTCAGCTGAATACCAGTATTTTACGTGGAGCGGCTGCCTACCAGACCTCCATAACCCATTAACTGGGTAACACGGTATTTCTTGGCAAGACTGGAGTCAGATTTACGCCTGCCAAAGATCTACAAATGACAGCCGGGACGAACAGGCACCTTTCTGAGGCACGGAGGAACTCGATATATTAAAATGGTCACCCATCCACAGACCAACCTTGGCAAGCGTTGCTTAACCTCGACCTGTGCGGCTGTTGTTATTTTAGCCACGAGCTCCTCTATATTTTTTGTTATTATTCTCATAACAAAGTTCAATCTTCAAGGTTAAGCAACTCTTACCAAGATTGGTCTGTGGAAGGATGACCATCTTAATATATCGAGTTTCCTCCGTATCCTCACCTTTTAAAAAAAAAAGGAGGGGTAGGCTATGCCACAAAAGTTCTATACCCTCTTTCTCCCTGTTAAGACCCCTACTACTTATAGAAATGTTTTTTAGGGTTCCGTACCCAAATGGTGAAAACGGGATCCTATTACTAAGACTTCTGTCTGTCTGTCTGTCACCAGGCTGTATCTCAAGAACCGCGATTGCTAGACAGTTGAAATTTTCACAGATGATGTATTTCTGTTGCCGCTATAACAAAAAATACTAAAAAACAGAATAAAATAAATATTTAAAGGGCTCCAATACAACAAACTTGATTTTTTTGCCGTTTTTTATAGATAATGGTACGGAACCCTTCGTGCGCGATTCCGACTCGCACATGGCCAGTTTTCTTTATTTATGGTTTAGTTCACGTGTCATTTTTGCTCCTTGTTTTCAGAACCGATACTACGAGAACGTTGTCTTCCGACCGGAGAGTTGTCCAGAAGTCGAACAGCGAGAACGTGTTTATGACGTACCCTCTGCAGAAAACTGAGCCTCTCATGATATATCAATAGAGAATATGTATGGAAAAATATACCTTAAAACATAATACTAACAGTGAAAACAGAATCAAAATTGCTCGAAAAATAAACGAGATATAATATTTTTAAACAAATGTACCTGTCACTCTCGCGAAAACGTTGTATAAGAGTGTGTATTCCGTCCACTAGCGCCGCCAATCGCATTTTATTATTTGTGGTAAATTTAAGACACGTAGATAAAAAACCGCTCTGTAGTGTACTGAAGAAAATGTATCTATTATCTTTTGACAGCTATTTTTAATACAATCATAACTCATGGCTAAATAGCCAAAACGGCAATTATTGCTAAAAGTGGCCACTTTTAGCAAAAATATCGACTTTGGCAATTACTTATGTTCTAAAGTACAAAACATAACTCTCAAAACATAATAAATACATTTCTTCAGTACACTACAGAGCGGTTTTTTATCTACGTGTCTTAAATTTACCACAAATAATAAAAAACGATTGGCGGCGCTAGTTGACGGAATACACGCTCTTAATATGACATGTATAGGCGTCATGGACTTTGACGTCAAAGTCCATATCGGACTTCTCTTTCTAATTGTAATCTTTTAAATTTTATTACTTCATCGCCGATGAAGGTATTTAAATAATTTCTTAAGCAAAGCTAAGCTAATAAGTATTTCATTTTGCAAATAATATAAAAATCAAATGCATATTCCCTATTGTAAAAAAAAAACACTTTTTTACACTAAACACAATCGACTTCCACATAAAAACATTACCTACAAAGTACCTATAAAATAGCTTTAATTTTGGGAGCCGGTGTTTTTGGTTTTGTTTCTTCGTTTCTTGATATTTAGAATTTTTAGCGGTGATTCTCCTCTATTGGACATCCACATTTAAGCAACCTTTCACAGCGTACCGTGAGTCCGTGATGTTATGTTATGGACTGGTGTAAACAATAAACAATTATCGACGGCGAAGTGCCAATACCTTCTAACTGTAACTTTTCGAGAAATTAACTTTTATTGTTTTGCTTAGAATAATAACGTCTAGAACAAAACCCGAGCAAAATCGTGTGTCCACTTCATTTTCTTTGTGTGCGTGAGCCGAATGTGTCTACGTTCCTCTAACGCACACAGATATAGCTTTCAGTGATACCATTACTAAGCCGTTACCCACAAAATATGGGAAGACGCATTACTATTTTGCTATCAAGGCAAGTATTTTATGTTGTTGGGAACTGGAAAAGGTAATCATGATTTTTCATTTAATATGACATATTTTTACGGAAGGTATAATTCAATTTATTTCAAAATAAAAGGAAATAAATCGCATAAAGAATGAGATATTGTTCAATGCGTTTAGAATGCTTGATGGGTGTAGGGTCTTTACACCTTTCAATGATGATAGTTTTGAATGATATGCAAGAATACGTATTAATAAGATTTATTGATTGATAATGAAATTGATTGAATAATGAGTGCACGCGATTTGAATGATATTTGTGTACTAAAGTATAGACCGCGCGTAGCAAGTAAAGTGCTGATACAATGATGTCTAATTTGTACGTGTTTGCACTGTACAATGGGTTATACTTATAAACAATGTTAAAACATCGGGTTTGATATGAATTAACAGTAAGTATTGTATTATAAATTACAAAAATGAAAAACATGAATGAAAGCAATGTGGGTATTTTTTCCTCACAAATAGCAACACTGTGTTATGACAAGTTAGGTTATTAGAATTTTGTTTTATTTATCGATTTACGTAAAAATAGTGCATAGAATGTAAGTACTTATTTGTGAAATGTTATTTTATCACATTTTTTTGTTTTCCTGATGTGCTATAACATCCTTTCACGCAACAAACTGTCATTTTCAATTATTTACTCGCGAGCTGTGTTCGACGGAACGTGACCTTGAGTACTGACGGCCTGACGGCTAAGTTTGACGGATTAGGCTAAGTTTTAGTTGCCTCACTTTTTGCACTCGTACTAGGTTTCTATGCGTTATTATTCTAAGTTGTTTTGATTGTAAAGGCGTCATTCGCATGTTTTAATAAAATCACCTAGTGTATTCTTAGTTGCAACAGCATTAAATTTAAAATGTGAAAATACCTCCTTACTAACCCAACTTGTCTATTTTATGGTTTTACTTGCTTTTTAATCGAATAAATACAACACTATCTCAAAATATACAGATTTCGTTTAATATTTAAATTTGAGAATTTAACGTTAATTCATAAATATAGGTAGTAACTAATTATTACCTTATCAAACATGAAACGTTTTTTTTAGATTTCGTAAATTTTTGACTTTGTCAGATATGTGTTATTGGCATTTCGCCGTCGTTATGGCAATTCCGGTCTATTTTCAATTTATTGAGGAGTTCAACAGAACTCCACACGGTAACAACCTGTCTCCATTAGTTAAATAAATTAGAAAGGCTTGGGATGCCGCCATTTTTTTTTTCAAAGTTGCACGCACAATCTAATAATAGGCATGTACAGGACACTTCACCAAAAAAAAGGTGTAATTTGAAGTGTAAAGTAATAGTCTTTCCATAGAAAAGGTTCGAACCCACTTTAAAACAAAATAATTGAAATCGACCTGTGATCAGCCGCCTACCTCAACTTTTACTGCTACATAAATTTTCAAATATTATTTTGCAATATTATTCTTTATTTTGTAATCTAAAATACATATTATTATTTTAAAAACTTATTTTGTAATTTAAAATACTAAGATACGTAATTAAACATTAATTTGAATTATCTAATTTAGTAAATAATTTATTGTTAAGGTAAAGTGATGGTAATTGTATTAAGTTAAGACATAAATGTATATTTCTTTTGGATTTAATTTTTGAAGTGATAACTTCTTTAACGGCGTTGAGCACGTTTCTTGGGATGCGTATAAAAGTTAAACTCGCGTCAGGACACGTGACCTGATCGAAAATTCGTAAGACGTATGATTAAAAAATGCACAACGTTAATGTTCAAGTTTTCACTTCTGCCGGCACTCCCGGAGTGCAAGGCGTTGTTTTTTTTTCTTCTCCATAGGAACATTGAAGATTTTAGTTTCAATGTTTTCAAATGTTCCTGTCGAGAGAAATTTATAGATGTAATAAAATCGAAACAATGCAAATACTGTTCGTGTTTTTTTAAGATTTCCGTACCGTAAGAGGTAACCAACGGAACCCTATTACTAAGTCTCCGCTGTCTGGCCGTCCATCAGCGGGCTGTATCTCAAAAACATGTTTGTTCACTGCTTCACAGAATTTTTTTGTCAACCGTACCTTTCTTGGCAACAAGATAGGTACCTACTTTCATAAAAAACGGATATCCCGAGAAACTAATTAGGGATCTCTATAACGAAAAGGTTTTCATTTTTGGAAGCAAATTATGCTTTTAGGTATATTTTTCTGTTTTCAGTCGTATACTTCTTTGTTGCACTTCTTTGTATTAGGGTTCCATACCACAAAAGGAAAGAATGGAACCATTCTAGGATCACTTTGTTGTCCGTCCGTCCGTCCGTGACCGATTACGACGGACTTTCGAATGTGAACGTAGTTTGTGAATTAGTAGAATTGGCGCTTTGATATTACTTATTTAACCCCTTATGGTATCGGTAAAGGAAAGAGACAAATAAATTTTAAATTGTATTTAGGTACCTGTTACAATCAAAATTAACCATTACTATTTTTTTTTACATTTTTGTCTACCGTTCCTTTTTTTTTCAGGGATGGGAAATCATCCAATGACTCCTCCCGCTCTGGACGGAGCGAGAGGGAGTGTCAGACTTCTACTGACTAAAACCCATCCATGTTCCTTCATTGCCTTTTGTGTTCCGGAGCCACGGTGTCTCTTGCGAATAGTCCCGCGACTCCGGCGTTGTCTACCGTACCTTTCTTGACCTTAGAGAAAATACTTTTGTATCACGAACGGATTTCCCGGAAAAATTTTAAAAGGTAACGTCCGCAGAAAATAATTAGAGATCTCTATTATGAAAAGGTTTTAATTTTTGGAAGCGTTTCATTCTTTTAGTTATTTTTTGTTCTTAGTTGGATACCGACTGCTGTGAAACACTTTCTGTTTTTTTAGGAAGCTTTATTGAAATTATATTGTTGAACTTCATCTTCGTCACTTTTTTCATGTAGGTATGCTCACTCCTATTGATCTTATGGTGAGTTTATGTCGGCCTTCCACACTATAAAACTGGCCAAGTTTTTGTTACCTTATAACTCCGTATTATGAACCGATTTGAAAAATATTTTTTTTTGAATTTTTCAAGCCGGTTCCATTTCGGTAAAAAAAAAATATTTTATCTGAAAGGTTATCCTTTCAGATAAAATATTTTTTCACTGCCGCAGCTGCTGGTTTTTTTTTTTTTTTTTTTTAAATATTTTTTGGTCCCATATAAATTTTATCAAAAGCGGTTACGAAGTTTGGATTTTAAATCGAAATCGCTAGAATTCGTTTACTTGGATGATGGTTTTTTGTCATTCAAGTAATCGAAATTGCTTATTTTTCCTTTTCAGCGATTTGCAGCGGTGTTGTTAGGTGTGGGGTACCACTAAAAAATTTAAAAAATTAAAAACTTTTTACAAAAAAATACAACCGACTTCCAAATAATAAAAAAACACTGCAAAGTAAAAAATAACTTTAATTTCGGAATTCGGTGTCAAAATACGAAGAAACTAACAAAAACACCCAGTGCTTTCTGTAGACAAATATATCGATCCCTTGACAGCCGTCAGACACACAATATTTAGATATTATGGTTTTATAATTAAGTTTCCTTATATTTGTTCCTGTATTGTGGGTATCTCTATTAGCCAAATAAAAATGTTTTCGTTCTGTATACCATCGCTTATCATAAGGCGAGTTACTAACGCAAACCTAGTACAAAAATTTGCATAACATAACCCTCTAGCATAACATAGCGCACTCTTTTTTACCAATTTACAACTATTACTGTACCTATGTTAAACAAATGAATAAAATTAACCTACATGGTTCTCTTATGATTTGACCAGTACGATTGTATGGACTTTAAAGGAGACTTTGACCTCTGAGTTTGTTTCGGTTTTTCTTCTCAGAGCAGCTAGGAAACGTCGGCCTCACCTAGTTAAAAAAAAATGACCAAAAAAGATTGACGTGAAAGTGTTATTTACAACCCACTTACAAATTATATATCGTTTATCATTTAACTTATTTGACTTATGACTTAAAATTAACGAGTCAATAAATCTAGGGGGATACTGTTGTATAAAGCTGCAGATTTTTTTTTCCTCTATCAAGATTTTGCTATAACTCATGATAAGAACAACCTTTTTTTTTTAGGATTGAGAAATCATCAAATGACTTCCCCCGCTCTGGGCGGAGCGGGAGGGAGTGTCAGACTTCTACTGACTAAAACCCATTCATGTTCCTTCATGTGCCCTTTGTGTTCCGGAGCCACGGTATCTCTTTCGAATAGTCCCGCGAATGATGAGAACACCCTCATATTTAATTAAGGGTTGTGAATATCTGGTAGGCAGCCGCTCCTTCCAACTCAGCTGAATCCTGTTTGACTGGAAGCCAACCCCAATATAGCTGGAAAAAGGCAAGCGGATGCTTCAGTAATATTCTATTTTATATTTAAGGACTTGTCAATAAATTAAAAGGCAGTTTTTTGCCTCAGCAACAAAAATATGTACTACATATAGCCAACAGTAATTTAGACGTCATTTCAAGTCAAATACTAGCCCAAATTAATCTGTACAGCTCCAAAAGCCTTTTTTTAATTAATTCTCTTGATTCAAACCCTCGCTCAATAACGTCAACCGTCCTTTTCCGGCTGAAAAACTGAAATTTTCTTTCCATCAACTAAATCAACAAGTTACGCAGGAAAGTAAAACAATAGAGAGCCCCCGACTCCGCCCGTTCTCTTCAACACAAAATTTCTAAACGAAAGGGAGGATTCTTGAGGGTATTTGCACAAAAATAGCAGTGAAAATAATTTCACTTATTGTTTCAGAGGAGGTAGTTGGCAAAGAGTAGCTGGAGGTATGAGGGTTGGCTGAACAAGATTTGTACCTTTTTCTGTTTGAACTCGGAAAGGCATCTTTGCCCTTTTCCAAAGTTCAATCTATTTCCGTATCAAAAATTCATCAATTGCAGATACTTCAGTTATTTAAAGTACCTAAGTATGAGTATTTGTATATTTATTTATTTGAGATGGCAGAGACAAAGTCTACGATGGAGCGAGCTTACCCAGAAGGAGCCTGTTTACTCTAACTTTGAAGAGATTAATATAATATAATATATATAATATCCTTGGACATTTCACACAACGCCATATAGTCCCAAGCTAAGCAACCTAATGCTTGTGTTATGGTAACGAGATGGCTGATAAACTACTTATATATATATATATATATTTTTTTTTATAAATACGTACATATTCCTTTCGCCAACCCGACGTTATTACGTCACCCAATCCTTGACGGCCGGCAGCGCCGCGGGCGGCCGCTTACCGTAAGTGTAATCTGACCCGGCCAACAAAAAACGTTATCGCAGCGTTTCTGTAGCTTGTATCCGAGCACTTGAAACGGTTTCGGGTTCTTTAATTATGTCGTCATGAAATTAAGTATAAACAAAACTCTTATTAGTACTCGAGAAATAAATATATCCTATTGAAATGAGAGAACTTGCTGAATGTAGTTATGTTGCTGTTTATGTTATTTCTGACAAAACTATTGCATCAATTTACACCAATTTTTAGGATCTAGCTTATGAAAAGACAAGTAATCTAATGACAATGATATTTTATATGAGTTCTATAGCCGATTATAGCAATATTCAAGCTCAAACTTCATAAAGCGCGGCGCCATTTGTTGTTTTTTATTGCGTAATTCAATGCGCTATTTTGATAACGATTATCAGAGTTATATCAAACAGATTCCAATTGGAAAAGCTTGTAGAATACTACCTATATATTCATTAACGCATTGTTAACTATAAATCGTTACAATATGCTTACTTTAATTGTAAAAATAGCCAAAAACCCAAACAATAACAATTTTTACCTTGACGAACACTCGGAACTACGTAACTTTTGTTGGCTCAATAAAACAAGTTTTGTTATGTTATTTCATGCAAAAAACTAGCTACATACTTGTAGGAAATACTGATAAATGATTATTTATCCACTTACCCTAGAATATCGCACTAAAAACACACAAAATTCACTAAAATCACTTCACCTCTTGCGCGCGAAATCACCGTGACATAGAAACTTTTGACACTAGAGTTTTTGAAATGTCATTTTTGAAAGATGTCATTTTTTGCGTTCAATTTGTAGGAAATTTATCCAAAAACGTAAATATCCAAACTTGTTCATAGAGAAGTAGTCTCTAAGTATTGATAATATGGCCTACAATGGAGTGGGTGAGAGCGACCGCCGGCGGTCGCTTGGGGTTTGACGGAATGGCGCGATGAATTTCGCGCGACCGCCGGCGGTCGCTTGGGGATAGACAGGTAGAAAAACAACCAGACTCGGAACAAATACTTGTAGGTCGTACAAATATTTGTTCCGTGCGGGAATCGAACCCGCGACATGCTGCGCAGCAGTCAATTGCTCAACCACTGCGCCAACCGTGTCGTCGAGATTGGATATAAATGGATATGAGTATGAATAAAGTTTTGAAGTTTAGATCATGATCCAGTATTTACAGATTGATGATCACAGTACTAGTATGTTTTAAAAGACACAGCCTACTTGACGCGAAATCTGTCCCAGTTCATTGTCCCATCTGCACACCATTTCGAACTTAATCTTAGGCGAGGAGATCTCTAACGAGGGGTCGGCGCAAGGGTTATTTGAACGAGATTTGCCTGATTCTACTCCGGCACACTGTTTCGTGTTTACTTTTAGACTTTTTCCCTTTTTATACGGGCTATAGACACTAGAGATTTGTTTTAGATTAATTTGATAGGGGACATTGAGTGTTAATAGAATTGAAGTCGTAATGGAATCTTTTTTGGGTTCTGTGAGCCTATAAAACGATAACTGACTGAGGTAAGGGTTGCGGGAATGAAATTGGAAAGCCAAAATTAGCAGTGAGCTCTTCTTTGGTCGTTTAAAAATTACCTAGTCACCGGCGAGCATGAGTCACGTGATAACGTCGAGCGCACAGGCGCCAAATATCAAAGCGCGCGCAGCTGCAAGCCAGATGTTTATGTTTACGTTAACCTTTTTTTAGTGGCCTCCTATTAGAGCTACCACTCAAGTGTATTGTTATTTGTATAGCTGAGAAACGGCTCCTTATAGTTACGTTAAGTGTATGATAACGGTTAGTTTCTATATTTTTTAACTAATTTGTAAACATTGAATATTGGTGAAAAAAACACATTACGTGAACTTTGAACAGGAATAATTTAAAAAGTAAATCGATAACATATATATTTTATGACTTGTATGGGTAGCTGGGTTATATCTAAAAACGATAAATAACAAACAACATACTCCACCGTACAAAAACATATATAAAAAAAAAAAAACTACCACCAAACATTAGCCATTTCCCGCCATTTTGCATTATTTACCTTCCGACCCACGGAACAAAAATTCTAATCATAACGTAAATTTCGTTTGTTTTGTTTATGTTTTGGCTGAAATCTATTGCCCAGTAAACATAAAATGCGATAATAATTACTTTTTAGTCTGAACAAGTAGCTAGACTTAATAATTAATCAATTACGATAGCGTTCTGACAACATGGACGCCTTGTGTAACAAGGGATAGGAAAATCATAAAAAAACATGCTAATACTTACCAACATGTTTATTTTCACTTGCACACACATTAATCACATCACAATGCACCCATAAAACATTACTTAACACTAATTCACTCACAAACAACATAATAAACAAGTTTATTCGACACTACGTCATCGCGCAACTCGCGTCATACCACAGACTGAATAAAACATTTAATTTCTTTCTAAAAATGGACTCGCCTGTGGCGTGTTTCGTATTTTTAGCATGTATGAAATGTCAATAAATCGAGTGGAAAAGAGCAAAAGGATTAAAATACCGTGTGTTAGACAGAAATGGACATAATTTGTGACGGGTCGCGATCAAACGTCAAAGAATACTACAGTCCCTTTGGTATTTTTACTCCAAAATTTTTTTTGAATACTATAGTCTCTTTCGTTCCTCAAGCGGTGGTGCTACAACAATTAAAGAATTTTATTTATGTCCAACTGTTTTACGGTCGGATCTGGCTCATCCGTAAAAAAATCGAGTGAAAGAATAGACTTGTCCAACGAAAACTAGACTGGTTCCATCTGGTTGGTACATCAGACCTAGCACCTACATCGTGACCTAAATGTAGCAGGTACTTCACTAAGGTACACACACACCGCACATTTGAGTGTCTATGTCAAATTAACATTTTTAGGGTTCCGTAGCCAAATGGCAAAAACAGAACCCTTATGGATTCGTCATGTCTGTCTGTCCGTCCGTATGTCACAGCCACTTTTCTCCGAAACTATAAGAATTATGAGAATTATGCTGTTGAAACTTGATAAGTAGATGTATTCTGTGAACTGCATTAAGATTTTCACACAAACATAGAAAAAAAAAACAATAAATTTTGGGGATAAGTACTTAGAACTGAAACTCATTTTTTTTTTTCTTCAAACCCATACTTATGGGGTATCAAGCGATAGAACTTCAAAAATGATATTGAGGTTTTTACCATCATTTTTTTCTAAACTGAACAGTTTGCAAGAGAGACACTTCCAAAATGATAAAATGTGTTCTGTAACTTCTAAAATAAGAGAATCAACAAAGAAAAAAAAATATATGATGTATATTACCATGTAAACTACCAGCGAAAATTTGTTTGAACGAGATCTAGTAAGTAGTTTTTTTTTAATACGTCATAAATCGTAAATCACAACTTTTGCTTATAATATTATTATACCTATAGGTTTGTACGGAACACTCGATGCGCGAGTCCGACTTGCACTTGGCTGGTTTTTTATTTATGTAGTTAGGTAATCTGACAAATTAGTCCGTAGCAGAGTATGCTATAAATTCTGCCTTTTCCTTTTTTGTGTTTTCTTTTAATTATTTGTATTTTAATTAGTGTTATTTAACTGTGCTCTTGTGTGTTGTGTTTCTTTCCTTGTTCCAAATAAACGGTCTATCTATTATTTTAAAAAGGATCCCCCTCACACAAGCCACTGATCGAATGGGAGTCGTAAGTGCGGATAACGGAGTCCCAACTCTCTACGATGAGTCATCGTCGAAACTAATAGATACATTCGTCCAGGAAAGGCACAAATAATTAATTAACATTGCTATAATTTTAGAATTTATAATTTACAAGAACATAAAGATGTCAGACTAGCCCTCGATAGCAGGTCCAGGGTGTGTTCATAACAAGCTAACTATCATACAGTTTTACAATCCCCGCGCCTGAAATATCCCACATTTACAGCATGACTCGTTCAAAACATTGTGTCCTCCTAATTCAGACACAGTAATTAAGTCGGCACGCATGTCATTCATAATTATGAAGGGAGCATTATGCTAATCGAATAAGCACAAAATGTTGCCGGCTGTAACACTTTATTAAAATTTGGGACACATGACAGAATTTTGGACGGAAACCTTACCTTACGTTTTGGGTAATATGGACTTAGTGCGTACCGCTAAGGAGTTGAACTCTTGGCCTAAGTGTATCGCGTATACCGCATAGAGCAGGCACCCTTTCAAAGAGACTAAGTTCCTCGAACCTGGGTCATAAGTTAGTTAGGTAGTAAGCCTCACCGCACGCAGCTCAGTTCCACCAGCATTACAATACGCATCCCTCCCATCCCCTAGCTGGAAAATATCTCTACTTGTCTTCGCTTCGGACGTCTCTGTTCTAGTGTACCAAAGCGGAGATGTATGGAGATGACTCCACCAAAGCGGGGAGAGACGAGCGGGGAAGAGACGTGTTTTCAAAAATCAATAGAATTTCGTTAAGCGAATGTGGAGAGAGCTAAAGCGGAGACGTGCGGAGATGACCGAAGCGGAGACGAGAAGAGAAGTTGTTCAGCTAGGTTGTATCCACTGAAACAGTGTGGAGATGCGTGCTGGCTAGACTGTATCGGAGACGTGTGTGTGCTGGCTAGGGTGGCTATATGCGCTGACTACATTGCACGCCCCACACAGCTTAAATGGATACCACTGAGCAAGATATATCAAATTTTATGGCGTGATGGAAGCATAGATATGACCTGTTACTCGCTTAAATTGAGCTGGACCGCGGTACTCGGTGGAGATGTGAGCTTTGCCTCGCAAGCTGACGATGGCGCGCGGTGCAGACCAGATGTATCCATGCAGTGTAGTCAGCGCATATACCCACCCTAGCCAGCACGCATCTCCGCACAGTTTCAGTGGATACAATCTAGCTGAAAAACATCTCTTCTTGTCTCCGCTTTGGACATCTCCGTACATCTCCGCTTTGGTGGAGTCCGGGCCTTAAGGTGGTTTCCGAGTCATGGAGAAAACTCGGTTAGTTAAGATGGTCACCCATCCACAGACCAGCCTTAGCAAGTGTCACTTAACCTTGAAGATCGCCACAAACTCCTCCTATACACCGATATGAGGTTGTGTGATAAAAATATTCACGAGTTAGCTAGGTGGCTTGAACATGTTTAACTACAGTGTGTTCCAGAAGATCTTTAAGCGCCGCCCGTCAACCGTCACTCCGCCAACTAAAATGAACAAAACATTCCATACTAATATCTTTTCTGAAACAACATCAACTGGAAGTGACAAGCCCATACGTGTGCGCCCCCCTCACTTCCGTACCCAAGCGGGGGGGGACAGTCCGCTGTCCCCAAAACGTCACGTTTTTGTGTGAAACGCCCCTAGGGTCAGTGCTTGGTAACATGGACGTGTTAATTTTCAACTTTGTGTACAGTACATTTTGAATAGTGAGTGAGGTGGGGTGGCAGTGGAAGCGAGTTAAGTTACTTTCAACTTTATGGATAGATCAATACATCCTTAAAAAAATCACTCCACCTACAAAAGAACGTCAGAATATCTGTCATGGTAATTCAACCTAGAGTAAGTCATTACTGCCCGGCCCGACCCGGGGTTATAATAAAATTCAGTATAATATTATTGCCCAAAGTTCAATAATGTGATTTGAATTTGGAACTGAACTTGGAGACCGACGGGAACCGCTCGCGGTCAGCCATCTCTCTTCATGAATTGCGAAAAATTTTCTCGCAGTAGGTGAGGAGCATACTCTAGTATGCTGCTCAGGGAAGTCAGGGATAAAGCTGTATTTGCGTTGGGCTACATGGAATCCGTCGCTATATTCAAGAGACCTTGGGGTCTTTAAGTCAGGAGTGAATAGAATGCTTCCAGGCAATCGTGTTCAATAATTGCTTACCAAAGGCTGAAACAAACAACACACATAAGTAAAATACCTCTACTCCCGAAGAATCGCCAAACTGAAGTAGCAGTGGGTAGGGCACATTGCTGTTATGCTGATCGTTGGGGCCGAAAAATTCTGAAGTGGCGATCGCGTACTGGAAGACTACCGGGTTGGAAGGTCTCCCACAAGATGGACCCGTGGACCTGGTGAGGGTCGCTGGTAGCCAATGGTTGCGAAACGCACAGGCCTACATATGTCCGGCACTGGACATCTCTTGGCTGATATTTATGATGATGACCTACACTCGGTTTCAAGACTTACAAAGAACACATTTTTGTAAGTTGTAATGAAACTTGTGACCCCTGCAGCAAAAAACCGATCACTCTTCCACTGTAACAACCGCACCTCTTTTTAGGCTTCCGAACATCCGTACCTAAACCAGCGGCCAAGTGCGAGTCGGACTCGCGCACCGAGGGTTCCGTACAAACCTGTTGGTAAATATAAGCAGAAGTTGCGGTTTACGATTTACGATGTATTTAAAAAAGAACTACTTACTAGATCTCGTTCAAACCAATTTTCGGTGGAAGTTTACATGGTAATGTAGGTACCTACATCACATATTTTTTTTAGTTTATCATTCTCTTATTTTAGAAGTTAAGGAGGGGCAAACTATTCAGTTTAGAAAAAAAATATTTTAGAAACCTCAATATCATTTTTGAAGACCTATCCATAGACCCACACGTACGGGTTTGATGAAAAACAAAAATTTTTGAGTTTCAGTTCTAAGTATGGGGAACCCAAAAATGTATTGTTTTTTTTCTATTTTTGTGTAAAAATCTTAATGCGGTTAGCAGAACACATCTACTTACCAAGTTTTAACAGCATAGCATATCTTATAGTTTCGGAAAAAAGTGGCTGTGACATACGGACGGATAGACAGACAGAATCTATAAGGGTTCCGTGTTTTGCCATTTCGCTACGAAACCCTAAAAACGGACACCTTATAGGATCACTCGGGTGTCCCTGTCTGTCTGTCTGTCTGTCCGTCTGTCACTGCCAGTTTTTTCCGGATCTACTGGCCCGATTCTATTGAAATGCATATTGACTTCTGTGGCCCAAACACGGATGCGTTATGTAAATAAATATTTTTTTAGTATTTGTTTAGGTACATAACGCATTGTTTTTCAAACTGTATCGTGTGGCATATCAAATGAAAGGGCTGAGGGTTTTAATTATATATATTTTTTAATCTATACTATATACTATAATATTATAAAGCAGAAGAGTTTGTTTGTTTGTTTATTTGTTTGTTTGTTTGTTTGGTTGAACGCGCTAATCTCAGGAACTACTGGTCCGATTTGATCCGAGCTGACCCGCGCAACTTCGTCTGCGTCACATTTTCCTTGAATGCTCCGCTTCTATTTGTCTTAGCGTGATGATATAATAACCTATAACCTTCCTCGATAAATGGGCTATATAACACTGAAAGAATTTTTCAAATCGGACCAGTTCCTGAGATAAGCGCGTTCAACCAAACAAACAAACTCTTCTGCTTTATAATATTAGTATAGATTTTTTACATTAAAAATAAAAGTTATGAGGAAAAGAATTCTCGCGTAATAGGTACCTACGACGCGAGAAGGATACCGCTCACACTGGTACTCAACCAAAAGGATAACTATTTACATAATGATCATTTAGAACTCAATAGTGAGAACATCTCGGGTGGCATCAGCTAACGACCCAGAAATTATGATAATCAACATAATTTTAGCGACTCGGCTAGTCGACGCACTATGCTAATACTAGGCTCTAGTGGTTACTAGTGTGTGTTAATGGGTCATGTGGAATAAACTACAGAACTATCATGTTTGGGACTCTCTCAATAAGCTCTTTCATTTTATATGTAGGTCACGGCAATGTTGGAACTTTGTTCTTGGTTTTTGAATTTGTGCCCTATACGCATTGTTTCAAATAAGAATAGGAACGTCAATGACCTCTAACTGTCAAATGTCTCTTGAAAAGTACGGTTTGCATAGCAAACTTAGTTGCATATTATCCATAACGGATTATTTTACTTTGTTTAAATACGTCTTAAATCAAATTCAAATAAAAACGTTCAATAGTAATAAATTAGCTGAATTAAATATAATAATGTAATTATTTAAAGTCATTATAAGTTATTTTAAACTATACCATAACACTTATTTCACTCAATATGATTTTTTTGTAAATGAACACTAAAAATAATAATTTTGCTTTGCTCACCCTACCTAATTGGTTTGAATTGACAGCTATGACGTCACAATATGGCGCTACGTCGATCCTATTCTTATTTTAATCGCATTGTAAATACTTATTTAGAGTATGCGTCCGTCGTTAGGGTTATTATTATAAGCTGGTAGAGTCCCACTGCTGGGCAAAGGCTTCCCTTCCTACTTTCTACTTTAATCTGTCTGAGCATTCCAATCCTAAATAGTCTCTGCTCTGTTCTGCTCGTCTCGTCGTCTCTGTTTGGGTCTACCGCGTCACGGTCTCCGGAGGCGAAGAGGCTTTATAAATAAATAAATAAATAAAATTCTTTTATTTCAGACCACAAGTCCATTTGGTTAGTACAACACACAACTTACAGACTAGTGTTTGCTTGTTTGTGTGTGCTTTTGTTGTGTGTGCTTTTTTTTTTTAGGGATGGGAAATCATCCAGTAACTCCTCCCGCTCTGGGTGTAGCGGGAGGGAGTGTCAGACTTCTACTGACTAAAACCCATCCATGTTCCCTAAGAATCGTTTCTATATTAAATTAAAAGGATCAATACATTTATTTATTTATTTAGACTATGGGTGGACTTAATGTAACAAGGCATTCTCTACCAGTCAACCTTTGGGTACATATTCTTTTTTTCTTTTTAAAGTTTGCTGTAGGGTTTTTTTTAATTTTTAATTTAACTTTTATGGTGTCCCTATTGTTAGTAACGTTGAACATACAAGTATTATTTGATTTAATTTCGTAAAGCAAAAATTTCAAATTAAAATAATGATTTAACAGAATGTTGAATTGCCAGGTTTAATGTTAGTTTTTTAGGATTTTTGTACCTGTCTACATATTTTTGATACTTTTACTTATTTTACTTTATGTGTATTGTGCGAGTCCCAAATAAAAACTTTTCTTTCTTTCTTTCTTTAATTGTTACTTTTCAACACACATGCTCCTCACCGCGCACCGGGGGATGAGCAGCATGTGTCGAAGTAACCATTTAACAGTCAGATGGGACCGTAGTTCTGAGGTGGTTTGTGGAAATAATACTCCAGATAGAAATCTGATCTTCAAAGCGCAGCGCTTAGCGATGGCGGTCAGAAAATTTGACACCTATTTTTTTATGTTAGTAACAACGTTTTGGAGTTCATATAGGCTGCTCACAGGTATATCTTAAAACAACTCAACAGCCTCGTTGGTCAGATTCTGGGGTCAGTTCCCGCGTCGGGTAGTCCCATAGGGTTATTCCATTAGGAAATTTTCAGCATCAACCGGATTTCATAAGTCGGTGGTGTGACACCCTTGTGCCTCGGAAAGCACCTAACGCTGTTGGTCCTGCACCTGCAGATCTCTTCCCAGACGTGTCGGATTGCTGTCAGTGAAGGCTATGAGAATAAAGGAACATCCATCAACAACCATCACCATTACAACAACCATCTTTGTGAGCGTACACACACGGAGGAGCTCGTGGCTAAATAATAACAACCACTCAAGTCGATCTTCAGGGTTAAGCAACGCTTGCCGAAGTTGGGAAGTAGATGGGTGATCAACTTACATACCGAGAATCGTCGTTATCGTCATGACGTTGGTCACGGTTTTCATTTTGTAGATTTTTGGCAGTCTTTACGAATTGTCATAAGCCAGAAAATATGACACCAGTTTTGCCAAGAAGTACCGTGTTACCCTGTTAAGGGCTTGTGGAGGCCTGGTAGGCAGCCGCTCCACGTAAAATACTGGTATTCAGCTGAATTCGGTTTGACTGAAAGTCGACCCCAATATAGTTGGGAAAAGGCTAGGCAGAAAAATATGCTCTATAATATTATCTCCGGCGTGTTAGGCTAATATCCATGGAGATTGGCCACTGTCATCGGAGTTCAGTCAGGGGATTATTATAAAAACATTCGAGTTTATATAAAAAGCGTATATTTTCAGAGTACAATAATGTTCTTAAAATAAGCAATCATAACAGCTGTGTAATACTATATCAAAACAAAGTATTTTTACGCTTCTGATATCTGATTTCACTACCACTAAATGATTTTCAACTCTTGGCGCTTAGCCTAGAGTAGAAAATCCTATAGGTAGCGCATTTCATTTAAACTTTCATTTAGATGTCACCCCGTGGACTGTTACAAATCTAGAATATTTACAAAGTAGTCTGTATTTTTTAAATAAAATTATTGTATTATGATTTTTGATTATTATTTTGATCATTGGAACACTTTATCTTGAAAAATTATGTCTTACGATGACAGTGGATTGTAAAAATAATAATTATACCTAATTCCATACAAAATTCAAACCTAATCAAAAATGTTTACCAATACATCTAGATAGTTTAGTGCGGCTTATTTTTCCATTATTTTTGCGAGGATGTTTAAAAAACCCTTTTTGGATCGAATAAGATATTTTTGTAGGCTTGTGGCAATTCATTATGAGTGAATTATAATACCTACATTTAATATTATTGTGATAAGTTTAATATAACATAGCGTACGTTTCGTAAGAAATACTAAAAAACGCAGAACAAAAAAATTATAACAAGCCAACACAGTTTGAATTTGATTCAATAAGTTAACAAAAATAACCAATGAGTTCTTACATAACAATTTGTTGATCACAGACGAATATAGACCTTACGACTACAACTTACAGTTTAATATTATTTGTCCTAGTCTAGGACTTGTTATTATGTTACTATAAACCAAATATTCTGATGTGGATTTATTTTAAATTGTTAGAAAATATATGTGATTGATCAGAATTCTCTTTCAAATCTCAAATCTCAAATTGTTTATTGCAATCCATAATGTACACATACAGGTGGTAAAAGAATAAATAGAACAAATTATGGAAGTATAGAAATTGCCTTTTAAAATGACTTCTTAAGGTGGATGCTCCAGGGTAGCCCGCGAAATTCAAATATTTTTATGTTTTTTGCAATTTACAGGTCATTGTGAAGTTGTATGTTGAACAGAATACGATTCGCGATTGTAAAGAGCATTTATCTAAAGGATTATAACCATTTGAATCATGAATATAACCTTCTAAGTTCATATAACTCGTTCATATAACGCATTTGTCTTGACAAGTCACGAAAAAGTCAGATCTGTAATTTAAATTCTTTCTAAAATAATAAAACAGTATTTAAGTGATAGAAATAAGTGAACTAGTGAAAGGACACACAAATACATATGAGACAATCTTATTTACGAAAAATAATCATCTCGAGTGAAGTGATAAACTGTATAAAAAAGCTTATAAGTTTGAAAAAACTTTAGACTTTTCATGACTTAAAATGTGCATGTTTGTAAATAAAAACGTCTACTAGTGATATTGTACATGTTTTTTTGACCGATCTCAGCAAAAACCGTGAGTAAAAAACGACAAAAAGTTTATGACTCAAACATAATTCAAATCATAACAGTCGCAACTTACGTCTCTCTAACAAAGAATTGAACTTTGAACCCACTGGACACTTGAATTACGATATATTTATCAGTTGGCAAAGATCAAGAACCAACTGGCTAACAAATTCGACCATAGTATGTAACACACGTTTGGCGCAGCGGTTGATCGCTCCGTTAGAATCGACGGGAATCTGTTGGTCTCGAGATCGAACCCCACAGAAACAAATTGACTTTTTTAAAGATTTAGTGGATCGTATTTAAAAATGAATTTCTTCGAGAACATCACACTACGTAGTCAACGAAGACGATCATTAACGTTCGATGAAGATAGTTCTAATGAGTCGACAATAGAGGGCGCCACAAATAGCAGCGTACCAAATTTATTAGATGAAGAGAATGAACTAATAAAAGACCTCAAAAATCAAATCAAAGACTTAAATTCGCAACTACAGTCGGCGCACGACGAAATAAATCACCTGTCCATTGAAAATACGGAACTAAAGAAATCAGTTGAAAGTATGAAAACAAAACATAAAATGATCGAAAAAGTAACAAAGAGATTGGCCAGCGAGATTACAACCCCAAGTAAAAGATCTACACTGTCTACACCTATTAGAGGAACACAACGCAGAGATAACTCAGAATTCGGGACTCCGGAGCAATATTCCCCCGCACAAGCTACCCCTCAAAAGAACGTAGGCCATATTCACAATCCACAAAAAATAAAGAAAGCATCACAATTAATTCAACAAGAAAAAAGCAGCAAATTGTGTATTTTAAGTAGTAACCAAAATAACAAAATACTAGCGATAGCTGAAAATAGTTTTCCCTCTCACCAAATCTGTCACTACCTTCTAACTAATAGTGGAATAAAAATATTGTTAAATAGCCTTCACACAAAAATAGCTGATTACACGATTAATGATAATTGTATAATATTCATAGGTGAAAATGACTTTCGACAGACAAATAACTATTTTGACTTGATATTGACTATACGTGAATCACTGGCTATACAGCATACAAACATAATTATTTGCTTACCAACATACAAATATGACTATTTTTCAACTGTGTATAATTTTAGAGTAGAAATGTTTAGTGTTCTTCTTTACCAAGACATACAAAACTATAATTATGCTACATTATGTGACTCGAACTTAAACTTGTCGTGTGACTATTCCATGTTTGAAAAACGTAGTGGTCGTATTAACAACCATGGAATGAGAACTATTTTCAATGATTTAAAAAGCTACGTTTATACAAATACAAATTATGAAACATTATCAATGAAAGACCCTTTGCCATGTGGTACTCCTAATTCGTATAATTGTTCTTGTAATAATGCTGATATTCCTGATCAAAAGTTTTTTCGTATATGACAGCTTATGCATATTACATCAAAACATAAATGGACTTTTGGCCAAAAGTGATATAGTGACGGTTCATTTAGACAAGCTTGCAACCAGTGGTAAGTGTGTTCATATTCTCTGTCTCACAGAGCACAACATGACGCAAAGTGATGTTAACTTTTTAAACATTCCTAATTATACTTTGGCTGCATGTTTCACTAGATCAAAACGAAATGGTGGTTCTTGTATACTAGTGAATAACTCCATTCGTTTCACGGAAATTGAATCTGTGAAAAGTGTTAACGTTCCAAACGTGTTTGAATGCTGCGCAATTGAGATACCTGACCATAAAATCATTATACTATGTATATATCGAGTTCCAAATAGTACTAAAATTAATATTTTCTTTAATAATTTGACAAATCTATTACAACAATTTTGTTACAAAAATAATCAAAAAATAATAATATGCGGTGATTTTAATATTGACATTCTTCAGAAAAATAAAAATTCTACTTTATTCAAACGTATTTTAAATGAGTTCAATCTTATTATAGAAATAAAACAACCCACACGTCCTATCAGTGGCACGTGTTTGGACAATATTCTTCACAATATACGTGGCTGTAAGAGCGAGCTACTAGAGTTAGGTGTCTCTGACCACACAGCGCAAATCATGACGTTTCCTGTACAACGGACATGTGTCTTAAAATACTATTACGTGAATAAACGCGACTATAGTAAAGAAAATATTAGTTTATTTAGGAAATGTATTGCTAGTCTTAGTTTCTCTGAGGTTTACGAGACGGAGGATGCAAACGAAAGTTATGATAAATTTTTTGAGCTATTTAAATTATTTTATGATCTATGTTTTCCTACTATCAAATGTAAAGTCCACACAGTTACAAGACCAAAATGGATAACTCGGGGAATAAAGCGCTGTAGTAAGAAGAGACGAGCCTTATTATGGCAGTACAGAATAAAGCGAAATAGTGATACAAAGGCGGCTTTCAAAGCATTCTCAAAGAGATATCAAAAAGTGATCAAACTGACACAAAAAGCTCAAAACAGCTATTTTATAGGAACTAGCACTAACAAGTCTAAAGCAACCTGGAAGGTAATCAATTCTATGAAATCCAATATTCCTAAAGCGACTATAAATCTAATTAACGTAAATGAAAAATGTATAACAAATCCTAAAATGATAGCAAGACATTTTAATGACTATTTTATAGACTCAGTTCAATCGAATGCCGACAATTTACCAATAATTAATAATATTGAAACAGGTTCATCATTAGGATCATATAAATCTATTTTTATGCAACCAACAATACCAGAAGATGTAATTACAATCATAAACAACCTAAAAAACACCAACAGTACAGGTTATGACGATATTAACACAAGAGTAATTAAATCAATTGCGCCAGTTATAGCGCCCATACTAAGTGATATTATAAATAAAATAATCCAAAATGGTGTTTTTCCACATAAGTTGAAGGTTTCCATTATTAAACCTTTACACAAAAAAGATGATAAAACAAAAGTCAGTAACTACAGACCAGTAGCTTTAATACCTATTTTCTCTAAAGTGGTTGAGAAAGTTATATATAACAGTGTTTATAACTACCTTGAAAAAAATAATATTTTTTGTAAGGAACAGATGGGATTTAGGAAGAGTAAAACCATTAACATGGCCATTTATAATTTTCTCGAAAAAATACATATCAACATGGACAATAGAAAACCAGTCATGGCAATGTACATGGACATGACCAGGGCTTTTGACTATGTTAACCATAAAGTGTTATTAGCTAAGCTTTCTAGATTCGGCATCAGAGGTAACGTACTCAATCTCATACAATCCTACTTAGAGGATAGAAAACAAATAACTCAGATTAGTCAAGTGGATATTAATATAAAAAGTGAAGTTGTGTATTCATCTGACTCTAGAGTGCTTCGATACGGTGTTCCGCAGGGTTCTGTATTGGGGCCTTTACTCTTCATCTGTTACATAAATGATTTTCCCCAAGCCACTACACACCATATGTCTTTATTTGCAGACGATAGCACCGTTATATATAATAGTGGTAGTAAAGAAGAGATAGAAAGTGACATAAACGCTAGTCTGGTTACGATTATTGACTGGTTAAAATGTAACAATCTTAAAATTAATCTTACAAAAACAAAAATTATGAACTTTAAAATTAGACAAAATATAAAATCACAATTTCAAGTCAATTATAATGGAGATCCAATACTAGAATCTGATGTAACAAAATTTCTTGGCGTACATATTGATAACGACATGTCATGGAGGACACAAATAGACAATGTATGTGGGAAACTTAGTAAGTTTTCCTACGCTCTTCGTAAGCTAGGTAAAATTGCAAACATGACCGCCCTCTTACAAGCTTATCATGGTTACGTTGCCTCCACTTTGCGATATGGACTGGTATTTTGGGGTAATGGTGCTAAAGCAAAAAAAGTGCATTCGAGCAATTTGCAAAATAAAACGGACAGATTCATGCAAGCCCCATTTCCAAAACTTGAAAATATTGACTGTACCATCACTTTATATCTATGAAGCCTGTACTTTTGTAAGAAACAATATGCATCTTTACAGACCTGTCGAAAGTCAAAGACGCTCAAATAAACTGCACTTACTTTTCACCAAAACCAAATTTCTCCATAAAAGTATATATGCAATGGCTCCAAAGCTATACAATAAGTTACCAAATAAAATTGTATTAGCTAACAACGCAAATAGTTTTAAACGGCAGCTTTTTAAATTCTTGAATGACAAGGCTTATTACTCTGTCGATGAATACCTTAATGACAAATTTTGGACGTAATAATTTTGTATAATTTAATTTTTATCTGTTTAGTGACATTGATATATTTTGCGATTATAATTGAGTAAATTTTGATTATTTTTTATTATTTTGCCGACATAGTATATTTATTTTGTATGACTTATTTAAATTGATTTAATTTTGACATTTTGTAATATTGCTGACATTTTATTATCTTTTTGACGGTTCATTTCATTTTTTTTTTTCTTTGACAATTTTCATTAGCTGACATTTTAATCTTGATTGTATAAATTGACATTTGCAGTAATATTTTGTATGCCCTTCGGCGGATCATAGGTTGGACGAAACACTTTATAAAAGATCATTGTATGTACCCTGTGTTCACAAAATTAATAAATGAATTTGAATTTGAATTTGAATGTTATTTCGTGAAAAAGTCATTCAATCGAGTTGTATGAACTTAGAGGGTTATATTGATATTTAAAATGGGTATAATTCTTTAGATAAATATGCGTTACGGCCGCGAATCGTATTTTATTTAACATACAGCTTCACACTGACCGGCAAATTGCAAAAAAACATCAAAATATTTGAATTTCGCGGGCTACCCTGGAGCATCCACCTTAAACGAACTTTTACTTAGTTGATTTATAAGGACGAAATTAGAATGAGTTCATCATAAAATGCAATAACTTTACTGTCTCAAAATGGTACTCAAGATGGATGGAGAGTTTTGTGAATTCTGTTTTTACATCAGTATTTTAAAAAAAATACCGGCCAAGGGCGAGTCGAACTCGCAGACAAAGGGTGTTGTACCAGGTATGGAAAAACACTTTAATATATATACTTCATTAATTCTTTATTGTACACCAAAACAGCTTATATAATATACAGCTTTTATATATTATTATGTTTTATATTTTGTAATATAGCGGCAATAGAATTACACTCTGTGAAAATTGCAACTGTCTACCTATTAAAGTTCATAAGATATAGCCCGCTGAAAAACAGATTGACGGACAGCGGAGAATTATTTATTGGGCTGGGTTGGATTGGTTGGGGAGGAGCTCGTGGCTAAATAATAACAGCCGCACAGGTCGATCTTCAAGGTTAAGCAACGCTTGCCGAGGTTGGTCTGTGGATGGGTGACCATCTTAACATATCGAGTTTCCTCCGTGCCTCGGAAAGCACGTTAAGCTGTTGGTCCCGGCTGTCATTTGTAGATCTTTGGCAGTCGTTACGGATAGTCAGAAGCCAGAAAATCTGACACCAGTCTTGCCAAGGAGTACCGTGTTACCCAGTTAATGGGTTGTGGAGGTCTGGTAGGCAGCCGCTCCACGTAAAATACTGGTATTCAGCTGAATCCGGTTTGACTGGAAGCCGACCCCAATATAGTTGGGAAAAGGCTAGGCAGATGATGATGGGTTGGATTGGTTGGGATCAGCAGACACTGATAGAGTGCTGGCCTGGACGAGCAGCGCCGTGCCCTCGTGTCCGAAGTGCGAGCTGTCGCCGGCGGCCGCGCCCGCGTCATGCTCGGGAGTGCCGAGTCGTGGGATGAGGTGATCTCTTTCTGTAAAGCCGTAATTTCGCAGGACGCTGCGGAAAGAGCTAGGGAGGGCGTGGTCACTCTCCCGTGCCGTACCAGGCGAACCTGGCGTCGGCGGAGGGCACACAACGCCCTCTTCCAGCCCCCATAGAAAGGTACGGAGGGTCGGTGGATTCGGGGTCGTCTGCCGCTCTACATCCAGCAGGACCATGTTCCACACGCGCCCCCATTGAATGTCGCGGAAGGAACACCGGGTGGTTTTTAGTCAGTAAGAGTCTGACAGACCCCTTCGCCCGCCCCAGGCGGAGGACATCCATGAGGATTTCCAAACCCGACAGCAAAAAAAAAGGTTGGTTGGTGGGTTGGATACGAAACGTCAAACGCCAAGGTAGATTTTCTGTGGCTGCTCGGAGATGTTACAAAATACGTTTAATCCAATTTTGCTGACCAATAACATGTATTCACTAACAATTTAAAATATATCCAATAAGCTCACATTTTGATTCAACTCTGACATCGGGTCGCTTTAACTAATCATACTTATTTATGTTATAAAATAACTTATTACTAGTTATTACATTATGTGACTGATCCGAATCTATAGACTCGGGAATCGAACTCCTTACTTCAGTCTTTCTTATGAAATAATAGTTAAAAGGTTCACATAGAAAACAATATTCGTATCAGAGATTTTAACGCATTCATTCGATTCTGACGGGTTCAAAAATATTATAGGTACGCAACGAAACTGAAATGTAGTCAAATCTGTCATGGCTTCATTTATTTTCTACTTTATTGAATTGAAACAAGGTTGATATTTGTTTGCCATTGAAACATCATAGGTACGTAAATAAACTCAAAGGTAGTAAATTTCCACATGGCTTTATTTATTTTCAAGTTTATTATAATAGCCACATAGTTGATAATATGTGTTTGCCATTTAAACATCATACGTACGCATCGAAACTAAAAGGTCATAAAGTCAAACATGAATTTATTTATTTTCAACTTAATTTCAACTAACTCAAGGTTGATAAACTTTTGTCATTGAAACATCATGGGTACGGAACGAAAGTAAAAGGTAAGAAAGTCTTCCATGGTTTTTTTTTATTATTTTCAACTCTATGTTAACCTTCTTAAGATTGATATTTGTTTACCAGTGAAAATGCTGATGCGCCTTGAGAATTGAAAAGTGATTTTGAATGAGTTCCGAATATTTTAACAGGCACTTAATTTTTTATTTCACATTTATTGTCCAGTATATTGATATGATTCTCTCTATAATAATGTCATTGGTATAAAAATTGATTTAAAAGGATTAAAAATCACAGTGCTACTCCATTTTAAGTAAGAAAATCATGATACTAATGCTCTTTTTCTTTATTTTAATGCAATTAATATGCATTACAGTGATATTAATTTATAGATTTACGTCTTTATATCATACAAAAGCCGAATACTATACAATATTTATAAAAAAACATAGATAATTTTTATTTATAATTTACAAAATTTGATTCTCATTATTTGATATGAATGAATCAAATAATAGGATGAACAATTTATTTCTTATTTCTAAATTTCTAATGTTCAAATTGCCTTGGCACTCAAAACATTTTTACATTACACAATGTTATAACACAACAAGAAAAACGTTTTGATATTTCATTGTACAAATGGAAGACAGAAAACGAAAATGTGATCGTCTATGGTCCTTTCACCTTCACCAGTAAAGTATCCACGCGACACCGACTTTTGCTACGCAGGCCAGTAGCGTAGCTAGCATGGGTGACACCCGGGGCGGATAATGTGGTGTCACGCCGCAAATATACCTTCCTCCCCCCAAATAGACATGAGTTGCGATCAAAACGGGTGCAGGTCCTTACAAAGCCCGCTTCACTACGCTACTGGCGCAGACTTCGTTACGAATTAGCGCAAACATTGTAAGTTTGTGCAGACATTTTTTTTCAGCGTTTAAAGTCGGCGCAGTGAAAAATCGGTGTGGATCCACTATAACATACGTCCACCTGGTGATAGCAGAGATTTTTAAGAGAGGTATCACTTATCTCTAAGAGAGGCATAATTATCATGATCGGCCGCTCATACTCTGATATGCATTTCTGAAACACATTTTTTCAATATTGACTTTAATTTCAATAAACTTACATATGAATTTTCCTTGCAATCAGATAGTTGAACAGTTTAAAAAGGTAACCAATCATCTTCACAAAATAGAGATGCCACGAAAAGTGATTTTGCCGAATATCGAATATCCGGCGGAATTCCGTCTGAAGCGCAGAATATCCAGCGGCCGAATATTCGGCGACACTTAGTGCATTTCGCAGGTGATCCGTTCCAAAGACGTTAAGACTAATTATTCCACAAAGGTCGTTATAAACCACAAAAATGTAGTACAGGATACATTAAGTTAGACATTTTTAAATGAAAAACGCAAATCACAATTTTGTGTGATACAACAACTTACATGGTATTTCCGTGCTTTTTCTTCTTCTTCCATGGGCAGTGAGGTCTAACAACCCCACACACCCTAGTGTCAATTTCTGAACCGCCTCAAGGGACCCGAAAGAGTTACTCGACCTATTATAACCTCTTCAACGAACAGTAAAAATTCTTCACAAAAATCACATACACTGATCAGCCATCATAATATCAAGACTGTCCTCGTCGGACAGTTCGTACGCGCGCGCGCCGCCGTCCTCCGCGGCGTGCGGCGACGTGTCGGCGAGCGCCTGGTCGTGGATGCGCTCGAGGCGCGCCTGCACGTCGCCCAGCAGGGCCCGCCCGGAGGGCTCGGAGGCCCAGCACGACTGCATGACCTCCCAGCACTCGTCCGAGAAGTGGGGGAGCCGTTCGGGCCGAAGGCCTGCGAACAACAATGGGTGTGAACGTTAAGACAAGATTGCTTCCTGCCGGGGTTGCGGAATTGTTCAGAAGAATCAACGCGGCCTTGAAGTGCAAAGCACATTTGTAGGAACACGAGTGGGTTTTCGTCGGTAAGAGTCTGACATTTCCTTTTTTTTTCGCCCAGAGCGGGAGGAGTGTATACAAAAGAGAGAAAAAGTATCTCTCTCTTTTGAAAACAGTACAAAAATGAACACTGTAACTTCAACAGTTCAGCAGCTAGAACCTTGCGATAGAGGGACGCAAGGATAAGCAAAAGCAATAAAGATCTCTTAGAAAAATTGACTAAATCATAAATAAATAAATCATAAATCATATTTATTTTTCAAATAGGTTACATGTTACTCTTTTAGACGTCAATATTTTGGTCATTTTATTCTAGATGAGGCCGATGTTTCCTAGCTGACTATCCTGAGAAGAAAACCGAAACAATCTATAACTCTCGAATTGGCCACAGTACAATTTTAGCGAACAACTGAAAATGAACTTTATGATGCAATGACTGGTAGACTAAACACATGGAAAAATACAAATAATATTGGAAGTGAACTCACCTACCATCATTCATTTTAAGGTATAGTAAGCGCCAGATAAATATGCAATAACGGTCAATGACCCACATATATTTATTGATATTGTTAGTACAGACAGAAATAAAGACATAAAGCTGTCCTGAATCGACTTATTCTTTCCTAGTAATAGGTAAATAGAACTATAAACGGTTCATAATTTTTATTTCGGGTATATATACGAAGGGATTTTAGGGAAAGGTCAATAAATATTTTATTGCAAGTTCATCTAGCGCCTACTATAGTTCTCTTTAAACCCTGCAGACAGAAAAGCAGAATGGCCGACTACTTCAAAAACGGCCAATTTTACGATATGAAATAAGAATAAATAATAACAACTTACCTCTTTTGACTTTACTCCACAGTTGTTCTTTGTTCTGGAATGTTTCAAACGCTGAGGGTAGTTTGATATTGCCCGCACACACGTACCTGAGAACAAAGGTGAGTTTATTAGCTCACAAGCTTCTGTCAGCCTTCTACCGCGTGAAAGTTGTTTACGCTGGCAGGCTGACAAATACGGCTGCACTACTGACCGCTATGTTGCAGCTGGGATTGGACAGACTATAACTGCTTTAAGGCATCCGAAACATAATGCAGCACATACTATGGGTGTCTGTGTTGCAGCCGCTATTGTATTTACGCCTCCCGGCCCCCCTACCTGGGTCCATCCAAGAGGGCGGCGCGTGGTGTTCCCGTGCACCCTTCTTTGACGTCGCGGGGGGACTCAAACACCTCACTCCCCCCGCTGACCCGAGGTGCGGCACCAACCGGAGATTACGAAGTCGCGTACAATCCCGCGATCCCCAACCTAGAGTTTCAGTCAGAGGGACTCTCGACCGCACAGCGCGCAGTAGTGCCACTCACCAGAACAGTATCCCAAAGGCATAGACATCGACGTTGGCGTCGTAGTCGCCGGCCAGCAGCTCGGGCGCCATGTGCACGGGCGTGCCCACCACGGAGCCCGACATCAGCGCCTCGGCCGCGCAGAAGCCGAGGTCGGACAGGGCGGCGCGCTCCTCACTGTCCAGGAGCACGTTCTTCATCTTTATGTCGCGGTGGACCAGGCCCAGCGAGTGTAGGTAGCGGATACCTGAGGGAAACAGTGGAATGAGAGCCAGTCGTAAACACAGGAGACATAATAGCGCACACATCATTCATCATCGGCCAAAACACAACTACTGCTGGAACTCCCTCAAATTTCGACACATGCGAGACGCCATAGGGTCCGACGGGAGGTCTTGCATCCAGCAGATTCCGCAGCTTTCTCCAGGTCATCGGTACAGCTTGTGGGAGGCCTTCTAACGCTGTGTCTTCTGGTATGTAGTCGCCATTACAGATCCTTTTGACCCCATTGACTAGCTCTGTGATCAATGTTCCCTAACCACTACCGTACCATAAGTTTTGGCCTCATTTCTGATCAGATCACGCAAAGAAACACTTCTACACTTTAAGCCTTCTGATGCGCAAGTCTCGTTTCACTGCAGATGTCAGATTTGACACCGACAACAAGATGACCAACAGCATGGTGGTGGTACCCATTCTGCGCTGCACTGTCACAAGTCTGGTGCCGCTCTGCCGCTGTGCCGCTGTACTACCGAGCTTACCTTCGACGATATCCCTGGCGATCCTCATCCTGCTGGTGAAGGCGAGGCCAGCGCGCACGGCGGCGTGCAGGTCGCGCACCTTGCGCTCCGACAGCAGCAGCACGCACGGCCCCGCGCCGCTGTGCCGCTGCACCACGGACCCGAACAGCCGCACGATGCGCGGGTGCGCCGGGATGCTCCTAGAGGGACAGGGGTTGAAGTCAAGCGTCATTTATTCAAAGTAGCCCGAGAAGTACTTTAGAAACGTCGACGTTTAAGCTGGTTTCACAGCTGAACGGAAGACCCGTACGGGCCGTCTTTTCGGGCTCCCAGAAAGGAGACACAAGTGAGGCGCTAGAACATGGTTTAACAGCGGGTCTCCCGTGTACGGATGGCCCGTACAGTTCTCCTGGATAGCTGTGAAACCAGCCTTCTAAAGTCAAAATATTTATTTCAATTAGGCCGTTTAAAAGCACTTTTGAACGTCATCGGTACATTTAGAAATTTTATATAAAAAAGTAACTACTTCTATAAAGACAGTCCCACAAAATCGAGTCACCCCGCGTCCGTAGGAGAATACCCATAAAGAATAGTCCCTACACATGGTCCCCGGGTGGTGCTTATCAGGTGAAGTTAACTGGTGGTAGGTTTCGGCCGTTGGCTTATGATCACCCGCTGGGCAAAGACGTACCGCCAAGCGACCTAGCCGCGTTCCGGTGCGATGCCCAGTGTAGCCAATTCACGAGGAGTTGGGTCGAAATATTGTTCCAATGCAGGCAGACCGATCAGGCACGCGTTGATATGGGCGTATCGGGAGACTAGTCGCGGAGGGTAGCGGGATCCGGGGCACGGTGCGCCGCTGGCTGACCACAGGTAGTTGGGGGCCCAAGAAGTGTGCCAGCGACACATGAAAGGCTGCCCCGCTAACTGTCGAAAATTCCCAGAATGGACCATCGTGCTGGTTGGAGACCAGACGAGAGGGCCCGATGGACATTCCCGGGGGGGCTCGGGCGTCCCCGCAGTTTCCAGACTAGTCCCCGACGATGCCGTCCTGTCAGAGCGTGCCTGTGGGTTAGCAGCATGGAACCTCATTTCACTTCTTTCTCCTCTCCTTCCTTCATTCTCACCATGATAATAAGGAACAAAAAGAAAAACGCTGTAGAGCGGCAGCACTCCCTTTCACACAAAGTGCACCTCTGTAACATACGAGGTCTGCACTCAAATCTCGCCGCAGTCCATCACCACCTTGAGACTGCGAAACAAGCGCTCCTGTTCCTTTCCGAGACGCAGATCGGATGTCCGTCAGACGTGTCGTACTTGTCGTACCCAGGGTTTACCCTGGAGCACCACTTCAAACCACGCGGGCGTGTGTATGTACGCCCGGGACGACATCTGTTATCGGCGTCTCGCGACTATCGAGGACTCCAGGTTTTCGACGCTGTGGGTTCTAGTGGACACTGACCAGGATAAAATTATCTAGGCGCTAGCGTTAATTCTCACCCAGCTGATCCAAGGGGCAACGAGGGGGCCGGATGTTGATTCGCACAAAGCCAATTGCTTGCACTTTCTGCTGACTACGGATCCAGACCTCTACTCGGTGTCGATTTCTGCTCTGCTGGGTAGTTCCGACCACAAACTGGTGAAATCTGTGTCCGTCTACTCCCCACCCGATCCTAGCCCTAGGCACTCGGTGGGTATGGCGATTCAGGTTCGCATGTTATCCTTGGCAGACTACTTGCTTTTCTTCAACTGATGCATCGTCGTGCGCGGACGCCGTGACAGATGTGCTGCGGCAGGGAATGGAGTACTACATTCTGTTCTCGGACGTAGTGATGTCTGGCGAAGCTCGCCTATGGTTTGGTGCCGAGTGCAATCGTGCTAAAGCGCTAAACCATGAGGCTTACCTAGCATGGGTTGACGCCCGTACTCGCAAAGTAAGTGACGTGATTCAGAAGAAAAGAGCCATCAACAGGGCTGCCAAGTCCTTTCAAGAAGGTGTTGCGAAGGGCTAGGTTCGACCACATTAGCCGAATAGGGAACAAACTTGCTTCGTACCCAGCAGGTGCAGGTAGTAAAGCTTTTTGATCCCTAGCTAAGTCAGTCGAATCGAACTTCTGCCACCCCTCACTGCCACCACTGCTGAGACTCGCTAGCTCACTCCGCTGAGGAGAAGCAAACCTGTTAGCCTCTATGTTTGCGGAATCGTCACGTCTGGATTCTGGTGGCGCGAGGCCCCCTGCTCCTCCTGTTGGATGCGGGTCGTGTTTGCCTAGGACTACTACTTAGGGTACTGCGTAAACTAGACGTGAAAAAGGCTAGTGGCCCCGACGGGATTCCAGCAATTGTACTGAAGACTTGTGCGCCTGAGTTGTCTCCGATCTCGACACGCCTATTTCGCCTTTCGTTTGAGACTGGGAAAGTGCCGAAGGCTTGGAAGAAAGCTAACATGCAGCCCGTGCCCAAGAAGGGTAGTCGAGCTGACCCGTCAAATTATAGACCCATTACGGTAACGTCCATACTCTGTAAGAGTATAGAACGGGTACTGAATCATAAGCTGACATACCTAGAAGCGAACGATATCCTTAGAGACCGACAATACGGCTTTCGCCGAAATCTGTCAAGTGGGGATCTTCTATCGTATGCAATTCACATCTGGAGTGAGGCAATTGAGAAGCATGGGGAAGCACTTGCGGTCTTCCTAGACATCTCGAAGGCCTTCTACAGGGTCTGGCACGATGGCCTTATTAGTAATATAGCCGTATTAGGTTCCTTCCTTCGGCCTGCCTGCCGGATTGTGCAGATTTCCTGAGGGATCGGTCTATCCGAGTGGTCATAGATGGCTGCTCCTCCGGACTGCTGGATATTAATGCCGGGGTTCCTCAGGGGTCAGTACTCTCGACAACATTGTTTCTGTTTCATATTAACGATCTGCTAAAACCCGGTACCTTTGGGTATGCAGACGACAGCACTGTTGCTGAGAGATACGTGTCCGACGCACGAGTTGGTGGGTCACAGACCCGGTCTCTCCGGGAGGCTATGGTTGAGCGCTTGAACGTGTCCTTACAGGCTGTCTCTGAATGGGGCGATGCCAATCTGGTCAAGTTCAATGCTGCTAAGACCCAAGCGTGTCTCTTTTCCGCTAAAAGGAGCCAATTCCTCCCAGATCTATCTCGCCGGGGTGTAACCCTGCCGATGACCGACAGACTTGAGCTTCTTGGTTTTACGTTAACATCTACCCTTTGGCTATTTTGGCCGTTTCATAGAGGCCAAGGCTCAAGTGGCTGCTAGAAAGTTCGGGATCCTGGCAAAGGTGAGACGGTACTTCACGCCGGAACAGCTTCATAAACTGTATCAATCGCAAGTTCAATCGTGTATGGAGTACTGCTCTCATCTTTGGGACGGATCTGCCAGATACCAGCTTGATGCCCTCGAGTCAATTGAAAAACGAGCCAAGAGGATCATCGGCAATGATAGGCTCGTCGAATCGAAGCTCCAAAGTCTTGAGCATCGACGCCGAGTTGCTGGCCTGTCGGTTTTCTATCGTTTACATTTTGGGGAGTGTGCGACGGAATTGCATAATTTAATTCCGCCAAGCCCTTTCCACCATCGGACCACAAGACGTACGGCGATGCGCGACCGGTACATGGTGGAAATCCCACCGATACGCACAAAACGTTTTGGGAATACATTAATTGTGCGTACAGTTAAGGAGTGGAATTCCCTGCCGGAGTCTGTGTTTCCTAATAGCTACAGCTGGGAGTCTTTAAGTCAAGAGTGAATAGGTTACTTCTAGGCAAGCGTGCTCCACCTTAGATCGCATCATCGCTTAACATCAGGTGAGATAGCGGTCAAACGTATGCCTATCAATAGTAAAAAAAAGAAAAGTGACTACTTCTATAAAGACAGTCCCTCCAAACGACCAACGACACCACTTTCTAGTATCAGCTCGGAAGAGGAAGTGGCGCAACAAGTACAGTGGTGATCTAATAAGTATTTCTAAGAGGAACAAGATCTATCAGAATGAAGCGAATGTTTTGCCAGTTTCGAATTTGTACCAAAATGGATAATGCCTTTTGTATGGAAGTGTTCCAACTGGCGCGGTCAAGAATTTTGCTCAAGGAGAGGGGTCCGTTTTCACTCGGTTGGATTTCATTTATAAAGGATCTTGGTAATTAATTAGCTACAATTATTACCTGGTATAGAAGAACTCCATAGCCAGTTCCCGGTAGTGCCTCTCATCAGCAGGTAGCACTGACTTCACGGCCACGGGGGAACGGCCGGCCCAGCCGCCGCGTACGCTGTACACCACGCCGTACTGACCGCGACCTGGGTACACCAAACATAAATGCGCTCTTATTACAAAACAAGTCTTAAGTTCTGGTTTAAACCAAGACTAACAAGTCTCCGTCCACAATCTAACTTTAGTACTGGGATTAATAGTAGGTTTAAACCATGACTAAATAAAACGTTATTATAAAATGAAGTTTATAAATAGTTCCTGAACTAACTATAGTACTAAGGTTAGTCCGCCGAGACCCCTAGTTTAACTTCGGTACTAACTTATTTGAGGTTAGCATTGATTAATATTGTGTGTCTTTCTATGAAAAAATAATTAAAAAATATGAATGGACTTGATGGATTTAAAGATTTGGGTGTGTTTTGATGTGTCTCGGTGATCTAACATACTTCGTCATCGTGTAAATCCTTTTGAATTGAGTGGCGTACATTTTAAATATAAGTATAGATTCACAAAACGTTTTGGAAATATTTTACGTGAAGTTTTATTCCAAACAAACCACGTAAAACTATGAGCTATGAATAAAAATAAGAAGATCATTTATTTATTAAAAAGGACGTAACATGACTATGTAAATATGAGTCTCATGTGCCCCCGTCGTCGCTCCAATTAACGCAAGAGGTGTTAAAATATGACAACTGTATTATAAAAAGCGCGTCAATAGTACAAGTTGTGCTTGTTCAATATATTGTAACATAAACAAAGCATAATTTATGACATATTTTTGCATTGATAAATACATATTTAAGCGTTCCAACTGTTAGTATAACAAAAATATTTTGAGAAACGGAATGTTGTTTCAACTAAAGATTGTATAAGCGAATGGAAGAATGCCATTTTTGTTTTTTATCGGTGGAAATTGTTTAATCCTTGGACTTTCTTTGGTACTAACTATTCTTCGAATAGTCTTAGTTTTGTAATTGGAACGCATTTTAAACCTGGCACTAGCGTTAATACCGTAACAAACGTTTTAGTCATGGTTTAAACCTAGAATTAACTCCAGTACTAAAGTTAGATCGTGTTTTGTAATAAGACGGATAATGTTTTCATAATGAAAGTCAGCATCAAAACGTTTTGTTTCAAAAATATAATTTCTGGCACTTTTTAGTCTTAGTTTTGTAATTGGAACGCAATTTAAACCTGGTACCAGCGTTAATACCGTAACAAAACTATTAGTCATGGTTTAAACCTAGAATTAATTCCTGTACTAAAGTTAGATGTGTGTTTTGTAATAAGACGGATAATGTATTCATAATGAAAATCAACATCAAAATATTTTGTTTCAAAAAGATAATATCAGGCACTTTTGAATTGGTCAGATCTGCCAGTGAAATAGATAAAGCTACGCTAGCGACAAGAGCAGCAAGTTGTTCTGCAGCAAAACACACTCACCTACCCTATCTCCAGCGCGGCAGTTGCACGTTTCAAAGAGTAGATTCTATGGAGAAGAACGTGCAAGAAGTACCATGGACGCTCTTTGAATCAATTAATAGTTACAAAATGAAAGATAAGACAGTTAACTGATTAGAAACTGCGCGTTTGGTCTATTTTAGTTACTTTCACAGCATTATGACGTATGGTATTTTGCTGTGGGGTCGGGCTGCAGACATTGAATCAATATTTATTTTACAAAAGGCTGCTGTCAGAGCCATTTATAATCTTCTCCGCCGCGATTCTCTCAGGGAATTCTTTAAAAAGATTAATAGTATGACAGTCCCTTGTCAATTTATTTATGAAAATATTATGTATGTAAGGAAAAATCGACATCTCTTTAGCAAAATTAGTGATGGACATGATTTGAATACCAGACACAGAAATAAATTAGGTCAAACATTTTATAGATTAGCCAAAGTATATACATATTTCATGGGGTACTGTATTAAATTTTACAACAAAATACCTTGTAACATATAAGAATTAAATGAAAGAAAATTTTAAACTTATGTAAAAGCACACTTTGTAAACAAGCATATAACAAATTAGATGATTATATTCAAGATAAGAATGCTTGCAAACATGATGGTCCTGCTCCATAGGAAAATCTAGGATGTAGTAGACATAGTCAAACTTGTTGATATGTGTATGTGTTAACATATTTAGATGTAGAATCAACAACAAGTACAATTTATCACATTTGTTTTGTTTAACCTCGCCGTGACTAACAAACAACAACCACCAACTAAAATTGCGGAAATAAAGATTTTATTTATCTGGGTGTACAAGACGTCTTCAAGATTTAATAGACGGCGCTGCAGAATCCCGTATGTTACAAGATTTTGCAGCGCCATTTTCTCTTACAAATTCCTCCCTGATTGAAGGTTCACCCAATTTTATTTTAACCTTAATAAGTATGCAAATCAAAAACACTAGTTCTCTTACCAATTTCTCGCCCAAGTTCTGGAGTGCCGTACATAAGTAGATCACACATGGATGTACTTTCTAGACACAGCCGCGCGAATGTGGGCGCGTATCTGTAAATAAATTACCAATTTTAACGAACTGCATAGTCAAGTTGCCTTTGTATGGAAAAAACCATGTGAGAAATTGATTTTTTCTCAAACATGCTTGGAAATGTGAGCATTATTTTGAAAACCTACTTCGAGATAAATCGAAATTGCTGTACTGGCCGATCAGCGGCCGGCAAAAGTTGTATGAAAATCCATATCTGTCATGTTTTGCGGCAAATTAATTACATAGTAAACTCATATCTATCGTGTAATTTAAAAATGTATACGATCTTTTATTCCAAAACATGGCAACCAAGGAGGTAATTTATCAAAGGTTTTATTTAAATTTCGAACTGGCTTGTAAATAGAAAGCTGTCCCTTTTAGTGGTGGTGGCAATATTTATGCCACCAACATTTTTATTTATTATTAAACTACCCACAATGATTCCATAAAACGCGATTTAATTTTTCTGACATAACAAATTGCATTTACCAGTAAAAGGTGGTGGCAATATTTATGCCACCAACTTTTTTATTTATTATTAAACTACCCACAATGATTCCATAAAACGCGATTTAATTTTTCTGACATAACAAATTGCATTTACCAGTAAAAGGGTTATTGAATTAACACCTATAAGCGGGAATCATTATTGTTGTTGGTTGTTCGACATTGATTTTGAAAAGTATGTGTATTTTAATTTTCACGCATTTTTTGAGAAAAGTACCATACAAGCCTTGGCCACAACTAGACATTGATGAACAAAGACTATTAAACCACTTGACTGCGCATACAGTGCCCCGACGCACGAAAACTATTAGTGTTTTTGCTCAGATGTTAGGCAGTCGCACTAGTAACCATTTTAGTTGTGGCCAATTGTTAGACCTGTGGGCATGCTAAGTTTTTACAAATCGTTTTAATTTTTATGCAATTTATAACGCATAAAAATGCCTTCATACCCGGTGAATTTGTATGGGAAACATTCCTAGACCTTTTGTTACAAAAATTATGGCATAACTTTTCATCGGAGAGTAAAGACTACGCAAAATATTTTTGATTTGAATCAGATGATGAGCCACTGCAGGGGTCTATATAAAATGGTGGTTAGGTGAACGAGCACACTGTGAGAAGCGCGCGTTGATGTCTTTTGGAAAAGTCTCTTTCTTTCATTAGGAAATACTTATATTTTTATCCCTTTCTTCCCCTTTGTATTTTTATCGTAAAAATCTGTGTTGTTACGTTTAATGATTGAAGTCGATTTATCGATGATCATAAAATTACAACTAATACAATTTTTAATCAATTCACATACTTACATTAAAAACGTAACTACTTTTAAACGACTTTAAAAATAGGAGGAGGGTCTCAGATTTTTCATCTTTGTGTTTGACATATTATGTTTTCATTTTAGATTTTCGAAGATTTCAGAATTAAAATAAAAGTGGAAAGATAAGGTTAATAGGGAAACTTTGTTTAAACAAGATATAGCGCTGTTTGTTTGGATTGAGTATTTTTATAATGTTAAAATCCATTTTATCGATATCGACTATTTTCCTTTAATCAAGTAGTACCACCACTAACCATAGGCTACCTATGCAACTTGACCTTGAACGGACCAATTGCAGCCGCGCGTTGTTCCTCGTCCCCCGGCCCGCTGTTACGTAGTGAGCCGCGTACTTAGAAGAAATCGGCCTATACGCTCTCTAGTGGTTATATACTCTATGTTGATGAAATAACGTATGTGTGCTTCGGCTACGCTTAGGCCCACATTTTCACGTTCGTATATCACTGTCTCTTTTGCTGGCCGCTACAGTTATGTACTATTTCTTCTGACTTACACCCTTTTATTTAAGGATTGTAAATCATTATATGCTTCCTCCCACTCTTGGCGCGCGGGAATCTGACTCTCGCTAACACCCATCCGTGGTCCTCTTAATGCCCGCTGCGCTCCACGGCCGCGGTGACTATCTCGAACAAATTTCGCAGCCCTGGCAGGCACTGCCTGTCTACTATGCTGACCGATCTTTGAGGCGGGCGTGGAACATAGCACGCCGTCGACCGGGCCTGGTTCTTATCGAGCGACGAGCCACCCAACGTAATGTATAAAATCACCAATTTTCAAAACTGTACCTGGGAGTCTTTAAGTCAAGATTGAATAGGTTACTTCTAGGCAGCGTGCTCCATCTTAGACGATCGGGTGAGATAGTGATCAAAAATGTATGCCAATCAATAGTAAAAACTTCCGGAAATTTTGCCGGATAAAACTAGCCAATTTATTAGACGATATGGAAAGAAATACTCACTTTTTCCTAATAGCTAGTTTGATATCTTCAGTGTGGTGCAACCGGCCCGCCAGCGCAGTTTCCAAGGATGTCAGCGCAGATTGATACCTCTCGTGCGCCATACTCAGTCTTTCTAGGATCTGGAAAATTATATCCGTTAGTTTTCGGAGAAATTTCGAATGGATTATGGGAAAATGGTTACGGAGGTGAGTAATTCTCCCGTCTGAATGCCAGTCACGGTGGCCTATCTTAACAGAAATTAGTCAAGTACAGGCGTATGTGCCGAAACACAAGTGCATTTTCAGTTCCTCTACTCTCGTAGTCCAGTGGGACGATAATCCGAAACAACTGGGGAGATCTGGCCCAGAACCAACACAAACATGGCTTACACTCCAGGCTGTTAACAACTCCGGCAGGCGTCGGCCCTTTCGGGCCCCTGTGCTGACTCTCCTTGAGGCGCGCGTGGAACACGAACGCGCCGTCGACACGGCCTGTCGTCAGAAGACGGACGGACGGCGAGCCACCCATAGCTCAACGTCCACAGGCCCGCACCAACGGTGGCCTCCGACGCCCGCGGCGTCTACCTCGGCGGCCGGGACGAGAGGTTCTCTCCCTCTCCCACTCCGCCACCTCCTTCGCTAGCATGACTGCTCCGCAGAAGGTGACGGCGTCCCATTCCGTCTCGCTCCGGACCATGGCTTGGACCAGGGCCGGACGCGAGAGGTCGCCGCCGATCGCCGCTTCGAGGACACGGCGGTGCTCCGCCCGCGCGGGGCACACCCCAACAGTGTGCTCCGGTCGATCCTCGCAGTCCATTGTGTCACCCTATGTTATGTTTTCTTCATCTATTTCTGTAACTTATCTGGTGCACATAACAAAGAGTATTCTATTCTAGTAAGTCATCCCCGTAGTTCCTACCTGTGCAGAGATAAGCCTGGCTAATCTATGCGGGGACAGCTGATGTAAGGCAGTGGACGCCACTCGTCGTCGCCACAGCGGACTGAGCACACAACATAGTTCCTACCTGTGCAGAGATAAGCCTGGCTAATCTATGCGGGGACAGCTGATGTAAGGCAGTGGACGCCACTCGTCGTCGCCGCAGCGGACTGAGCACACAACATAGTTCCTACCTGTGCAGAGATAAGCCTGGCTAATCTATGCGGGGACAGCTGATGTAAGGCAGTGGACGCCACTCGTCGTCGCCACAGCGGACTGAGCACACAACATAGTTCCTACCTGTGCAGAGATAAGCCTGGCTAATCTATGCGGGGACAGCTGATGTAAGGCAGTGGACGCCACTCGTCGTCGCCACAGCGGACTGAGCACACAACATAGTTCCTACCTGTGCAGAGATAAGCCTGGCTAATCTATGCGGGGACAGCTGATGTAAGGCAGTGGACGCCACTCGTCGTCGCCACAGCGGACTGAGCACACAACATAGTTCCTACCTGTGCAGAGATAAGCCTGGCTAATCTATGCGGGGACAGCTGATGTAAGGCAGTGGACGCCACTCGTCGTCGCCACAGCGGACTGAGCACACAACATAGTTCCTACCTGTGCAGAGATAAGCCTGGCTAATCTATGCGGGGACAGCTGATGTAAGGCAGTGGACGCCACTCGTCGTCGCCACAGCGGACTGAGCACACAACACGCTTCCTCTTCTTCTCCACCCACTAGCCGGAGTCTGAAACAAACAAGATAATTTAGACATGATTTTAGCAAGATCATCTACCTGTCCTTACCCCATGTTACTTGAGGTCGGCTCAACACGTTATTTTCCTCTATTCTGTCCCAACCATTACTGATATCACTGACTCGCTTTTTTTCGGACAAACCATCCTTCTTTTGTTTGGCCACTCCCTCAATTCACACACATTTAAATTCATAACTCTTTTAGCAAACAACATTAATTTGATACTACTGAATTCAGTCACAGATATCTTGAACACACCGTAAAAACTAAAACTGTTTCTGGAGGGAGGTTGACTGGTTGGAGCTATGGCGGCCATGGCTCACGCACAATGGTCCAACATCAGGATTAAGTGCGGAAACCAAACTCCGGTAGATAGGTAATGGATCACGCGGATGGACACACTCGTCCCCCGCTCCCCCGCGCACTCCGCTCCCCGCGCGCGTGCGCGAGTGCGGATGCAGACTATGGCGTGCACATAGATTATGCAAGGACATCAGCATGCAGAATTTTGGAACGAAGTTCCTTGCGAAGGGGGCTTCGCAACGCGCGATAAGGAACTTCGTTATACGGAAAAAATTAAGACCAAAAGTTGTAACGGCACTTTCGACACTTTTTGTTGTTTATGAATATCGAAAAGCCCGCCACACATTCCCAACCACTGCAACTCCTGAAAGCCAGAATCAACAGTGGCGACCACCAGAAAAACGCCGAGTTAAGGAAACCCGACGAGTCCCGGAGAAACGATTCAACTGTCTTGGATCCCGCAACGAAATTAATCAGAAGAGTACAGCGGAGGAGTAGGAAAAATAAATATAATTTCCACTTCCCTCCATATCAAGCAGGAGACAGATTAGAGCTAGGCCAATAGGCACCAAGGGACATATACAACTGGGTTAGGCCCAGTTGCCAAGCATCACGGATTATATATTATTAACATTTAAACTAATGGGTCCTAAATTGTGAGCTACTTTTGATTCCAGTAATAGGTATGGCAAAATCGCCTGAACGCACGGAAATTTGTTCTGGTTTCTACAAGGTCCGTATAGTAAACTACTCCAGATTTGACCTGAATACTATCTAACATAACATTACGTTCAGTCTGCCAAAGAATACACTCCCACAAGATGTGATGTGCGGATTGTTCGTATTCAAGGTCAGCTGTAGAGCATTGACATAAAGGTGAGGCCACAAGCCTAAAGGAAAATAATTTACTCTTAAAGTTGCCATGCCATGAATATCTAAAAGCAAAAAGATTTAGACAAATTTTAAAATCCTATTACTTTCGTTAGTCGAATTCTCAATCCAAAAGCCAAAGTCAAAGTCAGAAGTCCCAAGTCAGTATTCAAATTAGTTAGCCAAATTCAGAATCAAATTCTGAAGTCAAAGACAGAAGTCAAAGTCAGAAGTCAAAGCCAGAAGTCAAAGTCAGAAGTCAAAGTCAGAATCCAAAGTCAAGGAAATTCATAGGATATTAGATACTTATGTGTTTTTGTTGAGTGTATACAGGTTTTTTGTACATAATAAATAAAAGGAACTTCGTTCCATCCGGGTGTCCCTTGACCCCTCTCAAGTTTTTTTAAATGAGCTTTTCATTTGTTACGCAAGACGGAATAATAAAAAAAAATGTTACTTGTGCAGCAATCGGCGGAGCGACTCCAGCAGACTCCTGAGCACGGGGAAGGTGGCGCAGGGCGACAGGTCCACCTGGCGCGCCACCGACAGCAGCTGGCGCATGGCCTCGCTGGCGGGCCGCCCGCCCAGCTCCTGGCGACACGACGATTCCAGGGATTCTAGACATCTGGAAGGAATAGGACATTAATTTTATCGTGTGTAACGTTACATTTTACAGGGGGAGCCTGTAAAATGTGAGGTCACATATAGCACTCACCTACCTAGGAGGGGAATGCGTACTAAAAGGGAAAAGGACAAATAAATAGTATAAAGATTTAATGATTACAAAACTTAAGAACGGATGATGAAAGAAAAGGATGAGTGGACGTGAGATGGAAATGAAATCTTCGTTGAAGATCCGGAGGACTGGAGGGTCCGTTGAAGAACCGGAGGACCAGCAGGGTCCGTTGAAGAACCGGAGGACTGGAGGGTCGTCACTCTTCAATGGGCTGGAGAGGATGGGGCCGAGTAATGTCTTCCTCCCAGGCTCGTTCAGCCCAGGCATCAAGGTGTCCTTTAAAGGCGGCAAGGAGAGAGGCCGACTTATAAGGTTCGAGGAGGTAAACTTGGAAACGTCTTCCTCTAAGTCTACTCTCAATATAGGAGGGAGGGCGACTTTTCTGGTTCTCAGGAGGCAAACTGTCCTCTCAGTCACTCTTAAGGACTTTTTCCGAGTTGTTGCTTATCTCAGCTCCAAACGTAGACTGACCATTTCTTTACGACGGCTCTAAAATGAAGGCTGGCGTTTATTTTGAATTTGATATGAGTTTCTAGAATTTGATGGAAAAGAAAAAATGGACTTTTAAGAATGTCTGATAACAATTTCATATGCGACCTAAAACTCCTAGCTAATTTCAGAATACAAATAAAAAGAAAACTAGGACTGTCTAAATGACAATGTCATAAAACAAGAAATGTAAACAAAGCATTGAAGATAGCTAATTTGCAGAAAAACTTAGAAAATACAAGTTAAAAAGAATCTAGGAATCAAGTTATGGCTATGCAGCTATGTATTAATTTATCTAGGAAGTTTATAGAGAGCGTAAGTACAAAACAATAAGACACACACTACATTACCCCGAAAACCCCGGAAAAATTTTGAATGCAATGAAAAAATTTTTCTTGTTTAGTAATTCAAGAGAGCAACAATAGAAGAACAGTAACTAGGTAGTTAAAATTAAATTAAATGAGTATTTACAATGATACAGTAAGTAAAAAAAAATAATACTATATTACCCAAAACCCCAGAAAGTTAACAACTAGGAAAATTTAGAGGTTGAAAATAAAACCTTGCTCTTTCACACACCTTACATCAAACTAGGATACCTTTCACACTTCCTCAAACATACATCACCATCATACTTAGGGGATACGGTTCACATTCAATGACGCGTACTCCACAAGGGATTATTTTTAAGGTTTACGAAGGCTTATTTATTTTATTAGGTGTCGTAACCCGCACCTTTTTTAAAACCCATTAAATTAAAATAAAAATAGTTATAAGTTTTTCTGCTTAGAAAAGCAGTCCAAGGTTTATAGCATAAAGTGCTTAAGAAAAACCTTCAAGCTTAAGTCAAGGGTTCAAGGAGATTCAAGACTAAGGATACATAAGCCTTCGAGTTTCAAGTATTCAAGTAAGTTTAAAAAAAAAATATTATCTATATACACTAAGGCTTATTTTACGAGTTATAAAACCGCTCGACACAATGGCTTATTTTACGAGTTGTGTACCGCTCAACAAAAAAAAAAAATTATACAAGCCAAAAAGTTTTTGAAAAGGAGAAGTGATACCGTTCTTAATTCTAAAATGATTTTTACAAGAGTCAAACAAGTACCTAATATAATATATAAAATTAAAATAAGAATTTTGAATAAAAACAAGTAATAAGAAGACTATACTAAGATTTTTTTAAAAACATTGAGATAAGTACTAAAATTAAAACATGAGCATGTAAAAAAAAACAAAATAGACAAAATTAAACTTTAAAGTCTTTTAAATGCCATTTTCCCCTTAGACCGTTCTGATCTTCCAAAATGAATACAAGCGGTGACAATTTCTCAACCACTGTACTTTTAATATATTTAGGTGCTAACTTGGCACTAAAATAGTTGCCAGCGTTACTAAGAACGTAATTTTTACGCCAGACGGTATCCCCGATATTAAATTCTTTAAAACTACGCCTAGTGTTATAATGAGATGCGTTTTTTTTATGAGCCATGTATAGTGCAATCTGTACCTTATCAAAGATGACCGATAATAACCCTATGTTAGCGGCATAAATATCCCGAGGAAGAAAAATTATTTCGTCTAGATTCGGGCAACTAGAATAAAATGAACCACATGTTATGATTTCTCGGCCAAAGACCAGAAAAGATGGGGAGAAACCTGTCGCGACATTTACTGAGCTATTTAGTGCTAATTGAATTTTTTGTAACGGAGTATCCCATGTACGGTGATCATCACCGACTAACTGTGATAACGCCGTGATAATTGTTCTATTATAACGTTCAGTTGGATTTACTTGTGGGCAATATTTAGGTGAATAAAATATAAAAGGAACTTTATATTTATTTAAAAAATTTTGAAACTCATTAGATTGAAATTGTGAGCCGTTATCCATAATAATGGTTTGTGGTACACCATGAACCAAAAATACAAAGTTTTCAAGATGTTGAATAATATTAGTAGCTGTAGCGCGTTTAATAGGAAAAATAAGGCAGTATTTTGAAAACGAACACGTAATCACGAGAATATATTGATTACGCTGTCTCGTCATAGGCAAAGGACCCATAAGGTCCAATGATATATTTTGAAAAGGCCTCGAGCAAATTTTTGGATTACCCATGAGACCATAAGGTGAATGATTTGAATGTTTATAGGCAAGACATGTTTCGCAAGTAGAACACACTTTTGCCACTTCTCTAAACATGCCAGACCAGTAATATCTTAAGGAAAGCTTTTTATAAGTTTTAAAAATACCTATGTGAGGATTATTATTTACCAAGCCATGGCAAGATTTTATCAGGTCCAGCCTCTCAGAGGGAGGAGGAATTTCCTTCCATGAAAAATCTTCATTAAGATCATTGCTTGAGTTAGAATAACGATATAGCTTATTATCGCGGATTTTATAGTTTGGATAATCATCAGGGTTATCGCGACATTTAGTAAAAAGTTTATTAAAATGTTCCAATTGACACGCGTTGTCCCTAGACACAGGTGCAACACCATCAAGAATGAGTTTATTAGGACCCTTATAACGAGAAAGTAAGTCCGGGACTACATTATCCTTTCCTTTTTTATGCTTCAGAACAAAATCAAAACATGATAATCGAAGAGACCATCGAGCTAATCTCCCAGAAGGATTAGTCAGGTTCAAGAACCATTTCAGTGCGGCATGGTCAGTGTAAACTGTAAAGAGTTTTCCATTATCAAGATAACAACGCCAATGTTCAAGTGCAGCAATAACAGCTAATGTTTCGCGTTCAGTAGTAGAATAATTTTGTTCATGTTTACTAAGAGTTCTGCTCATATACGCTATAACCACTTCGACATCGTTTTGTTTTTGAGTCAACATGGCTCCTATACCATAATTAGAAGCGTCACAATGAACAGAGTAAGGAAGGTCAAAATCAGGACAAGCTAAAATCGGGGTCGAAGTCAAACATTCTTTTTATTTTTCAAAACTTAAATCTGCTTCCGGATTCCAAACAAATTTTTTTGGAGAATTTTTCCCAGCAGACGTCAATTTGCAGAGGGGTGCGGCAATGGAGCTGAAATTCGGGATGAAGCGACGGAACCAACTACATGTACCCAAGAATTGTCTAACTTCTTTTTTAGAAGTTGGAATAGGATAAGCTAAAATAGCCTCAATTTTACCAGGATCAGCTCGTAGTCCTTGCTCATCTACTACATAACCAAGGTATTTGAGTTCTTTACGAAAAAACTTACTTTTTTCAAAGTTAATAGTAAGACCAGCGTAAGAAAGCTTTTGGTGAACTTTAAGTAACAGAGAAATATGTTCCTCAAATGTGGAACTGATGATTATAATATCGTCTAAATAACAAAATACTTTATTATCGAACTCAGGAGTAAATAAGTGATCCATGAGTCTTTGTTGAGTCGCAGGACTGTTAGATAGACCGAAAGGCATTACCGTAAATCTAAATGAACCTCTGCCAGGGACATAAAAGCCAGTTTTATCCCTATCTTCTGGATGTAAAGGAATTTCCCAAAAAGCTTTAGCAATATCTATGCTAGATAGATACTTACAGCCTTTAAGATTATCAAGTATTTCAGAAATAAAAGGAAGGCTATAAGCGTCCTTGCGAGTAACTGAATTCAATTTCCTACTATCAACACAGAAACGCCATTCGCCATTTGACTTGGGCGTAATAAGGACAGGAGATAACCAAGGACTTTCGCACCTTTCGATAACTTTTAATTCGAGCATTTTATCGACTTCATCAATTAGAATCTTTTGCTTTTCAGGAGATAAGCGATAACAACGTTGTTTTATAGGTAAGGCATCACCTGTATTAATTCGATGGCAAATTAAATCAGTCAGACCTAGTTGACCTTTTTTTTCAAAGGAAATGTCTTTAAAACGTTCGATCAAATCCTTAGCAATATTTATTTGGTTATTTGAAAGGTGATCGAATGACATAATTTTATTCTCAATAGCACAGTTCGTCAAATCTCTACTATTAAGATTAAGTTCAAGCGAAAGTATTTTAGGACATAGTTCAAATTCTTTCCAGAAGTCCCAACCAAGAATCAAAGATGGGTATATCTCTGGAAAAACATAAGCTCTAATGACACGAGTTTGATTATTATAATTAAACGGTAAATTGAAATAACCGGAAGATGATGATTTTTGTTTGTTAGCGACTATGACTTGAGCTGATGACTTGAATAGTTTAAATCCTAGCTCTTGGATGACTTTATGAGAATTATTTCCTAAAATAGTAAAACAACTACCGCTATCCAAAAGACCGGAAAAACTTATGTTATTAATAAATACGTTAATAAAAGGTCTATTACAGTCCCTTTCTTTATCATAAATTGCAGAAGTCGTTTTATAACAGAACATAAAATTTCGAACAGTGTCTAACCACTGATTCCAATCACTAAGATTAAATTTTGCAGATTTAGAACTACTCAAGTCGTTATTTAGTTTTTTTGATTGAGAAACCGGAGTACATTTAGGGCAATTTGAAATTTTCACGCCTTTCAGACCACACTTGAAGCAGATCAAGTATCTTGGTTGAGTACACGCTTTTAGATTATGACCTGTAACTCGGCAACGCCAACAAAAATTTTCTTTGTGTTTATTTTCAGTTTGGGAGGTAGAAGGCAGTTGCTTATTCTGTATCGCGTTAGAGTGATTATTGTTAGAATTATTTTTAGACGAATCCGGACGATAAGCAAACTCCGCAGCGCAAGATGGAGTATATGAATACTCTGGTTCACGAAAGTTTAGGTCCCTTTCTGAAATCTTTTCATAGCTCTGACAGGTCGAGATTAGTGAGTCAATTGAATTAATGTCTTTTAACGCGACGAAAACCGAATAGCACGGTTTTATATTACGGAGAAGAATTTCTAATTGATCGTTTTCTGATAGTTTCTTAGAAAGACGATTGAACATGCCGAACATAATAGACACATAAATAATAATAGTCTCCGTTGTCCCTTGAGTGCGATTCCTAATAGCCTCTAGTAATTTGTAGTCGTAGTCCTGAATACCAAAATCTTTAATAAGCAAAATGTGAATCTGATTCCAAGTCAACGAAGGATTCCGACTATGCTGAAACCTAAACCAATGCAGTGCATCACCGACAAAAATCTCAAAAGCATGTTTAACCAGAGTAACTTCCGAGATATTCCTAGAAATCTTAAACTCTTCTAACTTCTGCAGAAACGACCTAGGGCAAGTTTTACCATCATAAGAGAACCTTTTAAAATCCTCTACGTAATTGCACGACGAGTAACAATTCTGTCCCATCGAGGAAGACTGCGGCATACCCCAAACTGCAGCGGGGTAAGGAACCTGTTGAGACGTAGCGAGGACCTCAGTATGTTCAGATATTTGAGGGCTGAAAAGAGGGACAGCCTGACTCTGAGTAGGAAGGTTGGGTTGATTCTTGACAGCAAGGTCAGGTTGGTTCAGAGTGGGAGGATAATGTATTTCCTCCGACACATCTTCCTCAGTTTCGATATTCTGTTCCCAACCTAAAGCTTCAAAGCGTTTTTGTATTAAAAAGAATCGAGATCTAACATTTGAGCATAACTCGATTAACGGTGGAGCAGCAGTGATACGTTCTAGACGATAGTAAAGATGATTCATAAACGACTCAATTTTTTTTAAACTACTACGATCCCCAGATGATTCAATGTGCGAAATTTTACCGTCGATATAATTGAGAGTAGACTCCGTCTGAGATAGATCAAGGTGAACCGGTATAGGGGAGGACTTTATGTCTTCCGGTAGGACATGGCTAAGTTTAGTCATCTGGTCCCTAAGGTTCGTCAAATTTTCAGCTGGTTTTTCAGCTCTAATAGTCACCTCATATTCGAGTTCTGGTTTGTTTAAGTACGAGTATTTTATTAGCTTATCCATGTTTAGATTAAAAAGGTATTACCAACTTTAATAATAGTACCGATATTTGTCACCACAAATAAACAACCATGGAACTTTATAAAGCCATGCTTGGAACACTATGTCCGTTACCTAGCAACGAATGATGTCAAATAACAAGTCAAACGAAAATTATTTTTTCCGTAATTTATTTGAAGTAAGGAATTTGATAACAAGTAAGCTTAAAAGGTTTTGGTGTTATTTAATAAGAGTATCACCAAAACTATCATAGCTCTTAGGATCATGTAAACTCCCGTATCACAGATTTATAATCTAGGATCAAGTAATTTTTACGAAAACTTCATAAAGATTGCACTAGTGGTAATGAATCGAACGATGATGAAGTAACGTTTAAAGTGTAAGTTTCAGAATATAAATGATGAAGCATTTGTAATGGGTGTAACGTAGTTGTTTAGGTATGTATAAACGTCTACAGGATACTCTCCTGTGTCTGTCGTAAAGTAACCAATCTCCAACCTTGGTAGCGCCCACGAATGGATATAGAAACGCATCCAAGAGGCCGAAAGGGTGCCAATTATCTCATGATAACGGATTGTATGTGGGGGTGAAGAATACCTTTGTGATAGAATATATAGATTGTATATACTTAATATTTTGGTAAAGAGTTAAGTTTAAGGAGTAAACGACATACGGGATATTGTCCAATAGCCGTCGTAGAGTAACCAATCCCTTACTTGGTAAAGCCCAAAAGTGGTGATGGCCACTAGTTGGTTTTAAAAACTACATCCAAGCAGTGAAAGGGTACCAATTACCAGTGGGTAATGGAATGTGTGTGGGGGTGTAGTATAAGATGATGTAAAGTTTGTAAGAGGAGTAAGGGTTGAGATGGATGAGGATGTATGATGGAAATAGTTACCAAATATAATCGCCTTGTGGAAGTTTGTTTTTTGAATTTTGAAAAAACTTGCAGAATGTCTGAAAATGATTTAAGGGGTGAGTTAGTAAAAACTGGGCGCCAATCTGTAACGCTACATTTTACAGGGGGAGCCTGTAAAATGTGAGGTCACATATAGCACTCACCTACCTAGGAGGGGAATGCGTACTAAAAGGGAAAAGGACAAATAAATAGTATAAAGATTTAATGATTACAAAACTTAAGAACGGATGATGAAAGAAAAGGATGAGTGGACGTGAGATGGAAATGAAATCTTCGTTGAAGATCCGGAGGACTGGAGGGTCCGTTGAAGAACCGGAGGACCAGCAGGGTCCGTTGAAGAACCGGAGGACTGGAGGGTCGTCACTCTTCAATGGGCTGGAGAGGATGGGCCGAGTAATGTCTTCCTCCCAGGCTCGTTCAGCCCAGGCATCAAGGTGTCCTTTAAAGGCGGCAAGGAGAGAGGCCGACTTATAAGGTTCGAGGAGGTAAACTTGGAAACGTCTTCCTCTAAGTCTACTCTCAATATAGGAGGGAGGGCGACTTTTCTGGTTCTCAGGAGGCAAACTGTCCTCTCAGTCACTCTTAAGGACTTTTTCCTAGTTGTTGCTTATCTCAGCTCCAAACGTAGACTGACCATTTCTTTACGACGGCTCTAAAATGAAGGCTGGCGTTTATTTTGAATTTGATATGAGTTTCTAGAATTTGATGGAAAAGAAAAAATGGACTTTTAAGAATGTCTGATAACAATTTCATATGCGACCTAAAACTCCTAGCTAATTTCAGAATACAAATAAAAAGAAAACTAGGACTGTCTAAATGACAATGTCATAAAACAAGAAATGTAAACAAAGCATTGAAGATAGCTAATTTGCAGAAAAACTTAGAAAATACAAGTTAAAAAGAATCTAGGAATCAAGTTATGGCTATGCAGCTATGTATTAATTTATCTAGGAAGTTTATAGAGAGCGTAAGTACAAAACAATAAGACACACACTACACGTGCCAAATTAACTTACAGTCCAATTGCGGCCTCCCACAGCGGGGCAGCTCAGACCAGAGTCCGTAGTATCGGGCTTAGTTTAATACTCCGTATTACTTAACCACTAAGAAAGGACTTCGGGCTTAGAGATTAGCTCCCATGGCTCGGGTCGCGGGTAGCCGACGGCTGCAAGCCGCACTGGAGCGGTGAGGCAGCCCGTGTGATCACAATGATTATGACGTTGATGTTCCTTTCGAAAACAAGCCGTGCGTACGAGTCAGAAACCAGCGGCCAAGTGCGAGTCGGGCTCGCGCACCGAGGGCCTACCCCCCTTTTTTTCTCCTGAAACCCTTTTTTTTTCTTATGTTTTTATCTCATAACTCCGTCAGTTATGAACCTATTTGAAAAATTGTTTTATTTGAAAGGATATACTTGCAGATTGGTCCCATTTAAATGATCGGTTACGAACTTTGGATTTTAAATCGAAATAGCTGGAATTCGTTTACTTGGTTACTATGGATGATGGTTTTCTGTCATCCAAGTAATCGAAATTGCGTATTTAAAAAAAAAAAAAAAAAAAAAATTCATTTATTTCAGGTAAGACCCTGCAGACAACATACACTTTATAAATTTGCAGCCAATCACATTCACATTCATAAAATACAACAGTCATAATGGTAATGTAATAATAAATTACGAAAATTAAATTCTAGTCTCATTAATAACAGTTTAATAATAGTTTAGTCTCTTATATGCGACACTATATGTAACTTGTCTGTCACAACAGTGCCGCATATAAGGACAGTCCAGTCTATTCGCTATCATTTTCAGAACGGTGTTGGAGCTGGCCCGCACTCTACGCACAAGTGATGCGCAGCGCTTCCGCATGGTCGCATAGAAACAGTCTGTGCGTGCCAATGCGAACATACCTGAAGCGCTGCAATAGCGGGGCAGCCCCAAAACCACCCTGAAAGCGTTATTAAATTGGACACGAAGGGTACTGTATTGTTTCTGCGTGTAATTAGCCCACAGGCTGCAGGTGTACATAGACGTGCAATATGCTCGGAAAAGAGTTATTTTCACGTCATCCGAGCACCGCGCGAACCTGCGGGCCAACATGTTGGCTCTCTTAGATACAGCCCTTCGTTCCCGTTCCATGTCAGCATGATCTCCGAGGTCAGCCGTGACTATATGCCCTAGATATTTAAACTGATGAACCCTCTCTAAGGGTAGTACATTGTTAAGACGGACATGTGGCAGTTTGTCCGGGCATCTCGCCCCGCCGGCCTCAAATACCGTGAACTGACTTTTCCTAATATTAAATACAAGTCCATGTTTAACAGCGTAACCCTCACATGTCGCCATCAACCTCCTCAGGCCACAGATTGACGCGCTCAGCAGAACCATGTCGTGCGCATAGCTTAGGTTATTGACACATGTGTCATCTACATGGCAGCCGACATGCTGACTGCTCAGCGCGACGATCAGCGCATCCATATAAAGGTTGAATAGCGTTGGAGAGGTCAGTCCGCCCTGTCTTACACCGCATTCCAAGCGATATGGCTCCGACATTGCCCCCGCCCATCTGACGCTGTTGACTTGGTTCATATACCAGTATTTGAGTATGGTAACCAGTTCTTGTGGCAGGTCGGTAAACTCAAGTTTTTACCGACTTCATTCCCACAACAGATCATACGCCACCAGATCAAAAGCCCTGGACAGGTCGAAGAAGCATGCATATACCGGGGTTTTACGGTCATTATAGTATCTGACGGTATGCTTAAGACACAGTATGGCACTTTCCGTCGATAAATGCGGTCTAAATCCGAACTGGTTATCGTGCAGAGATATATATTTACTCAACTGTGTATTAAGCAAACCGTCTAACACCTTCGCTATGACCGTAGCCAGAGAAATGGGCCGGTAGTTGGTTTTATCAGCTATGTCACCGGTTTTATCTTTGACTACTGGTACAACCACTGTTTTCATGAGATCCGGCGGAAGGTAAGAGTGGCTCACACATAGCGAGTAGAACATTGCTAATACTCTTTTTATATGTGGGCCAGCGTGACACAGGTGCTCAATGGATAGAGAATCATGACCTGGACTCTTGCCTTTCGTTATGTTTCTAATGGTTACGGCTACATCTTTGGCCGTGAACCTGACCCCAACGTTCCCTTCAGGCATCTTACCATTGAACACCTCACACGCCGGGCCCAAAGGCGACCGTACAGAGAATAGGGAATATGCATGCGATTTTTTTATTTGCAAAATAAAAACTTATTAGCTCTAGTAAACAATCATGAAATTATTTTTTAAATACCTTAATCATTTATTAAGTTATAAAGCTTCAAAGACTACAGTTAGAAAGAGAAGTCCGATACGTAATGTGACGTCAAATTACACGACGACTATACAGCCGCCATAGAAAACAGCGTTTTCGCGAGAGGGACAGATATATTTGTTTAAAATAATTGTATCTCGTTCGATTTTCGAGCAATTTAGATTCTAATTTCACAGTTAGTATTATATTTTCCAATACTTTTAGATAAACTGTTCAGATCATAAATACTTTTTTCATGCATATTCCCTATTGACGCTTAAAGATTTCAGCAATGCCCTGACAATTATTCACCCCCTCGACGCTCACCGGAAGACCAGGTATGGCATTAACTTTATTTGTGTTCTTCCAGAAGCCTCAAAAATCACCCGCAGAGTGCTTTTTAGCAAGATCATCCATTTTAATCTGGTCTTCGTGATCTTGACACCATTTTAGTCGTGCTTTGAACTCATTTCTGCTAGTACACATATCAAAATACATTAAGCCAGATTTAGGTTTACCGCAAGACACCCACTGCGTAAACTTCATTCTAGCCTTTCGGTGAGCCTCGCTGACGTGTTTATTCCGCTCACTATGCGTGGCCCACTCCTATTCCTCCTAGCAGCCCCTCGACCCGCCAAGGACGCGTCACGACACGACACGGCAGCTACAATGTCCGAGTACATCGCGTCAAGAATACGTTTATGACAGGGGTCATTACAGTAAGAATCCGCACAATTAAGACACTCGATAGGAAAGTCAATTAAACCTAAACGTTTATGACACTCTGTGGTATAATTCGCAATCTGTTCTTTATTTCGATTGCCCCACGATGCATTGATATCGTTCAATGGCACTTTATTAGGTAACTTGGGTGTAAGTAAATGTAGGTCACATTCAATTATTAAGGGAAAATGATCAGACCACAGTGTATCATAATTGACATAAACATTAGTGACAGATCGTTTCGCCGATTGCGTAACTAAACAATGATCTAGCCAGCTGTACGTACCGTGAGCGTCACTAATGAACGTATATGTGCCCGAATCCACACCGAGAAAGTCGACATCAATACATGACCAATATTGTTCCTCACAGAAACTAATAAGCTCATTATAAAATAACTCATATAGGTCAGCATTATAATCAGCCAACATAAAAACCGATTGAATATTGTGTTCGTCTATAATAGCACTTGCCGCACTCAAGCAATCCGTAAAATCCGATAAGTTATCCGCACAGTTAGTAGGATTATAAATGCTCAACACAAGCACAGATCTATCTCTTGTTATCACTTTTAATGCACTAATGCGCGCGTTATCACACTGCACTACAGACACTTGCTGGAAAACACTGCTTCGCCATAATATGGCGACGCCGCCATATGGTCTCCCGCGCAGTATGCCGGCGGACGTGTCCACCGCCGACGTACCTGTGTATCCGAAGCCGCCGTCGATCGTGCCTATAGATACGCTATGTCGTCTGGCAGTAACCATGTTTCTTGCAGTGCAATTAGGTCACAAGTACGGCACAACTCCCGAACACTATCTACTGATCGCTTGATGTTCTTACAGTTGAAGCTTGCAAGACGGTAACATTGCCTATCCATTACGATTTTGCTTAATGCCGTTCACAGAAGATCTGTTCGTATTTCTAAAATTCATAGAGCGTCTAAATATGACCCCAGTAGGCCTTAGATTTTCGTCTAGGTATAATGACACTTTAGAATTGGATACAAAGAATTTGTAAGCATTATGGCCCTTGTCTTTTTTCATTTTAAGTTTCTCAAGACAAACAGTTTCCTGTGTCTTTCGGTAAATGTATGAAATAATATCGTCCTCCGTTGTGTCACTGTGAATATTCGTAATGAGTATCGGAATTTTCTTATCAGCTGCTTTAAAATTACAATTTACGTCGCACGCAATTCCTGACTTGCCCGCAAAACGGTAATTCGCCCGCCTTTTTTAAGAGACTTGTTGCCATTCTTCGTCCTTATTATATAGTTTGGGTAAGATATCATCCGCACCCGCCATTTGTTGACTCGTTAATAAGGCCGTGTTCTCAGTGTTGATCAGCTGACTCGTTACTTGCGCCAGCGGAGATGCCAGTCCCGATTGTTCGCGCGCATGACTAATCAGTGGCTTTGACGTCACCGCAGAGCTCGGCGCTTCGTCGACACTATCGCAACCGGTTCCAACCGTTGTTGTTGCGTCACCTTCAAATTCAAATTATCATTTTTTCGCTGTTGTCTCTCATCTACCTGCATAATTTTTCTGTAACAAGGCGAAGTTTTCTTATTGCTATCACTGCTCAAGCCACTATTGTTGATAATGCACTCCTCATTCATCGAAGAATTATGCACATTAGAGAGTCCCATGGGGCCACTGTCTAGCAACCATGCCCCTCGTTTTGGGTTAACTTTAAATGCCGAAGTCGGTGGTAATGAGTCACGCTGCATTTTACACAATACATCTTTCAGCTCAGTCGTCTAAAGTAGCATACGTGGTCTTCATCTCGTTAATTGTACTTTGCATTCGTACTATGTCCTTAAGAACTTTCGTGCAGTCTAGGTGATCAAAAGTGATCGGAGGTAATTTTTCCAGCTGTCGGGCTACAAACACTGGAATCTCGGTGGGTTCTGCAGATTTGAACAGCTTGATTATATCTGCCACATTTCGTTCTTCCTTGACTTTGTTTTTTCGGACGACCTTCCGTAAATCCGTTGGGATTCGTAATTCGAACTAAGGTTTCTTCGTCAATCACAGACACCTTGTTTTGGATGTACGATAACATCTCGTCTATGACAATATTGAGCTTACTGTACAGCTGCCAGACCTGGACTTTCACAGAAAAAGCTAAACATAAAATATTGAGGCTCGAATTTCCTTTATAGCCCGCTGCTGTGGAAGTTCGTAATTTTTTTGTAGATAGTACTCACAAATAGAAATCTTTTTACAAAGTTTCAATATGCGGAGAATCACGATTTACGAGATAAAATTCATTAAAGTTTCAATAACAATTGGAAAATAGTACGCCATTTGCAAATTTTTAGGTTAAATAAATTGTCAGAGTGGAGACGTCAAAAATGACATTTCACGTTCCGTTGACGTTAGACGTGTTTTTTATTCAATTTTATGTCTTGTTTTTTAAAGTATGTAATTATTTTATAGTAAGTATATATTCACATACTTTAAGTATGTAATAAATGTGAACCAAGCGAAGAGCCATTGGATGCTAGAGCGAGCGAAGCGAGCTCTGGACTTGTGGGCACCCCGACTCGGACAGGTTAGGTTAGAAGGGGATGGCGGGGTCTATTCGACCCCGCCATCCCCTTCGTGTTTTTTTTATAAACCACTCAGAATTAGGAGCCCCGCGGAGCGGGTTTCCTACTTCTGAGTGAATTTAAAACGTTTTGAGGTTAGGTTACTATAATTAGTTTTTCTCAAGAACGGTTTGTCGTTTACATGGGAGTGGTGCGAGGGCACAGGGGGCACCTCCCCTTCCTCCTTCCTCCTCCTGCTAAACAATACTCAATTTTACCTCTTTTTCTAACTCAAATGCTATTCTAACCTCAAAACTTTAACCATGGATATCTCCATAACCATGAGGCTCCGGGCGGTGGGGGTGGCGCAGGGGGCACCCCCTCCCCCCACCTACCCTCTCTACCCCCTCCCGACCCTTAAATCAGCGGGCTATAATGTAAATTTTAACCAATATTGACCACCCAAAGAGCCATGGAACGAAGCAACTTAAATATAAGAAAAATACAAAAAATAAGAAGCGAAATCATAAGACAAATAACAAAAGTAACTGATGCACTTACACACGCACTGAGACTAAAGTGGAACTGGGCTGGTCATGTCTCCAGATACACAGACAGACGGTGGACCATTGAAACTACGCGTTGGAAAAGACCATTACTGGGGAAAAGAAAGGCAGGATGACCAATAAAACGGTGGGCTGACGACATCAGGAAGGTTGCAGGAAAATTTTGGATGATGCGGGCTAAGGACAGAAAGGCGTGGAAAGATTTGGAGGAGGCCTTTACCCAAACTGGGGTCCATATCCAAAAACCAACTGAAAACTAACACAATTACTAACAACTAAGATTAAGTTAAATACTAACAACAACTAACAACATTGTAAATGAAATATGATTAAGGTTATGGAATAAATGGCATAGTTCTTCTATAATAAACGATTATCAGTCCACTAAGCCACTCAAACCCATAGCGTTTCATTTTTTGTTTCCATATTCTGCAATAGTACTGCTCCAACCGGGGATTGTCCTTGGGAATACTTTCAGTGCATTCACGGATAATCGCCGGTTGGTGCCCCATTACATTTGAAATGTCCAACGGGGCCTCTGCGAGTTGGTTTCGGCCCCTCGTACGCCTACCAAAGGACCGGGTCTCCAGGGACCCGAGAAAGTAAAAAAATGAAAAAAATAATGACAATATTACACTTGCCGCACTTAACAACGTTCGTCATTTTTATACGATTTACGCTAGCGACCGTCACGGATGGCTGCGCGGACGCGACTGATTTTGCTTTTCTACGATTTTGCAGTGGTGTTTATTAGGTGTGGGGTACCACTAAAAAGTGAAAAATAACTTTAATTTTGCAGTGGTGTTTATTAGGTGTGGGGTACCACTAAAAAGTGAAAAATAACTTTAATTTTGCAGTGGTGTTTATTAGGTGTGGGGTACCACTAAAAAGTGAAAAATAACTTTAATTTTGCAGTGGTGTTTATTAGGTGTGGGGTACCACTAAAAAGTGAAAAATAACTTTAATTTTGCAGTGGTGTTTATTAGGTGTGGGGTACCACTAAAAAGTGAAAAATAACTTTAATTTTGCAGTGGTGTTTATTAGGTGTGGGGTACCACTAAAAAGTGAAAAATAACTTTAATTTTGCAGTGGTGTTTATTAGGTGTGGGGTACCACTAAAAAGTGAAAAATACTTTAATTTTGCAGTGGTGTTTATTAGGTGTGGGGTACCACTAAAAAGTGAAAAATAACTTTAATTTTGCAGTGGTGTTTATTAGGTGTGGGGTACCACTAAAAAGTGAAAAATAACTTTAATTTTGCAGTGGTGTTTATTAGGTGTGGGGTACCACTAAAAAGTGAAAAATAACTTTAATTTTGCAGTGGTGTTTATTAGGTGTGGGGTACCACTAAAAAGTGAAAAATAACTTTAATTTTGCAGTGGTGTTTATTAGGTGTGGGGTACCACTAAAAAGTGAAAAATAACTTTAATTTTGCAGTGGTGTTTATTAGGTGTGGGGTACCACTAAAAAGTGAAAAATACTTTAATTTTGCAGTGGTGTTTATTAGGTGTGGGGTACCACTAAAAAGTGAAAAATAACTTTAATTTTGCAGTGGTGTTTATTAGGTGTGGGGTACCACTAAAAAGTGAAAAATAACTTTAATTTTGCAGTGGTGTTTATTAGGTGTGGGGTACCACTAAAAAGTGAAAAATAACTTTAATTTTGCAGTGGTGTTTATTAGGTGTGGGGTACCACTAAAAAGTGAAAAATAACTTTAATTTTGCAGTGGTGTTTATTAGGTGTGGGGTACCACTAAAAAGTGAAAAATAACTTTAATTTTGCAGTGGTGTTTATTAGGTGTGGGGTACCACTAAAAAGTGAAAAATAACTTTAATTTTGCAGTGGTGTTTATTAGGTGTGGGGTACCACTAAAAAGTGAAAAATAACTTTAATTTTGCAGTGGTGTTTATTAGGTGTGGGGTACCACTAAAAAGTGAAAAATAACTTTAATTTTGCAGTGGTGTTTATTAGGTGTGGGGTACCACTAAAAAGTGAAAAATAACTTTAATTTTGCAGTGGTGTTTATTAGGTGTGGGGTACCACTAAAAAGTGAAAAATAACTTTAATTTCGGAAGTCGGTGTCAAAATATAAAGAATGTAACAAAAACACTGACTGCCGACCATAGATACCCCACACGTATGGTGATGATGAAAAAAAAAATCAGTTCTAAGTATGGGGACCCCCAAAATTTTTTTGTCATTTGGCTACGGAACCCTAAAAAGTAAAGTCGAAAGACTACGTTCGTCTCACGGAATTTCGAATCAGACAACAGTACGTTTGCGGCCAGCTTAAAACTTGTACACAAGAGTTCCTTGAATGGGGAAAGGTGTGATTTCAAGTTTGTATATTCTTCATGATTCCGGTGGGAAATCTCACGGTGCACTCGACCTGTGGCGAAAAAGAAAACTTTAACGAGCAATGCTATGAGACATACCTCTGCAACGTTCCGAAGTACGTGTCCTTGAGGCAATCCACGAACTTCGCTAGCTTCAAACTGATCTTCTGACTCAGTTTGGAAAGAACTGAAACAAAAAAACTGTTATTAAAAACGAAAACAAAAGTGTTTTGTCACACATGGATGATTTGCCGTTATTTTTGACACTTTAAGTATAACAATTGGCACTGAATGTTTAACCAATTTAACCGAGAAGCCGATTAACCGGAAACATATATGTATGACTAGATTAATATTACAGAAGATTGTTTTTGTTTTCAACCTCTATTCAAAAAGCAGGATCCTCCATCTGGAGGATAACTTACTACCCGATGGTGTTGATGCAAATCACATAGAGAAATCTGATTGCGTTATTCAGGCTTATAAGCGGAAACCTACCGCAACGCATGGGAGGCTACGCACGTGTGTGAGGCTTTGCCTTGCATGAAAATGTATGAAACTGTTTCCACTGCAACCCACAGACACGCTACGCACCAATTGACGTCATTGGCACACGCGTGGCTTGCTCCAATATGTCACCCACCTAGCTCAACGCTGGCATTGCCATGCACGCTGTGCACGCGCTACACGCTATATGTACACGAATATTAACGACTATATCAAAACCCCTCTAGCGGTGGAGAGAGAGAACATATATATGTAGTGATGTTACCTGTCTGCTGCACATCCAGGGACGCCTGCTTGATGGATATATTAACACTGTTGGTGCAGGTGGTGGCACTGCCGCTGCTGAGCAGCTGACTGTGCCAGCTCCCTCTAGCGGTGGAGAGAGAGAACATCTCCGACTCGTTCTCTACTCGAATGTTGTTGAACTGCGGGGAGTCTTCGTCGGGGGGCACGGAGACCTGGAACGGGAAAATGAGGCGTAAATACATGTCATAAAAAGCGTTTTAGCAAAACGTATGTATGCACGTTTGGTAACACACGGCCTCCTCGCCGTCTAGCAGTAAGAACCCTCACCTTGACCTTCCCATAGGAGTCGGCGAAGCTCTCATCATTGGTCCGGATGATCTCGTAGTCGTCCAAGTTGTAGGTGTCCAGACACACGGCCTCCTCGCCGTCTAGCAGTAAGAACCCTCACCTTGACCTTCCCATAGGAGTCGGCGAAGCTCTCATCATTGGTCCGGATGATCTCGTAGTCGTCCAAGTTGTAGGTGTCCAGACACACGGCCTCCTCGCCGTCTAGCAGTAAGAACCCTCACCTTGACCTTCCCATAGGAGTCGGCGAAGCTCTCATCATTGGTCCGGATGATCTCGTAGTCGTCCAAGTTGTAGGTGTCCAGACACACGGCCTCCTCGCCGTCTAGCAGTAAGAACCCTCACCTTGACCTTCCCATAGGAGTCGGCGAAGCTCTCATCATTGGTCCGGATGATCTCGTAGTCGTCCAAGTTGTAGGTGTCCAGACACACGGCCTCCTCGCCGTCTAGCAGTAAGAACCCTCACCTTGACCTTCCCATAGGAGTCGGCGAAGCTCTCATCATTGGTCCGGATGATCTCGTAGTCGTCCAAGTTGTAGGTGTCCAGACACACGGCCTCCTCGCCGTCTAGCAGTAAGAACCCTCACCTTGACCTTCCCATAGGAGTCGGCGAAGCTCTCATCATTGGTCCGGATGATCTCGTAGTCGTCCAAGTTGTAGGTGTCCAGACACACGGCCTCCTCGCCGTCTAGCAGTAAGAACCCTCACCTTGACCTTCCCATAGGAGTCGGCGAAGCTCTCATCATTGGTCCGGATGATCTCGTAGTCGTCCAAGTTGTAGGTGTCCAGACACACGGCCTCCTCGCCGTCTAGCAGTAAGAACCCTCACCTTGACCTTCCCATAGGAGTCGGCGAAGCTCTCATCATTGGTCCGGATGATCTCGTAGTCGTCCAAGTTGTAGGTGTCCAGACACACGGCCTCCTCGCCGTCTAGCAGTAAGAACCCTCACCTTGACCTTCCCATAGGAGTCGGCGAAGCTCTCATCATTGGTCCGGATGATCTCGTAGTCGTCCAAGTTGTAGGTGTCCAGACACACGGCCTCCTCGCCGTCGGAGGGCAGGTCGGAGGGCGCGGTGCGCAGGCGCAGGGAGAGAGCGTCCGGCGAGCTGCGCGAGCGGGAGGACGAGTAGAACGTGGAGTTGGACACTATGAAGCGCGGGTCCTGGTGCCACGGGAGATCTGAGGAGAGGAAGTGCGTAATATGTTCAATCTCATATATAACAAAAACCGTTTTTAGCGTTCAAAATCAACAACTTGAACTATGCCGAATTTCATACTCATCCGTCCACTTTATTTTCGTACAAATTTTTTGCTTCACGTACTATTTTATAGATAGATAATCAAAGCCTTTCAATCTCACGGACATCATTATGGTCTTCTGATTAAAGGAGTTCGTAGAGGATGGTGGAAGGCTAATAAGGTGTCTAGTGTCATCTTTGCTGACCTCTACACAGCTAACGACACCATAAACATTAAAAGACTACCTGACAATGTATACATCATGAAAAATTATCAAAGCTTTGTGCGCATTTTGAGCGAATTCCTGCACAATCACTACTTCCAGGTATGCTTCCAGTTCATCAAGAGTAAATAGAGGTGGCAAAAGAACGGTCTTCCTCAGGGCAGTGTGTTAGCGCCAATGCTTTTTAATATTTAAATGAATGACCAGCCCAATACCCAACACACGGAGCGGTTCTTATACGTTAGGGCGTAGTCATATAGAATGACTACGCCCTAACGACTCAAGCAGCAACTTTTTTTTTTTTTTCAAAATGTTACATGAACTAACAACTGCACTCAATATGCTAAGCGATTATGATGGGCGCAATGCTCTACGGCCGAACCCGTTCAAGCCGCAGTCGTGTGCCTTCCATATCCGCAACAGGCACGCGAGCTAGACGCTGAACACCATATGGCATGCCAACCTCATGGCCATATCTATTAGTATGGACATTAGCTTTAGAAACGCAAAACAAATAAATCAAATATTGTGGTATACGCCGTACGTCTACATACCCAATACTAGTCGATACGCGTTTACGTGGTACGGACGGTCCTGTTCCGTCCGTACGTCCTGTTACATCTTTACGCGTCCAGCCAAATACATTTTCGAAAAACCTGTTCTAGTATTTACGTCTCACCTCTAGTAACGCGTCGGAGTAGATTAACGTCCAACATCCATCTAGCGACCAACGCAGAATGAAGCACGTCAACGTGTGAACAGCACCACGAGCGTGTGCCGGGCGCGCTCGGACAACGTGTCCTGGAGCCTGCATAAAGGAACGTCACTCACCGTCGACACTCCAGTCCATGTTGTTGACTTCTGCGCGCATCTCCTCCAGCACTTCTTGCATGATCTTCAGTAGCTCGCGCTTCTTGTCGCCTTCTGAGAACTTCTCGTTTATGGTCTATGAAATATAAAGTACGAATTAGTTATCCCTTCCTTCAAAAGCAAGTTTATCAATAATACTGGTAGAGAATGCCCAAGGCATTAAGTCCGCCTTTGTACCTCTTTGTGTGGGAAGTATAAATAAATAAATACAAAAATCTACGTTCTACCCTCGTTATGTCTTAAATTGCGCTTAACCGTACATGTAAGAACTCAGAGATCATTGAGGAGAGAACATTTAATCACTTAATTTGCTTTTTGGTGGGATGAATCACATGCCTTACATGTTTTGGTTAAAGGACATGTAATTTTCCCTTACAACGTTTAAGAGAAGTGGTAGTTAAATAAAAGGGGCCTGTCTTAAAAAGAGGACAAAGTCCCAGCAGTGGGAGCATTCATCATCTGCCTAGTCTTTTCCCAACTATATAGGGGTCGCCTTCCAGTCAAACCGGATTTAGCTTAATACCAATATCTTACGTAGAGCGGCTGTCTACCAGACCTCCACACCACATTAATAGGGTAACACGGTATTTCTTTACGGCAAGACTTCAGTCAGATCTACTGGCTTCTGACAATCCGTAACGACTGCCAAAAATCTACAAATGGCCGCCAGGACCAACGGCTTAACGTGTTTTCCGAGGCACGTAGTAATCTCGGTATGTTAAGATGGACCCCATACTCAGACCAAATACAAAATACAAATACAAAGTTTTTATTTGTTGAACATAGGTAGGTAGATTAAGTACAGATGTTAATAATATTTATGAACCAACCTTGCTAAACCTTGAAGATCGACCCGTGTGGCTGTTTTAATCTGTGCTCTACCTGCAGCTCGCGCGCCGTGTCGACTCACCTCGTACACCTGCTGCTCCTGGCGCCACGTACTGTATCTTGGACACGACCTGCAGCTCGCGCGCCGTGTCCCCTCACCTCGTACAGCTGCTGCTCCTGGCGCGCCACGTACTGTATCTTGGACACGACCTGCAGCTCGCGCGCCGTGTCGACTCACCTCGTACAGCTGCTGCTCCTGGCGCCACGTACTGTATCTTGGACACGACCTGCAGCTCGCGCGCCATGTCCCCTCACCTCGTACAGCTGCTGCTCCTGGCGCGCCACGTACTGTATCTTGGACACGACCTGCAGCTCGCGCGCCGTGTCGACTCACCTCGTACAGCTGCTGCTCCTGGCGCGCCACGTACTGTATCTTGGACACGACCTGCAGCTCGCGCGCCGTGTCGACTCACCTCGTACAGCTGCTGCTCCTGGCGCGCCACGTACTGTATCTTGGACACGACCTGCAGCTCGCGCGCCATGTCCACTCACCTCGTACAGCTGCTGCTCCTGGCGCGCCACGTACTGTATCTTGGACACGACCTGCAGCTCGCGCGCCGTGTCGACTCACCTCGTACAGCTGCTGCTCCTGGCGCCACGTACTGTATCTTGGACACGACCTGCAGCTCGCGCGCCGTGTCGACTCACCTCGTACAGCTGCTGCTCCTGGCGCCACGTACTGTATCTTGGACACGACCTGCAGCTCGCGCGCCATGTCCCCTCACCTCGTACAGCTGCTGCTCCTGGCGCGCCACGTACTGTATCTTGGACACGACCTGCAGCTCGCGCGCCGTGTCGACTCACCTCGTACAGCTGCTGCTCCTGGCGCGCCACGTACTGTATCTTGGACACGACCTGCAGCTCGCGCGCCGTGTCGACTCACCTCGTACAGCTGCTGCTCCTGGCGCGCCACGTACTGTATCTTGGACACGACCTGCAGCTCGCGCGCCATGTCCACTCACCTCGTACAGCTGCTGCTCCTGGCGCGCCACGTACTGTATCTTGGACACGACCTGCAGCTCGCGCGCCGTGTCGACTCACCTCGTAGAGCTGCTGCTCCTGGCGCCACGTACTGTATCTTGGACACGACCTGCAGCTCGCGCGCCGTGTCGACTCACCTCGTACAGCTGCTGCTCCTGGCGCCACGTACTGTATCTTGGATACGACCTGCAGCTCGCGCGCCGTGTCGACTCACCTCGTACAGCTGCTGCTCCTGGCGCCACGTACTGCATCTTGGACACGACCTGCAGCTCGCGCGCCATGTCCACTCACCTCGTACAGCTGCTGCTCCTGGCGCGCCACGTACTGTATCTTGGACACGACCTGCAGCTCGCGCGCCGTGTCGACTCACCTCGTACAGCTGCTGCTCCTGGCGCCACGTACTGTATCTTGGACACGACCTGCAGCTCGCGCGCCGTGTCGACTCACCTCGTACAGCTGCTGCTCCTGGCACCACGTACTGTATCTTGGACACGACCTGCAGCTCGCGCGCCGTGTCGACTCACCTCGTACAGCTGCTGCTCCTGGCGCGCCACGTACTGTATCTTGGACACGACCTGCAGCTCGCGCGCCGTGTCGACTCACCTCGTACAGCTGCTGCTCCTGGCGCGCCACGTACTGTATTTTGGACACGACCTGCAGCTCGCGCGCCGTGTCGACTCACCTCGTACAGCTGCTGCTCCTGGCGCGCCACGTACTGTATCTTGGACACGACCTGCAGCTCGCGCGCCGTGTCGACTCACCTCGTACAGCTGCTGCTCCTGGCGCGCCACGTACTGTATCTTGGACACGACCTGCAGCTCGCGCGCCGTGTCGACTCACCTCGTACAGCTGCTGCTCCTGGCGCGCCACGTACTGTATCTTGGACACGACCTGCAGCTCGCGCGCCGTGTCGACTCACCTCGTACAGCTGCTGCTCCTGGCGCGCCACGTACTGTATTTTGGACACGACCTGCAGCTCGCGCGCCGTGTCGACTCACCTCGTACAGCTGCTGCTCCTGGCGCGCCACGTACTGTATCTTGGACACGACCTGCAGCTCGCGCGCCGTGTCGACTCACCTCGTACAGCTGCTGCTCCTGGCGCGCCACGTACTGTATCTTGGACACGACCTGCAGCTCGCGCGCCGTGTCGACTCACCTCGTACAGCTGCTGCTCCTGGCGCGCCACGTACTGTATCTTGGACACGACCTGCAGCTCGCGCGCCGTGTCGACTCACCTCGTACAGCTGCTGCTCCTGGCGCGCCACGTACTGTATCTTGGACACGACCTGCAGCTCGCGCGCCGTGTCGACTCACCTCGTACAGCTGCTGCTCCTGGCGCGCCACGTACTGTATCTTGGACACGACCTGCAGCTCGCGCGCCGTGTCGACTCACCTCGTACAGCTGCTGCTCCTGGCGCGCCACGTACTGTATCTTGGACACGACCTGCAGCTCGCGCGCCGTGTCGACTCACCTCGTACAGCTGCTGCTCCTGGCGCGCCACGTACTGTATCTTGGACACGACCTGCAGCTCGCGCGCCGTGTCGACTCACCTCGTACAGCTGCTGCTCCTGGCGCGCCACGTACTGTATTTTGGACACGACCTGCAGCTCGCGCGCCGTGTCGACTCACCTCGTACAGCTGCTGCTCCTGGCGCGCCACGTACTGTATCTTGGACACGACCTGCAGCTCGCGCGCCGTGTCGACTCACCTCGTACAGCTGCTGCTCCTGGCGCGCCACGTACTGTATCTTGGACACGACCTGCAGCTCGCGCGCCGTGTCGACTCACCTCGTACAGCTGCTGCTCCTGGCGCGCCACGTACTGTATCTTGGACACGACCTGCAGCTCGCGCGCCGTGTCGACTCACCTCGTACAGCTGCTGCTCCTGGCGCGCCACGTACTGTATCTTGGACACGACCTGCAGCTCGCGCGCCGTGTCGACTCACCTCGTACAGCTGCTGCTCCTGGCGCGCCACGTACTGTATCTTGGACACGACCTGCAGCTCGCGCGCCGTGTCGACTCACCTCGTACAGCTGCTGCTCCTGGCGCGCCACGTACTGTATCTTGGACACGACCTGCAGCTCGCGCGCCGTGTCGACTCACCTCGTACAGCTGCTGCTCCTGGCGCGCCACGTACTGTATCTTGGACACGACCTGCAGCTCGCGCGCCGTGTCGACTCACCTCGTACAGCTGCTGCTCCTGGCGCGCCACGTACTGTATCTTGGACACGACCTGCAGCTCGCGCGCCGTGTCGACTCACCTCGTACAGCTGCTGCTCCTGGCGCGCCACGTACTGTATCTTGGACACGACCTGCAGCTCGCGCGCCGTGTCGACTCACCTCGTACAGCTGCTGCTCCTGGCGCGCCACGTACTGTATCTTGGACACGACCTGCAGCTCGCGCGCCGTGTCGACTCACCTCGTACAGCTGCTGCTCCTGGCGCGCCACGTACTGTATCTTGGACACGACCTGCAGCTCGCGCGCCGTGTCGACTCACCTCGTACAGCTGCTGCTCCTGGCGCGCCACGTACTGTATCTTGGACACGACCTGCAGCTCGCGCGCCGTGTCGACTCACCTCGTACAGCTGCTGCTCCTGGCGTGCCACGTACTGTATCTTCTTGGGCACGACCTGCAATTCGCGCGCCATGTCGAACGACGCCAGGATGAATTGCTGCAGCAGTTTCACGTGCACCTAGATTTGTTAATGTTATTAGTTCAATTCAATCTCTTTGAATGGTCTCAAGTGTCTGTATCCTAAGTTGTCTATTTCTTTGGTACGCCTTGTGGCCTAAACGGTCGGATATAATTAAAAAAAAATGAGTTTCGGATTCGTTTTAAGTGCCGAAGTGGCAAAGATATATATGAATTTTGAAAAAATTAACAAGTTCGCAGCCGCCGTAATTTTCGTAACAGTCTTGTAGGGTATCAAAATATATAGTACTTGAGAAAGCGATTTAAAAAATGTAACGAACTAAAATGCAAGAAATCTCGAACACACCCATCAAAACTTTCTAAACATAGGACCAAAAACAAGAGATTCAAAAGTTCTGTTGGAACTTTTGAATCTCTTGTTTTTGGTCTTGTCTTGTTGCCTTGATTTAACTAAAGCAATGCCCTTTTAACTCGATTATTACGGGCCTGTAGTTAGTGTAGTTAGTAATTTTATTTTAGCTTTGTTTTCCTACACGTTACTCTTGCAATATTACTTTGAAATAGATCACTAACCTCGCTCAACCTCGTACAATAGTCCAACAGATAGGTCTGCAGACTGTCCGCAGCAAACTTGACGACGCTGCCCAACAAGCCCGTCCTGGAGTTGAGCGTCCTGTCGTCCTTGCCTATGGCGCAGGTGTCGCCCGCGGTCTGTATGGCAGAGCTCAGGTAGCGCGCGAGCGGCTTGTGCTCGGGGGCACGCAGGAGGTCGGACTCGTCTAGCAGGATGCACTGGCTTTTGACGTGGTGTTTTTGGGGGGGAGTTGCTAGAATTAAGATAGAATAGGTAATTATAATTTTGAGTAACTGGAAGACAAATTGTCATCTATACATATATCTAAATAAAATTGGAGTGTCTGTTTGTAATTGAGATAACCGTTTTTAACAGACTTCCCAAAAAGGAAGAGGTTATCAATTCGGTTGTATGTTTTTTTTTTATATATTTGTTACCTCATAACTCCGACAATTATGAACCGATTTGAAAAATTCTTGTTTTATCTGAAAGGATATACTTGCAGATTGGTCCCATTTAAATTTTATGAACATCGGTTACGAACTTTGGATTTTAAATCGAAATAGCTGGAATTCGTCTACTTGGATGATAGTTTTATGCCATCCAAGTAATCAAAATTGCGTATTTTGCTTTTCTGCGATTTTGCAGTGGTGTTGTTAGGTGTTTTTGTTAGTTTCTTCGTATTTTGACACCGTCTTCCGAAATTAAAGTTATTTTTTACTTTGTAGTGTTTTTTTTTTTTTGGAATTCGGTTGTATTTTTTTGTAAGAAGTTTTTTTTTTACTACATGTATATCAATACATATACGGTACATACGTAAGTGTTGTTGGGATAGTAGAAGTGCGGTTGATGGCACTCACCTCATATCACATGTTGGCACATTTATTTTACACACACACAAACCTGCTCACACATTCACACACATACACAATTACACAAACATATACTCTGTTGACATGCTATGTTGACATTAGCATTACTTTTATTATGACATGTAACACAGTCTCTTGGATATTTATTGAAATTGATCATAATTATAATTCATATTGATAATTTATGCATGTACTATTACAGTTACTCGTTACTATTTGAATTGATGAATATTTTTACGCCTCAGGGCAAAACATAGAGGATCTATATAACTGTACCATCTCGCAACTATTGTAATTTGACCTATGTTTACAAATAAAGCATTCTGATTCTGATTCTGATTCTCTCACACTCACACAAATATTGTTTGTTGATATAGAAATATTGATTGTTGATATGAAAGAGCGGTCTCCCAATACAGGCATTACTTTGCTTAAAGGGAGGCTCCAATCACTAATTCTGTTCATGTTACTTTTGCTGCAGAAATAAATAATAATAATATACGTCGGTACAAGCGGCGAGTGGAACGATACACTCAGAATCGCACATTCCATAGCAATGAGAGGTGGGTTTATAGGGCTTGGGAGCGACCGGACCAAGGTGTGACTGATACGCGCCTACCGGATGATGACGCCATGTGTTCATTCTGGCGCAGCATCTGGTCGGTGCCTGTCAGTCATACCGAGGGCGACTGGACTCGGGAAATAGAACGCGCGTGCGATCTGATACCAGAAATGGTGGCAATTACTATCAGCCCCCAAGATGTAGCTCGTGCAGTCCGTCCGTTGCCTAACTGAAAATCTCCAGGGCCGGACGGGCTGCACAACTTTTGGATAAAATGGTTTCAAGGATCGCACGCTCGCTTGGCATCTCAATTCCAGTCTGCCTTAGAGTCAGGGTCGCTGCCCCAGGTCCTAACTACAGGAATAACCCACCTGCTCCATAAATCAGGTAGTACCGCGGAGCCTGAAAATTATAGACCGATCACGTGTTTACCGACGGTCTATAAAGTTCTTACATCCATTTTGAGAGCTAAGATAAACCATCATATTGATAGTAATTCTATTATGATATTATCTTCTTTCTTTCTTTCTTCTTTCTAACAACTTGCAACTGATGAAGCTACTGAAGGTAACAGAAAACTTAGTGAAGTTTTAAAACCGGAATGACCCAAGCGTTGAAGGCACGCACAAGGTGCGTGCCTTCAACGGTCATTCCGGTTTTGATGTACTCTTTCGGCATACTCAGACAGAACTTGACGCCCTGGATGGAAGGGTACGCTCACTGCTTACCGCAAATCGGATGCATCACCCACGGTCATCGGTGATGAAGCTGTATATCCCGCGGAAGTGCGGGGGTCGTGGCTTCTTAAATGCTAAGACCCTGCACAACCGTGAGGTATGCAGCCTTAGGGAATACTTCCTAGAGGCCGACGTGGGTATGCATCGGGATGTGGTAGCGGTGGACAAAGGCCTTACCGCGCTCTCCTTGGCTAACGAGAACTGGCGCAAACCTGTGGTATTAGATACTAACGACCGCTTCACGGACGCTTTTATCGGGTCCTACATGGGCCCGATGTAGACTTTTTAGCGTCCGTAGCCTGGCTGCGTTTTGGTGACCTCTTTGGGGAAACCGAAGGTTTTGTCTGTGCGATCATGGACGAAGTTATGATGACGAACAACTACCGGAAATACATTGTGAAGGACGGTACGGTTGACATATGTCGGGCATGTCACCGACCCCGGGAATCCATCCGCCACATTATTTCCGGTTGTTCTAGTCTGGCTAACGGAGACTATTTGCACAGGCACAACCTTGTAGCCAGGATCATCCACCAGCAACTTGCTCTGAGATACAATCTTGTGGAATCGGAAGTACCGTACTGTAGTTGTACTGGGATCGGTCTATCATTAATGACAGGACTATTTATTTATTTATTTATTTATTACAGCTTGGAGGACTTACAGCTTAAACAAACTAAAAATAATAAACAAACATAAACGACAGAAAGCCAATTACAAGTCCTCACGTATAGTGTCAGACTTAAAATTGATTATTGTTGCCAATAAGCCTGACATAGTGGTGATAGACCGACTAGAGCGTCGCGCAATGATTGTTGATATAACAGTCCCTCATGACGAGAACCTCGTGAAGTCTGAGAAAGAGAAACAAAGTAAGTATCTTGACTTGGCTCGCGAGGTTGTCGACATGTGGGATGTGAACACAGCAGTCATTGTGCCGATAGTCGTGACGGCCAATGGCATAATTGCCAAGAGCCTCGACCAACACCTCAAGAGGCTCTCGTTGGGCAGCTGGATCAAGGGCTTGATCCAGAAAGCAGTACTCCTGGACACGGCGCGTATTGTGAGGAGGTTCCTCTCTCGGGAGCCCTGACCACCGGTAACTTGGACCCTGTTCCCGATGCCGGTGGGCTACTATTTTTTATATTTTTAAATGTTTTTTAATTAGTTTTATACAAATATTGAAAAATGTAAAAAAATATGTACAAAAAATAAATAAATGAAATAATAATAATAATATCCTTGGACATTTCACACAACGCCATGTAGTCCCAAGCTAAGCAACCTAATGCTTGTGATATGGTAACGAGATGGCTGATAAACTACTTACACGTTTTTTTGACATACACAAAAATAACATTTTTTCCAATTTTTGTCTGTCTGTTTGTTCCGGCTAATCTCTGAAAAGGCTGGACCGATTTTGACGGGACTTTTATTGGCAGGTAGCTGATGTAATAAGGTGTAAAAAAAACTAAAAAATTAAAAAAGACTGTTAGGCGGAACGAAGTTCGCCGGGTCAGCTAGTCAAAGATATTTTTGGCTGTGATCTGTCACAAAAATATCTTTCGGACAGATAATAACTTAAATTTCGGAACTCGGTGTTTTTGTTAATTTGTTCGTTTTTGACACCGACTTCCGAAATTTAAGTTATTTTTTACTTTGTAGTGTTTTTTTTTTGGAAGTCGGTTGTATTTTTTTGTAAAGTTTTTTTATTTTTCACTTTTTAGTGGTACCCCACACCTAACAACATCACTGCAAATACAAACGCACTTGTTGCCCATACGATTTTCGAAAGTTCCCCTCGACTTCTCTGGGATGCCTTCATCAGATCCTGGTTTCCTTATCATGGGACCATTTGGGAAGTATTCCCTTTCCAACAAAAAAATCATTTTTAAAATCGGTTGGCAAGCGACGGAGTTATGCCCGAACAAACATAAAAAAAAAAAAAAAAAATACAAACATCCGAATTGAGAACCTCCTCCTTTTTGGAAAATCGGTTAAAAACAAAACACTACAATCTACACTAATATTATAAAGAGGAAAGATTTGTTTGTTTGTTTGTTTGATTTTAATAGGCTCCGAAACTACTGGACCGATTTGGATGAAATTTTGTTCCAAAATAGTTTGAGACCCGAGGAAGGACATAAGTTAGTTTTCATCCCGGAAATCCCACGGGAACGGGATCGGTGCGGGTAAAACGGGAGCGAAGCCGCGGGGGACAGCTAGTATAAAATATCTTTAATGTTTGTAATAAACTTTTTTTTTCAGTAAAATAATATAGACGAAGATGCTAAAATCCCACTACTCACACATCATCTCCCACTGGTCCATGAGATCGTTCATGAAGGCGGTCTGCTCCTCAAACAGTCTTTTATCCTCTCCTTTTTGTTTCTGATCTGAAGACTTCGGTGGCTCTTGGGTGTGTCTGGAACTACAGATTAGATCTCAGTGGCTTACAGAAGACAATCCCAACACAAGTATTGTGAGTTACTTATTGGGGTTCACCCAATTATGTATGGTGGTATGCCCAAGCGCACAAAACGTTCATTGTGCGTACAGCTACCAAGAATTCTCTGCCGGAGTCTGTGTTTCCTGATAAGCTGAAAAGCGAACAGGTCCAGGCCCAGGTCAGGCTCCATTCGCCACCTCATCGCTTTCCATCAGGTGAGATTCTGGCCAAACGCGAGCCTATCAATCATCTGCCTAGCCTTTTCCCAATCATGTTGGGGTCGGCTTCCAGTCAAACTGGATTCAGCTGAATACCAGTATTTTACCCGACCTACACACCCAGGGTGACTCGGTACTCCTAGGCAAGACTGATGTCTTATAGACTACCAAATATACAAATCAATGGCTTAACATGCTTTCCGAGGTAAGGAGGAATCTCGATATGTGAAGACGGTCACCCATCCACAGATCGACCTCGGCAAGCGTTGCTTAACCTTGAAGATCGTGCGGCTGTTATTATTAAGTCACGAGCTTCTCAATAATAAGGCATTTCAATAATAGAAAAATTAAACTAACCCAAACAACCTCTTGAGAGCGTCCACATTGATCCTCTTCTCTGGCCTTCTGTTCTCTTCTGCGTCTTCTGCTCGGTTCATGTCTTCGCTGCTGGAGAAGAGAACGAACAGCACTTGTGAGTTGGGGTTGATCTCCTTTATCTGGTGGAGGTCTAGACAGTTCTGTGGGAGAGAGTGTACACAGTTCTTGAGAAATTTCGTTTTTTTTTTAACAGACTTCAAAGAGGACAAGTTTTTTTTTTCGATTGGCATGTTTTCTTTTATCTACTCATGTTTAGGCATAACTCCGTATGTATAGATTTGCAAAGTTTTTTTTTAAAGTCGGTGACAAAAAATGAGGAAACCACACGATAAACACCAACTTTATTTGGAAGCCGTTTTTATTTGAAAGTCGGTTGGACCCATTAATTTCAGTGTTAATATATAATCCGTGGTGCTTGGGAATTATAATATTGGATGCCATAAGAATACATAGTATAAGTTTAATTTTATTTAATTGTATATTGTCTTCTATGTTGTGTGTTGTCCATTAAAATAATGTTTTACTAGAGGCCGCCCGCGACTTCGTCCGCGTATAAAATCTCGTTATTCCCGTGTAAATCCCGATCCCTCGGGAACTCCGGGATAAAAAGCCTATGTGTTATACTGGGTCTTCAACTACCTACATACCAAATTTCATCGTAATCGGTTCAGTAGTATTTGCGTGAAAGAGTAACAAACATCCATACATACTCACAAACTTTCGCATTTATAATATTATTAGGATTAGTAGGATTGTATTGCCACATAATGAGTCTTATGTTGCTTAATAATACCGTATAATTAGGACTTTTTTACAACTGGACTTAGATAATAATTTCAATCCAGTACAAAGCCATTTACCATCTTAAATTACGAACTAGGGTCTCAACTTGGTTCACGCCCGTGAGATTCTAGAAAGCTCCAGGTACTAACCTGAGAACTTTAAGTTTAAACCCATAATAATAATATTAGCCCTGACCGCTGGTAGCTTGGACCCTGTTCCCGATACTTTTTTTGCTGCTTTTTTTTTTTTTAATGATTTCCTTTTCTTTTTTGTATTTTTCAAGAAATATTTAAAAATGTATTTAACAAGAAAAAGAAGATGAATAAACGAGAATAAAATAGTAACCTATGTAAACGTCGTTCCGGTCACAGTTTTAGTTAAAAATAGTCATAAAAAATCACTCACCTCACTAGAAAACACAGCCGGCTCTCTATTCTCATTCCACACCCTCTTCACTTCACTCTTATCTCCATCCCCACTCTCCCCCCCTTCGCCACTATTCCCCCCCCTCGCCATAGAGTACAAATTAAACGTATTCCAAAAATCCTCCTCACTTCTAGACGTCGTAATGGTCCCTGAAATATTCTCACTAAAAATGTTCTTTCCAATTTTGTCCACACCAAAAAGATACACAGGATTGAAGTTCTTCAATATACTATCTCTTTTTGAGTAGAGATCTGCATGGAGTTTTTTCAAGGTCTGGTGGGTGGCGGCTCCTGGGTCTACGTCCAGGTCTGGGGGCAGGATTATTCGGAGACCATCCTTGAGGAATTGGTTGTTAATTTCAACTTCTAATATTGTTGTGAGATCAGTCTTATCTTGTCTTATTAGGTCCTGAAAACAAGAATGAATTTACTAAGCAACAAAAAATCCTTTTTTTTTCTCTCCTAGATTTGAGTTTGTGGTTTGTAAGTATAGTATCATGGTACAGAAAACTGAGGACAGTTAATCATACTTTTCAGTCACGAATAGATTTTAAGAGATGTTAGTCTTTTAATTTCGCAGTTTTTCGTAGTTTTCAACAAGTAGGTAAATATTGTTTTCAAGAGAGAATTTTAAACTTTTTTGTTTGATTTTGGCTGTCATTGTTAGGCAGGGGTTAGTTGACTCCCTAATAAAAACAGCAGTACTCTGCAAACATTGCATGAGTCCATTTTCCTTGATAACTCTTTTCCAATGAAGCTATTTCTTGGTGAATGCGCTCATCGTGTTCATCACTCACTGTACCTGGGTTTTCTGACAAAAAAATCTAGGCATGTCTGCAGAAAGAGTATTTTTAATTATATGTAATACCGCAATTCTTAGTAGTCATTTAAAATGTATAGGGCGTTCATCTCAAAGCTAGATTTTGCTATAAAAACTAAGTCAAATCTAATAAAACGAAACAAAACTGGAGATTTAACGCAAAATCGAGACGTTTTGAATGAACGATACGAATATTAACAAAGTAAGATAATATTGGGGTGGTTACCACAAAGAAAAATAAAACTACCCCCTGCATTTACTAAGAAAAAAAAATTTATAAAATGTCAAATTTTGTTTAGTTCGTTTACTAAACAAAAATTGACATTTAATAAATATTTTTGCGTACAATTCATATCATACAATTAACTTGTCTGACAGGTTTGTATAGATTCGCGATGCAAAACTGTGTGATTTAACATAATACCGATAGGATCAATTTTTTGAAGTTCGCCCTAATTTGCTACTGAGAAATTGCTGAAGGAAATACAAAAACACTCATTGCCCAAACTGGGAATGAATATAGGCCCCCGCCATCGATGCTCAGCATTCGCACTTACGACCACTAGACCAACGAAGCAGTATTCATTATTTTAAAAGAACTAAGCACAGAAAATGCCACTAGACCTTTTTTTTTAGGGATGGGAAATCATCCAATGACTCCTCCCGCTCTGGGTGTAGCGGGAGGGAGTGTCAGACTTCTACTGACTAAAACCCAACCATGTTCCTTCATTGCCCTTTGTGTTCCGGAGCCACGGTGTCTCTTGCGAATAATCCCGCGACTCCGGCAGGCGTCGGCCCTTTCGGGCCCCTCTGTATTGCTGACTCTCTTTGAGGCGCGCGTGGAACACTAACGCGCCGTCGACACGGCCTGTCGTCACTAGACGGATGGACGGCGAGCCACCCATAGCTCGCCGTCCACAGGATGCCACTAGACCTGCGTCATATTTTTTGGAACAAATTGCAAGATCACAAAACTACTAATATAATGTTCTCACCTCAACAGGCAGCGTCTCCCAGGGCCTCTTGTTACACTCCAGCTCCTCCACCAGCTCGAACTCCGAGTTGCCGAGCGACAGGTGCACTTGGCGCTGGTTACTGCTGCCGTATTGGATGCGGACCTGAGAAAGAAAGATATGAGTTATGATAGTTGGAACTGTATCTAATAGTCAATCAGATTTTTGTTGGTATTTTATCAGGAGACAACGTTTAACGAAGAGAGATTAAAGTTTCTTTAAAGTTTAAGTACATCCTCTAAACAGATAGCTAGCTACAATAAGAACTTTGCAACATAACATGTAAGTATGTGTTCTAATTCTAAGATTGCAGCTTCATCATACTGTAATTGCATTTACTGTCCCCCTCTTATGAACGGTGATGAAAACTGTGGTGAAAGAATTATGCTTCTTTGTGAATACGTTTCTGTTCTTAATAGAAACCAAAACGTATTACCATCGGTTCTGGGTGCACTCATGTAGAAAACCGGTTGATGGTCGTTTGTCAAGCGAGCGCCGATCGTTGATGAAGACTTACCCATCGACACCCCCTAGGCGGAGGATCAGGCAGCAGTTTTTGCCCCAGCAGACAATGCAACAGACGAGCCCGGGCCGACGGAGAGGTTCCTAGGATCACCAGCGCCGTGGAGCGAAGGGCCTGTGCCCCTACCTCTTGTACCGCTGTGAAGACCTCTGGATCTGGAAGGGAGAAGATTTTCATGTTATAGACAAATGAAAAATAAAACTTGAATGCTGTGCTTCAAGCTTTATTAAAGTTTGGGTCGTCTCATAATAATTGTTGATGAAAAGATACTGCGCTATCTGTCCCGTACAGCCTTCTCTTTCTCTCATACTGCTGTGCAGTCACAACATATGTTTGTGACTGCAGCATTGCTGATCTTATTGTCACAATTAAATCAAAACCCTGAGATTTAGAGATTTGTGGATGTGAACTTGACGTAACACTAAGTTCGTTTGACAGAACTGACAGACCGATCGAGTCGATCATGAAATCTCTCAAATTAATCTCGTCCATATTGATTTGAGGAATTGTGATAAAACTTGAAGAGTAATGCGGTGACTAAAGTCAGAGCCCGAGCTACCTTCACAATCAAGTCAATCAGGCAAACTGAACCGAAGAGCCATTGTTCACTTAACGAATAAATACAATCATAATGAAAATCAGTGTAGTCCAGCAGCTTGCAGTTTTGTTTTCAAAATGTAGGTAGTTGTTGTTTGTTGGTATTGTGTGTTAGGCGGCCAATACACGACAAGTTTGAACGTCAGTTCGGCTGTCAGTTTAGACACAGTCAAGGCTTGACTGGCGGATAGCTTAAACTCAATATCTTCGGATCTAATGTCAAATTCATGCTGATCTAAGGTTGTGAAACGTGGAAACAAAAGATACCTCACGACGAATCCAAGTATTACGCATACTCGGAAATTACTGGCGAAGACCATCTCTAACGTAGAGCTATTAGAGAAATACCACGAGAGCCCGATCGATCTCCAGATCAAGCGCAGTGGAGGTGGATTGGTCACACGCTCCGGAGGGATCCTGATCACATTCCCAAACAGGTTATGGACTGGAATCCTCAAGGGAAAAAGAAACGTGGCGGTCTCGGTCAAACCTGGCGACGCACCGTGTTGGCAGAAGCGACGAGTTTCGGAATGACGTGGAGCGAGGTGCGTTTAAGACAGTTCGCGATGGAAGACTACGTTGCACGCCATTTGCCACAGCTACGGGACATAGGATCTTAAGTCAAGACAAGTGAGATAACTCTTACCGAGAGGATAATTGGTGCACAAATTCCACGTGTTTGATGGAAGTCGTTTACGTTTATAGTTATTTTGAGATTTGACATTCATGCACTCCAAGTGAGCTCAAACGTCCTTTGCAGCAATTTTTAACCGACTTCCCAAAAAGGAGGAGGTTATCAATTCGGTTGTATGTTTTTTTTATGTTTGTTCCCTCATAACTCCGACAATTATGAACCGATTTGATTTTTTTTTGTTTTATCTGAAAAGATATACTTGCAGATTGGTCCCATTTAAATTTTATGAAAATCGGTTACGAACTTTGGATTTTAAATCGAAATAGCTGGAATTCGTCTACTTAGATGATAGTTTTATGTCATCCAAGTAATCGAAATTGCGTATTTTGCTTTTCTGCGACTTTGCAGTGGTGTTGTTAGGTGTGGGGTACCACTAAAAAGTGAAAAATAAAAAAACTTTTTACAAAAAAATACAACCGACTTCCAAAAAACAAAAACACTACAAAGTAAAAAATAACTTTAATTTCGGAAGTCGGTGTCAAAATACGAAGAAACTAACAAAAACACGGACTTCCGAAATTAAAGTTATTTTTTACTTTGTAGTGTTTTTGTTTTTTGGAAGTCGGTTGTATTTTTTTGTAAAAAGTTTTTTTACTACTCTCGCAAGAACAATTGCGCAATATGCAGTAACCTGTTTACTTCTTTAATCTATTAATAAATTTATGCGGTCCGATTACCTCATCATGACGTCATGCCGTGCAACTACGGGCATATTATTAAAATCTATTCGCTTAGTGCAGGAAAAGGGGAATTTTAATTTTAAATGTTGACTAGGTAATTGGCGTTTCAGCTAGATACTTGACGTGAACAGGACACCTATTGCTTCCTGTATGTATTTTTAGAGGAACTTTTTTCCTGTTATAGCTTGTAAATATGGACTTATCTACCTATGCAATTGTATACGTGGAGTGTGAGCCATAAAAGCGCTGATTTTTTAAGCCAAAAAATTGTTGGTGGTACTCGATACTTTGTTAAAATTGGGAGAAATAGAGCGAGGAAAGGCTTATTTCTCCCAATTTTAACAAAGTATCAAGTAAGTACCACCAATCTTTTTGTGCAGTGGGACAAAATAAAAAATAAGTTTCTTTGGTGATATTGAATTTAATCTGTGATTCTGAGGTCCATCAACTATGTTGGTCAAATGGCGGTGGAAGGCAGAAGTGAATGCACCTGAATAACTTCTTTATTTTTAGGCTCAAAAGAACCAACGATTTATGTTTTCAGAATGAACCAACATTGGTATCAACGAAATGCTTGATTTTATGGAAAGTGTCAACTTGTGATTATATCTCAGAAGTTTTACACCACCATATCGATGGTTCTGGTCCTGGTGAAGAAATGTATAGGATATATGTACTCGTATGTATGTATGTGTATTCGTACCTACTACTTATACCTGTGACCCTCAGCGCGACGTCACCCATTGCTGAATAGAGACGTCTTTTTTTGCGCTACGTTCTAAACTCTTTTTTTTTTTGTCTGGGTGGAAAATGCACATAGATGTCCTGGGGCGGGCGGAGAGCTCTGCCAGACTCTTACTGACTAAAAACCAACCAATTTGTTCATTCTCTCACACTTGGACTGAGGATCGTCAGATCTAGTGCGCCTTCCACGATCCCCATTGCCCCCTAGTGCCGGCCGACCTGTGTGGGCTATTTCAGGCCCGCGGGAGGAGTGAGGTGACCTCCCCTCGTGAAGTCCGGGGCCGCCTCGAGTACTACGCTCCTGTGCCAACCTCGAACTGACACCGAGGTTCTAGCAGTACCAAGCAACTAATACAAGACTGCTTTTCTAACAGAAGAGCACCCTAGATGAATGAAGGGGGAGAGTATCACCTATCTCCACTACCTACCAAAATGCAGTATATCAGCCACGTCGTGCAACGCGCGCTGCGTGTCGCGTACGAGGCCCCGCAGCGTGCGCGTGCGCACCGCCACGCGGCGCGACCACACGCTGCCACCCGCCATCGCCGGCGCCGCCTACCCGAGCGGAGGGGGGAGAGGAGTGCATGCGGTTGTACCTGGAAAAAGAGGAAAAATATTATCATCAGTAACCCACCCTTTTAAAAATGGGAAATCATTAAATACCTCCTCCCGCTCGGGGCGGAGCAGAAGGGAGTGTCAGAATCTTACTGACTGAGTCTGTGTTTCCTGATAGCTACAACCTGGGAGTCTTTAAGTCAAGAGTGAATAGGATACTTCTAGGCAAGCGTGCTCCACCTTAGACCGCAACATCGCTTAACATCAGGTGAGATAGCGGTCAAACGTATGCCTATCAATATTTAAAAAAAAAAAGACTAAAACCCATCAGTGTTCCTTGCAGCCGCGGTGCTTCTTACGAACTAATTCCTCAACCCTGGCATAGCAATCCGCCATCTTCAACAAATACCAAAAGGAACGAATTGTGAGGTTTCTTGGGGTCATCTATTTTATGACTTGTGACGTCAGGTGGTTGCAGTGCTGTGCCTAGCATTGACTTTTGTATCACCTCCATTTTATAAGTTTCCTTTTACCTAAGCCTCCGCTGTTAGTCCGTCTGTCAACGGGCTGTATCTCAAAAACAGTAATAGGTAGACAGTTGAAATTTTCAGATCGTGTCTTTCTGTTGTCGCCATAATAACACATAATAAAAATTAAGATTTATGCTAAGGAACCCTTCGTGTGCGAGTCCGACTCGCACTTGGCCGGTTTTTTTGACGTGACAACGTCTTATAAATTGGTTTGCCGGGTGACACTTCAAGAAACTGCGTTACGCTCCGCTCACGTTATGCGCTCACAATGAGAGCGAGTGAGAGGCACGCGTCCCTTCCACTCGGGCATGGTTAGCCCGCCTAAGAGCGAGAGAGACAGACATAAAAGTCGTTGTCACGTAAAACTTTCGCCCGTATACCGACTTTACAGGCAACCAATTTTTTTTTATTTGACGTTTATTTTTCGGTGGGTAGCCGATGGTAGCGAGACGCAGGATACAGGTCCGGTTGTGGTGGCGAAACTTGGAGGTGACCTATGACCAGCAGTGGACATTTTTAACAGAATTCCCAAAAAGGAGGAGGTTCTCAATTCGGTTGTATTTTTTTTATGTTGGTCACCTCATAACTCCGCCATTTATGAACCAATTTGAAAAATTTTTGTTTTATCTGAAAGGAATACTTGTCGATTGGTCCCATTTAAATTTTATCAAAATCGGTTAGGAAGTTTGGATTTTAAATCGAAATAGTTAAAATTCGTTAACGATGGTTTTTTTCATCCAAGTAATCGAAATTGCGTATTTCAATAGGCTAGTTTCCATCATCCACAAATTGGAAAACTATTTAGTCCGTCAGTTAGAGTATTGAAAAATAATGGAGACGTATTTTTCGTTTTTGTAAATCAATGAATATTGACAAAGATAAAACGCATCAAAACTCGGGAGTGCGGGGTCGTGACGTCACGACCCGCTAAAAATGATGCCAGGGCGTGACGTATTGAGAATTTTAAAAGCGTCGTATCTTCGTCAATTTCGGTTCCCGTAACAAAAGAAAAAATACGGGTCAAATATTTTTTTGATAATCTAAGTGACGGACTAATTAGATTTTTTCAGGACACAAGCCCATTTCCTGCGATTTTGCAGTGGTTGTTAGGTGTACCACTAAAAGTGAAAACAAAAAACTTTTTACAATAAAATACTGAAAAAAAAAAACACTAATTTAAAAAAAAAAACTTTAATTTTGGAAGTCGGTGATTTTGTTAGTTCCTTCGTATTTTGACACCGACTTCCGAAATTAAAGTATTTTTTTTACTTTGTAGTGTATTTTTTCAGTTTTTTGTTAGGTAAAATCCAGTCCCTAATATTAACTCCGTGAGTTCCATTGTTTCTCACGTAGACCTGACTAATCTTAGTACAATCGTTACGTTCTTATCTAAACGGGTCATACAAGAGTAGGTCATACCATAAGATTAGCCTCTGAGAGAGATTCGTGTCGGCGGGATTGCCCTAGATGGGCCACGCGTATTTGATTTTTCTATAAAGTAGCTATTGCCCGCGAGTTTGTACGCGTATATGCTTCTTTGCCATTCCTGTAGGAATTTCGGGAAATACTCAAGGCTCGGGAAGATTCGGCTGTGCGTTGTCTTTCAGTCACCAGCAACGGAATAATTTTGTACCTATATTAGGATTGATTGATTCAGGTTTCTGATATAAACTACGTCAAATTGTCAGACAAGGAACTCACATGTTTAAATTCGTTACAACGTTCATAATTATACTCTTTGAAGTAATCGCTTCCTCTGTGGGAAGAACTGTAGACAGGCAAACGCGCCTAAACCATGACTCATGTCATTATCAAATTACGTCACAGCATCTATAATGACTATACAAAGTACTCGTAATGCCTAAACCACACGTTACGTACAATTTCCTACAAAAAAATAACAGGACAAAATTAAACGCTTCCAAGTCCACGTTTAGTTCACACTCGGTGCGTCGAGTTCTGCGCGAGCGCAACTAATACGTTCTTTTATCACAGAGTAAGTGCAGAAGTACCGGTACAGTGTCGCGATAAGAACTCTCACAGACAATGACTAAACGGTACATCACACTTGCGGTTGCATGTCATAGCATGAAGCAAGAGTTGTGGTCAGAGAAATTAGGGGTTTTGTAATGAGGACATCAAATTCTTTTTTAACCGACTTCCCAAAAGGAGGAGGTTATCAATTCGGTTGTACGTTTTTCTTTTTTTTATGTTTGTTACCTCATAACTCCGACAATTATGAACCGATTTGAAAAATTCTTGTTTTATCTGAAAGTATATACTCGTACTTGCAGATTGGTCGCATTAATTTTATCAAAATCGGTTACGAACTTTGGATTTTAAATCGAAATAGCTGGAATTCGTCTACTTTGATGATTATGTCATCCAAGTAATCAAAATTGCGTATTTTGCTTTTCTGCGATTTTGCAGTGGTGTTGTTAGGTGTGGGGTACCACTAAAAAGTGAAAAATAAAAAACTTTTTACAAAAAAATACAACCGACGTCCAAAAAAACAACACTACAAAATAAAAAAAAAACTTTAATTTCGGAAGTCGGTGTCAAAATACGAAGAAACTAACCAAAACACCGACATTCGAAATTAAAGTTATTTTTTACTTTGTAGTGGTTTTTTTTTGGAAGTCGGTTGTATGTTTTTGTAAAAAGTTTTTTTTGTTGTTGTTAGTTTTGGTTGTCCTCCGCCCTGAGGCAGACAGACAGGTCTGACAGGCCTCTACTGACTTAATCTACCTCGTGTTCCCTCGCACACTTGCACCAGGCGCTACGGGAAACTAAAGCAATCTTCAACTCAGCCCCGAATGGTGCAGGCCTGCCTCTGCGGCCTACCCAACTGTGTTGGGGACGGTTTCCAGCCTACAAGTCGGATGCAGCTGAATATCAGTTTTTTAACCACGGTATGATGTCGCTAATTATATGACGCAAGACTTGTGGTTAGAGAAGCCCAGGCTTTTACCAGCCATTCGGGGTCGGCTTTCGGTATATCCGGATGAGATGAATCATGAGTATTTTTCATGGAGGGACTGCCTATCTTAACCTTGGGTAGCACGACACTCTTTAAAACCAACATCCTCAAAATATCATCAGGGGTGCCCGTAAAAAGGTAATACTAACATTATAAATGTGAAAGGATATTGTTTGGGTGGTTGTAAATTAATCAAGGCACAATTAGCAAGTAGATAGGGCACAACCAGAATTTGGTAATCGGATTGAGTGTCCCCTGGGGACTACACCCATGGGAATTGTGTAGCACTGATCTAGGGAATTTCAGTGAAACGAGCGATTTATCATTATCCCAATATTATGTTCACGTGTATAAAAGGGATGCCGCTGGTAGCACCGCCGCACTGGTAGCTACTTGGATTTACTATGCAGTTAATACCCAATTGAATAACTTTTTACAAAAAAATACAGCCGACTTCAAAAAAAAAAAATAACTTCAATTTTAGAAGTCGTTGTTTTTGTTAGTTTCTTCGTATTTTGACACCGACTTCCGAAATTGATGTTATTTTTTACTTTGTAGTGTTTTTTTTTTATTTGGAAGTCGGTTGTATTTTTTTGTAAAAGATTTTTATTTTTCACTTTATAGTGGTACCCCACACCTAACAACACCACTGCAAAATCGCAGAAAAGCAAAATACGCAATTTCGATTACTTGGATGACATAAAACCATCATCCAAGTAAACGAATTCCAGCTATTTCGATTTAAAATCCAAAGTTCGTAACCGATTTTGATAAAATTTAAATGGGACCAATCTGCAAGTATATCCTTTCAGATAAACAAGTTTTTCCATTTGCCAGGGTTGCGGAATTTGTTCGAATGATTCATTTCGGCCCTGGAACGCAAAGAGCATTATGAGGGACGTGGTTTGGTCTTAGTCGGTCTGACACTCCTTTCCGCTCAACCCAGAGCAGAAGGAGTCATATAATGATATTTCACCCATAAAAAAAAAGTATTTCCGTTCGTGAAAACTCCAGTGGTCCTTCGTAATCTATTTTATATTGTGTCAAACGCAATCGTTTCGCTGCGCGCTGATGACTGATATAATGAATCACATTTCAGCCCAGATTTTGTAATTCACACGTGTCTAACTACGCCGTTCAATTTCGCGGATGCAAGGACGAGATACATGTTGGATTTTCGGGCATCACTGGCAAATAAAAATGCGCACGACAATGTGTATCGATGGAGAGAGAGAAAGGCCAATTAAAAAATGAATAGGCAAGAGGGAGGAAAAGAATGTTAAGGGTAGCGTGCTTCTTGACAGGTGAAAATAGAAAAAGATAACATCTTACACCGACCTCAAGTAACATTGTACAAGGGCAGGCAGACGAGGACCAAAGTGTGGATTAACAGGATATGTTTTCATTGTTTCAGCATTGCAAAGAGGAGCTCGTGGCTAGAATAGCAGTCGCACGGGTCAGTCTTCAAGGTTAAGCACCGCTTGCCACAGTTGGTCTGTAGATGAATGGCCATTTTAACGTACCGATTTGGTCCCGGCTGACTTTTACGGATTGTTAGAAGTCACTAACTCTCTTGCCAATCTTGCCAAGAAGTACCGTGTGACCCAGTTAAAGGGTTGTGGAGGTCTGGTAGGCTACCCAGTTAAAGGGTTGTGGAGGTCTGGTAGGCAGCCGCTCCACGTCAAAACTGGTAATTAGCTGAATCCAGTTTGACTGGAAGCCGACCCCAATTTATTTAACTCTTTAAGCACCAATGTACAGAGGCGGACTTAATGCCACAGGCATTCTCTTCCACATTCGGGTGATGTAGAGACAAATAGTGGTAGGTAGGTGCAATATGGAGAACAGAATTGCGATTGATATATCTATTGTATACACTATAGGTACATATAACATTAATATAATATAATATAATAAAATTTGAATTGAAAAAATAAACATACGAATATAAGTTTAAACAATTAGTAGGTATCTACAAATAGACAGTTGGGAAATATTAGCGCTGTGATGATACTACTGCCAACTTCTTGCGAATGTGCTCACGAACTCCAACTTTGAAGGTTAATCCGTTGGTGGCCATCCTGACTTTCTGAGGGAGGAAAAGGATAGGCAGATGATGACGGATGAGATGTCCACCATGAATCGGTGTCGCATCGCCGTAGGTATAGGTCTTGTAGTCCAATGATGGAACGGACTGGGAGGAATAAGGCAAAGGGTGTCTGGTTGGCAACAGAAAATGCTCTTATATCTTGCAACCTACTTTTTCTTTATTTTTCCTTACACTATTTACATAAGATGTTTATATGTTAATAATTTTCCATACAATTTGCAACTATGTATGTGGCAGGTGTCCGCTTTCTCTTCTCACTTCTCAAACGTTACCAGGAGACAGACGTTACTAAGTAGTTAGTGGTATTATCTAAGCGACTAGTTACATTAACCTCTGGAAACCTGTGTACTGATAAGCACTAATTGCCGTGTTTACACTGCTATCATACTTTCTTCATTATGAAGTAAGTTTTATTTTTAGATTAAGGCGAGGTATGCAGTACTGTGTGTTTTGACGAACAACAGCGACTGTCCGGCGAGCGAAATAATGCCTAAATTTTGATTGTTTTTTCTTCTTGGCAAAAACTGATAAAGAAATAATACAACATGGTTTAAACATTTACTTCAAAATAAAAAGCTCTATCTATTGATATAATTTTTATATATATTCATGATTAATTCTCTTAGCAGTACACGTTTAAAATTGTAATTTAGTGTCATGTTTGATAAAAAAAAGTATCGAGCCAATATTCTAAATCGCGTTTCTATCTTTACGATTTACTTGAGGGTATGTTCAATTTTTAAGTAATGATTTTTATTTACTAAAAAGCTCATAATTAATTAGATTTAAAGACGTTCAAAAATCTTAAAAAGTACTGCAACCCCGCCTTAATAGGTAACAAATTTCGATTTTCTATGTTTTATACTGGCTGGTAGGATTTTTTTTTTTCGTTTTTTTTTTGTTTTTAGTTTTAAATGGCTAGCGAAAAGAAATTTTTGAGTTTAAAGACGGATTTCATCAATCTGAAACTGAACACGATCAACATAATTATGAACCAGGTTTACGAGCCGTCAGTGTAATTATTTTCTATGGAACATTGACAACTCGTGAATCCAGCTTGATGGCGATCCAGTTCATTGGTGAAATTCGCTCTTGGCGTTTAGAGTTGAAAAATAATCGTTGGGTTATTTAATTACCTACTTAAATATAGAGACTATTTCTGAATGACCCTTGCTAATTTTTGGTAGGTATCCATGTTTTCAGTATAACTTAGCCATCGGCCATTCTGTAAGTTGTGTGGATATAATAATTGAAGTGATAAAACGCGTTTATGCCTCTCCGTCCAGACCACTTTGTGGTTTAATCTGTAGACAGTGAAGAATGATCAAAGACCACAAAATGAGATTCCCACGCAGTGCCAAAAATAAACTTTAACTGTTTACATAAGGTCGATGAACTATTTCTCGCTTACCTAGAGAGGTTTGGAAGGAAGAAAGGGAGGCCTAAAAACCATCAAATGATCTTCTGGTCAGAGCTGACCGGGAGGCGTATTGCCAAACTGTATACTGACCCAGACACCCGTAGTCTGTACTGAACTACATCGTGCTCATTAAAATCACAAATAAATTGAAGCAAAGTGCATACGAGCTCAGAGCAATCTGAGAATGTATGCATTTTGCTCGCTTGTATGTAAAGCAAACTGTGACACGCGAATATCTGTAACTAATTTTAAAACGGGTATGTAATATATGCCATAATAACAGATAATATATTATCACTTGAAATAACGTTCACATGATATAATTTTCATATGCTATAAAAACAAATAACCTAATTTCATGTGATCTAATATTACATTTCATTTAAACTTCTTTTGCTCTAAGTAATAACATTTAGTATAACGTTTATCTCATATTCTGTAGTGAATAAGTAAATATTAGAAAACATCATACTGTTAAAACCTCATCTAACCCAAATTATTCAACAACAATAGAAGGGATCTGGTGCTCGGCGGCCGCTGCCGCGGCACGCTCGCTTCGCTCGCTCGCCTTCGCACACAAATGAATGGTCATGGTTCTAACCTAATCTAAACCCACATGATTAACCAACCATAGAGGGGATCTGAACCTGACGATCATTGAGTGCCAAAAACAAAAACTCAAATAGCAACTCGTACGTATTTTGCTCTAGTATTTTAAAGCAAAATGTATATTGATTCAGACACTCTCTGAATAGGCATACAGTTTGCTCTTCAACCACAAACGCAAACTGCGATCGAACTCAGAGCAACCCCGGTCTGGGTCAGTATACAGTTTGGCAATACGCGACCGGGAGGGAGTGTCAGAATGACTAAAACACATCCATCTGCCTAGCCTTTTCCCAACTGTATTGGGGTCGGCTTCCATTCAAACCGGATTTAGCTGAATATCAGTATTTTACGTAGAGCGGCTGCCTACCAGACCTCCACAACTGGGTAACACGGTACTTCTTGGCAAGACTGGAGCCAGATTTACTGGCTTCTGACAATCCGTAACGACTGCCAAAGATCTACAAATGACAGCCGGGACCAACGGCTTAACGTGCTTTTCAAGGGACGGAGGAAACTTGGTATGTTAAGATGGTCACCCATCCAAAGACAAACCTTGGCAAGCGTTGCTTAACCTGGAAAATCGACCTGTGCTGCTGTTTATGTTTAGCCACGAAGCTCACGAACTAAAACACATCCGTGTTCCGTCAAATGATCCTTGTGTTCCAGGGCCGCGATATATTTTTCAAACAATTCCGCAACCCTGGCATGCTTACCTACATAGAGAAGTCTGGAAGAAACAAAAGGTAGTTTATGATCTACAGAGGAACAGAAAAGGCTATTTAAGTAAAATATATTTAGGCACTTACATCACGACAAAGTCTAGGTTAAGCAACGCTTGCCAAGGTTGGTCTGTGGATGGGTGACCATCTTAACATATCGAGTTTCTTCCGTGCCTCGACAAGCACGTTAAGCCGGTGGTATCAGCTGTCATTTGTAGATCTTTGGCAGTCGTTACGGATTGTCAGAAGCCAGTAAATCTGACTCCAGTCTTGCCAAGAAGTATCGTGTTACCCAGTTAGTGGAGGTCTGGTAGGCAGCCGCTCTATGTAAAATACTGGTATGCAGCTAAATCCGGTTTGACTGGAAGTCGACCCCAATACAGTTGGGAAAAGGCTAGGCAGATGATGATCACGACGTAGACAAAGGAACCTAACTCGACTTATCACAAAGCTCAGTCCCTGGTCCTTTGTCTTTGGTCCTTCGAGACCCCAATAAACTTGCAGAGACGTTTATGACGTGGAAACACACAAGGTCACCGCGGCCGGCGATAACCCACAGGACATCTACCTTGAGCGGTACAAACAAACGTCACTCGGAATAATGTAAACATATCACGGAGCAACCTCATTCGTAATCTTTGAAGAGCACTGATAGTTTTTAATTGATGTTCTGAGAAAAGTTAATGTTATCATAAGGTTATCTACGGGTAAAAGGGAATAAAGTAAAATAAAATCCTTGATAGGGTAGGTTAAGATGGGGTTTCAGTTCTATACTATACTAGACTAGCTTGGCTCAACGCCGCAAGGTTGCCTGCTTGTCGGTCTTCTACAGATTGTACTTCGGTGAGTGTGCCCAAGAACTCCACGACCTCATCCCAACGGCTCCTTCTACCATCGGACATCCAAATGCACTGCAACTAAGTTGCAGTGCATGCTTAGTGCGAATTGGTGGAATAACAACAATGCTATTCCACCAATTCGCACTAAGCGTTTCCAAGCGTCTTTCATAATTCGCACAGCAAAGGAGGAACTCTCTGCCTGCGCCTGTGTTTCCGAACGCTTACAACCCTTATCTTTTCAAAGTTAGAGTGAACAGGCTCCTTCTGGGTAAGCTCGCTCTATCGTAGACTTTGTCTCTGTCATCTCTGACCTAGACTAGATTCAAGAGCAAACCCATCTCAACTTTGTTTTGCCAAAAAGAGTACCGTACGACCTATTCTCAGACCTAGGTAGGTACTACACACACTAGTACACAAAAATAACATAAGAATCGGTCAAGCCGTTTCGGAAGAGTTCGATAACAAACACACGAGATTTTAGTATAGGTACTAGCTGTCCCCCGCGGCTTCGCTCTCGTCAACTGAATTTTTTAATTATTATATTTTTTTGCTTTTAAACCTTCCCTGTATTCTGACGAACTAAACAAAAAAGAATTATCGAAATCTTTTTAAAGTTATGAAAACAATATTATAGTTAAAACCCTCACAGTACCTACTTAAGCCCTTTAATTTTATATTTCACACGATACAGCTCGTAAAACTGTTTTCTAACTATCAAGTTGACCCCCAAAAGTGACCCCGTACTCAAAATTTATTTATTTACATAACGCTTCCGAGTTTCGATACCGATAACGAATTTCAACAGAATCGGTCCAGTAGATCCGGAGAAAACTGGCTGTGGCAGACGGACAGACGGACAGACAGACAGACAAACACCCGAGTGATCCTATAAGGGTTTCGTTATTCACGGATATTCGAAACCCTAAAAACACTAAGTACAAAGTATAAAATAACTTTAAAAACTATAACTTTAAATTAAGAGTTCCGTTGCCTACCTCCGAAGTTTTTCATCAGATCTTCATCAAATTGAAAAAGGGACCAGTGCGGGAAAATATTCTTCAACACAAAAAAAAGAAACATCTAAATCGCCTGACAATTGGCGAAAATATCGCTGAACAATTTTTTTTTCCTGGGATCCCATCACCAGCTCCAACTTCCATCATCAGCTCAGCAATATAAAATAATGATTATCAGGCACGTTAGAAATTATATTTAAAACATTGCTTGTGCCTTTAAAATTTGAGGGCTGCCCTCGATTTTCCAGGGATCCCATCATCAGATTCTGACTTGGTGACAATCTGACCATCTCGGAAGTAATTAAAGCATTCGAATTTAAAAATAAATTGAAAATTGGACCACAATTGGCGGAGAAATCTTTCTCCTTTTTGAAGAAGTCGGTTAAAAAACATCAACTTGCCTGCACACAAGTTGATGTCTGCGCCTGCGTCACCATCATGTTACAAAACACGTCTGGAGTTCATTAGACCTTTATCAAAACCGGTATTTATTTAAAATAAAAGATAACCTTTTTTAAATTATTATTTTTAAACAAATTAAAGCACTGGCCTCTTTTACAATTTAAATTCAGGGTATATCGGATGGGAACGACATAGTAATTTATCACCATAAGTACTAGATTACCGCCCCGACTTTGCACGAAAATCGATTTACCACCTTTCTGCTAACCTTTATTAATTTAATAGACGTATAAAATAAGCCTGAGCCTATTTAGGGTTCTGTACCCAAAGGATTACCACCGGAACCCTATTATTAAGTCCATCCGTGTGTGTTTTTTTTTTTTTTGGTAGGCATACGTTTGACCGCTATCTCACCTGATCTTAAGTGATGATGCGGTCTAAGGTGGAGCACACTTGCCTAGAAGTAACATATTATTATTCACTCTTGACTTGAAGACTCTCAGGTTGTAGCTATCAGAAAACACAGACTCAGGCAGGGAATTCCACTCCTTAGCTGTACGCTCAATGAATGTATTCCCAAAACGTTTTGTGCGTATAGGTGGGATGTCCACCATGAACCGGTGGCGCATCGCTGTACGTCTTGTGGTCCGATGGCGGAACGGGCTTGGCAGAATTAAATTATGCAATTCCGTCGCACACTCCCCAAAATGTAACCGATAGAAAACCGACAGGCCAGCAACTCGGCGCCGATGCTCAAGACTTTGGAGCTTCGATTCGACGAGCTATCATTGCCGATGATCCTCTTCTCAAGAACCGTAATAGGTAGTCATCTGAAATTTTCACAGAGTGTGTATATGTCTATCGCAGCTACAACGAAAATAATTTAGCTAAATGAAGCGTCCTCCCATACAGTAAACGTTTTTTTACGGTATTTGGTACTTCGTGGGAGAGTCCGACCCGCACTTGGCCTGTTTTTTTTTTCAGCTACAAAAGAAATTCTTATCAACGGTAACGTAATTGATTTTGCGGACTTTGATTATTACGGAAAGGCTTATTCAGTACAAATGATTATCTTAAATACCTAATAAAAGCTATCGTGGTTGTGCTGTAATTTTAATTACGTAAGATAATCGCGATAAAGCTGACATAACTGATGAATTCATACTGTGAGTACTTACTCCATTTTTTCTGTTCTACACAGTATTAAATAATTCTATTTAACTAGACTAGAACTATATGAGGCCGTTACACAAGCAGTGAAAACATTATTGGTAGGCCGATTATGGTAATATTGAAAACTGCAAACAATGATTTGAGAACTTGGAACAGAAGCGGTCCAGTCGTGTAGGGTGGGTACCTACCCTCTCCAGCCCGGGATGAGGAGTCTTGTGAGGATCGCTCGGAGGACACGGTGGAGCACACAGTGGGTGGCCCTGCTTGGGCGGTGCTCTGCCGTGTCCTCGTCGGGGCGATCGGCGGCGGCGACCTCTCGCGTCCGGCTCTGGTTCAATCCGTGGTCCGGAGCGAGGAGGCATGGGAAGCGGTCTCCTCCTTTCGCGAAGCAGTAATGTTAACGAAGGAGGAGGTGGACCGCGTGAGGGAGAGGCAAACCTCACGCCCGAGACGCCGCATCAGAAGAAGACGCCCGGCCACAGAAGGCGCGGGCCTACGGACGGACAGCGTTGAGTGGCTCGCCATCCGATCAGAACCAGGCCCAGGTCGACGGCGCGTTTTGTTCCACGCGCGCCTCAACGTGATGTCAGGATAGTGGACAGAATGCGCTAGGACCAATGCCTGAGCCTGGGTTGCGGAATTTGTTCAAAAGAGTAACCACGACCTGGATGGGTTTTAGTCAGTAAGACAATTTCCTATCCTTAAAAAACAGTTACCCACACTAAGTCTAACATACGGTACATCTTGCCATGACTCGTGTCAAATTTTCTGGCTTCTGATATCCATAACGATTGACAAATATCTACAAATTGGTAGAATTGAAATTGATAGATAACTCGTGGTCCTTTAGCATTGGAGAGTAAATGTGACAAATGCTGCCAAGCGTCAGACCTTGAGTTCAAATCTCGGGTTTGGTAAACCGATATTAGATATTCGTTTTGTGAATCACTATAGGTGCATCAAAGTTTCTATTAACCCAGTCTGACAAACTTAATTTTTTAGTTTTATCATTCTCTTATTTTAGAAGTTACAGGGGGTTTTCATGTTTTACAATAAAAGTATATTCTATTCTATTCTATTCTACATTTTACCAGATTAGAAGTATCTCTCGCACAAACTGTTCAGTTTAGAATTTTTTTTTATTAAAAAACCTCAAAATCATTTTTGAAAACCTATCCATAGATACCCCACACGTATGGGTTTGATAAAAAAAAAATTAGTTTCAGTTCTAAGTATGTATGGGGACTCACAGAATACATCTACATACCAAGTTTCAACAGCATAGTTCTTTTAGTTTCGGAAAAAAGTGGCTGTGACATTCGGACGGACAGACAGACAGACATGACGAATCTATAAGGGTTTCGTTTTTTGCCATTTGGCTACGGAACCCTAAAAACAGCCCAAAAGGTTCTACTAACGCCACAACTCGATGGCATTTAACTTAAGAATAGTGCGGTGAATATTCAGTACGGGTATAATAATAATTATTAAATTCTCGACTCGACTCGCATTCACTTTAAGATCATGACTAATAAAATATCCAGATTTTCTTCAGTCAATCTCATACAACCATCAGCCACCGTATTACTCAATAGGTATCGTATTATGTCAGTCACAGCCTTGACTGTGTTTAAATTGAAAGCAAAACTTATTGTGTAGTGCCTTAGTAGCCACTTTAAATTGACATACGGTAAACAATTTAAAAATTAAAAGCAGTCCTTTGCTGCAGTGCTATTCTGTAACAACATTTTCGTGTCTCGACAGCGGAATCCGAGGTGAGTTTCAAATTCGTATAAATATAAGACCTTATGATGTGTGACATAAAGTTCACTTTGTAAGCTTAGTCACTCAGGTGAAGTCGATATCGAAATGGTTATTTACAGAATAGACTAGCTGATCATAGGCGATAGTCACGCTCCATTAACTAGAAACTCGATAGCTGAAATACTTTATTGAACAAGTAGTAGTGGTTCCTTTAATGGTACAGGGCACACATGCAGGAACTATAGGAAGTGTCATTGCCAAGTATACTTGTCTTATAAGTTTCAAATATGTTACACTAGATGGCAGAGTCTACTTCATGCCATTCTCTTAAAAGGAGCCTTCAGGAATTCTATGTGGCAGCATAGAAGCAGCAATGTATAGGTCTCTGGGGAAAACCCTGTCATGCTAGTGACTCTAACCACTGGCGAGATATTGCATAATAAATATCTATATTGCTGTGTGAGTCACACCAAAATATAAAAGTTTGTGAAGCGTTGAACCATTAGAATACTAATTGTTAGCATTAATTAAGATTTAAGATTACTTTTTGTTTTGCGTTCTATGGGTTGATTGGTTCTCGTTGGTCAATTGTGTGCGTACCTTTAAATGGCATGTTTTAGAGCTAATATGCAAAGATTTTGACCCTGGTAACTTAGTGCTAAATTGGGTTGTTTTATTGTGGACAATTAAGAGTATTTTATTGAGTAATTGAGTCGGTCATAAGGAACAAGTGCAGAAAACGTACAATTAAAACCTGTACATAACATACATAACATAACACCTGTACACTTGAGATGGAAGGTGCAAGGTCTCAATGTTTAAATATAAAAGAATATTTAAACAACTGAGGAAACAATGTCAGTATTGAAATATGCTTAGTAATTAAACTAATAGTCATTTGAGAAAAGTAGCTAATTAGCTAATTGTTTCATTGTTTGTGGTTTGTGAGTTATAGAATAAGTTCAAAGTCCCACTAAGTTATTAGTGGCAGCCTTCAATGCACACTTAATCAAAAGTCACAGTTGGTCATCAATCAAATTAAATAGGTACTGTACTAAATGGCCCAATAGCGTTTGCCAATGGGAATGCCTACGTGGAAGCAGAAAATTAAACTATCCGAGAAGTATTTAATTTATGTCAAGCAGGCAAAGCTGCGGGCATCAGCAAATAAAAATCAATTTTTGAGATTTTAGCCCTTGAATTTTTTTTTTTTTTTTACAAAACAGGTAAACTCTTGGCCCAAATCTCACCTGATGGAAAGTGAAGATTAGGCCGAAGATGGAAGCGAGCTTTACCCGGAATCCTCTAATACAGAGGAACTGGCTATCATACCTCTAACTGCCGGAACACAACAATGCTGTTAACATTGTTGTTATGGCGACAGACTTAGATAAGATGGTGGTAGCTTGCCAGGCGGACTTAGAACAAGTCCTACCACCAACCAAACCGAGCAAAAAATTTGCCCCCGCTGGGAATCGAACCCGGGACCTCTGGGTCTGAACCAGGTGGTATAACTACGGAGGTGGTTAGTGTCACCTGTTTAGCACCACCCGGGGACCACGTGTAGGGATTCGCTGAAGGGTATTCTCCTACGGACGCGGGTGACTCGGCCCCCAAATTTTATTTGCAAATTATATGGGATTGATGGGGACTTATCACATTTCATTATAATGATGATTTGAATAGATAATAATTTGAAGACTAATACCTACATTACTAGGAAACTAGCCTTAAAGTTGAGAACCAAATTATCCACTTCGAATTCTGAAATTGAGAAAATGTGGAAAATAATTTCACAGTCGCACTAGCAATCCCCCCATATTATTAATTTTTCTTTCCTAAGAACCTTCTCCTGACAGTATCAAACACCATTAAAAAAAGAATTTGGGAAATTGGCCCAGCCATTCATGCATGTGATGACCATAGGAAATAGGGATTCATTTTTATACAACAACCACAACCACTATTGTGCATAAAGTCTAAATAAATAAATAACTGTTTTTCTAAGGACTAATTTTTCAATAGTCAGATAAATTTTATCAGAGGAATAGAAATGCCGGTTTGACAGCTTTTGCATAGAAAGTATGTCTAGCAGCCATATTTATTCTTCAGTTAAATATTATCTAACTATTGAAAAATCGGCCCTAAGTTTAATATCAGCAAAAAGGTTAATAACATTTCTCAACTATTACTGTTAACATTTAAAAGGCACCTTGAGGTCAACACACAAAAATGTATGCTAGTAAGTTTATACATTTCTACGGCAACTCATAAACTATTGCATTAAAACTGAATATTATTAATGTCAAAACATTAAGATAACAATGAAAATAAAAGTTGCAATAAAGTGTGAAAACAAGCAGTACTAAAAATATGAAGAAATTTCAAGAAAATGACATTTGTCAAACTTTTACTTTTGCTAAATACTTCTTTTATTTACATTCAAATATGAATCTTATGTTAACTTTCATTGGGGATATTTTGATGTGCAGTTTACTAAGACAATCATACTGTCCCAAAAACCAGTTTACCCGCTCTATCATAAACAATGCGCAGATCACCGTCAACAAGAAGGACATCAACCGGCTTGGAACGAACTACGTAATATTTTTTTAATAAAAAATTGGAGGTAAACACAACATTTTTGCAAATTCGCGCCACTGTAAATATTCAGCGGATTTTGAAGCAATACGAATTGTATGATTGCAGTTAGAGATCGTAAATATAATTGAGGATGTTACGGACTGTTGTTACAACATAAATACACTTACCACGGTAGTGAATGTGGTCAGAAAACTTTATAATCCAATTACAAACAGTTGTTGGCACATAACTCGATTATCTCGTGTTCAGAACGCCACAAATTATTAACTTTTATCACTCCAGTCAGATGTTTCAACACAGATTTAGTTTTATAACACTCATTATGTTTTGAAACGAAATTAGCACAAGGAATGGAAATCCAAACAACAAAAAAATAGCAAACAGGCTCCTCTACTCGACGTAGTGACATTGACGTTTATGAATTCTGTGTTGCCATAGCGAGCACAAATGGTACCCGGTGACATGAACATTGTTCTCATTTTCCAGTCTTCTATTGCTAAAGTAAACCAGAATTATATTACTTTATGGCTAAAGAAAGTGTGTGATAAATTTACGAGCGCACGTAATGGCTCGAAGACCTTTTTCGCTCGTGTGTCACCCTAAATACGCGTACTAAAAAACAAGACGCGTCGAGAAAAAGGTCGATGAGCCATATGTACGCGTACTTGCTCGTACGTCTATCACCCACTTAGGGCAAGGCATTACAAACTATCGATAAAAAAAAATAGTTTTTTTTGTAATTTTTTTTTTCTCACATTTAATAAAGAAAATACAAATAAAATGTTATTACTTCGCGACTTTTCCGGAATCAGATTTTATATTCCTTTGAATTGAGGAGATTCCTGATTTTTGCAACATTATGAGATGTCAAATTGCGTTTTATTATTGCATTAAATAACAAATAATCTTCACATAATTAACGAAAATTAACACTAGCATTTTCTAATCTTTTTAAATTTCTAACTTTGTTTTCTATTTTAATATTTTTGATATAAAATAATTTTACGTCAAATCAAAAAACCATTATTTACACAAAACGATCTAGTGCGAAATGTGTAATCTTTACAGTTTTATCATTTATCTCTAGATAAATTGAAGAGCAGCTGATCCCTGATAGCAAGGTAGGCGCCACCTATACTTAACAGGCCGCAACTAAACTAACTTGATAGATAAGAACCATTAAGAATATTCATCCGCTAGGTGTCAACTGGTGACCTAGTTCCCTCGCATAGTAAAAATAGCGGTCGACAATAGCTCAAACACTATTTATAGTGCGTATCTAAAAAAATCTTAAATCACACACTGATAACTCGGTTGTTTTTTTTTAACATCATTCGAATACCGTCTGTGTGTCAGTCACGTCGTGGTCCGTAACGCGCAACTCACAAGACCTACCTATAGAACACAAGTGCCAGTGTAATCGATAAACCTCGCGTTACAGACAATCAGTTGTTTTTCGTGAATACCAGTGCCCTTTTAGTTGCCGCTAGAAATTTTAGTTTAGTAAACAAGGGAACATGTTATATTAGTGTTTTTAAAGTGTTAGATACAATGGAAAGTGTTAAGAGGTACATAAGGAGTGAGTCTGCGAGTTGCGCTCATATGGTTGAAGAGAGCGCGGCGAATAATAGGAAGACGGCAGACCCTCACGAGAAACTGAAGGCTCTGCTGAACTCTCCTGACGATGATACGGATGATACACTGCCTCCGTCAGATGCTCCTAAATTCGGGACAGTTATACACAATAGAATCTTTGTGGGAGGGTTCTCTTTGACCACGACTGATGAGGACCTGTGGAAGTTCTTCTCAGGGTTCGCGACGGTGACAGCAGCCAGGGTGATCTACGACCGAGCTGGTGTCTCCAAGTGTTACGGCTTCGTCACGTTCGCGAGTCCCAGGGTCGCGAGGCTGATCGTCAAACAGGTTCGTCTCTCTTTATATTGAAAAACTTTTCAGCAACAATGTGGGGTGTATCCGAACGTTTTATTAAAAATCTGAGAGTTTTAATTCATGGTGTTTTGGAATTTTACTCTTTTGGGTGGAAACTGGGGCGAAAATTGTTTGGTCCCATTGTTTAGAGTCATTGGTCTGCGACAATGAACACCCGACTTTATGGGACAGTTCGATATTTTATTATCTGTTCTGTCTTTACTTCCTGAATTATTTCAGGTAGTTATTTACTCGGTAAGCGGAAATATTTTTGGCTCGGCGATGTTCTTTGTTTAGTCTTGTGTTACGGAAATTCACGCTCGATTTTCCGAGGCGTTCTCTTTTCAAACATGAACAACACATTTTGTTTTTTGAAATACCTATCTCTATAAACAACTTCCTTGAAGATGTTTATCACATTTTTTATCGGATTCACGTCGTTTTTTTTTTTATTTTTACGTGAGGAGTTACCGGATTTTTAACCAAACCTAAAAGGAAAAAATTAAATCGGATGCACATTCTAAACACTTCGGCATTGAACTTCATTGCATTAATGATAATTTATGCGATAATATAATATTATCTAAAGAAGCTGTTATCGAGGAAGCAACACGACTTTTGAATGACAGATTACAGCTGTTATCGAGGAAGCAACACGACTTTTGAATGACAGATTACTACCGAAGAATGGGAGCACAAAGGCCCAAGGAGCCCTGTTATCAGATAGTGGGAAGTTATCTCGATTATTTTAGCACTATGCTTGGTAACTAACATGTTGTAAGTGCACGCGTTTTTTAGTGATAAGGAACATATCGTGTGTTAATAGGGTTTTTTGCCATGTGGTGGTACTTTTGGTCGTATACCTATGGACGAAAAATGGTCTCTTCAGCAGCTGAAGACTATTTTTCTTCTTTAAGAATAAAAAATAAATACCTACTCCCTGATTTTGTAAAACCACATTTAGCGTTGATACGATCCTCCAATAAGAAATCCTTTCGTGGTTATACATTTCACGGTTACGTTAAGCCATGTGCGTTTCCTAAAACATTGAACAAATTATATCACTGGCTGGTTCCACGTGTTCTAGACGTCTTTTGTTTTAAATTCCAAAACAATTGCTTAAAAAATAATCTAACTTTTCAGATCATCTTTTATTTCGAACGAAAAAAAACTTTCGGTTAGTTAAGTATTAGCTCGTATTAGGCCTGTTAATTTTATGGTGGATTTTTAACTTCCACGGTTAAATAAAAGCAGCAGGTAAGGTAGCCGGGTAGTGAAACGTACCTATCATCTAGGTACGAGTTGACCAAGCGGTAGGTACCACCTAAGAATTAAGAAATCCAGACTGAGAAATATCTGTTTATTCAAATTCAGGACCTCTTGAAACTCGATGGTGGTACCTATTGTTTTTTTTACTATTTAGGCATACGTTTGACCACTAACTCACCTGATGTTAAGCGATGATGCGGTCTAAGATGGAGCACGCTTGCCTAGAAGTAACCTATTCACTCTTGACTTGAAAACTCACAGGTTGTAGCTTTCAGGAAACACAGACTCGGGCAGGGAATTCCACTCCTTAGCTGTACGCACAGTGAATGTTTAACCAAAACGTTATGTGCGTGTAGGTGGGATGTCCACCATGTATCGGTGGCACGTCACCGTACGTCTTGTGGTCCGATGATGGAACGGGCTCGGCGGAATTAAAATTATGCAGTTCCGTCGCACACTCCCCAAAAATATTCCCACCACCTTCACCTGAATTCAAAGAAAGAGTGGACAAGCTTCTTCAGGTTACCATCCATCGCTTTCCTCCAGGCGAGACCGGGATCAAGAGCTGGCTGATCATAAAATGTAGCCCACCTCGCATGGTGATATCGATGACGTCCACTTTCAGTCACCAAAAAATTTACGAACTCGTCACCATTGGTTTCCTAGTCGCGAGCCCAACCACTGAGCGCGGGGTTTCGATTACCAGAGGGCTATTCACGTAATTTTATGAAGTATAATTGAGTTTGTAACTACCCAGAAGCAGCCCGGAGGTTGGGAGTTTGGTGGTGTGTCACCTAGGTACCAGCTGTGATCGATTGCCATCCCGCATGGGACTTCAAAATTCAAAAAATTCAAAATTCAAGCATTTATTTCAATTAAACCATTTACAGGCACTTTTGAATTGTCAAGGTCGGTCGGTCCAAAAAGTTGAAGCTATTTGCACGTTCCAAAGCGTAGATCTCTATGGAGAAGAACGTGCAAGAAACTCCACGGACACTCTTTTAAAAATAATAATTTTTTACAAAGATTTATTTACATCGGGTTGAAATTATACATACATGTGAGAACGATGTAAAAGACGAGCAGGATAAAAGCGTCCGGAATAAAAGAGGAACAATTCAAATAAATAATTAAAATCAACCATGGCAGCTGAGAAATGACCAGTCCCGACTGACGGCGCCCGTTCACGAACATGACGCATACGCCAGCACCATTCGGCTCAACCATTTTGAAGGGAGCCAAATGATCAAACGCATACGCCACCATCAGCTAGACTTTTGAGTGAGCATGTCACTCCCAACCGCCAGGGTACATTCAAGTCAAAATCATACCTAAAACTGATAATTAAAGTTTAAGTTAAAGGTACACAGTACTCACACATGTGCTGTTAATGGCTGAAATTATACAATGCTAAGTAAGTTGATTCTACACAATGCAAAGTTTTTCTTACAATCTTCAGATCTTCAGCCGGTCCAACAATGTTTCCGAAATATTTACAGATTAGTTTGTGCTCCCTAGTGGCTGTGGAGCAGGACCAGCATTCAGCCAAGCATTTTTATCTTCAATATAATCCCCCAACTTATAATATGCTTGCCTGCATAGTGTGCGTTTAATACAAGACTTGAATTTCGTCTCATTTAGTTCTAATATATGGGGAGGTATCTTATTATAACATTTTAAACCGTACCCCATGAAAGATGAGGCTACTTTAGCCAGTCTGAAGCCTGGTTGAACTAACTGGTCCCTATTTCTAGTACCATAATTATGTCTCTCGCCTCTTTTACTAAAAAGATGTAAATTCTTTCTGACATACATGATGTTTTCGTAAATGTATTGACAAGGTACCGTCATGATGTTAATAATTTTAAACACTTCCCTAAGAGAATCGCGCCGGCGGAGATTATATATCGCTTTGATAGCCCTTTTCTGCAGAATAAAAATAGACTCGATGTCTGCAGCCCGTCCCCATAGTAAAATACCGTAAGACATGATACTGTGAAAGTAACTAAAATATACCAGTCTCGCGGTATCTACATCTGTTAGTTGGCGGATTTTTCTAACAGCATATGCTGCTGAACTTAGCCGTCCGGAAAGAGATTTTATATGAGGGCCCCATTGAAGCCTGGGGTCAAGCGTAATTCCCAGGAAAACCGTTTTATCGACGAATTCTAGTTTTTCCTTGTTCAATAATATGTCACAATCACTGCTTTTGACATTAGGTAAGGCAAATCTTATGCACTTTGTTTTCTTTTCATTTAGAACCAAATTATTCGCCGTAAACCAATTTTGGACTTGCATTAGGGCATTATTTATGTCATTAACATTGTTCGTCCTTCTATTTATCTTAAAAATTAAAGAGGTATCGTCAGCAAACAACACCATATCAAGATTTTGTTGCAATAAATAAGGTAAATCATTAATATATATCAAAAATAAGAAAGGACCCAAAATAGAGCCTTGACTTAACTAAAGAGTTAACTAATAAATAGAGATGAGTGCAAGTGTGTTTGCGCACATATTGTACCTTTAGTCCTGTACAATGTACGAGGAGCTCTTGGCTAAATATCAACAGCCGCACGTTTCGATCTTCAAGGTTAAGCAACGCTTGCCAAGGTTGGTCTGTGGATGGGTGACCATCTTAACATATCGCGTTTCCTCCGTGCCTCGGAAAGCACGTTAAGCGATTGGTCCCGGCTGTCATTTGTAGATCTTTGGCAGTCGTTACGGATTGTCAGAAGTCAGTAAATCTGACTCTAGTCTTGCCAAGAAATACCGTGTTACCCAGTTAATGGGCTGTGGAGGTCTGGTAGGCAGCCGCTCCACGTAAAATACTGGTATTCAGCAGAATCCGGTTTTAACCGGAAGCCGACCCCAATGTAGTTGGGAAAAGGCTAGGCAGATGATGATGAGTACTGTACAGTAGTGGTAGGTAGAAACGCCAGCTCATCAAGGTAGGTAGATCAATCTGACAAATGTCTTTAATAGATTTTCAACTTTATCGCTGAAGCATTATAGTCGGAATTATAATTCGTTTCCACATTTGACATTAGCTACTGTCATTTTGTAAAATAATGATAACACTAGTAATAGTGTAGTGATGAACACAAAAATCGATAAATAATCGCGATTTATGTTTATGTAATCATAATATTGGTGTGCCAATTACAGACTTTATTAAAGACTTTTTATTCATTACGAACCAGATATGGTTAAAGCTACGCTTGTAGAACTGATTCCACATAACGAGTCTTTTAATAAGTACGTTGTAGACAAAATGGCAGCACAACATGGGATCACGGTTTTAAGACTGTCCCCTTACCATTGCGAGCTGAACCCTATCGAATTGATATGGGCGCAGGTAAAGGGGCATGTAGCTCAAAATAATAAAACCTTCAAATTGACAGACGTGAGAAATTTATTTGAGGAAGGCATTCAAAAAGTTACGGCTACCGAATGGTCTAAATTTTATGCGTATCCCATGTTGTCAAAGAAGAGGAAAAAATGAGTGGGCTAGATATGTTAATTGACAATATCACAGACACATTTATAATAAATGTTACAGAAAGTGACAGCGATAGCGATAGCGATGACGGCGACGTTTATAAAATAAAATATTACCATAATACATCTATTTGTTTTATTTCTCATGTTCTTACATGATCACATTTTTTTATTTATTTCACACACAGAAAACTCTCAGATCCTTACAAAAATGTATCATCATAACTAAATTATCCGTTCAGAAATATTTAATTTCCTGATATACCTACTTAGTTTCTATTAAAGTAGTAGTTGTTTAAATATACTACTATAAACGGGAGGAATCGATCCGGAAATATTCCATTTCCGTATCGAATAATTTCGCAACGTCACTATTTTTCAGTTTCAGACAATTTCAGTGTTGCAACGTTATGACAAGTACTTGTCATAACGTTGCAACACTGAAATTGTCAAATCTGGAATCGAATTAAAATCCGAGTATAGGTTCAAAATTTTAGTTTTGGATAGCTCGTTGTGGTAGCGACTGTACCATAGAATAGATAAAAGAGATTACAAAGAAGACCTTATTTGTTCTGTGGTAGCTACCTTCAGTGTGTGGGCAAACACACTTGCACCTAACTTATAATTTATCTTCAACGTACTTGGCCAAGCTCCACTGAGATAGACCACCGTGACCGAAATTCGTACTAGAGGCTTATCTAAAAAACTAATATTTTAAAGAGGAAAACGGAGAAATATAAAAAATATATCTATGGAGGAAATATAATACTAAAATTGTAATCTGCCTGCGTCTGTGTTGCCGAATGCTTACAATCCTAATCTTTACAAAGTTTGAGTGAACAGGCTACTTCTGGGTAAGCTCGCTTCATCGTAGACTTTGTCTCTGTCATCTCTGAACTAGACTAGTTAAGAGCAAACCCATCACAAATAAAATAAAAAATAGAAAGATATTTTTTATTGTTTGTTACGATTTAACTCAAAAACTACTGGACCGATTTCAATAATTATTTCACTATTAGACTGCTACATTATCCCTGAGTAAAGCTTTATTTATTGAAAGAAAAAAAAATAACGGATCCACAAGAAAATTGCAGCACGGACGAAGTCGCGGGCCAAGTGCTAGTTTTCGTAGTGCAGATAAATAACAAATAATTAAAAAAAATAAAATACACGCCTGCCTAAAAAATGAAAAAAACAATTATTCGCCCAAACATTTCAAACTGAAACACAACTTTTTTATTGCAGTCGGGGGCAGTCTGTAACATTTATTTAAGGGACCCTGATTGGTAGTAAAGATTGTCAAATTTTCAGGAAAATAAAAATAAAATTACCGTTTTTTTCATGATCTACGGCTACAACATAATATTTTTTATTTCACTTGCCTGTGTTACTCGGAATAACGCAACGCTACAAACATTGAAATCGGTTAAGCCGTTTAGAAGTTATGGTGGAATAAAGAAACTCACAAACTTACATACATACATGAACCCTGAAAACATAACACTCATTTTTTAGGCAGTCGTGTAAAAAGCTTGTGGCTATCTGCATTTTGTTAACTGTTACATAATATTACAGAAGGATGTTGGCTCACGCTTCTGATAAGTTTTGGGACTAAACAGCACCAGTTCAGCTCCGGTAGCCTGACATTATCCAGCAGGTATCAGGGATCCGGTTTAAAACTTCGCTAGTTTGTTAGCACCTTTATCTAGGCGGCCTTTTGTATGTAATACCTAGGTACCTACATGTACGGAAGTTAAATACAGATACCCGTCTATTACCTACAGAATTTGTTAAAAAAGGTCTAGAAAGTAAATAGCTACTTGGTGATTACCACGGAAATTATGAGATACCCAATATAACTTTGCTTTTTTGTACAAAGGCCTTCTGCTCAGCAATATTTTCAGCAATGCTTATGCAATATATCCGTGCTCAGTGGGACACTATAATCAATAGATAAAACAACTTCTATTCTTCTCATCGTATTCATCATCATCTCATCGTATTATTTCATCTTATCCTTGTAGGTAGGTACCCATTTGGCTTGGCGCCCAAACAATTTGGCTTAATCCACCACCATGTGGAAGAAGGTTCTGCATGTACCTATGACTACAGAACCGCCGCTACACTTGTGGTCCGATGCTCTCTTGATCAATTTTCAGCTTTCTAAACGGGCTCCAAACTCAGTTCTGTTCAGATCTGCCCAGGCGCCCTCTAGTTTAAAACGATCCTCGATTGTTATGGAGTAAGACGAGCTACCTATTCTCTGAGATCATTATGATCATCTGCCTAGCCTTTTCCCAACTACATTGGGGTCAGCTTCCAGTCAAACCGGATTCAGCTGAATACCAGTGTTTTACATGGAGCGGCTGCCTACCAGACCTCCACCCACAGCCCATTAATTGGGTAACACGTGGTAGCTCTTGGGAAGATTGGAGTCAGGTTTACTGGCTTCTGACAATCCGTAACGACTGCCTAAGATCTACAAATGACAGCCGGGACCAACCGCTTAACGTGCTTTCCTAGGCACGGAGGAAACACGGTGTATTAAGATGGTCACCCATCCACAGACCAACCTTGGCAAGCGTTGCTTAACCGTAAAGATCGATCCGTGCGGCTCTGAGATAATTATCTTATTTATATAAGTACCTATTTAATGCGAGGCGATGGAAAAAGAATGATGACGCCCCACTGTATTTCGAGCCCAAAACAAACGCAGATCAATATGCTCTAACTCAGAATTTTCTAGGTTAGTCACGGCCAACATTTGCATAGAACGCAGGAACGTTTCTGGCATATCTTGATTTAGATCAATCAAAACAGTTTTGGATCTGACGTGCTGATAAGTTTGACGCGTTTTGTGTGCGAGCAGCGAAAATACTGGTGTTTTAGGGTTCCGAATATCCGTGAAAAACGTAACCCTAATATGATCACTCTGGTATCTGTGTGTCTGTCTGTCTGTCTGTCACAACTGGTTGTCTCAGGATCTACAGGACCGATTCTGTTGAAATTTGGTGACCCAAACACGACGCGTTACGTAAATATTTTTTGTTAGTATGGGGTCACTATTTTGAGGGTCAAACTAGAAAATAAAAAGAAAAAAGTTTTTCAAATTGTATGTGTAGCATACCAAATGAAAGGCCTAACTGTGAGGGTTTTAATTATATTTTTTTCAAAATTTTAAAATAAAGAGTTTTTAATTTATTCAAGAAATTAGACCCAAACTGACCATTCCCCCCTGTACCTACATCCACCTTAACAGACTTTCCGTGAGCCCGCAAAACTGCTAAGGATGTGACAGTACATGAAAATATGACAAATTGAAGGAGAACTGCTAAGACCTACAAGCCTAACAGTCCTTACGACCCTAAGCCCTATAAGCTCTGCAGCCCTAACCTATCATATGCCTAGTACGTGATAAATACATATTTAAATACGTTCAGGAAGTCTGCACCATGTGACCAAAGATGGCTAAAGGTGTCTTGGCCACAGTGAGGGGTAATGAGACAAGAATATAAAATTCAAATCTTATTTATTTACATTTTGTTCCAGCTTAAATACTACTTTTTTTTAACACACACTATAATAAAAAATCTTTGTGTTCTATGCGTGTAAAATGCAACCCAATGAATATTTTAACTAGGGCGCGCGTGAGCCGGGCAGAGTGCTGAGTCAATGTCCAAAGGTACCATTGAACACCCCCTATCTCTGAAACTACTGAGCCTAAAATTTTGAAAACAAATGCAGTTCTATACCTACCTAAAGATAACAGATATAAGTCAAGAGTGAATAGGTAACTTCTTGGCAAGCGTGCTCCACCTTAGACCGCTTCATCGCTTAACATCAGGTGAGTCAAACGTATGCCTATCAATGGAAAAAAATACAAACAACAAAAAATTAAATGGGTTGAAAATCCTTTGCACGCAAGTCTGACTCGCTTTTTTTGATAAATACGTAGGTATTGTTAGAAGGTTTTAGGTTGTCTAGAATGAAGTCTTTGAGCTGGACAACAACCTTTTTTTTTTTTTTTTAGGGATGGGAAATCATCCAATAACTCCTCCCGCTCTGGGTGTAGCGGGAGGGAGTGTCAGACTTCTACTGACTAAAACCCATCCATGTTCCTTCATTGCCCTTTGTGTTCCGGAGCCACGGTATCTCTTTCGAATAATCCCGCGACTCCGGCAGGCGTCGGCCCTTTCGGGCCCCTCTGTGTGCTGACTCTCTTTGAGGCGCGCGTGGAACACTAACGCGCCGTCGACACGGCCTGTCGTCACTAGACGGACGGACGGCGAGCCACCCATAGCTCGCCGTCCACAGGCCCGCGCCTACGGTGGCCGGAGGTCACCAGGTGTCCCCCGACGCCCGCGGCGGGCGTCTACCACGGCGGCCGGGACGAGAGGGTCTCCTCTCCCGCTCCGCCACCTCCTTCGCTAGCATGATTGCTTCGCAGAAGGAGGCAACGGCGTCCCATTCCGTCTCGCTCCGGACCATGGCTTGGACCAGGGCCGGACGCGAGAGGTTGCCGCCGAGCTGGACAACAACAACCTACGTATTCGTCTTTTACACGACTGTTTATAAAATTGAATTATGTTCTATTGTTTTGCTTATCGACTGTGTGAATAGTTACGCATATGATGAAATGAGTATCTATTTGTGCGCTCTATGCAATTGTTTTGGTAAAGAACATAATGGCGTTTGTGTAGATTTATGCCAGTATGTGTCTTATCTCTAAATAGTTTAAACTAGGGACAACGATGCTATGTCTAAACCAAACAGCGGATACTAAAACGGTTTCCACAAATAAAAAAATAACTTTTTAGAATAAAATACAACCGACATCTAAGTAAAAACAAAACACTACAAAGTACAAAATAACTTTAATTTCGGAAGTCGGTGCTTTTGTTAGTTTCTTCATATTTCGATTTACAAGCCACACTTTCTAACTGATTTTGAACATATGTATAAATATTAAATGGCTATAAAGTTTAAATGGGACCAATCAAATGAGGTAACAAACATTTGAAAAATACACCTGAATTCAGAACCGCCTCCTTTTTCGGAAGTCGATTCGGCTAACCTCAGTGGAAACAAATTGCACCCGCAACCCGGGTAGGTACCAGTCTCTGGTGGTCACCAGACGGATGTCATATGTCATAACCTAAGCTGTAACTTCAGGAGAGCAAATAAACTGTAGCAGTACGTTACTTAGTTTTGTGAAAAAAACTGAGTTACGCGCTGTTACTGCGATTTTCTGTGCAAAACTGACATCGCGATGTTTTTCGTCATATTGGTCCAAATTCTCATTTTAAACGATGCGTCCTGAGATTCTCTATCGAATGACGTATACGAAACGTGTTGTTACGAGTTTGGGGTTCGTGACAATAAAAACCGCCCGTGAAAATCTATCGTCACTCCATTAATTCCGCTACTCGATACTAGATGGCGTTAGTAGTACGTTGTGTAACCGGCATTAATTCTGGAGCGTAACATTATTTCGTTCAATTTTTGACTTCCGTGGTGTTAGAACTTAAGCCACGCTGTGTACATAAAGAGTATAGTACCTACCTATCTATCTACAAGTATACAGTTAGATATATGTATCTAACAGTGGCCACCGAGGTGTGTTCTTGCTCTGCAAGTGAACTCGCAGCCAACGTGTCCACGTTGCAAGTCAGTTGCAGTAAGTTATGCAATTAAACTTGCTAGAGGACGAACTCCGTTTAAGTTTTGAGTGTGTGACACTAGAACAACGGCTCCGATGCAAACTGAACACCTTAACTGTCACTTAGATGTCTTGAAGTTAGGATTATTGTCACATCTGAGAGCCAATAGGCTAGATTCGATGGAATCATCCACAAATTGCAAAACTATTTAGTCCGTCAGTTAGAGAATTGAAAAATAATGGACACATATTTTTTGTTGTTGTAAATCAATTAATATTGACAAAGATAAAACGCATCAATACTCGGGAGTGGGGGCTCGTGACGTCACGACTCACTAAAAATTATGCAAAGGTGTGACGTATTGAGAATTTTAAAAGCGTAACATAAGAAAAAACACGGGTCAAATATTTTTTGATAATCTAACTGACGGACTAATTAGATTTTTTCAGGACACAAGCCTGTTCTACTAATTTTCAAGCAATGTTCTCATTCTCAACGTTCACTCAAAATTGATGGATTTAAGAAAGTATAGGTACTATGGGAGTTTGACGACCTATGAGAAGCCATATTTAAAACTCAGTTGATGGACTCTGCGTATATATGCTTCCCGGCAGGCCGGAACTCGGTGTTTTGTTCGTTTTTTGACACCGACTTCCGAAATTAAAGTTATTTTTTTTACTTTGTAGTGTTTTTTTTTGGAAGTCGGTTGTATTTTTTTGTAAAAAGTTTTTATTTTTCACTTTTTAGTGGTACCCCACACCTAACAACACTCCAAACGCACTAGTTGCCCATACGATTTTCGAAAGTTCCCCTCGACTTCTCTGGGATGCCATCATCGGATCCTGGTTTCCTTACCATGGGACCATTTGGGAAGTATTCCCTTTCCAACAAAAAAATCATTTTTAAAATCGGTTGGTAAGCGACGGAGTTATGCCCGAACAAACATAAAAAAAAAAAATACAAACATCCGAATTGAGAACCTCCTCCTTTTTGGAAAGTCGGTTAAAAACTTCCATAGCTCTTCCAAAACTACTGCTACGAAATCCATACATTGAACATACCAACTTAATAACATATTACAGAAACAAGTCCATAATTAGTTCTTCACAAAGTCGAACTTTAATCATACTTCAGTAATTAACACCAGCTCACACGAGCTTATCGAAATGAAAATCGTCGCACCCGAAATTTTCCAACATTTCCCGAACATTCACGATGATTGACGAACCGAGTTATGGCGTGACGCCTTTTGTGTTGAGGGGTCGCAGTTTCGATTACTGTTTCAGGAATATTTTGTGTTGCTTTTGGTTGTTTGGGGAGGACCTACATTATATGCCGAGTATCTAAATCATGCCAGTAATAAAATATGGCGGTAAAGTGCAAGTCGGACTCGCGTTATAAAGTTTTTGAACGAATCATAATTTTTTGCATAATGCTTTATAGCTACGTTTTATAGGGTCCTGTAATGTTTTAAAGTCTGCGTTTTCGTTGAAAATTTTAAATTATGAAAATTAACCCTTCCCTTGAATCATCATCTGCCTAGCCTTTTCCTAAATACATTGGGGTCGGCTTCCAGTCAAGCCGGATTCAGCTGAATACCAGTGTTTTACGAGGAGCGGCTGCCTACCAGACCTCCACAACCCATTAACTGGGTAACACGGTACTTCTTCCCTTGAATGGTTTCTTTTTATAAATTTCTTTATTTCGACACCTCTAGACCACATTTTTTTGAGGATGGGATATCATCAAAAGACTCCTTCCTCTCCGGTCGGTGTGGAAAGGCGTGTCAGACTCTTACTGACTAAAACCCATCCGTGTTCCTCCTAATGCCCTTTGCTAAATAGGTGACTCTTTCGAACAAATTCTGGATGGGAAATCATCAAATGACTCCTCCCGCTCTGGGTAAAGCAGGAAGGAGTGTCAGACTCCTACTGACTAAAACCCATCCGTGTTCCTCCTAATGCCCTTTGCGTTCCAGGGCCGCCGTGACTCTTTCGAACAGATTCCGCAACCCCGGCAGGCACTTGCCCTAGCGGGAAATTCTGCAACCCTGGAACCCTTCCCCTGAATGGTTCATTTCCATTTTAATATTTTTGGTTTTTACACCTACCCACACTTCGCTAGTATGAGCCTCTCAATTTCATTGGGCTAAACAAGCCTTGACAGCGGTTTGCATTGCTACTAAAAAAATCCTCATAGAAACACCAAAAACAGTTGACCCGATCTTGGGATCGATTCTTGGACCGGCTCAGGTGGGCAACTCTCTAAGCCCGAACGAAGTTTCGGGCATAGTTACGGGCGTATTCGGCTCCGTATCACCTACGGATTAATGATTAGTCCCGAACCCGAACTAAGAATGAATGACAACACGCTTTGATACTAACTGTTAATCGTGTTTTCATGAATTCTTGGTGGTTAGGTGATAGAGAGGAGAGCAGAATACGCCGCAACTAAGCCTGAAACTACAGATATCGGTCTGAGATAGTAACCCCCTTTTTTTACCATCCAATGACTCCTCCCGCTGTGGGCGGAGCGGAAGGGAGTGTCAGACTTCTACTGACTAAAACCCATCCATGTTCCTTCATTGCCCTTTGTATTCCGTAGCCGCGGTATCTCTTTCGAATAAACCCGCGACTCCGAAGATAGTAGCCCCCCTGCAGTCGTAATTATGACCTCTAGCTAGAACAATCATAGCTAGAACAATACGGTTGAAATCATCGGTTGCCTAGTTTTAATTATTCTTTTATGTATTGTTTTTTTTTTTTTGTTGACCGACTTCAAAACGGAGGAGGTAGTCAATTTGGATTTTAAATATAGGTACCAACCTATATTTTTTTAATTTTGTTTTTTTTTTTTTATGATTTTTGTTTTTTACACAATAAAATACAACCGACTTCCAAATAACAACACTACAAAGCAAAAACATTACGATTGTGTCAAAAAGTGATGAGACCACACCAGAAACACCGACTTCCAAAATTAAAGTTATTTCTTAACCGACTTCCCAAAAAGGAGGAGGTTCTCAATTCGGTTGTATTTTTTTAAAATGTTTGTTAGGTCCTCATAACTCCGTCAATTATAAACCGATTTGAAAAATTCTTGTTTTATCTGAAAGGTTATACATACTTGCAGATTGGTCCCATTAAAATTTTATCAAAACCGGTTACGAAGTTTAGATTTTAATCGAAATAGCTGGAATTCGTATGATTGGACGGTTTTTTGTTATCCAAGTAATCAAAATTGCGTATTTTGCTTTTCTGCGTATTTTTGTGTGCGATACTACTATAATGTAAATACAACCGACTTCCAAATAAAGAAATACGGTGTCGAAATACGAATTAGAAACAAAACAAAAACACCGACTTCCGAAATTAAAGTTATTTTTTACTTTGTAATGTTTTCTTTATTTGGAAGTCGGTTGTATTTTTATTTTAAAAGTTTTCTTTATTTTGTAAAAAGTTTTTTGCTTCATTAAATAAATTTTTCATCTATCTATCCATACTTGTCAACTTCGTCATGATCGCAGAATATTTTAACAAGCGTCGAGCCTATCTTTCTAAAATCCCTTGGGTACTCCAGTTTTACGACATGAAATTGAACAAAGAGTGACCTATTCTGCGCCGGAAAATAATGAAGTCACTCCTTCATCCATGACCTTTATGGAACCTTGGCAATATTCCGAAACGCTCAAGGGTGAGGCGAGATAGAAGTCGGTATAGAATGACACAAACAAAATGTGTCTTATTTTTTGTTGAAACTAGCATCAGTGGTTAGTCGGTGGTCTATAATGGCCACTTTAGCAGAATCATAATATTAACCACACAAAAATACGTGAAATACTAACTACGGGCAATATGTGATTGTCTTTCCTTTTCGCTTTTAAAACCATCCAAAAAAGAATCTTTAAGCCGCTTTACTTTCTTTGTCTTCTATACATCTATATCTTTACATACATACATACATACATACCAAAGACTTATATACTCTATGCTACATACATACATATAAATAAAATTGGACTGTCTGTTTGTAATATTGAAATAACCGCTTTTTACTACATGCATGTAATAGGTATATATACGGTACACCCAAAATAACATTTTTTTTCATTTTTTGTCCGTCTGTCTGTTTGTTCTGGCTGATATCTGAAATGGCTGGACCGATTTTGACGGGACTTTTATTGGTAAGTAGCTGATGTAATAAAGAGTAACTAAGGCTACTTTTATTTAAGAAATTGGATTTATTTATAGATTTATATTAAAATAACAAAAAAATCTGCGTGGGTGAAGTCACGGCCACAGCTAGTCTTTTCTATAATTTCTTTGTCTATCGTTTCTATAAATCATAAGATGTACTTCATTAAACAGGTAACCGGTACGCAGTAGTTACAGCAAAAACGTGGCCATTTTCAATAGGTATACGTAACCAAAGTAGGTAGCTATTGACCTTTAAAATGACCAATAACTAGGCTCTTAATATTCCTGTTTGTACGCTAAATAAGCAGTATTATAATAGGCTTGTTTTCATAGCTTCAAAGGGGTGAGATTTGAACCCCTGACATTTCGATCGCCGCTGGCTGTTCTAGGCAATTGGTACCTAATATTTTACTGTTACTCAAACGTAAACTGCGCATTTGCTCTTTTCAAGTTGGCATACGTGTGGGGTATTTATGGATAGGTCTTTGAAAATTATATTGAGGTTTCTAACATCATTTTTATCTAAACTGAATAGTTTGCGCGAGAGACACTTCCAAAGTGGTAAAATGTGTCCCCCCTCCCCTTAACTTCTAAAATAAGAGAATGATAAAACAAAAAAAACATGTGATGTAAAAATATAATTATGTACTAGCTGACCCGCGCAACTTCGTCTGCGTCACATTTTCCATTACTGCTCCGCTCCTATTTGTCTTAGCGTGATAATATATATAGCCTATAGCCTTCCTCGATAAATGGGCTATCTAACACTGAAAGAATTTTTCAAATCGGACCAGTAGTTCCTGAGATTAGCGCGTTCAACCAAACAAACAAACAAACAATCAAACAAACAAACAAACTCTTCTGCTTTATAATATTAGTATAGATTAGTATAGATTACCATGTAAACTACCAGCGAAAATTGGTTTGAACGAGATCTAGTAAGTAGTTTTTTTTAATACTTACGTCATAAATCTTAAATCGCAACTTCTGCTTATAATATAATACCTACTGGTTTGTACGGAACTCTCGGTGCGCGAGTCCGACTCGCACTTGGCCGGTTTTTTAATACTATCAATAGAAGGCACCACCATCTCACCTGATGTTAAGCGATGATGTGGTCTAAGGTGAAGCACGCTTGCCTAGAAGTAACCTATTCACTCTTGACTTAAAGACTCCCAGGTTGTAGCTATCAGGAAACCCAGACTTTGTCAGGGAATTAAACTCCTTAGCTGTACGAAATTCAAGTGCACCGTTGTTGTTTGGATACGTGTGTCTGTAAATTTCCTGAAATTAGTGTGCAGTAAATCTTCAAAAGGCCTTGAAAACTACAAATGAAGTATAACATTAGTATCTGAAAGTATTTCTGTGAGTAAAAATACGTTGTTTTTCAAATAAATCTTATTTATGTTATTCAGTGTCAGGCAGCGGGTGTGGGGGTGGCGGTGTTACCAGCCTTCTGAACACGTTTCCGGTTGCCAGTTAAGATGCTCGAATAAAATGTTATTTTGTGTGGGAAAAAGGGTGGGTACCTATACTTCTTTTTGAGGAGCAGTTCCTTTTTATTTTAACTGCGAAGATAAAAAAAAAATGTTAATAATAGTAATCCTTACTACTCGTAATATTAGGTACTACTTAAGAGCAACTAAGACTGGTAACCACTCATTACCGAGACCTAAGCCTAACATTCATAAATCTTTATCGATCTCTATTGGCCGCCCGAACATCTAATAACCTGTTTTACCAAGGAGCATATACTCAATATTTGGATTGTATATGTCAGAAACTAGGCAGTCTTCTCCTTATAATGTAGGCAGAGTTCAGAGTTTCTAAACCGCCTCAAGGGCCTCTGATATGGTTTAACGACCGCCATTTGGCGGACGGGACCACCGGCTTATATGTGCCTTCCGAAGCACGGAATCACCACAATCAGAAAGGCAGTCGCTCTATGAATGACATTGGTATTCAGCTGAGACCAGAATGGACTGTACTTGTACTTGATGCGCCACTTCTTCTTCCCATCTAAAATCAGATCAGATAGTCGGAAGTGATGAATGTGGAAGTTTTGGGGAATACACGTCGATGTTCAAGAAGTGCTGGCTCTCTGCTTTACTTAAATAAATGACCTTTTATTTTGAACTAGCTGACCCGGCGAACTTCGTTCCGCCTAACAGTCGGATTCTTTAATTTTTTTGATTTTTTTTTCTGAAATAAACGAAGCCTAATTTACTCCTCATTACATCAGCTACCTGCCTATAAAAGTCCCGTCAAAATCGGTCTAGCCATTTCAGAGATTAGCCGGAACAAATAGACCGGCAGACAGACAAAAATTGTAAATATTGTTATTTTGGTGTAGGTATGTATGTACCGTAATATAATATTCATATACCTACATGTGTAGTAAAAACGGTTATTTCAATATTACAAACAGACACTCCAATTTTATTTATGTAGGTAGGTATGTATGGATAAGTTAACAAAAGAAAAACCAATGTTATTACTGCTTGAAATATTGAGCACTACTAAAAGCCTAGTTAGTTTCAGTGTGATCGCTATTTTTACGCGATTGGATTAGCGAAATTTATTTTCGAATGCTCTTCTAATTATATTGTAGGCCAGTGGCTAGTGTCAGTTTTATCATCTCATAAAACTTTAGTGCGGCCAACCGGAGTATTGATCACTGGTTTGTAGGTATTATCTTTGTGACACACTCATTTAGCTCTCGTTATTATGGATGCCTATCTGTGAACCATTTTGGGAACTACAGTGTGTTTTTTTTATACACAAAACGGGAAACTCTTGGCCCAAATCTCACCTGCTGGAATGTGATGATTAGGCCGAAGATGGAAGCGAGTTTCACCCGGAATCCTCTTACACAGAGGAACTGGCTATCATACCTCTAACTGCCGGAACACAACAATGCTGTTAACATAGTTGTTATGGCGACAGACTTAGATATGATGGTGGTAGCTTGCCAGGCGGACTTAGAACAAGTCCTACCACCAACCAAACCGAGCAAAAAATTAGCTTAAAATTGAGAAGTGAGCATATCAACCTTTACACAATTTATAAAGCTTATGTTACAGATGTCACAAAGATCGTAGAATTAGAAAGAAATATAGCCTGTCGAAAGAATGATTCATCAAACATGCCTCGAGTGTTTTAATGTGTAAGTGTTGGCACGGAGCGAACGTGTCTATTATTGTGGCAGGCCAATTAACTAATAGCTAGCGTAGAGGTATTGTTTCTTAATACTTTGTTAGTCTATTGATGACAGAAGATAGGATAATTAATCATCATCTGCCTAGCCTTTTCCCAACTACATTGGTATCGGCTTCCAGTCAAACCGGATTCAGCTGAATACCAGTATTTTACGTGGAGCGGCTGCCCACCAGACCTCCACAACCCATTACTGGGTAACAAGGTATTTCTTGGCAAGACTGGAGTTAGATTTACGGCTTCTGACAATTCGTAACGACTGCCAAAGATCTACAAATGGCAGCCGGGACCAACGGCTTAACGTGCTATCCGAGGCACGGAGGAAACTCGGTATGTTAAGATGGTCACCCATCCACAGACCAACCTTGGCAAGCGTTGCTTAACCTTGTAGATCGACCCGTCCGGCTGTTGGTTTAATTTAATATCCTTTATTTATTTACTAGTTGATCCGCACACCTTGTTCTGCATCACATTTTCCATTAATGCTCCGCTCCTATTTGTCTTAGCGTGATGAAATAGCCCTTCTCGATGAATGGCTATCTAAAACTGAAAGAATTTTTCAAATTGGACCAATAGTTCCTGAAATAAGCGCGTTCAAGTAAACAAACTCTACAGCATTATAAAATCAGTAAAGATATATTTATTGTACACCAAATTCCACGGAACCCTATAAATTGCCTCTACTGTTTGTCCGTTCGTCCGTCCGTCTGTCTGTCAGTGGCTGATCTCAAGAACCATGATAGGTATTTTCATAGTGCCTATTTTTGTTGTCGCTATAGCAATAACAAAAATAAAGGTATGCAAGAAACGTGTTTTTTTTTCGGTTTATGGTACAGAACCTTTTGTGTGAGAGTCAGACTCGTACTTTGCTGGTTTTTTCATTAGGTACGGATTTTCAGTCGATAATATTTAAGTGAAAGTACCTGTTTATTTTATGTCCTAAATTGTGCGCGCTACGTTTGAACGGGATAAAATATATGAGAGATGTTATAAGAGTCTGGACACTGTTCGTAAAAGCTTATGTGCTCTAAAATAATATTAACAAAGTCGTTATGAATTGCAAAGCTCCTTTAGTAATTAGGTAACCTCAGAAGCCGGCGACGCGGTAGATCCAGGAGAAAGAGATGGCGAGACGAGCTGGAGTCCTACCTAATGGATTGGGCTCCGGTAGCCCAGGATATATAATAAAAGGAAAGAGGCCTGTCCTGCATTGGGACACTAATGATAATAACTATAATTATAGTAGTAGCCAGCAATGCAAATATCTTTGTATGACGTAATAATCACGTATTCTGTGAGAAAAGAGATAAAATGTTTCTTTCAAAGTCAAGAGTGAGTAGGTTACTTATAGGCAAACGTGCGCCATCTTAGACCGTATCATTGCTTAACACCGGTGAGATAGTGGTGAAATTTATGCCTATCATTAGTAAAAAAAAAATATTTTTTAAAAATCGTTGTTATGACGAAAAGAGCTTTGCAATTCATTACGACTTTGTAAATATTAATTTTAGAACAAATATGTTGTTATGTATGAATTGCAAAGCTCCTTTAGTCATAAGGTAACGTAAATTTATAAGACACTAGCTTCTGCCAGGGGCTTCGCCCGCGTGATCCCTAGGTAACATACTCCTGGGAGTATGTTACCTAGGGATCAACACCGTGATGCTGCAGTGGCTAAAAGGGCACAGCGGATCACTAGGTAATGACGAGGCCGATGAACTGGCCAGGAGGGGATCTGGTGCTGTGGCTGTTGGACCCGAACCCATAGTACCGCTCCCCTTCGTCCAACTACGCACATGGCTGCGTGAACACACCCACAAACAACCGGAGCGCTAGTGGGCCCTGGCACCAGGTTGCAGGCAGTCAAAGGAAGCCATGCCAAACCTGGACCAAAAACTGACCAGGCGCCTTCTGTGACTGGATAGGCACAGCCTGCGAATGGTGACGGGGACCATCACCGATCACTTCACTGAATAAACACTTGCACACGATAGATATTACGGATAGCCCTCTATGCAGAGCATGCATGGAGGGGTAGGTTTATCTTTATTGTTTGAGTGCGAGGGCGTCGCCGAAATTCGGAAGCAAACTATAGGGTCACCAAACTTGCTCACAGGTATCCTGCGCGCCGAGAAAACTGATCTGTTTCTGGAGGGAAGTTGGGTGGTTGGAGTGACGGCCGCCATGGCTCACGTACAATGGTCCAACATCAGGTCTAAGTGTGGAAACCAAAACCCCTTAATAGAATAGAATAGAATCCAAATCTGTTCAGCCGTTCTGGCGTCATTGAGTAACACACAACCATCCAAATTTTCGCATTAATAATATTAGTTAGATGTAGAATTTGTGCGAAGTCAGTAAATGTATAAAGTAATGCAACTTTTAAAGAGATTATCAAATAAGTGCGATGATAAAAGCTGTTTCCTGTTTCCAAAATAAGTTTCCAGGAAAAATTAAGCAGACGGTCCGAAAACCCTCGGGCCAAAATAAGAATTAAAAAACACCAATGGTGCGAAACGTAACGAGATTTTTAAATCTGATGTTACAATGGAAGCTTTTCCATCCCTATTTCTTTTTCATTTTGGTAAACATCTGCGGTAAATACAGTAACACCAAACATACTATGCTTTTTAAAAAGTTAGGTACTATTATACTTTACTAGCACCCGCGACTTCATTCGCGTGGGTTTAGTATTGCAAGATTCGTAGGGATCTTTATTGTTATGGATACTAAATCCATCCACGCAGTTAAATTTATCACTGAAAGAGAGTAATGCTTTGAGGATTGATGCAGTTTTTAGTAGTAGGTGCAAGTTAAGTTGATCTTGTCTACACTTGTTCACACCCTCACTGTTAACAATAACTTCAGGCCATGAAGCGGTGGTCTATTTCAATTTAAAGTCGTATTTTCGGAACGTCAAAACCGCAACGAGACCGCTTGCTTTCTCAAAATTCTGGGACAAATCACTTTGCTCTTTTTCCCCAACTCCTAACGATTTTTATTCACCCTCGAAAATGGCGACATTATCTACCTACATCTATATAACGCAATGATGTCAAAGATATTTTTACCCCGAAAAAGGGGAGAGATTGGAACGCCAGACAGGTGGCAAGTCGCAACCCACGTCATTGTCAACTGTGACGTCATATTAAAAAAGTACAGAACTTTTTACGAAATGAGGTTGGACATGTTTTTTTGGGGCTCGTTCCGAAGCAGAAGTTTTTAGAAGGGGTCACAGTGCATAGATTTATAGCTATGTAGTAAAGATAATGCCAGTAGGACGGGCTGAGAAATGAAACAGGATTTATTAATTGAGATGTTTTTTTCTATGTAAATGTATGTACGTATGCCAGAAGCAAAATTTGGCGAAAGTGGCTAGAGATTGGATCCTATCCCAGGAGCCGGAGATGGCGAGGCGACTGGACTCCTTTCAAAAGGATTGGGCTTCGGTAGCCCAAGATAGATCAAATTTCGAAAAAAAAGGAAGGGGCCTTTTGCGGTGGGAAACTACAGGCATATGATAAATGATTACATTAGTAGAAGTAGTAAGTAATGCAAATATCTTCGTAAGACGTAGTAATCATGTATTCTGTGAGAATGTTTTTTACTATTTTTTTTTTTGGTTTTGTGTCATGTAAAGATAAAGATAAAAGATAAAAGATCATTTATTTGTCAAACATGCGTTTACATACACTGACTAATCAGACATGCAAGGTATTAAATAATAGTATTTTGTGAGCGTCCATGTTTTGCCAATAACGGCGTACAAAATTTGTTGGTATAAAATTAGGTAGGCATTTAATTGCATTTACATATTGAAGTCATTTTAAATTTCATTACAAAATACACAATAAATAAATAATAATTGATGTCAAGGCTTTATGGTATAAGTATATTATAGTCAACAAAAAAAAAGAAAAAAAAGTCAATAGATTTAAAATTCACATTTTTAAAGCTTTATGGTATAAGTAAATTATAATAAAAAAAAAAGTCAATTGATTTAAAATTCACATTATAAATTGTTATTCTTAACCATATATATTAGAAGTTGGATTAGAAAAGTCCTTTTCATTCAAAAAATTGTATTAATTAATTGTATTAATTACTTTGCATTCTACTCATTGTATAAATTCTAGTTCCTAAAACGTAACAGAGAGATATGTTGCTGGGGAGTTTGTTGGCCACTTCTTCACAGCTAAAACACAAGGAAGTACTTAGTGACGGGCGGGCGTTTTGGGGGACTGTCTTTTGTAAAACTTGACGTTCAAAAAGTGCTGGCTCTCAGCCATTTGAATAAAATGACTTGAATTTTGAACCTTCGCACATCTCTGGTGGGTACGCACCCACAGACGGACAGATTTACTTCCGCTTGTATAATTTTGAAAGAATCAATTTACCTGCATTGGATTCGATCATAATTTTAGCAAAACAACGGGTGAAAAGACTTGAAGATTAACCCACATGACAGCTTTTCTTAAATCTCTTTAAAAATATTCATTCGTAAAAGACTGCAAAAATCCTAAATTTGCCAAAAGATAGGGCAAATCCTTAGCCAAGAACCGTTTGGGTGTAAAAACTCCCTCAGAATTGGTCCGAGTCCAGAATAACAACATAATGTTCTCTTTGAAACGGACCGAGTCCAGAATAACAACATAATGTGACTTTAATACCCCACGGAATTAATTACCAGTACTTTTTTGCTGTACTTACAGCTGTTTAAAACATGGATGTAGGATTAGAGGAGAGGACAACAGAAGGTCAGATAGATCTAATTCTTAATTATTTATTGTACACCATAACAGCTTATATAATAGAAAGAAAAATGTTTATTTGGGGCTCGCACAATACACATAAAGTAAAACAAGTAAAACTACCTGTAACAAAAATATGTAGACAAGTTAAAAAAAATCCTAAACACTAACACTAAATCTGTGCGAGACCAAAAAGGTCCCTGTCTCAGCGTATGCTGCTAATAAAAATAATGCATAATTTAATTCCGCCAAGCCCGTTCCATCGTCGGCGTCGGACCACAAGACGTACGGCAATGCGCAACCGGTACATGGTGGACATCCCGCCTACCGGCACAAAACGTTTTAGGAACACATTCATAGTGCGTAGGTACAGCAAAGGAGTGGAATTCCTTGCCGGAGTCTGTGTTTTCTGATAGCTACAACCTGGCAGTATTTAAGTCAAGAGTGAATAGTTTACTTCTAGGCAAGCGTGCTCCATCTTAGACCGCATCATAGCTTACCATCAGGCGAGATGGTGGTCAAGCGCGAGCCTATCGAAGGTAACAAAAAAATGATGAATTTCATGTACAAAAGCGAACTTAACTCAGAAATAAGTTTTCTCCCAGAAAATCTTAGAGTGATAGAGAAAGATGACAATCCACATTATTACACACTAGCTGACCCGCGCAACTTCGTCTGCGTCACATTTTCCATTATTGCTCCGCTCCTATTTGTCTTAGCGTGATGATATATAGCCTATAGCTTTCCTCGATAAATGGGCTATCTAACACTGAAAGAATTTTTCAAATCGAACCAGTTGTTCCTGAGATTAGCCCGTTCAACCAAACAAACAAACAAACTCTTCTGCTTTATAATAATAGTATAGAGGCGAAGCATCAGCTAGTTAACAATAAAATTATAGATTTTATTGATAACTAGCTGATGCTTCGCCAGGCTTCGCCTGCTTGACAAAACACATGCTAAAACCTTCCTCGAGAACCATTAGTGAAAACAGCATGAAAATCGGTGCAGCTTTCGCATTTCGAATCATAGGTTCACCTTCTAGGATGAGACTTAAGGCATTCAAGTGAATGGTGGCCATCCAACGGTTTCCAGTGGCCTAAGTGTATGTGTGCCAACTTATCGATGCACCTGCTTCATTGATCACAAGTGCTTCTGCTGAGTTCAAACTCAGCAGAAAGCCGAGATTTGAACCTTGAACCTCATGGCCTAAGGTTAAAATCTTGGGGCGACCAAATTGTTATTGGGTTTTTCCATCTGGAATTTCAGTCAGGAGTCTAGTTTTGACAGTAGGCTTGCCCCCCTATACATGGGTGTCGTCAAATGGATGCACTTCTGCGCAACCATTCGCTCAAAACAGTCTTAATATCGTACACATCGTAATTCCGAACCAATCCACCATCTCCCACCCAGCATATCTACCCGCAAACACGAAGATCAAACACCTTTTACCCTCAAAGGGGGGATCGAGACTATCGGCTTCGAAAGCCGGGAGTGACACTTGAAGTCGCGGCTTCCTGAGGGCTGGTCCTCGAGTGAAGGGGATGTCTACGGCGCTTGAGACAATGGATGCCTTATATGGATGTATTTATTTTGTTGAGGGTCGGCTTTATTTGAGAGGTAGGTAGGTATTTTTTTAAGAGGCGTTGGCAATGGGTTTTTGTTGGATTTTTAGGGTTCAGTGTTAATTGTTATGATTTTGCAGCTATTTACGGCGGTTAAATTTAGTAAATACAATTTTGTATCCGTACTGGTGGCTCGAAATACTTTGCGAGTTCGCAATAACAAATTTATGTGCTAGCGAGGTTGGGGTACTGTGCAGCGAAAATCGAAGTCCTCAGACGTCATTAAGTTTGAATCAATCTATAGCTATACCCACAAATCACAATACTTCATGCTCATAACGTCCATGCGTCAATATACTTATTTGTCCGGAAATAAAGTAAACAAACAAATTAGGGAGACCTCTTATGTTTTTATCTAGGTAGCTAAAATTACAAACAACAAAAACCAGTCAAGAGCGAGTCAGACTCGCGCTCCGAGAGTTCCGTACCGTCATATAAAACGTGAAATGATTTCAAGTTGATAGCTTTAGTAGTTCTTGAGATATCCAGCTGTGACAGACAGACAGACAGACTTAGTCACACCATGAGAGTTAAACTCATTCACTAACAAAAACAGGCTCTATGCCACTTTTATAGCTCACGAAGAAGCATACAAAAATTAAAAATCTATGATATAAACTACACCTAGAGAAGCATTAAGTTTCACAAGTGCCACAAAGAAATCGTAATACGTCATCATTACTACAGAAACACAAATCCACAACAAAACAAAAACCTGCTATTATTAAACACTGCAGCTTGCATACCTCCCCAAATCACCTCAAACGCCATACCTTCGCATTTATCTTGATGAAAGAGCCATAACAGACCGCACCCCACCATATTTTATTAATAAAAAAATAAATCTAAATAATTTTCGTGGTCTAACACTTAGATGCGGCTCCGATATCGTCCGAAATGAAATCCATTTGTTACCGGTCGCGTGTTACGGGTAAATAATATAGGTGTGTTGGGATAGGTCTCGCTGGGAGTGACTAGCGATTTGGTAATAGCGTTTTGGGGGTTCCAAACCCAGAGGGTAACCAAATCCGCTTATATTTTTTTATTTTGCGCTCCATGTATAGAAAATATGGTAACAAACCACTACAAAGTTATTATATACTTTGTAGTGTTTTTCTGAAGTCGGTTATATTTTTTTGTAAAAACGTTTTTTATTACGAAGTCGGTTAAAAAGAAGTTATTGTAGACCCAGTTAGGGCACAAAAACATCTAGATGGGCCGTCCGTCTGTCTGTCAGCCAATTGTATCTCATGAACCGCAATATTTCTGGCAGACGGTATCTTTTCGCTTGCTTTGTAAAACAACCGGTGTATTCTGACAACATCTAACCGTGTAATTTCAGGTGGAGTGAGATGAAGTAAACTGTCATTCTATTTTGTTTGTATTGATTGACAGCTCGCTTCTGTTCACTTCACCTAAGCTCAGACGGTGAGAAATTTACAGAATTGCACTGCTGGTTCTGGTGTTGATATCTGCTTATGTTTTGAACAGTAGGATTACCGCGTACCTACTTGTCATTCACTTCTGTTCTGGATACTGGATGTCGCGTAGGTCTGAAAAACTCGTTATACGTTTAAGATACTTTTCTCATATATGCTTGGAAATGTGAGCATTGCATTGACAACCTTCTTCGAGATAAATCGAAATTGCTGTACTGGCCGAGCAGCGGCCGGCAAAAGTTGTATGAAAATCCATATCTATCGTGTTTTGCGGCCAAATAAATTACATCTTAAATTCATATCTTTCGTGTAATTTAAAAATGGAACGATCTTATATACAAAAATATGGCAACCAAGGAGGTAACTTGTCAAAGGTTTTATTTAAATTTCGAACTGGCTTGCAATTAAAAAGCTGTGTATAGAAATAAGAAATGAACCTTTTAAAAGCGGAAATTATTCTTGTTGATGGTTGTAAGACATTGATTTTGAAAAGTATTTGTATTTTAATTTCCGCGCATTTTTTGAGAAAAGTACTAAAAAAGCCTTGGCCACAACTGGGCATTAATGGAATTACGTATGTGTGCCCCGGTTACGCCTCGGCCCACATTTACACGTCGTCCATCAATGCCTCTTTTGTTGGCCGCTGCAGTGATGTACTAATATTTAATATGAAGTCAAAGTAGGATGCGGATATAAATGATGCGTAAAAAATGTGATAAATCTCGTAAGAAATGCGTCAATTCGTGAATATGATTACAATAAATTACTGGACTATTTATAAACTGCCTGTTATGCATAAACAAATCGCTTTTTTAATTGGATTTGATATCGTGTTGGTCGATGATTAATGATAATATATATTTGAAAATATCATCGGACTATTATTACCAATTAACTCTAGTTCAACCACTGCACCTTACTTTTTAAAAAGTGATTTGTTTGATACTTTTCAGTAGATTTTAGCTTTCTTATGTTTTGAAACATTTGATTCATCATCCATCATCATAATATGACCACGCATTTCTGAAACACCCTGTATACATCAAATGATTGTACCTGGGACCTGGTGGTTAGGACCTGGAAGTTGTAACATAACCCACGCTGACAGTCGCACTGCACCCTTACGTAGCCCCAGATAGAAGGGTCGGTAAACCAGCTTAGTTAAATGAAATCTCAGATTTGTTTTATTGGCACTGTAAAAAATGTCTCAGCAGGTACCTGGGCCAACATTTGTTTCTGTCTCGTATTTCAGGAGGCTTTTAGCTGCGTAAGTAGAAGTACGGATTTACTGAGACTTTTATTTGAGCATTCAATTTATCTTTGCCAATTCTGCAATTTCGGGTTTCCATAAAGCATACCCCCTCATTTATTTAAGAATTTTTTAATCTGAAAATTATACTTATTGTCAACTAGCTTCTGCCAGCGGCTTCGCCCGCGTAATCCCTAGGGAACATATTCCCGGGATGAAAAGTAGCTTATGTGCTATTCCAGACTAAAATCTATCTTTGTTCTAAATTTCATTAAGATCCGTTAAGCCGTTCTGGCGTGATTGAGTAACAAACAACCAAACTTTCACATTTATAATATTACTCGTTTGGTGTAAAGCGAAATTATTACCATCTTCCCCTCGACATTATAATTATTAAAGGATATTGCAAACTGTCGTAAGCCGTTTTCCGAAGCTACTCGCTAGCGTTGCGCTAGCGCTAGGCGCCAAGCTAGCCGCCTGCCTGTGCGTTCACGACCACAAAAATGACAAAAATAATCCTTATAGCATGATTCAGTATATTCCGATTTCTATGATTCTTTTTATATGGAATAGTTAATAATGTTAACTTTTATTAATGTTGATTAGGGACGACTGAGAGTTTTATAAACGTAAGAGTAGACAAATACAATCAGAAAGCTTCGAACTGCTAAGCTATCGGGAGTTACACGTGTTATTGTTCGTCAATCATAAAAGATAGACATATGCTGTCGTTGGATATTTTTTATATAATTTTAAGGAGAACATTTCCGTCATACATGATTTCTGTGTAGCTTTCACCATTAAGGTTGCACACGTGACGGAAGCTTAAAAAATGGAGTAACTTCTCCCGTTTTCCCAACATTTCCCTTCACTGCTCTGCTCCTATTGATTGTAGCGTGATGAAAAGTATACTATAACCTGCTCAGGAGTATGAATAATAATTGTACCAAGTTTCATTAAAATCCGTCGAGTAGTTTTTGTTTCTATAACGGTTATACAGACAGACAGACAGACAGACAGACAGACAAAAATTGCACTGATTGCATTTTTGGCATCAGTATCGATCCCTAATCACCCCCTGATAGTTATTTTGGAAATATATTTCATGTACAGAATTGACCTCTCTACAGATTTATTATAAGTACTAGCTTCTGCCAGCGGCTTCGCCCGCGTGATCCCTAGGGAACATATTCCCGGGATGAAAAGTAGCTTATGTGCTATTCCAGACTATAATCTATCTTTGTTCTAAATTTCATTAAGATCCGTTAAGCCGTTCTGGCGTGATTGAGTAACAAACAACCAAACTTTCACATTTATAATATTACTCGTTTGGTGTAAAGCGAAATTATAACCATCTTCCCCTCGACATTATAATTATTAAAGGATATTAAACTGTCGTAAGACGTTTTCCGAAGCTACTCGCTAGCCTCTAGGCGCCAAGCTAGCCGCCTGCCTGTGCGTTCGCGACCACAAAAATAATCCTTATAGCATGATTCAGTATTCACGCGCGATGGCTTATTATTAGCGTTTTTCATCTATAACTTTGGTGTTTCTATACCGATTTCTATGATTATTTTTTATAGAATAGTTAATAATGTTAACTTTTATTAATGTTAATTAGGGACGACTGAGAGTTTTATAAACGTAAGAGTAGACACATACAATCAGAAAGCTTCGTACTGCTAAGCTATCGGGAGTTACACGTGTTATTGTTCGTCAATCATAAAAGATGGACATATGCTGTCGTGGGATATTTTTTATATAATTTTAAGGAGAACATTTCCGTCATACATGATTTCTGTGAAGCTTTCACCATTAAAGTTGCACACGCGACGGAAGCTTAAAAATGGAGTAACTTCTCCCGTTTTCCCAACATTTCCCTTCACTGCTCTGCTCCTATTGATTGTAACGTGATGAAAAGTATACTATAACCTGCTCAGGAGTATGAATAATAATTGTACCAAGCTTCATTAAAATCCGTCAAGTAGTTTTTGTTTCTATAACGGTTATACAGACAGACAGACAGACAGACAGACAGACAGACAGACAGACAGACAGACAAAAATTGTACTGATTGCATTTTTGGCATCAGTATCGATCCCTAATCACCCCCTGATAGTTATTTTGGAAATATATTTCATGTACAGAATTGACCTCTCTACAGATTTATTATAAGTATAGATATAGATGGACACCGCGGGAGCTAGACTACATAAAAGTTTTTTTGAAAAATATAATAATTTGATAATGTGATTGATATTTACCAGAATTGATTCGTTTTTGCTCAAATCCTTAGTAGGGATATTGTTGTCCGACGGCATGACGACACAGACTTAATTTAAACATTACTAGGCTGCGGTGCGGTTACTACGCCGTAGCAGTTGTGATGATGTCACCGCTACGCTTTCGTAGCAAAAAGCTGATACCGCTACGCGTCGAGCGCGCCCCTTACTTCTGCTGGAACTTTGAAAATGTTGAACATGTTTCGAAGATTTTCATTTTATATTTAGAAACCACATGCAATGCCGACGCGTTTTTAAAATACTTTTCATTAATTTTTACACATTTCGAATCCCAACTGATCTGTTGTCTACATCTTTCCTGCAAAGTTTTCTATTAAAGCTTGAATTCAATAAATATGAAGCTAAAATTGTTTGTGGTTAATTCACATCATTGATGTAGTGGTTAAAATAGCTCAATAAGCAGATTTAAAAAAAAGTTAACATTAATAACAAATCCCTACAGTAAAAATAATAAAACCTGATACTTTTTATCTCCCTGCAGTATAAATAGTTCTGTCCATACTTTACTGCTCGCCGCTCGATGAATTTTAACATTCCCCTCTGCGAGCAGAAACTATGCGTTCAATTTAAAGAGTAAAACAAAAATGGCTGTAAAACGTTTTACTTTGTGAAGTAGGTAATGCTGTGCTGAAACTATGAAAGAGAGAAAAAGAGAATCCATTTAAAAGCTGTATAAAGAAATGTGTTTTTTTTCTCATTAAATAGATGTAGATAGTGGTTGCTTCCATTAAAAATGCACAAGAGGCGCTTTCTTTCAGCACGTTACACTCGCAAGCTGGGAAGTATTAGGGTTCCGTACCAAAATGGTAAAAAGGAATTCTTATGGTGTGACTATGTCTGTCCGACTGTCATAGCTGGACATCTCAAGAACTACATAAGCAATCAACTTGAAATTTGGAATAGTTTGAGATGACGTTTGCTCAACTATTTTGCAAATAACAAAGACATAAAAATGCTTTTTTTTTGCAACAGTGGCTGAAAAGGGTTCTTAAAAATTCGAAGTATGTGTATGTTAAGTACCAGGGCATGTGGAGTACCTATACGATGTAAGAGCGCTATTTGTAAATACTCAAACATTTTATCGTCTTTTGACGAAAAGTGTAAAAAATTTGAAAAAATAACTTTAATCTCGGAAGTCTGTGTAAAAATACGAAACCTAAAACACCGACTTCCGAAATTAAAGTTATTTTTTCATAAGAAATCATTAACAAACTGTCAAGAGATGACGCTGATCTAAAACTGCAATATACACCGCAGCGTTAAAAGTCTCTGACGAATATAGGTCTCGCCGATAAAAATTTAAAAATATTTCCCGTTTTATATGCTGGTACGGTAACTTCAGTGCCCGAATCCGACTCGCTCTTGACTGGTTTTTATCATGTCATTAGTTATTAATTTATGATAAAATTAAGATTTTTAAGTAATTTCTTTGCATTATAAACACAAAAAGATGGTTGGCAGTGTTGAAATATAAATTGTAAGCGCAATTTGACAATTCGAAAGTGCCTATAAATGTTATAATTGAAATAAATGCTTAGAGTTTCAATTTGAATGACATATTTTAGCATTCATCGATACTTATATTATAAAGCAGAAGAGTTTGTTTGTTTGCCTGAACGCGCTAATCTCAATAAGGCGGGGTTGCAGTACTTTTTAAGATTTTTGAACGTCTGAAAATCTTATTAATTATGTTTTTTAATAAATAAAAATCATTACATAAAAATTGAACATTCCCTCAAGTAAATCGTAAAGATAGAAACGCGATTTAGAATGATTGGCTCGATACTTTTTTTAATCAAAAATGACACTAAATTACAATTTTAAACGTGTACTGCTAAGAGATTTCATCACGAATATAATATGTTTATAAAAGTTATATCAATAGATAGAGCTTTTTATTTTGAAGTAAATTTCGAAACCATATTGTATAATTTCTTTATCAGTTTTCGCCAATAAGAAAAAACAATCAAAAGGCATTATTTCGCTCGCCGGACAGTCGCTGTTGTTCGTCAAAACACACAGTACTGCAACCTCGCCATAACTGCTGGTCCGATTTGAAAAATTCTTTCAGTGTTAGATAGGCCATTCATTGAGGATATATCATCACGCTAAGACAAACAGGAGCGGAGTATTAATGGAAAATGTGACACAGACGAAGGTGCGCGGGTCAGCTAGTCTATACTAATATTATAAAGAGGTAACATTTGTTTGTAAGTTTGTATGTAGGGGGTAATCTCGGGAACTACGGGTCCGATTTGAAAAATTCTTTCAGTGTTAGATAGCCCATTTATCGAGGAAGGTTATAGGCTATATATCATCACGCTAAGACAAATAGGAGCGGAGCATTAATGGAAAATGTGACGCAAACGAAGTTGCGCGGGTCAGCTAGTAAAGTAAAAAGTGCAAAAACTTTACTTAAGTACCTACCTACCTCTATACCCATTTCCACCGGTTACAACGTTGCTTTATTCTAGTTTGAAAGGCGGTGTGATTTTACAGGCACTTGAGACTTTCTACTTTGTCTCTCAAACTCTTCAGGTCCGAATCGTCCAAACTAAGATACAAGGAGCGTTACTGGAGTTTGTCTCAGTGAAAGGTGGCTAACTATTTTGACAGCTGTCAAAATACAAAAGTTAGCCACCCCCAAAGCCATCCCAGATTTCTGAGGGCCAAGTCTACTAATTTTTAAACAACTTTCGCATTCGCATGTCTGTTTTGTTTATCCTCAAAACTTCGTCCTTTCTTTTCGTCGTATATAATTTTACTCTCCTTCCCTTTCACACACATACTCTCTCATTCGCTCGTCGTTGCATTCATATATATATCTCACTCATTTAAAACATTGATGCGTTCTGAATTAAAAGGCCTACCTAAATAAAAATACGGTGAAAATAATTTGACTACGTTTTGTATTCATTTTAATTTTTGAAAATGTGCCGTTCTATCATCTATCTTCCAAATTTTTCATAAACTCCTTTATCCAACACTGAACGATATGTTGCTATATTGTGTTCTCACAAATTGGGTTCCGTACTGTGTCCTAATTATTTTTCCAATACGGAGGTGACTGGCAAAAGCTTTATTGCCTAGTCTGGCAATGTTATCGATCTGGTGGCCAACTGTTTTGCCATAATATATCATGTCTGGACTTATCTGGATCAGTGTGTGGGCAGTGGCTGTTAGGTATTTCTTTTATCTGGATGGGTCTATTAACTAGGTGATGTATGTATAATGTAGGTGAGGAATATGAATACTGCACGTGGGGGTAGTTTCTGGCCTTCCAGGGTTGTAGGATTTGTTCGAAAGAGTCACCATGGCTATGGAATGGAAAAAATAAATAAATTGAAGTCATTTAATCAAATTAGGCTGAGAGCCAGCACTTTTTGAACGTAGTTTTAACAAAAGACGATCCCCTAAAATCGGGTGTTTTCGCACCAGTTCCTTAGGAAGAACACCAATGGGTATTATAAGTTATTAAGTGTCTGACATTCCTTTCCAGAAAGGTAGGAGTCGTTTGATTATTTCCCATTCTAAAAAAATGGTAATTCGACATGTTGAGCGGGTTAGGCCAAGAACACGATGTTTTTGTGTAGTGTAAGATTGTATGTCGAAAGTAATTTCGTGTCAGTATATCAATAATATTAGAGGAAATAGAACATCAATAAAAAATAACACAGGTCAATCTTCAAGGTTAAGCAACGCTTGCCGCGGTTGGTCTGTGGATGGGTGACCATCTTAAAATACCGAGTTTCCTCCATCCTCGGAAAGCACGTTAAGCTGTTGGTGCCAGCTGTCATTTGGAGATCTTTAGCTGTCGTTACGGATAGTCAGAAGCCAAAAAATCTGACACCGGTCTTGCCAAGGAGTATCGTGTTACCCAGTCAATGGGTTGTGGAGGTCTGGTAGGCAGACTGGAAGCCGATCCCAATATAGTTGGGAAAAGGCTAGGCAGATGATGATGAGGACATCAATAATTTCCTGGGTTATTTCTAAGTACCTGAGTAAATGTACAGCTTTTCGGAAATCGATTTATTCGCAATAGTTATGCATGAAAAAAGTATTTATGATCTGAACATTTTATTTCAAAGTATTCGAAAATATAATACTAACAGTGCAATTAGAATCTAAATTGCTCGAAAAACGAACGAAATACAATTATTTCAAACAAATATATCTGTCCCTCTCGCGAAAACGCTGTTTTCTATGGCAGTTGTATAGTCGTCGTGTAATTTGACGTCACATTACGTATCGGACTTCTCTTTCTAACTGTAGTCTTTGAAGCTTTATAACTTAATAAATGATAAAGTTATTTAAAAAATAATTTCATGATTGTTTACTACAGCTAATAAGTATTTTATTTTGCAAATAAAAAAATCGCATGCATATTCCCTATTCTACCTCGTTGAAGGATTAACATAAACCAGTAACATGTTGTAACATAAACATGAATGAATGTTTTACAATACTTTTATGCTAAGAACCTTTATAGACCCTTTTTTTTTTTTTTTTTAGGGATGGGAAATCATCCAATGACTCCTCCCGCTCTGGGTGTAGCGGGAGGGAGTGTCAGACTTCTACTGACTAAAACCCATCCATGTTCCTTCATTGCCCTTTGTGTTCCGGAGCCACGGTGTCTCTTGCGAATAATCCCGCGACTCCGGCAGGGCCTTTAATAGACCCTGAATCAATAACGTATTGTATCTGAACAATCTCAATTTAGCGATATATCCTTCTGAGTCTAGAAAGGCGTCTACTCGACTATTTTCACATTCAATTATTTATATTATTATGTATTTCTGCCAGTAGCTAGCTACACAACCGAAAGCACATTCCAAATCAGCCTAAAATGAACACATTACATCCTGAAATATCCGTACCACATCCGCCATCTTGAATCTATGATAGATATAGTTCCAGCGTTAGTCTATGCCCGACCCTGAGACCTAGACAGGGAAACGAACCTTTCTAGATAATATCATAAATCTCTGAGAGGCGCCGATGACACAGATATAGTTTTTTTGATTTATTTTTGTAAGGCGGTTGCTAGGCGGAAATATTTTCATAAGTCTAGTGTGTGTTCAGTAAGTATGTCGGAACACAAAGTGACCATGACCTCTGAAATTCCAGTTACTACAGTATAAATTACCCACAGAAATAATATCCACCCTCTCTTTTGAAACTCAAGCCACCCCCTAAATTATTTATTTAAAGTAAACAATAAAACGTACAAAAGACAGCACTCATCCTCCTCCAACCGACGCAAATATTTGTCCTTCTCAAATTCTTTGCTGTAGCAATATTATATTTCTATCTCTTTCGCGGTCTAGATACTCGATATGTCGCTATAGTCTTTTATCGTGCATTTTGTGCTCAAAAACCAATGAATATTTTTTAACATAACCTAGTCTGGATTCCACAAAGGTTTAGCACAGGCAGTGGTGTTTTTCGGTGTTTTTCACAGGCGGAGGGTTCCGTAGCCAAATGGCAAAAAACGGAACCCTTATAGATTCGTCATGTCTGCCTGTCCGTCCGTATGTCACAGCCACTTTTTTCCAAAACTATAAGATCTACGCTGTTGAAACTTGGTAAGTTTCTGTGAACCGCATTATGATTTTCACACAAAAAATCGAAAAAAAAAAAACAAAACATTTTGGGCCCCCCCCCCCCATACTTAGAACTGAAACTCAATTTTTTAATGGATAGGACTTCAAAAATGATATTGAGGTTTCTAAAATCATTTTTTTCTAAACTGAAAAGTTTGCACGAGAGACACTTCCAAAGTGGTAAAATGTGTCCCCCCCCTCCCCCTTTTTTTTTTAGGGATAGGAAATCATCAAATGACTTTTCCCGCTCTGGGCGGAGCGGGAGGGAGTGTCAGACTTCTATTGACTAAAACCCATCCATGCTCTTTCAGTGCTCTTTGCGTTCCGGAGCCACGGTGTCTCTTTCGCATAGTCCCGCGACTCCGGCAGGAACCCCCTTAACTTTTAATAGATAAAACTAAAAAAAATATATGATTTACATTACCATGTAAACTTCCACCGAAAATTGGTTTGAACGAGATCTAGTCAGTAGTTTTTTTTAATACGTCACAAATAAACCGCAACTTTTGCTTATAACATATACCTACAGGTTTGTACGGAACCCTCGTCACGCGAGTCCGACTCGCACTTGGCCGGTATTTTAGGGTTCCGAACATTTTTAAGAAACGGAACCTTTATAGGGTCTTGCGGTCTTTCTATCCGTAGGCCACAGCCAATTTTCGCGGAGTCAGAGAAAAAAACAAAGCGATAGGCTGCTGCGTCGCGTGTCGTGGCTTCGATTCCCGTACGGAACAAATATTTGAATGGCCTAGGCCTACAGATAGTTGTTCCGGGTCTAGCTGTTTGTGCACGTGGCTTTGTATGTTTGTAAACGCACTCACGATACAGGAGAAATTCCTAGGGGCATCGTTTTTTTAAAAACAAAAACAAACAAACAAATCCTATAGATTATATTAAAAACTTATAAGAAGTCTTTAGTGTTAAAATAACATGTTAAATTCGTTCGGAACCCTTTGCACGTGAGTGCGACACGAACTTGGCCAGTTTTTCTTTTATATTATTGATATGCTCCCGTTCGCAAAATATGATGGAAAGCGATGGTGGTCGACAATGGAACACGCTTGCCTAGAAGTAAACTATTAATTGTAGACTTGAAGACTGAGGGTCTTTATATCAAGAGCAAATCGGTTGTAGTTATGAAAACACAGACTCTTTACCTATATACGTGCAATGACACTATTTCCAAAGGTTTTTGCGGGACTGTATCAGTACCGCATCGCATCGCCATATCTCGTAGTACTACGATGATGAGACGTGTCTATTTCTAGTTGAAAACCCATGGAACATTTTTTCCGGGTTAGAGCCAGTACCTACCATTTCGAAGATTGCAATCCTACCGCATATTATAATATTATTCTACTGAACATGCAGTTGATTTTGCATTTTGAAACATCTCCTTTACCTGCAGTAAAGGAGATGTTTCAAAATGGGCGAGGTCTATGTACACTACCTCAAAAAAAGAGAAAGAATCCGTACAATTTGGGAAAAATACAGATAATTCATTTGAATTGTGGTAGTTAGTTGATGTTTATAAATTACTTTTATCGATTTTCAACATGGCGTCGCACCGATTTAAACTGTAGATCATAGAACGATAACTGTAATTGTCACAAAAATGTCACTTCAGTCACTTTTGTCTCGTTGTCGGTAAATAAATATGTCAGAATGTCAGAATTATTAATGTCAAACGTCATTAATCCATCAAAATGACAACTTACCACCATTACGGGTTTTTATTGTGTGTTGCAATTTCAAGTGCAATTTCTTGTGCTTTACCAGCAAACAAATCTATTTTAATATGTATAGTGTGCAAGGACCTGGCCCAGGCTCCATACATTTTGGAACATCTCTTTTGATTCAACTCTTATGACCAATGATATATAAAACTATAGATACGTTGTCCGCACTCTAAAATGACAACATGAAATGAAGCCAATTGGCCACATCGCGCTTAGTTACGCACCAACCTGTCGCGCGACACTACGTTTGTTTTGATGTCAATTTGACTCTTAGTTATCCTGTGACGTACCTGAAGATGTATATTTATCTCCCTCTAGCAACAGGCATTCCGCCGCACGTTGACATTTTTTCTTTCCCTTTCTTCATGCGTATTAGTAGCTATCTAGTATTTTCGCCGTTTTTAAGCGCCGCGATGTTGGTTTATGACGTGTCTATATAATTATAATACGTCATTGCCTGTGTTATAATATATTGCTCAGTACCTATGTTTTAAGTTCTAGTCATAAGACTAGAACTTAAAACATAGGTACTACGTACCAACTACCTATTTCATTACTTCAATTGGGACTCCAGCTTACTTTCCAACAAACAAAAAAAAACCATCCCTTTGAACAATCTACAAGCCAGTGTAAAATGAAAAGCAAAAATATGTCAAAGAAAAATATGAAACGCGGGCTCGAAATAAAACAAACGAAAACACAGTCTTTAATTATGTCTAGTCTCAAAGCTAAAAACAGACATAATCCTAAAATCCAGAGCGGAACGGCCAACATTAGGCTATCATTCCGAAAGGCCGTAATATAAAATGGCCGTAGAATAAGTCCTCCACTACCTCCCACTTTGAGGCTTAACCTTTTAGAGCCAGTTGACATTTAAAAGGTGAGTCTAAATACCATTGGGTTCGCTAAATACTGCTATAATAGCTACTCGTTAGAGATATTCTTTGGGTGAATAAGAATTAAATTTTCTTAGGGTTCGCTCACATCGTTGTATGCGCGGAAAGTAATAGTGTTTTATTTCCAGGTTTTTGAAAAAGGTACTTCAATTTGAGTACCAATACCTAATACGTCGCATAAACGAACTGGATGATAAGATAAGATAAGATTTATTTATTTGTTTAAACATTGTATATATACAAGAGCATGCAAGATATTACACAGTTTAAGTCCAGTCATGTTTAGCCGTAACTATCAGCGTACAAATATTTCCATGTAATTTAAAGAAATAACAATTTGAGAAAATTGAAAATTTTCCTAGAGCATTCCCTTACAAGGATTATAATTTATTATTCTTTCAAAAATATTATGTAACAATGTCAAAATGTAAAAAGTTATAATGTCAAAGTAGTAATTAGTTAATGTCAAAATAATAATCAGTTATAATGTCAAAATAGTAACCACCGGGAGACAAAGAAAGTCTACCCTATAATTCAAATTTACATATTAATGGATCTGCAGTTCTGCATCCTCGAATATACCTGAAATAATGGTCAATTATTCATATTTAGGGTTCCGTACCTAAAAGGTAAGTCTGTCCTTCCGTTTATCACTCTGCTGTATCTCATGAACCGTGATAGTTAGACAGTTGAAATTCACAGATGAAGTGTTTCTGTTCCGCTATAAAAAAATCTACTGTTTTTCTTTTGTACAAAATTCTAAAAATCAGAATAAATTAAATATTTAGGGGCGATCCCATACAACCAACGTGATTTTTTTGCTCGTTTTTGCTCGATATTGATAACGGCAACAGGTAGGCGCTTGGAATTGTCACAGAATATTTAGTTAAATATTCACATTAAAAATAAATTAAAATAAAATAAATATTTAAAGGGAGCTCCTATACAACAAACATGTTTTAGACAATGATACGAAACCCGTCGTGCGCGAGACCGACTCGCACTTGGCCGGTTATTGTACAGGACAAGCAAAATATATATATATATATAAAAAAAAAAAAATAAGTGTCCAATGTATTTAATTTCAATTCTGGGTCATTATTACTGACCTACATTTTTGCAACAGTACTTCTCTCTTTCCTTATTTAACCAATCAGCCCAGGTACTAATTAATATCTGCCCAGGTACATAGAATTTTAATCCACTCGCTCAACAGCCCTCATTGTTCCCTACAAGAAAACCCGCGCCATTATCGATGTGCACAAACCCGTATGATGCGTTTATAATGAGAAAAGCTCTTAAACGTGCAGGCGGCCATTTTGATTATGACGTCACATTTCCCGCGCGTTTTATCGCGATACATGCAAGGGTAATGAGGTTCTTGCGTGCAAGACGCTGTGTCAGGTTAATGGGTGCGCACCTTTTTAGGTTTTAATGGTTTTTTGAAGGAAACATATTTTTAGGAGTTTAAGTATTTTAGTTTAGGTTTGTTTTAATGAAGTCCTTAGTGTTTTATGGGTAGGTTTTTATGTTCATAGCTATAACGTTCAATTGTGATCGATTAACCATGATTTTATTAATTTGTTCTTTTTAGGATTACTCAATACACACGGTGCCATTTTAATCGTCTACAAAGTGCTCGATATTTATAAACTACCTCTAGCCGCGATTCTTATATTTTTTAAATAATTCATTAAGATAATAGGTAAAATGAAATAACGCATTAGAATTATGAAATACACTGTTTTATCATCTTTATCCGGTCAGGAAAGAACAAAGCTCTTTGTTCACTTCTCAAAAGAAGAAAGAAGAAGTTCAGAAATCATCATCTGCCGCCTTTTCCCAACTATATTGGGGTCGGCTTCCAGTCAAACCGGATTCAGCTGAATACCAGTATTTTACGTGGAGCGCCTGCCTACCAGACCTCCACAACCCATTAACTGGGTAACACGGTACTCACGGTACACGGCAATACTGGTATCAGATTTTCTGGCTTCTGACTATCCGTAACGACTGCCAAAGATCTCCAAATGACAGCCGGGACCAACAGCTTAACGTGCTTTTCGAGGCATGGAGGAAACTCGGTATGTTAAGATGGTCACCCATCCACAGACCAACCTCGGCAAGCGTTGCTTAACCTTGAAGATCGACCTGTGCGGCTGTTATTATTTAACCACGAGCTCCTCTGAAGTTCTGAAATGCTTGACTTATTGACCCCAAAAAATTCGGCCTTTAAAAGTATTGTGATTTCAATACTTTTAAAGGCCGAATTTTTTGGGGAACTTGGCCTTTTAACACCTTTTTGTTTTTTGGGGGTATATACCGCTTGGTCTATATTTCATTTCACATGATGCCATGTTTTTGACGACTAATTCTCAAATTATCTTTACAAAGCCTCTCTAAACATTTAACGAGCCGATCACTTTGGGCAAAGTAATCACAAAGTCAAACTAATACCCCGATCCCAACCCTATATGAGGACCCTGTGATAAATCTCCCCGTATTAGAGCCCTCGTCTTATTTCTAAGGGATTTTTACCAAGTTCCTCGAAGCTAAATATTTGGTAAGCCTTTTGTGGGTAACTAATTTTGATGTATTTTGAAGTTAGTGATTTTCTGTAGGCGTTTAGGTTTTTGCTGGGTTTTGAATTTGTCGCAGGGTACTTAATTGGAAAAATAGGGAATATGTATGCGAATTTTTAATTTCTAAAATGAAATAGGTACTTCATTTGTTTATTAGCTCAAGTAAACAATCTTGACATAATTTTTTAAATACCTTCATTGGCGATGAAGTTATAAAGCTTTAAAGATTACAATTAGAAAGAGAAGTCCGATATGAACTTTGACGTCAAAGTCCGTGATGCAGCTGTCATATATGACAGCGTTTTCGCGAGAGGGACAGAAATATTTGTTTAAAATAATTAGGTACATCTCGTTAGTTTTTCCAGCAATTTCGATTCAAATTTCATTGTTAGTATTTTATTTTTGTATAATTTTAGATAAACTGTATAGATTATGAAAATATTTTTTCATGCATATTCCCTATTGTTCTTTCGCGGTATTTTGTTTTTCATTTTTGACACGTACATTACGCTATTGCTGATTTATATGTTTGAAATTCGTCTACTCCACAACGTCGACCAAGCAAGTTTTTGAATTGTCAAAATGAGATATTGTCATGACCTACTATCAAGTACCTATCAAGTGTTGAATTTTGGAAAAAAACAAAAATAGTTAATTTCGGTTGACAGAAATTTACCATACCGCCAAGTACCATTAGCTACTTTTTTCCAGAAAAATGTAATGCACGGTTCCTGTAAAAATTCTAGTTTTAACATAAAATCAAACGTAACATTTCCATTAATATTGAGAACGAAACACTACTAGAACAATAATAAAAATGAAACTAAAAGAATGAACGAGCACCGCCATTTAACGTGGACGCAGAAGCTTTCAAACAACGCAAATACTCCAGGGCTGGCTAATGTAGTCTCGGGATTACAAAATGGCGGTGTTAGGCGAGAAAATTTGGATCTAGACTTTGTTTTAGCGTTATTGGTGGCTTTTTGGCAAGTTGTTAATGTATGGGTATCAGTTTTGTTTCTTTCTGTTTATATGTCACCGGAAAGTGGCTGACTCCGTTCGATTGTAATAAATCTTGATTATATTATAGTTTATCGATAAAATTATGAAAAAAAAAAAGAAGTCGGTTGTATTTTTTTGTATTTTTTTTTATTTTTCACTTTTTACTGGTGCCCCACACCTAACAACACCACTACAAAATCGCAGAAAAGCAAAATACGCAATTTCGATTATCAAAGAATCATCTAAATAGTCAAATTCCAGCGATTTCGATTTAAAATCCAAAGTTCGCAACCGATTTTGATATGATTTAAATGGGACCAATCTGCAAGTATATCCATTCAGATAAAACAAAAAAATTTCAAATCGGTTCATATTGTCGGAGTTATGAGGTAACAAACATAAAAAAAAAACATACAATCGAATTGATAACCTCCTCCTTTTTGGGAAGTCGGTTAAAATCGTTTTGTATATTAAACATATATCAAATACAAATACAAAATCCTTTATTTCAAATAGACCAGTTTACAGGCACTTTTGAATAGTCAAGGTATGTCAGTCAAATAGATGAAGCTAATTCTGCCGCGCTAGCGACAAGAGTAGCAAGTTATTCTGCAACAAAACAAACTCACCGACCCTATCTCCAGCGCGGCAGTTGCACGTTCCAAAGAGTAGATCCTATGGAGAAGAACGTGCAAGAAACTCCATGGACACTCTTTTAAACACTGCCTTTTTACAAAATCATGGTTACATTATTTAATGAGTCTATACTATCTATCCTACCCAAATTCAATAGTTTCAAATACATCGATGACTTATGTATTTTCCGGTGACATTTATAACTTCACTCTGTTTTTCCTAGAAATGAGTCGCGTATTATTTTTAAAAAATCTTAAAGCCTAGTGTAAAAGAGAGATTCACAACAGGATCATGATGAAAACCGGCCAAGTGCGAGTCGGACTCACGCACCAGGGGTTCCGTACAAACCAGTAGGTATTATATTATAAGCAGGAGTTGCGATTTACGAATTATGACGTACCTATTAACAAAAAAAACTACTTACCTACTAGATCTCGTTCAAACCAATTTTTGCTGGTAGTTTACATGGTAATATACATTATTCAATTCGGTTGTATATACAGGGCGTATTTGACATCGTAACGCAAACTTCGGGAAAAGGCTACATCTCATGCCACTAACCAAATTGTGGAAGTCATTAATCTCGCTAATGAACGGTTACAGAAATTGTCATTTTCGAGCGCGCAATGTATTGTGAACAACGCGATACAAACGCGTGAGAGCGTTGCACGCAATACATACCTACTTCACGTCTTGCACACAAACGTACATGGTCTGCGACGCCGCCGCGGCGACGCGCCGCGCCGCACCGCGCGCGTATGTGTGTATGTAGGTACCTAACTACGAACGAATCGCCACATGAAATTACTTAATCACTGAGAAATAACTACGGTGCCTACCTGCTGATGGTAGGAACATGTTTATGCAGAATGTTAGAGAAAAAAGCTGACCTTGAGCTATGTTTCTATCAGCGAAATGTGTTTGAATTTGGATTGCATCTAGGTATCGTCTAAATGGATGGCAACTAGCAAGGTCACCTTGAATGGAACACTGCATTACATCCTTCTTAAACATGCTTAAGAACTTGTTTTTGAAGAGTTTAAGAGAAAAGAAGGAGCCATAAGCTTAGTCTTTTAAAATCACGACTCCGATAAAGATTGATTACAAAAAATAAGCTTGTAAGTACATCGAGATCCGGTAACGCAGCTAGCTAATGAACTACCTAACTCTCTTTGAGTTTGAATGTACCCAAATACCTACGAATATCACCCTTCGCCGACGGCAATAATATCACATAAAATAATTTTAATCACTCAAAAATACCTACCTACTAACATGATTATGCAGAAGTTAAGGAGACTTGCTTAGTCTCTTATAATCACGAACACGACTCCGATAAGGATTGATAACAAAGCCGGCGATGTGCGAGTTAGACTCTCACACAAAGGGTTCCGTACCATAACCATAAACAAAAAACACGTTTCTTGTATGCGAGCTTTCCAATGGAGCTCTCTGTAAATTTTATTTTTTATTTGTTAGAAATACCATGCCTGAGATACAGCCCACTAACAGACAGACGGACCGGCCGCGGCGGCCGAACAGCAGAGGCTTAGTAATAAGGTTCCATTGGTTACCTACTCTTCGGGTACGGAATCCTAAAAAGAAGCTTGCAGTAGGTATTAACGAGTAACTACCTAGAACTCACCTTAGGCTCGCTCACCCCTAATCAGATAGGGTTCGAAGAATCGAAGTGGCCGGCGCCAGCACTGAGCGCGGCGCAGAGTTTCAGCGTGGACACGGGGCAGAAACGTTGGGTCCTGACGCTGAGGCCTGAGCACACTCCTCACACAGCGACGCAAACACATTCACTATGCAATTCCGCTTCTCGGCTGCGGAATCGCACTCTGCTGACACATACACCTTGTCCTTGACATAACCCCAAAGAAAAAAACCTAATGGGGTCAAGTCTGGTGAGCGAGCTGGCCATGGCTCCCGGCCGAATCTCCCAATCCACCGATTCCCGAATGATTCGGTACCTAAGGCAGCGTCACATCATCAGCATGTTACCGTATTCTTGGGCACTGAAGTTCTCATTAAGTCCAGATGACATTTTTCAATGAAACACAAAGACACACAAAAACATGCAAGTTCACAGAAAGAAACCAAAATTTGTCTTCTCTAACGTTTCGAAAACCGATTTTTGCAAAAAAAAATGCACTCGTTCGCGATCAGCGTCAACAAGGAACTGACAAAAATCCATCATTATTTCATTAAAAATGTTCTTTCGATCTATCCTTTGAGGTCGCCGACAGATACCTACATTGGACCTACAGTGCCAGGGCCGGGCTTGCGATGATAATAGTATGAAAATTCATTTTTTTGCTTTTAATTTATTAATGTTTTTTTATCGAATAATTTTGGTATTGTAAAACTGAACTTTTTTTTAAAACCAAACAGAAACAAATTAAGGTCATCAATCGTCATGATTAAGTTTCAACACCCGTGTTGATGCCGTATTTAAAATTCTGTCACATTAATTGTATCAGAGCGTACAATGGGTATAGCAAGATCCAATTGTAATAAGCATAACATTACTTATTTTAACTTATTTATTTATTTAACAATTTATGTACAAACATTTTATCAGAACATAAGAAGAAGGAAACAGAAAACAAAGCATTATTATGGTTTTACGCAATTATTAATAGTAAGAAAAAAAAAAGATTATTTTCTCGGTCGGATATCATCGTGACTCCACATAAACGCTTATTAAAAAGCGTTTTACCGGTTGCACCCAAATACGTCTCTGGCGTCCGTCGGTTTCGTCGGTAAAGGTCAAAGAGCGCGCGCTACGTGTTGCCGCCGCAATATGAAAATGGGTTTTATCGACACAAAACAAAGTAACCGATTTTCAACCTTAATCTATTACGTTAATGTTGGAAATCGGCTACTTCGTTTTGCTGTGATACGTTTCATTTTCTTTGGAATGCAGTCTTAGGCGGCATGCTTTTAACAAATCATACACGCGTGACACACATGCATACTTGTTAGTGTGTGGGCAGCTACTATGCATTGCGTTGACCTTTCGTTTGTACTTTAGCACAGCTGAGCTGATACCTATTTGTGGTTTTATTTACATTGCTCTTTTTAGTGAAACTAGTTAATTAATTATTTTTTTATTAAAAATCTCATTGCGTTAGGTCAGAATAACGATTATGAGTAGTCTAAAGTAAAAAAAAACTCTTGAAAAAACTGGAAAAATGAGAAAAAAGCCGATGAAAAATTCCAACTCTGGGGTGTCCAGAATCATGCCCTGGACCCATGGAAATCGTTTGTGCGTCGATGTCAGATACACCGTGTATATATATATATTTTTTTTTTTTAATGTTTGTTACCTCATAACTCCGACAATTATGAACCGATTTGAAAAATTCTTGTTTTAGCTGAAAGGATATACTTGCAGATTGGTCCCATTTAAATCATATCAAAATCGGTTACGAACTTTGTATTTTAAATTGAAATACCTGGAATTTGACTATTTAGATGATTCTTTGATAGGTAATCGAAATTGCGTATTTTGCTTTTCTGCGATTTTGCAGTGGTGTTGTTAGGTGTGGGGGCACCACTAAAAAGTTAAAAATAAAAAACTTTTTACAAAAAAATACAACCGACTTCCAAAAAAACACTACAAAGTAAAAAAAAACTTTTTACAAAAAAAAACAACCGACTTCCAAAAAAAAACACTACAAAGTAAAAAATAACTTTAATTTCGGAAGTCGGTGTTTTTGTTACTTTCTTCGTATTTTGACACCGACTTCCGAAATTAAAGTTATTTTTTACTTTGTAGTGTTTTTTTTTGGAAGTCGGTTGTTTTTTTTGTAAAAAGTTTTTTATTTTTCACTTTTTAGTGGTGCCCCACACCTAACAACACCACTGCCAAATCGTAGAAAAGCAAAATACGCAATTTCGATTATCAAAGAATCATCTAAATAGTCAAATTCCAGCTATTTCGATTTAAAATCCAAAGTTCGTAACCGATGTCGATATAATTTAAATGGGACCAATCTGCAAGCATATCCTTTCACATAAAACAAAAATTTTTCAAATCGGTTCATAATTGTCGGAGTTATGAGGTAACAAACATAAAAAAAAAAAAATACAACCGAATTGATAACCTCCTCCTTTTTGGGAAGTCGGTTAAAAATAACTTTAATTTCTGAAGTCGGTGTCAAAATACGAAGAAAGTAACAAAAACACCGACTTCCGAAATTAAAGTTATTTTTTACTTTGTAGTGGTTTTTTTTTGGAAGTCGGTTGTATTTTTTTTATCATTCTCTTATTGTAGAAGTTAAGGGAGGGGGGGACACATTTTACCAGTTTGGAAGTGTCTCTCGCGCAAACTATTCAGTTTAAAAAAAAAAAAATTAGAAACCACAATTTCATTTTTGAAGACCTACCCATAGATACCCCACACGTATGGTATGATGAAAAAATAAAATTTTAGTTTCAGTGCTAAGTATGGGGAAAATTTACTATTTTTTTTTCTATTTTTGTGTGAAATTCTTTATGCGATTTATGGAATACATCTACTTACCAAATTTCAACAGCATATTCTTATAGTTTCGGAGAAAAGTGGCTGTGACATACGGACGGACAGACAGACAGACAGACATGACGAATCTGTAAGGGTTCCGTTTTTGCCATTTGGCTACGGAACCCTAAAAACAGAATAAAATTAATATTGAAGTGGGGCTCTCATACAACAGACATGATTTTTTTGCCGTTTTTAAGAGAATCGGCCTTTAGTAGTGTTTCCCGAAAGATTGAGTTAAAAAAAACGAAGAAAGAACAAAGTATACCCTAAAAAATATTCTCGACATTATGCTTCCATTTTTGGGTATGACTCAACAAACATGATTGTCTGTATCGCTAGGGGCTTGTTTATCCAGAAACTCACTTAACTTCATACATATAATATTTATGCGCGATCACATAACCAATATATTCACATCACAAAACTTAGACTACCGCGAACTATACAAAAATGGGAAAAGTTAGTTTTTATAAATAATCTTCAGAACTCACTTTACTATGCCTATTTTGAAAGGCGTGAAAGTTTTCCTGGGTGTTTTTTGTAGATGTGACACGGGTTGGTCTTAAAGGTTAAGCAACGCTTGCCGAGGTTGGTCTATGGATGGGTGACAACTTAAAGTGAGATTTAAGCCAGAGCAAGAAACAAGTGTATTTTAGTTGAAGTTAATTTATAAATCTCATTTTAAGCGAACTATGTTGTTCTTATGGGAAATAAAGTTCTTTAAACCTAGATTCCTCCATACTTCGGTCCGAGCTGTCATTTGTAGATTTTTGACAGTCACTACGAGTAACCGGAAGTCAGGATATGGACACCAGAGGGCCAATATTCTACTAATTTTTAAACAACTTTCGCATTCGTGTGTCAATCGCAAACTGTCAAAAAAGCCTTTTAATTTTCATAAATTTTTGACAGTTTTGTGACAGTGAAAATTAGTAAAATTGGCAATCTGTTCATCTATAGCGCCGCGCCGTGAGCGCGCGTTCTTATAACGTACGTCGCCAGCGCGTTAAAAATACGCAGTGTACATAGACTCGAATATTTAAAGAAGAAATATTTCCAGCCAGTACCAGCCCTGTTCCAAGCCAGTTATTAAAATAAAAAACGACAGCCGAGGACCTCTAACTTTCATTTAGGTATTGTCGTGTTATGTTCTTTTATTTTCTCTTTCAACACAGAACATAAATCTGCCACAAGTTTTTATTTCACGGATTTTTATTTAAAAGGGTTTTTAATTTGGGAGTATAATATAAGCTAGGTATTCTTTATATGTTAGACACTCGCCTTTGCGCGCGGTTTCAATCTCTTGAAAGTCGAAAATTATTCTACAAATTCAAGTGCGAGTCGGACTCGTACACGAAGGGTTCCGTACCATTAACCGAAAGACAAGCTTCTGGAATGAGAGCCCTAAATTATACAGCTGATGGAGTTTGTTTGAGCCCGCTATCTCAGGAACTTATTTTTTAATTGAGATTGGTTTGGATTTTTAGTTTGTCTAGGTCTGCTACTGATTTGAATTGTATTTTTTTTTAATGTTGGTTGTTGTAGCTTTCCTTGACAAATGGGCCATCATCGTGGAAGGCTACTAATAGGTTAAGAACATCTCGCTACGATCAAAAGGAGCTGTCGTAGACGTATATGCGCGGGTCAGATAGTATCAAATAAAAATTGTACCCGCTTTTTTGTGAAAGGTTGCTAATTATGAAGGAGATAGCTGTTGAAACTTCTCAAAGAATGCAATAGAAGCTGAAAAAATATTCTCTGAGAGTGTATGTACGTGTACAACGTCCCAAATCATCTCGTAAGAAATAAAACAATAGCGTCCAGTGTAAAACAATTTAATACATAAAAAACCGAAGAGGTGATATTCTGCAGGAGAATCTTAACACTGCGATTCACAAAAGTGACGTCACGGCACAACGCCATCTGTTATTAAATAGCGGTACTAAATTGGCGTGTTATAAATGTTGACTTTCGATTATTACTAACAAAATTATGTACTGTAGTGTTTATTTTAAACAGATTAGACAGTACGTTAATTTTGTTAACGAACTATTAGTAAATTCTAAATCCATGCCAAATTAAAACGATCAATTTTGTCTATAATAACATTATGATACACCAAAATGTGGTGGAGATGTGGAACATGTGTGAAAATCCTGTTCGTTTATCTCCCTTGCTCTAACAGAAATCTGTGAATACTATCTCTTTCTCTCTCGATAATATTACTATCAATAGACAATATGTTCTTGTCTATTGCCCGCGGCGTTCGCCAGAACCACAAAACCGCACTTACGTGCTATACATAATTTAGTGCTTGATATAACATTATTTTCGATATATAAGTGAACAAGGCTGTTTTTAGTCAAATAACATATTCTATTTACGGGTCGTTCTTGGTAATGTAAATGTAAAATTGGTAGAAAGTTATGTTGTAGTCCAAAGACAAATACAACATTTGGTTACATTGTTCTTGTCACAAAAGTATATTTACCTACTTATTAAAACTTTATGCACAAGTAAAGACACTGAACAAAGGCGGACTTAATGCCATAAGCATTTTCTACCAGTCGACCTTAGGGTGGTGCAGAGACAGCATTGTAGGTGCAACATAAAGAGAAGACAGACCGAGAGGAAAACAAAATACAGTCTAAGTATATTAAATCGATGCCTTACGGCCAAAAAGGGAAAAGCGACATTAAAAGAAATGTCGCTTATCCCTTTTTGGCCGAAGGCTTTTTGATCGAAATACATAGATAAATACCTACATACACATAAACAAAATTAACAAGGTTATTTTAAGGGTTTTTTTTTTATACAAAACGGGGAAACTCCTGGCCCAAATCTCACCTGATGGAAAGTGATGATAAGGCCGAAGATGGAAGCGAGTTTCACCCGGAATCCTCTTACACAGAGGAACTGGCTATCATACCTCTTACTGCCGGAACACAACAATGCTGTTAACATTGTTGTTATGGCGACAGACTTAGACATGATGGTGGTAGCTTGCCAGGCGGACTTAGGAGAAGTCCTACCACCAACCAAACCGAGCAAAAAATTTGCCCCCGCTGGGAATCGAACCCGGGACCTCTGGCTCTGAATCAGGTGGTATAACCACTAGACCACGGAGGCGGTTAGTGTCACCTGTTTAGCACCACCCGGGGATCACGTGTAGGGATTCGCTAAAGGGTATTCTCCTATGGACGCGGGTGACTCGGCCCCAGCCTTTATAAAAGGTTTTAGAGAACTTAGGCTCTCCGATAAAGACAGATTAATTTCGAATGAGATGACGGCTAAAGGGGACGAGCAGCCATTTCATGAAACAGCTGCCTGCTTTATAAAATGACCTTATATTCTTGAATGCGTGAATCCATCTACCGGCAGCAACTAATGTACAATTCTACGATATGATGGCGACACTTATTTATTTTATTTATTACTAGAGGCCGCCCGCGACTTCATCCGCGTATAAATTCTCGTTATTCCCGTGTAAATCCCGATCCCTCGGGAACTCCGGGATAAAAAATAGCCTAATAATTATTATGGTTCAGCTACCTACATACCAAATTTCATCGTAATCGGTTCAGTAGTATTTGCGTGAAAGAGTAACAAACATCCATACATACTCACAAACTTTCGCATTTATAATATTATTAGTAGGATTAGTAGGATTTTATTTTAAGAGTCCTATTACGAATCGTAAATGCTCGTTTGCAATAGATCAAGTTACGTTGGTCTGCGTTGGGAGTACATCTATAGTCCGCGAAACAATTTGATACTTACTAGTCTGAATAGGATTATACTTTATTTGGGCGCTCGCGCGAGACTGAGGAGCGCGCGCGCTGAATTGACGCAGAATTTATAGTACTTTAATTTTATTTATTGTAATTTATTGACAAACGAAAACTAATGAAACGTATTCATTGTAGATTGAAATTTTATATCATATAAATTTATTTGATAAAATTGTTTTTATAAATTTGGAATATAATGGACGCTGAATGAAGACAATTCTGGCTTAAATTAGGCTTTCTCTACGTTTTTTTCCGTGAAAACTCAAGGAATTTCAAGAAATTCTAGAACTCCAATAAACAAGTAAAACATTCAACTTACCTTTTAGCAATTTTAGCTTTTAAAAGAATTGATTGTAACAATGTGAATTTGACCGTCAAAGTTCCATTGCCGACATTTTTTCTTGCAAACTGAGTTCGTAAAATATTTATAGTAAATTACACGAAAAGAAAAATGAAAATGTGTAACTCTAACTTACAAGAAAGAGACTGGCACAATCGTTATTCAGGATCAAATAATTAAAATATCTTACTGCTGCTGAAAATTACAGCGTCAAAAATCATGAATTTCCGTAAAAAATGTAATAGGACTCTTAACTGAAGAAATTAATACTATGACAAGAACAATGAAATAAATACAACTTGTCGCGTCATCCCTAGGGAACATACTCCTCGATTTTTATTTAACCTATTTACCCTCATAATTCCCGTTTCCGTGCAGGGATTTCCGGGAAAAAACTATTCTATGTTCTTTCTCGGGTCTCAAACTATCTTTATACAAAATTTCATGCAAATCGGTGCAATGGTTTAGGCATGAAGATGAGACAGACAGACAGAGTCACTTTCGCATTTATAATAAAACTAGCTGACTCGCGCAACTTCGTCTGCGTCACATTTTCCATTACTGCTACGCTCCTATTTATCTTAGCGTGATGATATATAGCCTATAACCTTCCTCGATAAATGTGCTATCTAACACAGAATTTTTCAAATCGGACCAGTAGTTCCTGAGATTACCCCCTACATACAAACTTACAAACATACAAACTTACAAACAAATGTTACCTCTTTATAATATAAGTATAGAAGTATAGATAGTATAGATATGAGTAGGGATGTGTACTGTCGAACATAAGCCTCTCTACCGCCATAATCTCCATGTCTCCACGCTTGGTTAAGAGGATTAATAAATTAATCAAAGTGTGTCAGAAAGGCATCTACATAACCACTGCGTATGTAGGAATGTAGGTGAAAATTATGTAAATTATCTACATGTTTATAATATCATCATCTGCCTAGCTTATTCCCAACTATATTGGGGTCGGCTTCCAGTCAAACCGGATTCAGCTGAATACCAGTATTTTACGTGGAGCGGCTGCCTACCAGACCTCCACAACCCATTAACTGGGTAACACGGTACTCTGTGGCAAGACTGGTGTCAGATTTTCTGGCTTCTGACTATCCGTAACGACTGCCAAAGATCTCCTAATGATAGCCGGGAACAACAGCTTAACGTGCTTTGCGAGGCACGGAGGAAACTCGGTATTTTAAGATGGTCACCCATCCACAGACCAACCTCGGCAAGCGTAGCTTAACCTTGAAGACGACCTGTGCGGCTATTATTATTTAGCCACGAGCTCCTGCATGTTTATAATATAACAGGCAAATAAAAAAAAATGTATTGAAAAATAAAACGAATTATAAAAAAAAAAATATTTGAAAATACGTTTTTTTTTTCTCACTTGCGGCGTGCAAGTGAAAAAAAAAAAACACATTTTCTTCTTCTCTAACTCCGTTAACGCCTCTTTTCTATTCTTTAATTCGTTCTTCTCCGTTTTATCCTTGGTAAATTTTTTCGAGTACCTACTGCACACATTACAGTGCGAAATATGTATACTATTCTATTACCTATTATTTACGTGAAAGAAACTCTGTCTCTTTTTTTGCATGTCTTTACGGCTGACCAGATTTCAGTGCAACTAGATGCACGGGTAGACCCGGGAATGTATTCCCTTGAGATGATTTCTGACTGTCACGCTGGCGAAGCCTCTCAATCAATCAAACAGTTATTTATTTTGATTCGCTTGAATTTATTAAAAAAAACACATCTATTTTCTAAACACTCAAATGCTTAAATAAAAACAGATGTCATTTATTTATAACTCTACGCATCACCCTGTAACTGTGATGCAAGATTTCTTGAACTTGCATCACATTTATAGATGATGCAAGAATCTCTTCACGTTTCAATATTTCAGATCCAAACCTTGCTGACTCTTTAATCTTTGAAAAACAACTTCAGCTATTCTTGTGAAGCTCAGCAAAACGGGCCTACAAGTTATTGATTCATACTTTGGCGAAGCTATCTTTTGAAACAACAACATAAACTTTGATGTTTCTTCAACAATAGATACTTTGCGTCTCGTTTTATTGCTAAAGAACGATAAATAAGTACTTGAAGTTAGTTCTAAAAAAGTTCTGCTAAACGTAGTTAAAATATTCAGCCTTATTTACCTATTAAGAAAAAATCTGACCATGTAATTGGTTACAATACTGATGAGCAGATTCTTAATTATTTTCTAAACAGTTTTTTTACCACACTTGAAATTTCTTGGGGGCGTTTTACAAACATACAAATTCACAGCCATTACAACAGTCTGCAGGCTATATAAAAATTTGTTCCGTGCGGGAATCGAACCCGCGACACGCAGCGCATCAGTCAATCGCTCAACCACTACGCCAACCGTGTCATAGTAATAATAGGGCCAATTCTACAACAACTTTCGCATTCGCATGTCAATAGCAAACTGTCAAAAAAGCCTTAATATTCATACATTTTTGACAGTTTGCGATTGAGATGCGAATGTGAAATTTAGTAAAAAAAAGCTCACTGCTTCTTTTAAAAATAAATAGTCATAAATGGAGCCCAATTCTCTGACCTACACAAACACAAGTTGAACCAATGGTGGAACCCACACGCTCTAAACGTTTTGGGACCACATTCATTATCCGTACAGCTAAGGATTTGAACTGATAGCTACAACCTGGGAGTCTTTAAGTCAACAGTGAATAGGTTACTTCTAGGCAAGCGTGTTCCATCTTCGACCATATCATCGCCATAGGTTCCACCATTGTTCCACTTGTGGCCGTAGAGGTTAAAAAGCGTACTCAAATCACAAGATCATAGTCATCTCACCGACAATCAATGTCAAAATAGTTATAGAAAATAAAAAGAAGTTGTTTTTGACAGATTGTAATAGGGTAGATGACTAAAAAAATCTAATTAGTTCGTCAGTTAGATTATCAAAAAATATTTGACCCTGGTTTTTCTTTTGTTGCGGGAACCAAAATTGACGAAGTTACGACGCTTTTAAAATTCTCAATACGTCACACCTTTGCATAATTTTTACTGAGTCGTGACGTCACGAGCCCCCACTCGCGATTTTAGATGCGTTTTATCTTTGTCAATATTCATTGATTTACAAAAACAAAAAATACGTGTCCATTATTTTTCAATACTCTAACTGACGGACTAAATAGTTTTGCAATTTGTGGATGATGGAATCTAGCCTATTTCGATGAGAATGTAAACGCTTCTAAAAAGACGAGATTTACCCCATGGTTAGACTGTTTTATAAAAAGGTCTGTTATGTACCAACAATTTAGGTTTGTTGTTCGTTTTATGAATGCTATAAATTAGCTGAGAGAAGTGAAGAATGTACAGTAATAAATTAGTTAAAAGGGTAGCCAAAGCTTCAGTATTTTAAGGTAGAGCAATCAAATTAAAAGAACAGTTAATATCGGTATAACCTATGTAGACAGGGCTAGCTAGGACCAGTAGCTGCCAGGATTGCGAAGTTTGGTCGAAAGAGTCACCGCGGCGGTGAAACGCGGTGGGCGTTAGGATCATCACGGATGGGTTTTAGTCAGTAAGAGTCTGCATGACACTCCTTTAAACCACTAACGCGGTGTCTTGCGTGAGCGACGAACGCTACGCGACGCGACGCTGCGAACGCGACGAACGCGATCAACTCAATGGCATACCCTACATGCGGCCTATATGACTGCGGCGAGACGCGACGTAACGCGGACTTGTTTTGAGGGCGACCAGATGCGACACCACGAACTACGTAATGGTTGATCCAGAAGCGTTGATCGCCGCAAAGATTGTTGTGGGACAATAAACATAAACATTATAAGAATCGTTTATTTTTAACTTTAAAGCAAAATTGTACTGTACTTCTCCATGATTCGAGAAGTAATGACCAAAATCACGTAGGACATTTGTCGCGTATAGCATCGCGTCGCATTACGTCGCATCGTGTTGCGTCGCGTCGCGTCGTATTCGTCGCTCACGCAGGACACCGCGTAAGAATTACTGATAACACGATTTGACAGTTACTATCAAATCGTGTTGTCATTCATTCTTAGTTCGGGCTCAGGACAAATCGTAAGTCCGTAGGTGATACGGAGTAGAATACGCCCACAACTAAGCCCGAAACTACGAACTTCGGGCTTAGAGAGAAGCCCCACAGAGCGGAAGGATTCTTTTTAACCGACTTCCCAAAAAGGAGGAGGTTATCAATTCGGTTGTATTTTTTTTTTTATGTTTGTTACCTCATAACTCCGACAATTATGAACCTATTTGAAAAATTCTTGTTTTATCTGAAAGGATGTACTTGCAGATTGGTCCCATTTAAATCATATCAAAATCGGTTACGAACTTTGGATTTTAAATCGAAATAGCTGGAATTTGACTATTTAGATGATTCTTTGATAATCGAAATTGCGTATTTTGCTTTTCTGCGATTTTGCAGTGGCGTTGTTAGGTGTGGGGCACCACTAAAAAGTGAAAAATAAAAAACTTTTTACAAAAAAATACAACCGACTTCCAAAAGAAAAACACTACAAAGTAAAAAATAACTTTAATTTCGGAAGTCGGTGTCAAAATACGAAGAAACTAACAAAAACACCGACTTCCGAAGTTAAAGTTATTTTTTAATTTGTAGTGTTTTTCTTTTGGAAGTCGGTTGTATTTTTTTGTAATTGATGAAACTCCATCGGATCTCCCATCCTAATAAAATTTAAGTAAATACGAGTCTGTATTCTAAGGTCGCAGAAGAAAACCTCGCGACTAAAAAATTCAATCAATGAGATACCTTATTAGATGGACACATACCTATTTGAGTTAATAACACTATTAGGAATGGTTTAAAAATTTCATGACACAGATTGTTGTCCTACAATTGACCTTTCAGCGAGCAAAATATTTTATAACCTATTAATAAAAGTCCTAACCTAACAGTAATCCTATAACAGTTCCGTATTATAACGATAGCCACAATTTCAACAACAAAATATTAAAACATAATCCATAAAAGTATAAAATCCTTTCCGTAAAATTCTGCGAAAAACATTCACAAAAGGCTTCCTTAAAAATCCAAGTAACAATAAGAAACGATGACCTTTTTGTAAGGAGGCTTTTAGGGTTCCGCTCCTTAAAATTTTAGCTAAAAATAATAATCCAGAAAGTTTTTGTTAAAGATATATGGGTTAAAGGAAAAAATAAATCACGAGGGAAAGAAAGTAAACATTTAATTTTGAGAAATTTTCTGTTCTGCTAAAACCTGATTTAGGTAAAAGGTCAAAACTTCCAATATATTCAGTAAAAATTTTGGGCCATTATTACATTCAACTGATTCTGGAAGACACAACATTGGCGCGGCCTCCCACATGGTGGGTCGATGAATGAGGGCTAATCACGTAATTTTATGACGCGCCGATTAAGTTTTAGTGCAGTTGCAGTTAAGTTTAAGTTTGAGTAATAAACGGTATTCTTGAAATGCTTGCAACAGCACTTATTTAGTTACGTGAATTAGCCTAAAGGTGGAGGACGATAGCCGATGGATGCGAGACGCACAGGACCGGTCGTTGTGGCGACGCTTGAGGGAGACCTATGACCAGCAGTCGAAGTTTTTCGGCTGATATGAAAAAGATGATGATTATACTTGAAAGCGTTTCACTGTAAATGTGTAGCAGAAACGTTAGAATATTACTAGCTTTTGTCAATTCAAATCAGCCTTAAAGTCGGTAATCTTCGAAAAGGAAGATATTCCCGGGATTAATTAATATATTTATCCTGAGTTAATCCTTTATTTTGTTAGTATTAAATTTTTCATTTGTTTTATTTGTGGATGAGAAAATAAACGAATATATCAGAAACTCACATTAACTATCTATTTAAAAAAAAAACATAATCCCTATTTCACTAGGCCATCGCATCACGTCACACGTGTGAACGGCAGGACCGATTACGCTTATTTCATTTGTTGTGTTTGTTAGTTTTAATATTAGTAGGATTGTGTAGGATAAAATAGCTGTTAACAAAAGTAGTAACCTTTTAAATAAAATAGTTATAATTCATAAAATGTAATCACATTTAAAGTCCTCCAAGGCTTAAAAACCCCAATAACTCAAAACCCACGAACCCTTACAGTAAGAATGCGACCACACTTGACCGTTTTTTAAATATCAAAATCACTGAATCAGCTCCTTGTACAAAGTCCAAGAGAAAATTGCAGGAAAGTTTTTGTGAGATTTTCAGGGTATATTGTATGTCACACAATGTAGCAGTGCTTGAAGACAGGCAAAGTTCACAGATGACCATTTTCAGCCTTAACACAAACGGTATAAGGGTGAGAAGTGGTCAAGTGCCAACTTTGTTGAGAGTACTCGACTCCTAACGCCTCACTCGATATTTTGTATGAATATGATATTGTCGAAGTTTTAGGAGCATCGTGATGAATGGTTTTTGGAGAAGAATAAGTCATGAGATTTGTTTTTTAGTAGTTCAGGGTGTTTGGGTCTGTTAAATGAGGTAGTATATTTGGTTTGTTTCTTGAGTTTGCTTTTAACGTACACGTCTTTCTCTGTAGATTTATCTACACTTTGTAACGTTCATTTATCTTCGTCTATTGAACCGCGTACGTGTTTAATTAATTATTATTCACAAGTGCCAATGACAAAAGTGTAAATTATTTGAATAAATTTTGTGACTGACCTGTAAATTATGATTCAAAACTAGATACATACAATAATTAATCCTACTTATCTCGAACATCATATTTCATTAAATTATTCTATTTCTTTATTTCCATAAAATAAATAAATCTTTATTTCAGACTATTAGTCCATAATTAAGTTAGTATTTTGGTGTTAGTAACAATGGCGCTTACGAAGTAGGTTAGTATTGTTAGTTTATATACTTAAAATATTAAAACATAAACATATAATTTACATTTTTAAATATTTCTATAAAACTAATAAAAAAACATTTAAAAAAATACATTATTTTCGCTATAAAATATTATAAATGCGAAAGTTTGTGACGATGGATGTTTGTTACTCTTTCAGTCAGAACGCCTGAAAGGATCTTCTGAAATTTAGCACAGAGGTAGATTATAGTCTGGAATAACACAAGGGCTTTAATCTCGGGAGTAATTTCCCCAGGGAAAACGCAGGCGAAGTAGTTGGCAGAAGGTAACACTATAATGTTGGCACTGCTGGAACACAGGCCTCATTTCTAGAATCGGAAGAACCCATAACCCCAACGCGGAAGCAGTGTTGTTCGATAACGGAACAATTCTGTTTTTTATATTTCTATGGAACAACTGTTAATAATATAGTTCAATACCAGAGTCTAGTAAATACAGTATGCAAGCAAAACCTAAAGAGAAATAAGAAGCAAATGAAATTCAACGTGAAGAAAACGTTAATATTTTTGTATTCAACAATTCAGACGGCTCTAAGGCTGCGCGCGCACTGGCCAATGATCACAGACACCGGTGGCTGTCGCGCGCCACTTACTTTGGTACCGCGCAAGTCGGTGGCTGCCACGAGTGGTTGGTGGCCGCCACTAGTAGTCGCTACAATTTGTAACACTGTCCTGCTGTAGAGTCTCACGATGGAGTTTCTAGACCATTCTTCTCCATCAGAATCTACCTTTCCGAATGGACAGTAGAGTCACTTTTTTATGTATAATTTTAAATTTAACGATGACATTCAAAATGGCTTTATTTAAATAAATATGTTTGACTTTTGGATTCCGTTGTTATGAGTAGCAAGTGTTGTCGTTTTTAAAAAGCGAGTGGCCGCCACCGGTGACATGTCGTGGACACTGAGTCATGAATGGCCACCACCGGTGGCGTGCCGCAGACACTGAGTCGCAAGCGGACACCAACACGTGTGCGGCAATTCCATACAAAACGTGTCAAAAATCTTGTAAACAACTTGTCGCCAGCCATCAGTAGCTGTGGCCAGTGGCCTGTTTGCGCTGAGCCTAAAGATCCGTTACAATCTTTAGCGGAACAAATCACTGAAATGAGGTCAGATATTGAGGAGAAATATCTCAATGAAAATCGATACGAACTCTCTTCGTCGTTATTATTTTGTTTCTTTGTTGTTTCTTTTAATAAGTTATTGGCGAAAGCTGAGTCTTTCAGATTCAAAAAGAATTCCTCTCGATAGATATTTTGTCAGGGATAGTCCAAAAGAGCGTGAGTGTCTAACAGTGAACATGAGAAAGATTAATGTTCTTATAATTGTTATCTACATTATCTCATCATCTGCCTTGCCTTGTCCCAAATATACCGCTTGTATCTGACATCGACGCACAAACGATTTCCATGGGTCCAGGGCATGATTCTGGACACCCTAGACTTAGAATTTTTCGTCGGCTTTATTCTCATTTTTTCATTTTTTTCAAGGGTTTTTTTTACTTTAGACTGCTCATAATCGTTATTCTGACCTAACCCAATGAGATTTTTAATAAAAAAAATAATTAATTAACTACTTTCACTAAAAATAGCAATCTGAATAAAACCACAAATAGATATCAGCTCAGCTGAGCTGATACCTATTTGTGGTACTCTTGAAAAAAATGAAAAAATGAGAAAAGAATCGACAAAAAATTCTAAAACTGGGGTGTCCAGAATCATGCCCTGGAACCATGGAAATCGTTTGTGCGTTGATGTCAGATACACGCGGTATTGGGGTCGGCTTCCAGTCAAACCAGATTTAGCTGAAAACTATTATTTTACGTGGAGCGGCTACCTACCAGACCTCCACAACCCATTAACTGGGTAACACGGTTCTCCTTGGCAAGACTGATGTCAGATTTTCTGGCTTCTGATTATCCGTAACGACTGTCAAAGATCTCCAAATGACAGCCGGCACCAACAGTTTAACGTGCTTTTCGAGGCACGGAGGAAACTCGGTAGGTATGTTAAGATGGTGTGACTGTTCCTAAGTTACCCTAGGCTGATAAAATTTTCGTTTTTCCTAAATAACCCTAATAGATAAGGTCGGTCCCCCCGAAGGGGGAGAAACACGCCCCAACCAACGCGTGTCCCCGTAGGACTCAGACCAGACTGGACATCCTCCCGCCTTTTATGAAGTGAATTCCAAAAGTATGAAATAATCCAATGCCTTATCACATTGATAGGTCAAAGTTTGGATTGAAATATATAGTAGAAGGACTTAGGAATTCATAGTTATGAAATAAAATAGGAATGGTTTCAGAAGCTCACCATATAACAAAGGGAAAATCAATTACTCTATTTTAATTAATAATAGATCGTGTGAGAAACCTTTACGCTAGCGTAACTGGTATAAGGTCAATAGTTACTCACACGATACCTCACGTCTGCACCCATAGCACTCAGAGCAACACTTCCTTAAGTGACACCAGCGGCTTTTCAGCAACAAAGTGTCGGCAACACGTTTATAAGAAACGCGGTCCCTAGCAGCTTTGCTCAAAGCTGGAAACGTGACGAGGCGGCTTTCCCTGCGCCAACCGTGCGACCGTCCTTGTCTAGCAACGGAGCGACTAGTTCCAGCGGCAGAATCGTCGACATCGAGCTCATGGAGACACGGTCCCTAAACAGCCCTTAGACTGTATAATATGAGATAGATATAGTCAACCCAACCCCAGGAAGCGCACTCTTTGTACAACAAGTACATCTGTAAGACACAGTGTTCGTATCTGACCGAATCAGTGGTCGCAGGTCGAGAATATAAATTTCAGAATCAATAAAAATACAAATAGTTACTACAATCGAGAGTTATAAACTCAAGAAGTAAATATAGTTGAGAACTTCAACTCTTCAAGCCTATAGACAGCCCCTAAAGCGCCCACCCGTTGCCACTTCCTAGTGTTTGGGCTAGAGAGAAGAAATGGCACAACAAACTCTCTAGCAACACGTATCTGTCTGTTCTGTTATACAACCTATAGACAACTAGGATTGCCTGCGGCTCCGTTAGTGTCACTGTGTATAATGAAACACAATATCAGCCCAGAGTAAATTAGAACAATAAAAGACTCACCCATTCACACCAGCACAAACACACACACATATTCAATACTAAATTCTTTCCAACTTATATTAATCTATAAATACTACTTGCACTCCCGATACAACGGTTCTACCCAATCTCGCCATATGGCATTGACTATCATTCTGCGCACTAGCCTATCGCCTACAGTGTCTAGCGATTTCAGAGACATCGCTTCGTCCTAATCAATTCTAACTCAGCTCTCTAGCTCCGTATCCTTTCAAGCCCTAACGCTGAGTGACGCGCTTTTCCAAAATCACGAGCGTCACCGACCGGCGTCCTGTTGGGTTTTTTTGTGCAATTTCTTAATAATAGCCCAAAAGTGCCTGTGGGTTTTACCCCGGTTAAAGTGCACATCATAAGTGCTTTTTGTTCATATCTCGGGTTTCAGGTACAAGCGCCTTAGTCGATAATGTTATCCGCTAACGAATATCGACTCTAACGAATTGAGGAGAAGGTCGTATTTCCACTAACGTAAAATATTGCATTCGAATAACGTCTGGCAAATGGCGCGTTTGCTTCCCATTAAAACAAAGATTGATTGATTTCCTGAGTACCAAATCTCATGTTACACATTTCAAAAGCAGATACTTAACATATTTTGTGATTCTCGAAATTAAGTGGACGGCTGGCCCAGCAATTTATGATCCTTCAAGTATCTGGCAACATGTGAAATGTTTTGAAACGAATTAAATAAGTATTTAATTATCTAGGAGTGACGGATAGTCACATTCCCCCCTCTGAAAATCAGACGCGTGACGCAGTACAGCGGATGAGCTTTCACAATAGCTTAAACCTTGCCTCTACTAATATTGGTCTTATACCGATGTAGATAAATACTCATCTTAAATGTGAAGTGATTCTAATATAATAACTTTTATAGTTGGAACCCATATCCAATTAGTAGCAATATCTTCTATAATTTCTTAACGTTTCACAAATACGTCCTCAATTGACACATAATAAACTCAACCTATGTCAACTTATTCCTCCCTAAACTCTCTCGGCGCATTTTTTTAATATAAAATTCCAGAGACCTAGTTGCTTATCGTTTAGGTATACACACCAGAATCTCATCTAATTTTGAACCATCACATAACTGTTGTATTTCAACTTATTTCCTTTCGTAAGATCCACTCTCTTAATATTATCGTTGCAAATTTTCTGATGATCTGTGTGTGATTTGTTTTCACTTTACACAGCAGAGCCTCATTTATCCTAGAGGATTTCAAAAAAAAGGAGAATAATACGTAACGCTTGCCTGGCTAATCATTAATTCGAATTACGTTAATAAACTACTTCACACTAGTCAAAAGTCCCAACCCAGTGACGTGAGACTATTTTACAACAGCAAACACGTCGTACGTGTGCCGTTGATCCTATTGCGCATAGGCCTAGAGAGGACCTGCTGCGGTCACAACAGTACACGTTCCCTAAACTCAAGCTTGTCTTACTTAATCCTAAGGCCGAGGACTGCGAAGTATCTCTGCTATTAAGCGAGACAAGTTTCCAGTAATACTGGACGCGCGTTATGTAAATTAGCCCCTTGAATAGGCCCATCAACTCAGTTCCAAAGACAATACAATTATTAACTTAGCACAAGCGTACCGCATCGTCAGTCGTTTGCAGAATACATTACACTGATTCGCTATACGCCGAAGTGGTTTTAAAATCGTCACCTCGCACTTCCTTAATCTAACCCATTTCGGGGAAGCACATAGAGTACTGCAGCAACCGTTGCCACGTCTGGCAGCGAGCGTTCCATCTAGGCTTCCAAAATATGTATTTCGCTAAATATTATTTTTTTATATCAGTGAGAGGCCTCGGGGGCCGGTTGTGATTTAGCGAGATACGATACAGTCCCTATCGTCCATTAGGACAACTATCAATTCAGTTCAACCCGTACTTGGTGAAGCCTACCCCCCTCCAATGGAAGTGTGCATATTTCAGAAACAGTGCAAAGTATATACTGCACTCAGTCAGTCCTTGGGAGAGGCAATCTCTACTAATGTTTGGTTGATATGACATTATCTTACACATTTGCAAGTAAACATTATTGTTCAAACGTGCCCTAACTGGTTACGAGTATCATTCGGTTCAGCCTTTCCTAAGCAGTGACTTGGTAGGGTTTGTCATGCGTCAGGTTATAGTCAGGTTATAGTCAGGTTAATAGTCATTGTTGCTTGCAGTCTGATGCTAAGTCATAAGCACTCCCTATAGAAAGGCTTTCTCCGAGTCCCTAAAACCAAACACAGGTGTTGATTACCTCATTTAAGTCATAGAAGGAGATTAGGAAGGATAATACATACTCCACTCACCCTACTCGGTCACCGACACAATCACTGAGATTCACACACGCTAACACGCACTTGCTTACACTCTCCTTTCATTACTGCTCGACTCACATAACCTTGTTTCGAATTAAACGCATTATTTAATCATAATACTCTCGCCCTAGTAATGTTAGAAACGTAGCTTTAGCCCTAATCAGCCCTAGCCTTGCCTAACCTAGCCTTCGTTATTATCAACTCGTCGACCGCCCTCTACCGCGGTCCTAAGCCAAGTGTCATTACTCGTTTGCTTTTCGTCTACTGCACCTTTTACTCTCCAATAGTTAGCCACATTAAATTCTATCTTAATCTGCAGTCGATACCCAACTGCTCTATTAGAACTTATTCTCTTGAATAATGCCTACATCTGATGACAAGATCCAGGAATAAAATAGTGTTTATAGTTAAGTGTAACACATTAATCTCATATAATCTCTTGTTCAATCGATTCATAATTGCTGTCCTCGATCACATATATTTTGAAGTACTCTTCATATTCCAATAAGAGAAGACTGCGCATGCTTATAGTGTGAATTTACATACCAGAGTCTCATTTAAGAGTATTTCTGCTACTTGGTCACACTACCTACGGTGCTCCTTCGTTCTGGACAGAGGCCTTTCCCGAAGCGCCCCGCGCTGAGTCAGCTTCATAGACAGCTGCCCGTACTTGTATCCAGGTGTAGCTGAAATAGTTCGCACATAAACATATTATAATTTGTTCCAATAAGATGAAATAGTCTCGAGAGGTTCTGAAGTAGAATACAGAGTACAGTAGATACAGAGTTATATTAGACCAATACGATGAGAACAGGTTTGCAATCCATTAAGACTTGCAGTATTATGTAAAAATCTATTATAGATAGATTTTCTTAAGCATGTTAGCCTTCTCGACAAGGGCTTAATCAATTAGAATAATGCCCCCCTCAGACTGTAACACCAGTGACAATATAGTTCATTGGTATATTAGTTTGAAGTCATAGCTTGTCATAGACCATAGCACCATAGCTTGTCAACATTGTTGATCAACAACTTGATTTAAGTGACATGCCAAATGTCATGTTGCGCAGTAACATTACTGCAGAGTTTAATAAGAGAAACACTTAGCTTCGCAAAAGGAGCCACGCTACGTTCGAAGTTGCTGAAATCGGTCTCAGCCAATAAGATGAAACTATGGACCAGGTGCAACACACGAACCGTAGGTTTAGATATCCCGTTGTCGCAGCCTAGTGATGATGTGCATATCCTGGAATTTGAAATAAGACCACACAAGTATCTATTCCAATACATCGCAGTAATGACACCCTGCAAAGTTATCGATATTGAGATTATCCTACAATGATTTTCGAGTTTCCCTTTCTCGGTGATTAAATTGCCAATATGAAACTACTCGTAGTTTTCACCTTTCCTGACCTTAGATAATGAATAGGTAGTATATTAGATAACGCTCATCTGTAAGTAAGGGTAAGTCTTATGTTCATTTCACTTATCACACCGTTATACATATCTTAACCACGCAACCACGTTTCATTTTCACAACCAGTCTGACCCATAACTAGGATGTGTACTTAGCTCACTTCTACAGCTATACAAATCTTAAACCAGTGTCTCAAACTGTCAGACACACAAAACACTATTGGGAGTCGAACCCAAGATTAGCCCATTAGCCTATCAATGAAACTAATACCTACATCGATTCAGTAAATTAATCCCTTATTTAACAGTTCAGTAACTCAAGCATAAAATCAGTAGTACTATTATTACGTATACACTAAAAATTTGCCACGTGTAGCCCTTCCGGAGTTATTTGCCGCTATTGTCTAAAGCTTTCTCTTTGTTCTAAGGGTCTGTTTTTTTTTTTTTGTTGCTGAGCCGGACCCTTTTAGTTAACTGTTATTTGTGCAATATTACTTTTAACCGACACATGTTATTTTAAAAGGGCTCAATATTACTTTACTATTTTAGATGAAAGAATGTTTTTTGTTAATTACGGTTACGTGTCCGGTTCCCAAGCCATAAACTTCAGACGCAATGTGTTTCTAAGTAACCCGATGCCATGCGAAAGATTGGAAATAAATATAATATTCTGTTATTAGAATGTAGGTGAAAAGTGACGGATAGTCACCTTCCCCTGTAATTACAATACCATAATTTCGTGTATATGAGAATTAAACCCTCTTTTATCAACACAGTTATTCAAACAGATAGACATACAACCTATAAACTAATTTAAAAATACCTCTTACATTATTAGTGCGGGAATTTAACCCATAATCTTTGACACAGGAATCTTAAGAGTTAAGATTCTCTAGCCCTCCAACTGCTTGTTAGTCCTAACACATACTTAATTAAACGGATAAATCATACGAGATTTGAACTCGCTAGAAAACAGTTGACGTGTTCATGTTTATGCTACATAATCCTAGGACATACTTATACAGATAAATCGTACGAGATTTGAACTCGCTATTTAATTGTCGACATCGAATTCAACTAACATAATCAACCGTTACTTACTTAACACTACTTAGTGTAACTGTTGTAACCTAAGTTTCTTTGAGAGCTAAAAAGCCATAAGTTAATATGTTGTGTAAATTTTATGTACTAAGTAGCCTCTTCTTTAATCCCAGCGATTATTACGGAACCCTAAAATAACGCTGTGTTATTTTTGTTGTAAACTAATATTGTAACCGCTGCAGCTTATTTCGTATGTAACGATTTACGAAACAATGAGTGAAAGTTACTAGTTACAGATACTAGATATCTAAATTAATGCCTTAGCCGTTTTAATATTATTGTCCCTAACCTCAAATTACGTTGTGTTGTTTTTGTAGTAACCCATAAATGTTCTTTCTCGTTGCACTGACGTGAATCAGTACATTTAATGACGAGAATCCTGGTCACGCGGACCAAATGTGACTGTTCCTAAGTTACCCTAGGCTGATAAAATTTTCGTTTTTCCTAAATAACCCTAATAGATAAGGTCGGTCCCCCCGAAGGGGGAGAAACACGCCCCAACCAACGCGTGTCCCCGTAGGACTCAGACCAGACTGGACATCCTCCCGCCTTTTATGAAGTGAATTCCAAAAGTATGAAATAATCCAATGCCTTATCACATTGATAGGTCAAAGTTTGGATTGAAATATATAGTAGAAGGACTTAGGAATTCATAGTTATGAAATAAAATAGGAATGGTTTCAGAAGCTCACCATATAACAAAGGGAAAATCAATTACTCTATTTTAATTAATAATAGATCGTGTGAGAAACCTTTACGCTAGCGTAACTGGTATAAGGTCAATAGTTACTCACACGATACCTCACGTCTGCACCCATAGCACTCAGAGCAACACTTCCTTAAGTGACACCAGCGGCTTTTCAGCAACAAAGTGTCGGCAACACGTTTATAAGAAACGCGGTCCCTAGCAGCTTTGCTCAAAGCTGGAAACGTGACGAGGCGGCTTTCCCTGCGCCAACCGTGCGACCGTCCTTGTCTAGCAACGGAGCGACTAGTTCCAGCGGCAGAATCGTCGACATCGAGCTCATGGAGACACGGTCCCTAAACAGCCCTTAGACTGTATAATATGAGATAGATATAGTCAACCCAACCCCAGGAAGCGCACTCTTTGTACAACAAGTACATCTGTAAGACACAGTGTTCGTATCTGACCGAATCAGTGGTCGCAGGTCGAGAATATAAATTTCAGAATCAATAAAAATACAAATAGTTACTACAATCGAGAGTTATAAACTCAAGAAGTAAATATAGTTGAGAACTTCAACTCTTCAAGCCTATAGACAGCCCCTAAAGCGCCCACCCGTTGCCACTTCCTAGTGTTTGGGCTAGAGAGAAGAAATGGCACAACAAACTCTCTAGCAACACGTATCTGTCTGTTCTGTTATACAACCTATAGACAACTAGGATTGCCTGCGGCTCCGTTAGTGTCACTGTGTATAATGAAACACAATATCAGCCCAGAGTAAATTAGAACAATAAAAGACTCACCCATTCACACCAGCACAAACACACACACATATTCAATACTAAATTCTTTCCAACTTATATTAATCTATAAATACTACTTGCACTCCCGATACAACGGTTCTACCCAATCTCGCCATATGGCATTGACTATCATTCTGCGCACTAGCCTATCGCCTACAGTGTCTAGCGATTTCAGAGACATCGCTTCGTCCTAATCAATTCTAACTCAGCTCTCTAGCTCCGTATCCTTTCAAGCCCTAACGCTGAGTGACGCGCTTTTCCAAAATCACGAGCGTCACCGACCGGCGTCCTGTTGGGTTTTTTTGTGCAATTTCTTAATAATAGCCCAAAAGTGCCTGTGGGTTTTACCCCGGTTAAAGTGCACATCATAAGTGCTTTTTGTTCATATCTCGGGTTTCAGGTACAAGCGCCTTAGTCGATAATGTTATCCGCTAACGAATATCGACTCTAACGAATTGAGGAGAAGGTCGTATTTCCACTAACGTAAAATATTGCATTCGAATAACGTCTGGCAAATGGCGCGTTTGCTTCCCATTAAAACAAAGATTGATTGATTTCCTGAGTACCAAATCTCATGTTACACATTTCAAAAGCAGATACTTAACATATTTTGTGATTCTCGAAATTAAGTGGACGGCTGGCCCAGCAATTTATGATCCTTCAAGTATCTGGCAACATGTGAAATGTTTTGAAACGAATTAAATAAGTATTTAATTATCTAGGAGTGACGGATAGTCACAATGGTCACCCATCCACAGACCAACCTCGGCAAGCGTTGCTTAATCTTGAAGATCGACCTGTGCGGCTGTTATTACGAGTATTTAGCCACGAGCTCCTCATTTCTAAAAGAATTAAAATAAATGTAATAATTTAATTTATGCACTTAATAATTTTAATTAGACTTAGTTTTATTTTTAACATTGTAAATCGATCTTTTTAACATATTATGTTAAAAAGATCGATTTACATATTGTTCTAATATTTGTATGCCAGTGATTGGCGAAACATGTCAGATATTTAACAAGACCTAACATGTTGCATGTTTTATACATATAAAATATTTTTACTCGAATTGAAAAATTATTTAGTTGGATAGCCCATGAAATAGTTGTAGGTACTCAACCACCTACATAATTCGGTAAAAAGCTACATGAAAAATTTATTAATGAGGTTTTTAAAGAAAGTTGAGATCCCTAGATACTAAAATAATTCCATCTGGACAGAAAATTGTTGAGTTATCTTCTAAAACATTTATTTTCTCATTGCGTCGTTTAATTACGTTAAAGTCTAATTAAAAACGTCGTCAAAGAGAAGGTACCTACGATGACAAAAATGTTGCAGACATCCCAATTTTACGCTTCATCTAAGGGTCAATTAATTAAGAAGGGGAATGGGAATGTCGACCCCAAATCTTTTGTTATTTTAGGTCGTCGTTGATACTTGTGTACAGACGTATCCATCCGTCGATTAGAGCAGGAAACGCACTTTGCCGACAATTTTATATATTTATAAGAATTTTATAATTTTATATAAGACCTTATGATGTGTGAAATAAAGTTCACTTTGTAAGCTTAGTCACTCAGGTGAAGTCGATATCGAAATGGTTATTTACAGAATAGACTAGCTGGAAGGGTTTAGGGGAGGCTTTGGCTCAGCACTGGGACTGTGTAAGCTGAATACAAAAATGTGTTTATCCTGAATCTATGGTACCTACAACTTTTTCATCATCTGCCTAGCCTTTTTCCAACTATATTGGGGTCGGTTTCCAGTCAAATCGGATTATGCTGAATACTAGTGTTTTACGTAAAGCAGCTGCCTACCAGACCTCCACAACCCATTAACTAATAACATGGTACTTCTTGGCAAGACTGGAGTCAGTTTACTGGCTTCTGACAATCCGTAACGACTACTAAAGATCTACAAATGACAGCCGGGACCAACGGCTTAACGTGCTTTCCGAGGCACGGAGAAAACTCGGTATTTTAAGTTGGTCACCCATCCACAGACCAACCTCGGCAAGCGTCGCTTAAAACCTTAAAGATCGACCCATGCGGCTGTTATTATCTCTCTTGTACCTCATGGTACAAGTTTTTAAGAAGGAGAGTATTTTTCTTCCAACAATGTTGGGGTCGGCTTTCAGATGAACCCTATGCAGCTGAAAACCATAGTACTGACTGTCTAGCTAATCTACAGATGATAGCTGAGTAAAATAGATATAAATATTTTCCAAGAAACAGTTACTTGAAAACCGGCCAAGTGCGAGTCGGACTCGCACACGAAGGGTTCCGTACAATACCTAAACCGAAAACAAAAACCTTTTCTTGTATGGGACCCCCCCTTTAATTTAATGTATTTTACATTATTTATTGTTTTAGCGGCAATAAAAATACACACACTGAAAATTTCGACTGTCTTCTTATTACGGTTCTTGAGATACAGCCCGGGTGACAGAAAGACGGACGGATGGACAGTGAATAGTTAGTAATAGGGTAGGTACTTTCGGACATGAAACCCGAAAAATGAACACGCCAAATATTTTCCACTACAATATCTTTCAATACGAAAATAACTCACGTATTTTCATCAAAACAACTTTCGATATAGCAATCCAAACACATATTGCCATTAACATTTCAATAACCTTGAACTCAAATCAAATGAAAATTCATAACGCCATACGGAACCCATTTCCTCAGCCCACACAGCTCTTTATTCTCCATTATTGCCGTTAAGTACATCATGCCCTATACCAAAGTATACTATTACCCTCAAATGGTACTATTTAGGTCGAATACCATTCGTGTATTTCCGGTCAGCGCCATTCACAACCCGAAATGGCAAATCATTTGACAGTGGAAGGCACTTTCACTGACTTCACCCCTTTGTACGAGCCATAGAGTACAGAGTCACCTCGACGCTACAGACGGCATTGTCAAAAGTCGCACCCAGCGCTTATTATATGCACAGTCAAAGTGTGGAAATCTCTGCCAGAAACTGTGTTCCCGTCCACATATTATAACCCGTCTGCCTTCAAAGCAAGAGCGAACAACAAAAATAAAAACTTTTCTACAAAAAAATACATTTGATTTTGATTTTGCTCCTTTGTTTTTAAAACCGACTTCCGAAATTAAAGTAATTTTATACTTTGTAGTGTTTTGTTTGGAGGTCGGTTACTGTAGGATGTTCTCATTTCTAGTCATTGCAGGGTTTGCACGAGGTTTCCATGGTCTGTGTAACGAGGCAAGGTCGAACAGGTAGAATATGAAAGCGAGACAATAAATAGGAACAATGTCGATATTTTTTCGTTCCATTTTAGGGTGAAATGGGGAGGTTATTGTCAGGGGTCCCCGGAATTTAGGAGTGCCTTGTAACGGCCGTGATGGCCTGATATTGGGCGGAGAATTGTTTTTATTGAGAGCTGTGAGGATGGGAAACAATGATAATTTATTGGCAGTTTTAGATACTTTGAGTTACAATAACACACTCGTTGAGATTGCTCTGCTTTTTACAAACTACACTGTATACATTAACTGACTTTCTCCTATGAGGGATGAGCAGAAACAACAGAACGCCACTTGAAACAATCCTACTGATTGTTTTGCTTAATTTACGTTCAAACATCTGAGGGGCTAGCACGAATATTTTGACGTACAGTGACGTCAACGTAAGTGAATTTCGAATGTTAAAAACTACATCCCCGTAGTATTTTGGTATAATTTTGAGACATACAAAATTTTATTTAAATCATTAAAATATATGAATACAGTATTTCATTCAAATAAATATATTGTGCGATACAAGTATTGTAGCTATGGTAAAAATTTACGTTACGTTACTATACGTCAAAAATATTCGTGCTAGGCCCTCAGAAGCCCAATTCTACTAACTACGTTCACATTTGCATCACTGTCACAACCTGTCTAAAACGTATGGAAATTGAGGCTTTATTTTGAAATTAGTAGAAGAAGAGTCAGAACAAATGTACGCAAGCCGGTAGTACTACGAACCTATCATTTCTAACGTTCGTCAGCAACAAGGACTCTGTATGTCATACCTACTAGGGCGTTCTCTTTAACCGATTTTCATTTTTGCGATTACAACATCTTGATTAACCTATCAAGCCTCAACTAATAAGACATCATTATTTATGCTGATTGTGACTCTCGAGAGCCCACGGGCCTAAATCACTCGGTCCCTTTAGAATTGGTTCTAACTAACTAAGCTGTTGTTAGCAACAACAACTACAAACAGCTCGAACAGACAAAACCGTATTTGAACCCCTCCGTTTCCGCTCGTACAAATGACTCAGCATTAAACCATTACTTTCATTGATCAAGATTGCTGTTTTCTTGCTAATCAGCACCACTTCCATTTCGTGTTTCCACACTTTGGAAAGGCTATTACCGGCAGTTCCCAGAAGGTCTTGTAGACAATGTTTTTGCAACAAATTAGACTTGCAAATCGTCCGGATTTTGGGACTCTTGGCTAATTTTAGTCCAACCCTATTTATTTATGGATGGCGCTTACCCGGAAATGCATGATCGTCTAACCCGAAAGGGTAGATTTGTGTCGTTCGCTTAGGGTAGTATATCACGGACATCCATCTAATCAGGGTTTTGCAGAGCTTGTTATTTGGAAAATGGGTGTGGACTGTGCCCTAGATTCTGTGGTAGTTTTATGTTTTAAACGGAGTATAAAAATTGGAGACTATTCTGCTGTCTATGCCTTGTGCTGTTTAAATTTTATGTTGGAACTTCGCAAAAATTGTTGTTTAAAAATTTCTAAAGAACTAATATTGCGATTTTGGAAAATACTCTACGAAACCGTAATATTTTACACTACAAAATAAAAGTATGACAAATGCGAAATTGTAATTGACATTTGACTTTAGAAATGAAAAGTGGGAACACAATCTTTTCGTTTCACTGGAATATCGTGAATTTAAATACTTAGATAGAGAGATAGAATATAGGTGTTTCAAATAATTGCAAAAATGTACTTGTAGTTTTGGAAAATATTTATTTACTGTACGAAATCACCCTTAAATATGATCCCACTTCTGAAACATCCCACTTCTGAATATTTTCACACTTAATACGAAAACGAGCCAAAAAAATATTTTGGGACACGATCACAAGATATCATCACCATAATTACACTCACCGAGATACGTCTCATCTCATACGACATATCTCATCTCACAAGTGACAAAGCAATTAATAACGAAAGAGATTATATTTATAACGAATGTTTCTCGTTTCTTGCAGAGCGGTGGAGTGATGTTCTCTCCACTGGGACGTCTGAGGGTGGCGCAGGCTGTCAGGAAACAGGTGAATATTAATCAGTTACTGTCGGATTAATTAGGGTAGATCTTCGGATAACAAATGGAGAAATTATCTGTCATTGGGGAGGGAAAGACTTTGATGTGTTCATTAGCGAATTAGAAGGATGAAAAAAATATATGTAATAAGAAATTGGAGAATTCACTGTTTGATAATTGTTGTAATTGTAGTGCTAACCGAAAGTTCGAGGAAGTAACGGCCATACAAAATATAGTAAGCATAAGCATGTCCAAATAGGACACAAATATAGGCGCCGAAACTGCTGATACAGTGGTCACTAATAGAAAGTTTGTGTTTACAAATTGCACATTAGTTTGACCACAAAAATCGACTGCTATAACCAAAAAAGAAGTTATCTTTACAAATCACGCTAAATTCTTCAACACGATGACTTTAAGCATAGTTCGTGTACTTCCAGATGAGTCAGCTGCCGGTCCTGGGGACCGAGGCTGCTCCGCTGCAGGCACCGCTGTGCTACCAGCTGCTGTGTGCCCCGCCCCTCGCCCCGCTGCAGCCCTGCGCGCCCTGTGAGATGCCTCCTCCGCCGTATGCTGTGTATCCGCTGCCGTTTGATAGTAAGTAGTTAAGAAAAAAAAAAAACGTTTATTCCACCAGACTTGATAAAACCTATTTCACTAGCAAGCTGGTAGGTTGGTTGTCTGACCATCAGTCTCCAAAGAGTATCTATACTAATATTATAAAGCAGAAGAGTTTCGAGCTTCGTCTGCGTCACATTTTCTATTATTGCTCCGCTCCTATTTGTCTTAGCGTGATGATAGCCTATAACCTTCCTCGATAAATGGGCTATCTAACACTGAAATAATTTTTCAAATCGGACCAGTAGTTCCTGAGATTACCCCCTACATACAAACTTACAAAATGTTACCTCTTTATATATTAGTATACTTAGATTAAGTATAGATAGGCTTACATGTAATGGGCGTTTACAAAACGTCAGAAGCTAGAGCACGGTTCGAATTAGTCATTTCCCATGGAGAAACACCGGCAAGAAACTTCACTTTAATGTTTCATAATTTTAATAGTCTACAGCCAGTAACTATGCTGTAGAAATAAACATTATCTCCAGGTAAAATACTATTAAACAAGAATTCATCTACTTTCTGTGAAACTTGGAGCTGAACAAAATTAGGAAAGCCTAGGCAAATGACAAAAAAAGTATAATACTCGTATTTGATACGGATATTTGATACAGTTAGTCTAATTTCACAAGCATCTGAGTAGATTTTTTTCAACTGAAATTCCAGGAAAACCAGTTCTCTTACTCATAAAAACGTTCCAATACAAGTCACGTCGAAAATTAAAGTGTATTTCGAAAATCTTTTCTGTATTTATATTTATACTGTGGGCATGTTTTCGTCATTACATTTCTCCAAATCTCAACTCTTAACTTTACTCATCTCCAAAAATTTTTTTTTCCAGCCACCCCAGCAATCTACGGGCCACCAGCTCAGTACGCCCTGGTACCAGCTCCATACAGCACTCCATGCTGCGAGCCTTCGTGCTGCGCCCCCCTGGACAAGCAGCCCCGAGTACCGCCGCCCCCATTGCACCCCGCGTTCATCTACTAAACTCACCCCCGACGAAATATATTGAAGGCATTGAATAACATCTGATGGTAAAGTACTCACGTAGGTATAAAGGATAGTTTTGCATAGGCAGTTGGGAGTGAAAAACATTATGATAACAAAAAATAACTATAATCATGATATTTGATCAAAGCAAAGCAAAAACTGATGTTACTGATAGTAATCACAAAGTGCTGCTTTTTTGTGGTTAAATCAAATCGGTAACTAAAATAATGTAAGTCAAAATGTTGGCAATAATATAAACAACGAAACTAAAGTTACATTACATTTAATTGTACGAGATCTCACAGATGCTAGAAATTGTCGAAACATCAGATTGATAGAATAGTAAGATCTTAAAATGGAGCAAGATATGAAATCTTTACAAGATAAGGTAAAAATGGTGATGCATCTTGTTTCAGCGATAAACGTAGTTTGTATTTATGAAAATAATATTACTTAAACTGTCTTTATAACCTCTCTTTCCCCTGTCAAATCTATAATCCAGAATTTGAACAGAGTTTTTAATAATAATTCTGATATCAATGCCTATAATATATTTCTCCATGTAACATCCTTCACGAAGAAGATTTATTTAATAATTATATTCAGCTTCTTCGATGTATTCCATCTTGATTGCTCAAGTCTTCCAATCCAGTTCATGCTCATCTATCTTCAATACATTACTCCTCGATAGAGAAACTATTTGTGAGAGATTGTCTGTGACTAATCAATGGACCTCAAGCAGAGAGATGTTCAAGTGTTCAAGTTAACTCTCGGGTTTGTTTCTATTTCTCTGAATGTCTGTTTGCTGTTATTTATTAGATTTAAGATATGTAGCTTCAAACTGGTATATTTAAAAAACCGTGAATTCGTGCTATCGTTATTTATATAGTGAATTTTATTGGTGTATCAAATTGCTGTTTAAATAAAATTCATTTGTCGTTTCGTGGCATCACGCAAAGTTCAGAATAAATTATGATATCATCCCAATCCAATTTTGACATGTTATTTTAAATACAAACATCTTTGAAAAATATGAAATATTTGTTTACGGTATGTGGATTTTGCAACAATATTGGAATTCAATAGAAAAATGTTAGATAGATATTGAAACCGACCCTTCAGTTTTTTCAATAACAGTAATTTGGCGAAACGCCTAAGCAAGATCAATGTGATACATCTGTAGCTATTCTCATTATTAGTGTTAAAATATCAAAAAGCAACTTAGGTGTGGATATATCTGTCTTTTTAACTACATTTTCAAAGTTAAAAGTAATTTTATTGTGGATGTCAACTCCTTAAAATAATGGTATAAACACGTTAAATTTAAACGATAAAAGTGATTCAGCTATACATATATAGTTATTTTCATATCCGCACCTGAGTCCAGTATTTTAACACTTTGTTTAATAATACATCAAACGTGCGATATGAGCACGGCGAATTAAGCACAAATCGATTAGTTGCTAGTTTTAGATGACGTTACCTCTGATAAAAGACAGATTTGTTATTGCTTGTTATCCTTGAAAAGGATTTTTGTTTATCCTTAGAGTAAGTTGTTTTTTGGAACCCCAATGTTGGTATGTAGGCGTCTTGGAATCGAAAATTGGAATAAAGATTTTGATAGAACAATTTGTAGAATAATCAGTACGTGTAATTGAATAAGTGGATATTGGTGTAAGAGAGATATATCAAAATATGTAATTGCTTGTATGAGCTATAGAAGAGAAGATAGTTAGCGAAGTATTTAGAGATCTTTGACGATTGGCTGCTTGCCTACTTGAGGGACCTAGTTTGAAGATAATAATAGTACTTTTAGAGTCAGATTTTAGTTTCAATCCCAAGACGCTTATGACCTTCGTGATTTAGAACAGAGAAAACAAAAATATTTTTTAATATTATTTAGTTTTTACATGTTGCTGTTGTAATAAACTGGGGTCCAAGATGTGATAAGGAAATGTGAAATTCAAAGTTGGATTTAATTTTGAAAGTCACATTTCTAAACCCGTTACTGTTGTTTGTGTTGGAAATAAGAGTTAACTCAGTTTTTATGCACACATTAAACTTGCTATCTTATAATGTTTGAGTAAGATAAACATACTGAAAATAGAACTTAAAAAAATAGTAAAAGAACTCAAAGATGATATGATACAGAAAAATACAAATGCTAATGAGAATATTATCGGTAATATCTTACTTGAACATGTTAATAAAGCAATCACTAATAAAAATTGTTTTTTAATTGTTATTGATCGAACAGCACTCTGTTCTCCATAAAGTGATTAACAATAGACTTAACTAACGAACCCATAAAGCAATATTATCGTCAAGTATGTGATACGGAATAATTTGAGAAACGATAACGATAGATTTATTTAGAGTCACTAGACGTAGATTCTTTTAAGCCTTCATAGTCTCATGACCCGTTGCATCGTCGTTAATTTTAACATAAATGTTGAAGAATTTAAATACTGTAAAGATAAGGTCTCTTGCATATATGTGATAATTTCGGTGTCACGCGAGTTTTTAGACCTGTCGTGAATGTAATCGAGTATGTGGCTTACAATACTAAGCTAGAATTCATTCTGATGCAATTGGGTTTTCATGTAGTACCAGAATAATAATAGGACCAAACAATGATTCTCATTAAATCAGAAATGTGCAATAATCTTCACGTCTGTCTAGACTAGTATATCACAAATCTCTATACGTAAAATTGTTGTACTAATATTAATCATTTTGATATTGTATTCTATCACTTTTTATGGCTGCTAGTTGTGTGATGCTTCGGTGAATGAATTTGCAACTATCTTTGATTTGTATTCTTTATTTTCATCTTTAACTTTCGATTCCATTATTTTAATTCTTGGATCTTTCGATCATCTAATTGCTGAGAAATCACGTTCTCTAAATCTATTTAATTATTTTCTTCATTTTCAAGTGGTTATGATTAAAGTACACTCAATTTGCTAGACTATAATTTATTCTCTATCAGCAAGTTCATTCACCCGAGCACTGTCGATGTGGTCTTCTGCCTTTAGACTTAAGGCTTTCGTCTCAATTACTACTGTACATCATAATTATACGATTAGTGTTACTGGGAATGCTGTCAATTTATCGTCTTGGATTTTTACAATATATGTACATGTTAAGTATAGTACTTAATGCGATGCTTCGCTCAATATATCATTTGTATCTTCGTGTGCTTGTAACTTGAGTTCCTCGACTTTGTGTTACCTCAGAACTAAAGTTTATATCTAATCTATTGTCGTGTCATAATTTATCATTTTGGTTCATGCGGTGGAGTGTTTCGATTACATCCTTGGAGAAAAGGTATATTTGTGATGTCTTTCTTTAGGGGATGAAAATGAATTAAGAAACAGGGAAGACGGTTTGAGTCTTTGAAGAAGATAATGTTACGATTACGAGAAGGAAATTCAAAGAAGACCGTGTGTCAAAGAATGAAGAAAAAGAAGTTGGCGCCAAGCATGAAAAATAAGAATACAATAAAAAAAAAACAAAAAAAAAATTTTCGCAAAACAGCTATCGTAAGTTAGCAAACCTCTATCAACATGATTTCTAATTTCTTCAAGGATAGAACCGAATAGTATGTAAAATTCACCGACTGGACCAGAATAGCACTCATCGTATACATTTCGATGTTGCACTATCGATGTTTTGAGTACAAGGAATCTATATCCAAGCTAAACTTAAGGTCAATCTTTATCACTTTCATTGCTTCAAGTTTTTGGCGTAAATGCATGTAACTTTGGCAGAATTGGTATTTCTTAAAACAGATGATAATATATTTCTTGCAAATTTTTTTTCTTTAATCATTAAATAATTGTTTAGCTTAATTTTATACATTTCTTTCTTAGCAGATTAATTTTTATAAAAAAAAATTATTGTAATATGTGTATAAAATTATAACCATACATTATAATAAGTGTATACTTATAATTTTATGGACATGTTAAAAATAAACCAAAATAATAAGAAAATCTGAGTTTGTTGGATGTTAAAAACGAAGTGTTTTTGTGTGTATTTACGCCAAAAACGATCACTATGAACATAATATGTGGCCTAGAAACATGCTGCCTAACATATCGGATAACGAATCACTACGCTAAAGTTAGTTATTTTTGTTATAAATGTATATAATCTCTCGCTAGGTGGTTGTAGATGTGTGGACGAATGTTATTTAGACAATATTAATGTAATTATAGGTTAGGAAGATTAATGTGTATTTATTGAGATTGTCACTTTATCTTAGGGTCGGCTTAGTATTGTGAATCATCTTAAATAGGACTGGCTTTAGTAATACTGATAATCACTCAATCTAGAAAAAAACTTTGGAACGGAGAAGACGGAAAAGAAGAAAAGGCACTTTGACGAGGATCAAAGGCGCTGTCAAGCGCGGTAATAAAAAAAACATATGGTGAAGGATCTTTCAAGATATAAGAAAATATATTTTATGCTATCAAAAAACATTACAATGTTGCAGAATTATGAAACCTGAGTCAAAAAACATCGTGCATAAATAAATTTAAAGAAATATTGTGAAATCTAAGTTACTTCTGTTTCTGCTAGATCGTTGAGTTATCAAGACACTAAAGTCAGATCTATGAAAGATTTATCTGTCGCCATTTGTGAACTGTAGTTGTAATTAATTTTAGTGGGAAAGCTGTCAATAGCAGTAGTGACACTCACTGTATCGCTGTCGGTATTCTAATCTTCATTCTGATTATCTACTGGTTCGATTTTAACTATGATGATCTTTTATTGTTAACTGAGGCTTACATTTTCAGGATTGTCTCTTATTTATGGCTCATCTTTGTTTATACCTATTTCATTTGTGAAATATTGGGAAGAAAGTCCTATTAAGATTAGGTTAGCTTACTGATCTATCGAAGACTATAAATTCCTTTCATATAAGTTTATCAAAAATGCTTGGCAATGGATTTTCATTAAAAAAATTGTCAAAACTATTGAAATTTTAGAAAGATTATCCCAAAACAAAACCAAATCTTGACATTTCTGTGGATAATCAGGCGTTTATTATACAAAGCGTATAAAGGTTTCCATGAATTGTAACAATTTTCAGCCTCAGCTGTGTTTATAACATTAGGAACGCCGTAAACAGCTAGCTGCGCGTTGCCAGTTGGCAAAACTCGAAAACAAAAATTTATCATTTTGTGCAGCGCCTTAATATCAATATGTTTATTCGTATTTTTTCCGTTTATCTCATCGAAAGGCTCTAGCTCCTTCCTAACCGTGTCCACATCATACACTCATGACATACAGGGACAAAGACAATACAGTTGTTTTCTTAGTTTATTTCGTAGAATGTTCATCAAGAGATGGTTCGTTACGTCCACTTTTCATTTGCTTTAGCGGGTAGACAGGATTAGTGGTTATGCTAAAATAAGTCTTAAGTTTTGCTCGATTGCGTGCATTTTGAAAAGCTTCACTTATAACTTCAGATCTGACGTTATTTAACAAGAAAAAAAAATTGAGGACTAGGAAGTTTGATTTGAATTCTATATCAAAGTTCTTCGGCCAAAGGACGTCATTGTCATGTACTACTGTGGGTGTCTTTGCATCTGTTTTTTTATGTACTTCATGATTTTTTAAAATCTTTTATAGCAAATTATAATCGGTTTACCAAGTTTTCGTTTTAATAAAAAATCTGCGCAATCGAGCAAAACGAAATCTAATTCTAATAGAAAACTCTCGATGTTTACAAAAACTGAAATATCCAAAAAAAAAGTATTTATTAAATAATAATTATTACTTATAATTATAATAAAAAATGGAATAATCGTAACTTTTCTCAACTCCAGTGTCCGCTGCAAAAAGCTTAATAACATAAATAATAAGTTACTTCTAGCGATCGTTTAAGGATTGTCCAAAAACAAGGCACCTGTGAACGTTTTGTTGATTTTGTCCAATTTTCGAATTGTATAATGTGCTGTTTGTTTTGTATAGTGGCGTTATGATGGGAAAGATTTTTTGATAAAAATCTTTAATTAAAAATAATTAATAAATTTTGAGAGAGATTATAATATAATAGGAGGCATTGCTCCTATATCCAATAGTTAAAGAATAAAATGATTGAAGAATAAAACTGCTCTGCGGTGTTCATTTTACTAAATTGGAATTATCATAAAAGGGCATTCCCTAAGAGAAACCCAATTACATAAAAATATATTTGACTGAATAATTATTGTTGTCACGATAATAATGAATTTAAAAATGATTAATGATTGAAATAATAATAATTATTATTATTTGAATTTAATAGTAATAAAACTTGGGACTGAAAAATAAAACTGAAATCGTGGCGTCACTGTCCAAACGAACACATTTTTGATAAAAACCTTTACAAATTTGTAGTCCAACGTTTTTTGTTACGATAGTTTTACCCTTTTTAGAGATACGTATAACGCGAAATAAAAGAATATTATTTGTTGAGTATAGAAAATATTTCATAGCAATATTTTTATTGTTAACTACTTTTAAGGTACCCTCTTAAAAGCTATGCGACATAGTAAACGGCTTTTTATATATCGACCAGTGTTTAGTATGTATGGCACATAATAATTATTATATTATTATTAAATAGTGAATTTAGAGAACTATTAAAGTCACTTATCAAGCTGTCTTTATACTGTATGTAGCAGAAATATATATGACTATATCTATCCTACTCTATACATGTTAGTACGTGACTCTGTATTTTTCCTAATAACTATTAAGTGTGGACAAATTTTATTGCGTTATAATTTCTATGTTTAATAATAATAATAGAATATCTTCAATAATAATTATTATATATTAGGTTACGCGCGCTATCGTGATCATTATTCAATCATTACGCACATAAGTAAAAATAATAATATACGAATTAATTATAAGTAATAATAATAATTACAGCATTGTATCATCGAATGTAATTGTTGATTGTTATATTATAATTATTATAATACAATTATTGTCTAGTTATTATGTATGTGATATTGTTATTGGAATAATAGATATTTTAAATGCTAATAAAGTAATTTATCTATTACTCTTCTTGTTGACTTGTGTGTGTAATAGTGTTATTAATTAAGACACTAGATTTAAGTGAGAATTTTAATGGTAATTTCAAAAACTGGTCAAAGTATTCGTGGTTATATAAAATAATAATATCAACCCTAATAACTGCTTGATGTGTTCTCTTAGGGATAAACGATACATTTTTGGACATACAGCCTTTTGTCATTGGAAGATTTTATTACCTATTTCACTTTAGTACTGTTGTTTTAAAACATGAATATTTCATTCAAAAACTAATAATTATTACCAACACTATCTTACATAAATTGTGTTATTCGATGCCTGAAACATTAAATATAAATTAAATACATTATTCTTCCAAAGCTAATTCACGTGATCATTTCTTTTGCATTTTAAGTAACAATCCATGTTTTAAAACAACATTTTTACATCCATATAGACTTAGCAATATACGAAAAAAAATCTGACAATAATAATCGTTATTATTAAATATAAATACTATTATTATTATTGCCAGAATATGGTCATTTCAAATAAAGCTTGTATGTAAACTTAGTATGATCTCACATGAAAATAATAAATTATAGACGATCTATTTTTCAAAAACTATCTTTCCTGGAAACTGTAATAGGGTTTTTCTTTTTAAAAGTAATCTAGAAGCCCTCATATCACTTACAATCTGCGAATCACTGTGAGAGGGTCGGTCATGGGCTCACATTTATATTTTAATTACGGGAAAAATGATTAGTTTGTGTCTTTATTTGTGAAAAAAATCCAGAGATTTTTATCACAACTTCCTAAATTAAATTCTTCAGCGAATGCTAGCATATTGAATACACTTTTGGAAATAATGCTTTATTCATATAAAAAAATCAAGGCTGTAAAAAAATTTACACAAAACCTGAAAAGGAGTCACGAAATAATTGTGTCTTCTTTCAAAGTTTTCAATATTTCTGTAACACCATGTGTGCTTCCATTTTGTGAGAAAAAAAATTAAACTTCAGGTTGTGTTGCCATGACGCATGTTTTTATTAAATGAAATATACTCTAAAAATAACTAGAGCTGTCAAATAAATCCGGCATTGTGAGAGATATATAAATGAGCGCTCATGATCCCTTCTATAGAGCTAAGTACAATAATTAACATAATATTGAAGCAATAACGAATAAATTAATTTAAGTCACGTGTAATAAATCTAATTAATGTACAATTTGTAGTTTTCTTTCATATTCCAAACACTTATCCCCATTATAAATATCATTGGCATCATATCAGCCGATGACTTCCACTGCTGTACAAGGGCAATCCCTAAGCGTTGCCTCAACAAACCATCCTGTATGTCTCGCATCCATCGGCTACCGGTGATCCTCACCAGGTTATTGGTCCCTGTAGGAGGACTCGCAAGTGTCGCCATAACAAATTATCCTGTATGTCTCGCATCCATCGGCTTCCCGTGATCCTCACCAGGTTATTGTTCCACCCTGTAGGAGGACTCGCAAGTGTCGCCATAACAAACTATCCTGTATGTCTCGCATCCATCGGCTACCCGTGATCCTCACCAGGTTATTGGTCCACCCTGTAGGAGGACTCGCAAGTGTCGCCATAACAAACTATCCTGTATGTCTCGCATCCATCGGCTTCCCGTGACCCTCACCAGGTTATTGTTCCACCCTGTAGGAGGACTCGCAAGTGTCGCCATAACAAACTATCCTGTATGTCTCGCATCCATCGGCTTCCCGTGATCCTCACCAGGTTATTGGTCCCTGTAGGAGGACTCGCAAGTGTCGCCATAACAAATTATCCTGTATGTCTCGCATCCATCGGCTTCCCGTGATCCTCACCAGGTTATTGTTCCACCCTGTAGGAGGACTCGCAAGTGTCGCCATAACAAACTATCCTGTATGTCTCGCATCCATCGGCTACCCGTGATCCTCACCAGGTTATTGGTCCACCCTGTAGGAGGACTCGCAAGTGTCGCCATAACAAACTATCCTGTATGTCTCGCATCCATCGGCTTCCCGTGATCCTCACCAGGTTATTGGTCCACCCTGTAGGAGGACTCGCAAGTGTCGCCACAACAAACTATTCTGTATGTCTCGCATCCATCGGCTTCCCGTGATCCTCACCAGGTTATTGGTTCACTCTGTAGGAGGACTCGCAAGTGTCGCCACAACAAACTATCCTGTATGTCTCGCATCCATCGGCTGCCCGTGACCCTCACCAGGTTATTGGTCCACCCTGTAGGAGGACTCGCAAGTGTAGCCATAACAAACTATCCTGTATGTCTCGCATCCATCGGCTTCCCGTGACCCTCACCAGGTTATTGTTCCACCCTGTAGGAGGACTCGCAAGTGTCGCCATAACAAACTATCCTGTATGTCTCGCATCCATCGGCTTCCCGTGATCCTCACCAGGTTATTGGTTCACTCTGTAGGAGGACTCGCAAGTGTCGCCACAACAAACTATCCTGTATGTCTCGCATCCATCGGCTTCCCGTGATCCTCAACAGGTTATTGGTTCACTCTGTAGGAGGACTCGCAAGTGTCGCCACAACAAACTATCCTGTATGTCTCGCATCCATCGGCTTCCCGTGATCCTCACCAGGTTATTGGTTCACTCTGTAGGAGGACTCGCAAGTGTCGCCACAACAAACTATCCTGTATGTCTCGCATCCATCGGCTGCCCGTGACCCTCACCAGGTTATTGGTCCACCCTGTAGGAGGACTCGCAAGTGTAGCCATAACAAACTATCCTGTATGTCTCGCATCCATCGGCTTCCCGTGACTCTCACCAGGTTATTGTTCCACCCTGTAGGAGGACTCGCAAGTGTCGCCATAACAAACTATCCTGTATGTCTCGCATCCATCGGCTTCCCGTGATCCTCACCAGGTTATTGGTTCACTCTGTAGGAGGACTCGCAAGTGTCGCCATAACAAACTATCCTGTATGTCTCGCATCCATCGGCTGCCCGTGACCCTCACCAGGTTATTGGTCCACCCTGTAGGAGGACTCGCAAGTGTCGCCATAACAAACTATCCTGTATGTCTCGCATCCATCGGCTTCCCGTGACCCTCACCAGGTTATTGTTCCACCCTGTAGGAGGACTCGCAAGTGTCGCCATAACAAACTATCCTGTATGTCTCGCATCCATCGGCTTCCCGTGATCCTCACCAGGTTATTGGTCCACCTTGTGGGAGGCAGCGCCAACGCTTCGGGCACCGGTATACGCGGTCGCCACTCCAGAAGGCTAATTCACGTAACTAAATAAGTGCTGTTGCAGTGCAGTTGAAGTTAAATTTCGATCAAAACAACGCTTTTCGTATTCTCTACCGCTGTTAGACACGCTCGCGTCAAGTTCGCGTCAGGCGAGCGCAATAACGGCATTCTACTGTTGCGCATCTTTGGTGCGTGCTTCGGAACGCAACATGATCGGTATTCTACTATTTGTTTGACGTCTCAATACGACAGCTGATAAGTTTTAATATGATAAAAACGTCATACGAACGTTATACGTCGTCGTCGTCGTCGTCGTCGTGTCGTCGTGTAATTTATTACAGTTAGTTTTACATATTTTTACTTTTATGTGTACTGTGCGAGTCCTGAATAAACATTTTTCTTTCTTTCTTTCTTTCATATTTATTGAAATGTAATCGATTCTATTCGATTATTTAGTGAATAATATTTAATTTTGTTCTCTCCACCATAAGTAAGTTTGGTCGAGTTTGGCTGCAGTTCACGCGCAGCTTACGCGCAGTTCAAAGATTAGAAGAATACCATTTATCACTCAAACTTGAACTTAACTGCACTAAAACTTAATCGGGTTGTCATAAAATTACGTAATTAGCCCTCTGAACTTTTCGGCCCCATCGACCATCTGTTCTGAGAGCAAAGTCACTTCCCACCACTACTTCACATTGGCGATTCTTCACGCCATGTCAGTAACCTTGGTTCTCATGCGGATATTATCATTCCAGATTCGATCACGCAAGGAAACTCCAAGCTTTGCCCTCTCCATTATCCTTTGGGTGACTAAGCCTGCTGATGAGACCCATCGGGAGCGACCAAACATTAAATATGAGACTGCAAATACAAGAGCCCCAACTGTCTGGCAAAATCACCATGGAACATGGGACTATCGACCATATCGTTATCAATTCAGACGAAAGTAGATTCACTGCTGGGCATAGGACACTGATCAATCTTTCCCAAGTGTCGTCACATCGACCGGTCCAGTGCACCTTGTATCCAGCGGCTTCCACCAGGATAGCGGTCTGTCATGCTAACGAACGCCTAAAATTTAAATGTTAGCGCTATTGTTGTCACTGGAAAGTGCCAAACATCGTAAGATTATAAAATAACTTGAGAGATTGTAAACTTTCGATAAATTGTCAACTGAACGTTTGGAATGCTTTTTTACGCTTCAAAATTTGATAGTTTATAATTTCTCGATTTCGTTCCGAGATATTGTAAACTGAAATAAAATGGCGACCAATCAGAGCTAAAGTCTACAAAAAACAGGCTCTCAGTAGTTTGTTCATAATATGTGACGTCACATGTACGCGTATAGATTAAGAATTAAATGGACTTCTCGTTGTACGATGTTGGTTGAGTTTACTTTGGGTGTGTAAGTGTGAAAGGACATTCTGCTTAAATTACGGATGTGACCAGGGCAAGTTCTAGGGCTCCTATTTCTGCTAGCAAGGTTTAAAAAGTAACATAACACATCAGGCTATTCGAAACTGTCAAATTTTCCCAATCAAATTTGAACCCAATCGTTTCAGCGATAAAGTTGAAAATCTAACAAAGATATTTGACAGATTGTTATAGCTTGATGTGCTGGCGTCTGTACGTGACCTATCCGTGTCGGGGTGCCCTACCGAAACTTGAAAAGGGGACATTACATACTATTTGACAAAAAAGCAGTACACTTTGGTTATATAATGTATAATCAAAATCAAAACATTTGGTCGATCTATGCACACAAAAATATATGAGGCAGTCGATTTTTAATCGACTTCAAAAAAGGAGGAAGTTCTCAATTTTGGCGAGTATAATATTTGTTTTTTTTTTTATTGATTTACTCCGATTACTCCGAGGTTTTCTAATCCAATATGTGTGATTCTTTTTTAGTTCGATACTTGCCATATGGTCCCGTAAAAATTTAATTCAGTTTGGATATTTTTTTTTATGAGCATTTTTGCATATTTCAATTTCTATGTAAACGAAAACGTTCAAGTATTAACAAGTGAAAAAAAAAAACATCCCGATGAATTGAGAACCTCCTCCTTTATTGGAAGTTTAAAAAATATATAATTATATAATCGACTTCCAAGCAAAACACTACAAAGTATAAAATAACTTAATCATAATCATAATCAATTTATTGCTTTGCAAACATGGGTCGGTATTAAAAACAAAGATACAAATAAAAAACACCGACTTCCGAAATTTTGGTAAACGGTATTCAAAATGATGACTAAAACGGACCCTTTTCCAGATATTGCATTAATTCTGTAATACGTTGTATAAACCTATTTTCCTATCAATTAAAATAACCTCAAAAGAACCACGTGGTCGCTCATCTACCAGTGCTACGCACGAGAGCGGCCGTTGACCCCGTGACGTCGCTACTAGGCCCAGACAGCTAAATTAACTGAGCCTAATCCTAAGAGCGTCATCTCATTTCCATTCGACTCAGACGGCATAACTCACCATCGTGACATTGAACAGACGAATCGATTTTTTGGCGGTTGACTGTGTAAGAAAGAATACTTAGAAACAGAATGTAAAGTTTTGCTTATCATGCTTGTGCGTTAACGAAGCAAAAGGACTATTTTCGTCTAGATTCGAAGACGTACGAAAGCTCTTTGATATCAGGAAACAAGTTATGAATCTAAGTACCAACTAGGTTTTACTTCTAAGCGAGCGTACTCCATCTTCAAACACATCATCGCTTAAAATAATTATAAAAGCGATGATGTCGTTATATCGTTTATCGTTTAAACGATATTAAACGATAAACGATATAACGACATCATCGCTTACCCATTTGTGAAATTGTGGTAAAATGAAAGCTTATCAACAATGAAAAACTGAGCGAAGTGAGTTCATTCTCATTCTAAATCTCATTTTTGTAACATGTTACCCTAAAACCTTTTAATAGGTTTTCCTGTACCTAATCCATGTAATAATAAATAACGTTTATTTTAATAATGTGACATTGCTTTTTTTATTTCAAGCTCAGTTGTTTCGGGAAAATGGGGCGAGGGGTCATTTTTATCTTATTTCTTAAATACTTTAAAAACTATTTCATTAAAAAAAAAATAAAGAAACCGTAATAATAGGCATTTTATACGTCTCAAAGCACAGTTAGATTTTTATTCTTGTCCCCCAAAAGTGACCGCTCTATACTCAAAAAATATTGAAATACTTAACCAGATGCGTTGTCGTGTTTAAGTCACAGAAGCTTATATTGTGTACCTAATTTTAATAAAATCGGTCCAGTACATTCGGAGAAAATTGGCTGTGATAGGCGGATAGACAGGGTTCTGTTTCCATTGGCAGCCTATAAGAGTTCCGTTTTTTACGGACGTTCGAAAGCCTAAAATTAAATCTGATTGGGCAGGTAAAATGGCAGAGCACGGTGATGATATGTGGCAGTGACTGCGCCCGAGGACTGGTAGAAGGCATGCTGGCCTTCAGGCAGCGAGATGGGAAACGAAATTGTTACCATCGCTGGTAGAACCAGCATGAGGGTGGCACAGGAGCGTTGGAATTGGCACAGGCCTCTGTGCAGCAGTAGGCAAAGTCGGGCTGTTGATGATTATATTGATGATGATCAGGCACCCGACCTATGTGACAACAGAGGGCCAATTCTACAAATGTTTTGCTCGGTAGCAAAAAATTTGTAGGACTTCTAAGTCCGCCTGGCAAGCTACCACCATCATGTCTAAGTCTGTCGCCATAACAACAATGTTAACAGCATTGTTGTGTTCCGGCGATTAGAGGTATGATAGCCAGTTCCTCTATGTTAGAGGATTCCGGGTGAAACTCGCTTCCATCTTCGGCCTAATCATCAATTTCCATCAGGTGAGATTTGGGCCAAGAGTTTCCCCGTTTTGAATAAAAATAAAAAAAAAACACATTCGCATCTCAATCGCAAACTGTCAAAAATGTATGAAAATTAAGGCTTTTTTGACAGACATGCGAATGCGAAGGTTATTCAAAAATTAGTAGAATTGGCCCTCTGGTACATATTTAGGTGAATTCCATTTCACTGGAAGCCGAAGAAAATTATGATGACTCACGTTGGTTTTCCTAGAAGGGGTTGGCAAGGTTAACCTTATGATACAGAAGATGAGTCTATAGCTATTTAGATTAGGCAATAATCTAGGATATTACTGATAATGTTCTAAGAGAATGACTAAGCTCTGACCTGAATATTGAAACAATTTAGGACCTATAACAATTCCCCTTGCAACCTCTGTAGTCTTACATCTTCTTCTTCTTTCTTTCATTCATTTATACAGGTTGATTTTTGACGACACGGTTGGCGCAGTGGTTGAGCGATTGACTGCTGCGCAGCATGTCGCGGGTTCGATTCCCGCACGGAACAAATATTTGTACGACCTACAAGTATTTGTTCCGAGTCTGGGTGTTTTCTATCTATAATATGTATGTTTAAATTACAAAAAAAAAATGTATATTGGTAGTTTATCAGCCATCTCGTTACCATAACACAAGCATAAGGTTGCTTAGCTTGGGACGATATGGCGTTGTGTGAAATGTCCAAGGATATTATTATTATTATTTTTTAATGTAGGTGTGGATGGCCAATTCCGAAACAATGTGTTTTATGAAGTATACTGAAAAGATTTTTTTTTTATTATTTGTGATGGGTTTACTCTTGACTCTAGCTAGATCAGAGATGACGGAGACAAAGTCTACTATGAAGCGAGCTTATCCAGAAGCTGAAGCGAAAAATTAGGGTTGTAAGCGTTCGGAAACATCAATGTTTCCGAACACTTACAGCGCAGACAGAGAGTTCCACTCCTTTGCTGTGAGCATTATGAAAGACACTTGGAAACGCTTAGTGCGAGTTGGTGGAATAGCAACAAAGTAGGGATGGTAAATTGCAGTGCGTCTGGATGTCCCAGGGTAGAAGGGGGCTGGTGGGATGAGGTCGTGGATTTCAGACTCGATTTTGGAAAAAACTAAAATAGCATCATTGATTTTTTATCATCTCAAATATAAATAAATGCCTTAATGCTAAAAATTCTATCAAATATATTTTTTTTAACCCAGTCATGCTTGACCCCAGAAAAAAATAACATAGTTTTTAAATTATCTCTGTACCCAGTTATTAGTAGTTTTTAGGTTTCCGAACATCCGTGAAACGGAATCCTTATAGGATCACACGGGTGTATGTCTGTCTGCCTGACACAGGCAATTTTCTCCGGATCTGCTGTACCGATTCTGTTGAGCTTTGGTATAGATATGGACCTCTGTGATCCAAACGCGAACGCGTTTTTAATGAATTAAGAGTATTTGGGGGTCAAACCAGAAATTTTAAAAAAGTTTTTCAAACTGTATCGTGTGACATATCGAATTAAAGTGCTATATTTTTTCCATAATTTTAAAATCAATAGTTTTGAAGTTTTTCCAGAAATTAGACCAAAAATTATCGCCCCCCCCCCTATCTCTGAAGCAACTAACCCTAAAATTTTGCTATACCTAAAGATTATAGGAAAACCTATAAGAAATTCGCAGTGTTAAAAAACCTTAAAAACAAATTAAACAGGTTCGGAACCCTTTGCGCGCGAGTCCGACTCGTACTTGGCCAGTTTTTATATTGTTATCTTAATTTTATTTTTATTGCATGCTGAAAATTTGTAAGCAAGTATGTGGAAAGATTTTATTAACTTAAGACCATGTGCCAAATTTTACGCAAATAAATGTATTATATTTTATCAATCCTATTTTCTCCTAATATTATGAATCCGAAAGTTTGTGAGGATGGTTGGATGTTTGTTACTCTGTCACGTCAGAACGCCTGAAAGGATCTTTATGAAATTTGGCGCAGAGGTAGATTATAGTCTGGAATAACACATAGGCTTTTCATCCCAGAAGTATGTTCCCTAGAGATCACGCGGGCGAAGCCACTGGCTGAAGCTAGTATAATATTATAATTATGATTGACTTACAGACAGAGCCCGAAACAAACATCCTGTTAGCACCCCCTCCCTCGAACCAATTAATATGAATAAATAAATAAACCCAGACACGAAACAATTAATGTTACTCGCGGGCCATACTTGTTAACGTTTTGAATCGAGCGGGAAACGCACGGTCTGAAGCCTAAGGCTGTGGACACGAAGTCAGCGGGTGCGGACAATTCGCGGGGAGCGGCGCGGTGGCGCGGGCGGTGACGAACGACGTGCGTCTGCAGTGACGTATTGACGTGCACTTCTTTTTTACTTTCTAACGACAGACGTTTCAAAATTTGTATAAAAATGTTGTCCTCGCTAGTTTCTCAATACAACACTACGCTGCTTTTACTCCGTGCGATCTGTCTTCAAGACCGGGTCCTGCGTTGCCACTCATCGCCGCCCCGCTGTTTTTGACTTCGTGTCCGTAACCTAACGGCAAGCCGTCTAGCCATCAAATTGTGCCATCAAAGTTGGCCAAAAGGTCGATGGACCTGCAGACCACAATGTAACGAGGCCTAGACTACAGACAAACACAACGAGATAATCTTTATGTAGTTGTGGTTCTGGGTTTTATCCAGCAAAGCGGGCGTATTCAGAATGAATTATGTGAATGATGAAAAAAAGCCGGCCAAGTGCGAGTCGGACTCGCACACAAAATGGTTTCGTACCATCTATAAAAACGGCAAAAAAAATCTCTCTCGTCTGTTGTATGGGGCCCCCTTAAATATTTTTTTTTCTGTTTTTTAGTATTTGTTGTAATATTGGCAACAGAAAAATACATCATCTGTGAAAATTTCAACTGTCTATCTATCACGGTTCATGAGATACAGCCTGGTGACAGAGAGACGGACGGACAGCAGAGTCTTAGTAGTATTAGGGTCCCGTTTTACAAAACGCGAAGCGTGTGCGGGTGGTCCCAGCTAACACTTGTTACTTTGTCGTCATTACGGTAGACAGAAGCAAATTCTGAGACTGGTCTTGCCAATGGGTATCGCGTTACCCAGTTACTGGGTTGTGGAGGTCAGAGAGGTAGTCGATCCATGTAAAATACTGGTATTCAACTGCATCAAGTTAGCTTGAAAGTACTCTAAACCCCTACTTCTATAGTATACTGGCTGGAGACTACTATAGTATACTGGCTGATAGACTAAAAGTACTACAAACTTGCCCTGCTATTATTTCTGCAGTGCGTAGATTTACTACAAACGATTATCCCCCTTTTCAACTTGTTAAGGCTGCATATGCTGAGACGCAGGTGACAAAGACCCACATAGCGCAGGTTAGAGACACGGTTGTTTCAGGAGGTTCACTGCGAGGATCACCCGGAGGACACGGTGGAGCATAAAGTGGAGGTTTGTGAGGCGCAATGCCGTGTCCTCGTCGAGGCGATCGGCGGCGGCGACCTATCGCGCCCTGGTTTAATCCATGCTCCGGAGCGAGGAGGCGTGGGAAGCGGTCACCTCCTTCTGCGAAGCAGTAACGCTAGCAAAGGAGGAGGCCGAACGCGTTAAGGAGAAGGAAACCTCGCGCCCTGGCCGCTGCAACAGAATAAGAGGTCCTGGGAGTCGGGAGTTGCAGGACGATTCCCGGCAACCGTAGGCGTGTGCCTGCAGACGGCGAGCATTGGGTGGCTCGCCATCTGATCAGAACCAGGCCCAGGTCAAAGGCGCACTGTGTTCCACGCGCGCCTCAAATAAATTTCAGCATAGTAGACGGGGCCCGCTAGGGTCAGTGCCTGCCAGGGTTGCGGAATTTGTTCGAAAGAGTCACCGCGGCCCTGGAACGCAAAGGGCATTAGGAGGAACACGGATAGGTTTTAGTCAGTAAGAGTCTGACACTCCCTTCTGCTCCGCCCAGAGCGGGAGGAGTCATTTGATAAGATAAGATATATTTATTTGTCAAAAACATGTGTAGGTTAACAATCAGTTGGAAAGATGACTAAAAACGAAAAAAATCAACATGTTATGCCTATAAAGGCGTACAAATACAATTATTAACAAAATTCGAAGAATAAAAATCATAGTTACGTATGTCAGATCAATAAAATAATAATAATAAAATTGTCTAAAAAATTGTCTATATTACATCATTTAAATATTCGTAATAGTCAACACTATAATAACACTTATTCTTCATGTTTTTATTAAAACTAGTATTATTTAGATCTTTGCATGCCTTTGGTACCTTGTTACATAATATTGGGGCCATGCAGAATGCACTCTTACGCATGAGAGCCGTTTTAGCACTATGTGAGCGATGTTTCCGATTATCCCGTTGACTTCTTTCGGACCCATCGGAAGACTTAGGAAACAGTTGGGAATTATTTTTTACTAATAATAAGATTTCTAATATTTACAAGGGAGGAAGTGAGAGAATTTTGATATTTAATAAAATATGGTTTGCAACTGTCTGCACTTTTTAGACCAAACATAGCTCTTATGCATCGTTTTTGCATTCTAAATATCACTTCTTTATGTCTAGAGTTGCCCCAGATAATGCCGAATCTAAGGATGGATGCATGGTGATTTCCAATCTTAAAAAAAAACAGAGCAGATTTTGTAATGTATGAACCTAACTTAGTAGATAGTCAGCTCTTAAGCTGCGTACGCTGCGACGCAGACCAAGCGCTCGTGGCCTATGTTTGCCTTGCCTGCTCTGCTCTGCAGAAACTTGAACTGTGCTGTGCTGCGTCATCTGCTTCTTAGTATACACTTAGCGTAAAGGTTGAACTTACAAAAGTCCCTTCAAGCTCACCTGTATCATAAAAAAACCTTGTGCAAAATCTCATGTTCCTAGTCCTTCTTCCTTTGGTTTGATGCGACAAGTCAGTTGTGCTTGGAGATGGCTGCTTATTATAAACGTTGCTACAAATAAAATGTCTGTACAACATAAAGAAACGTTGTTTTCATTTAAACTAGAACAATATAGTTTAGTGAGCCACATCGTTACTTAATTCCGTGTTAGGCCCGTTTAGACTCCGACACATAGCCGGGGGCGGCCGCAGCTTGCGTCGCGCGTCGCTCCGAATTACCACCACTGCTACCCCCATTTGACTATTCATTGGCCGCAATCCAGTTATGGGGGATGATGGAAGATTGGATGTGGCAATTTGCGTTGGTATATTTTTTTCGAACTTTTGGTAGAGAAGGACAAATTAGGAATGTAATGATTTAAGCGGTTTATAAAGTTTTGTGTGAAAAATATAAATAAAAAAATGTTGAAAAAATTACGGAACATAAAAATGGCAACTGACTGATATCTCTACTGAGAATTTTTGCATTACGTTTTTAACAACAAATTGTGGCGAATACCCCTTTTGAGAATTCAAAGTTGGACGGAAACGATGGAGAAAAACGCAAAGAAGTATTTGACAAACGAGCCAAGAAGTTCATCGGCAATGATACTCTGGCCGAGTCAAAGCCCCAGTGCTAAAAACATTATCGCAGAGTTGCCAGCATTTCAGTTTTCTATCTGTTCACTTCGGCAGTGTGTGTCGGAATTGCACAATTTAATTCCACTTACCCCTTCATCCCGTTTTATCATAGAACGTAGTAAGTAAACATCAAGTAAAAAAGACTCACCAAAAAAGAAAAATATTGATTTTGTGCTTGTTTAAGATTACCTATACCATTGAGTATTTTGAAGCATACCACATCCATTTAAACTGTAATCATGGACAGCTACATGCGGCCTTGTATAGAGACTCTTCCTCATTGCGAGATATAATATTTTACTAAAACATTGCAATTTAAAAGTTTTCAGGAAAATTGTGAAAAGACATCAGGCCTGTAATCTCCAAAGGGTTACCCAAACCAGAAGCACACCTGTTATACACCTACATTTCGCGAGTTACATTTAAGCCAAATGAGTAAGGAAAGAAGCCTATTGCTTTCAACTGGGCACAAATCAAGACTCCAATACTTATGACAAATTACACTATATAGATTTAAGTACATATTCCAAGTTATTTTGTACATCTTGTGTATGAATAACTAGCTGACCCTCGCAACTTCGTCTGCGTCACATTTTCCATTACTGCTCCGCTCCTGTTTGTCTTAGCGTGATGATATATAGCCTATACCCTTCCTCGATAAATGGGGTATCTAACACTGAAAGAATTTTTCAAATCGGACCAGTAGTTCCTGAGATTAGCGCGTTCAACCAAACAAACAAACAAACTATTCTGCTTTATAATATTAGTATAGATGTGTGTATCGGTGAACTATAATTTTTAATTCCAGAAGGAAAGCCCAATGTCCTGACCCGAAAGACCCCGCAAATAAAATTTTCATTTCTTTTTTTTATTTGAGATGGGATTGCTCTTGACTCAAGTCTAGGTCAGAGCGACAAAGATAGAGTCGACGGTGGAGCGAGCTTACCCAGAAGTAGCCTTCTCACTTAACTTTGAAGAGAAAAGGGTTGTATGCGTTCAGAAACACAGACGCAGGCAGAGAGTTCCATTCCTTTGCTGTGCGCATTTTAAAGATTTCTGACTTGAAAAAAGTCAGTAGTTTAAAGCGTTTTAAAGCGCAGCCTTACCCCGCGCGAGGCAACCGCGCATGCTATGGTAATCCTCAAAAATATTATTTTTAATTTATCGTGGTCAAGTAGACTTTATTGTTTGCCTGCTTTATTATGCAAGGGATTCTTTTTGATGTTTATTTTTTACTGGCAATATATGCGGAATTGCTTCTTGCATCTTTATTGAGTTAAAAGTCTGTTGGGTGGGTTAAAATTCGTTCTTACCCGGCCCCTCGTACGCCTACCAAAGGACAGGGTCTCCAGGGAACCGAGAAAGAAAAAAAAACTTGAATTGCATGATAACAATACCAATGACAAAATTGACATGAGTTAATAATTAATTTGCACGCTTGCTTGCAGGCAGAATACAATGACTTTTAGGATATAAGGTCTTTCCTTGTAATTTGTATGTATTTTCTGGCAAATAAATATTTCTGACTAGCTGTCCCCCGTGGCTTCGCTCCCGTCAACTGGCTATCCTAGCTACCCCTTTTTTTGCTTTTAAACCTTCCCTGTATTGTGGCGAATTCAACGAAAAAGAATTAATTAACTCGGCCCAGCCATTCTCGAGTTTTAGCGAGACTAACGAACAGCTATTCATTTTTATATATTAGAAAGAAGATTTCTGATTAGTACACCGTAAGAAACTAAAGGGGAGTTAAGACACAACAAACTTTCATTATTTTTTATTATGGGAAATCATAAAATGACTCCTCCTGCTAAACTATTTCTGCATAGCAGAAAAAAGTGTCAGACTCTTACTGACTAAAAGCCATCTGTGTTCCTCCTAATGCCCTTTGCGTTCCAGGGCCGCGGTGACTCTTTTGAACAAACTATGTATGCGTATGCGTCATGCTTTGCACAAATAAACTCTATTAAACTCTTTTTATTTCTTTCTTTTCTTATTTGTTAAGAGAAAACCAGGCGGATGATCACGACAGTGTGCTTTTTCAGGTACAGCACTATGAAACAGACTACTTAACCTTTTACCGTCTATAAAAGTCTATCGCAAGTTAACTACTGAGATATACCTAAATAGAGTTATATTGAAGTATCAGACCTGTAGAGCCTTTGATAAAACTAAAATAATTAATTGGCATAGTAGTCCTCATTTCAAGATAATACTATTTTTATCTATTAGCTGACCGGGCAAAAGTTGACAATAAAAAACATACCCTACGACCTATTCTCGAACCTAATGTGTCTACACAAAAAAAAAACCGGCCAAGTGCGAGTCGGACTTGCGCACCGAGGGTTCCGTACAAACCAGTAGGTATTACATTATAAGCAGAAGTTGCGATTTACCATATATGACGTATTAAAAAAAAACTTCTTACTAGATCTCGTTCAAACCAATTTTCGCTGGTAGTTTACATGGTAATGTAGGTACATCATATATTTTTTTAGTTTTATCATTCTCTTATTTTAGAAGTTAAGGGAGGCGGGGGCACACATTTTACCACTTTGGAAGTGTCTCTCTCATAAACTATTCAGTTTAGAAAAAAATGATACGAAGACCTATCCATAGATACCCCACACGTACGGGTTCGATGAAAAAAAAAAATTTTGAGTTTTGTTCTAAGTATGGGGACCCCCAAAATTTTTAGTTTTTTTTCTATTTTTGTGTGAAAATCTTTATGCGGTTCACGGAATACATCTACTTACCCAACAGCATAGTTCTTATAGTTTAGGAGAAAAGTGGCTGTGACATACGGACGGACAGACAGACAGATGGACAGACATGACGAATCTATAAGGGTTCCGTTTTTGCCATTTGGCTACGGAACCCTAAAAACATAAAAATCGGTCGAGCCGTTTCGGAGGAGTTCGATAGCAAACACCGTGACACTAGATTTTTATATCCATATCAATCAATCAATCAATCATTTATTTGTAAAACATAGGTAAAGTTACAGATGGTATGGAGTTAAAATATGTGCACTATGTTTTGCCAGTAGATGGCGTACAAAATGAACAAAAAAAAAAAGCAAATAAAATCATATTAGAAAATTACACGCGAAGCTTTTCTCTTTGGGTAAGTTTCCAGTCAAACTGGACGCAGTCAATACCAGTATTCGACCTCCTTTAGCAACAGACTGGTTATACCTACTCCACTTGACAAATCAAGAACCAAATCTAAAATTATGCAAGACTGTCAAAGGTCTGCAAAACAGCCGAGACAACAGTGATTTCCAAGATACAGAAGGGTATGTGATTTGTTACCCATCCAAAAACTGACCTCAGCAAGTGTTGCTTAACTTTAAATATCGACACGTTCAGCAGTTATAATTTAGCCATGAACCTCCTTATAATGAGAAATAAATTGTATGAGGCACTTAATTTGGCATATAAAAATTTTCCTCGTTAATTACAGTTCGCACAACTCATAAACTGCATATTACTCGATCCATGACAGACGCATTAAGCCATAAATACAGTCGTGTACAAGCGTGTAATATATGTAAAAGTTTGGCCAAAAGTGTCCACTGCAGAGGTCATTAAACTCGAGCCGCGGGTAACGACCCTGTTCTAAGGGATGCGATGCTGAGCATATGTTTGGTACACCCTCGTTAAGAGTTTAGGCACGGATTTGTATTTATTGTGATGAAGTTCAAGTCCACTGATGTAGGAACTCACCTCAGGTAATGTCTGGAATTTAAGGAAAGGTAACTAAAAGCTGACGACACGGTTGGCGCAGTGGTTGAGCGATTGACTGCTGCGCAGCATGTCGCGGGTTCGATTCCCGCACGGAACAAATGTTTGTACGACCTACAAGTATTTGTTCCGAGTCTGGGTGTTTTTCTATCTATAATATGTATGTATTTACAAAAAAAAAAATATGTATATATGTAGTTTATCAGCCATCTCGTTACCATAACACAAGCATTAGGTTGCTTAGCTTGGGACTATATGGCGTTGTGTGAAATGTCCAAGGATATTAATTAATTAATTATTAATTAATTAAAGCTAACAAAAAAAACTTAACAGTTTTAGTTTTATTTTTAACAAAAAAAACTTAACAGTTTATTTTTTTAATGTCAATTAGTTCATCCATTTTTTTACCGCCACATAGTATAATGGTGCTCCCACACTGCTGTTAAAAATGTTTACAAACATTTTCTGACACTAATACCTTTACTGATAAATGTTAGCAGTAGTTAGATTTTCTAGTGAATCAGTAAAATATAGCTGTTTATTAAGTACATTAAACTTACAACAAATTAAAAAAAATACTTAACTAATTAAAAAACTAAAGAATAACATCAAAAAAGTCGTCCTCCACGCTGTCAGCTGGTAATGTACCCAAGAGACTGGCGGCATTGCTACATTGAATGGCAATGCTTAATCTCTGCCCAAAGTAAAATCTAGTAAAAGTGTGTTTTTTAACCCCTGAGACTAAATTGACAAGTGCAAATGGCAAATGGACATAGATTTCAATAGTATTTAAAGTCAGTTTTGACATTTACACTTGTCAATTTGACTCCGAGATTAAAAAAGCAGAATACTGGTAATTAAGTTAATTTTTTTCAACAACAAAATATCGTCTTCTTATTTATACCTACATTTTTTATTTAAATTTTGATAGGCACACGTTTGACCACTATCTCACCTGATGGTAAGCGATGATGCGGTCTAAGATGGAGCACGCTTGCCTAGAATTAACCTATTCACTCTTGACTTAAAGACTCCCAGGTTGTAGCTATCAGGAAACACAGACTCCGGTAGGCATTATTTTGATCATAATGTTTATTTAGAAAGTGTTTATTAACGTTTGTAAACATTTTTAACAGCAGTATTAGAGTACGTTTACACGGTTGTTACATATTTTTTTACTAATGTAATAAGTTAAGGCTTCTTACACTAGTAAAAAAAATAATTGTTAGTGAATTAAACTTTTATTTTATTTTTGTCAGAGACACCAGTCTTGCCAAGGAGTACGGTGTTACCCAGTTAATGGGTTGTGGAGGTCTGGTAGGCAGCCGCTCCATGTAAAGTACTGATATTCAGCTGAATCCGGTTTGTCTGGAAGCCGACCAAAATATAGTTGGGAAAAGGCTAGGCAGATGATGAATAAGTGAAGGCTTCTTCATAGCAGTGGGTAAGGATTTACAGGTGCGTTTCCTCAGCAAAAGTCTATCAAAGATGTGAACTGTAGAACATTACCAGAACTAGGCATGTTTTAGGGTTCCGTACCCATTAGGTAACTGACGCAACCCTATTACAAAGCCTCCGCCGTCCGTCCGTCCGTTTGTCAGCGGGCTGTATCTCAAGAACTTAATAGGTAGACAGTTGCAATATTGACAGAAAGTGTATTTCTGTTGCCGCAATAACAAATAATAAAAATTAAGGTTTATGGTACGGAACCCTTCGTGTGTTGTCCGAGTCGCACTTGGCCAGTTTAGTGAATTTATTTCTAAACTAGCTGACCCACGCAACTTCGTCTGCGTCACATTTTCCATTAATGCTCGGCTCCTTTTAGTCTTAGCGTGATGATATGTCAGCCTATATCCTTCCTCGATACATGGGCTATCTAATACTGAAAGAATTTTTCAAACCGGACCAGTAGTTCCTGAGATTACCCCTATATACAAAATTACAAACAAATGTTACCTCTTTATAATATTAGTATAGATATAGATATGTAAAAGGTAGAACAATACCAGAACTAGTCTATATAGAACTTTAGTTGTTTTTTTTTAATATTTGTGTCACTAAAATCAGTAATTAGCTATTCCTGCCCACTGTACAGAACCTGCATGAAGGATGACGAGACAGCTGAACATCTGTTTCTAAGCTGGCCGATAGTAGCTGATTACAGGACTTAGTACTTCAGAAACATTCAGGTACCCTCTATGAGATAGTAATATCAAGACGTTGCTGACCTTCCTTAGGGAGCTGGGGTGGGATGACACATTTGTGCCACCTGTATTCAAATTACATGCTTAGGTGTGGAGTTGTGGAAACCAGCCCGATTTACAATAAAAGCCTATACATATGTATACTGCCAGACATGAAGACGTACCTAAACTGTAGAATGAGAGTGATACAAACAAACTTTTAATATTCTACAAAATGAAACCTTACCCAATACGACACTCATAGACCAACATACAAAACCTAGTTGGACCTCTGCCCGGCCTCCGAGCAAAAAGGGCGTGAAGTCGCCATTTTAAAATAAGCATACGCAATGCGTATTTTATTGGACTTGCTCGCATTCTATTCCCACTGTTAGCTACAAAATAAAAGTACTAAATGATAGTAGCGACGGAGGCGACATCTATAGTAGGGATGCATTCAACTCACATCCCCCCAACACCCCTCTCTCCTATCAATCAGTACTGTAGCGCAAATGTGAAAAATCGAAAAAAACCGTCGCGAAATCCGCCTTTAGACTGGTTTAGAGAGGGACGGAAGATGTGTTTGTTTTAGGAAGGACAGAGATGCAGAGAGGATAGTCTAAATTATTGTATTATACATAATAATATTCGGGTGGTTTAATGTATATGCTTGGTTTGGAGAAGCGAAATTGGCAGACTGATTTAAGTTACGTTTTAAATGGGTTTGTTGTGACGGGTTACAGAGAGCAAGAATTTTTACTGTTAAATTCCCAGAATCATGACTAATAATATTTATGGAAGTACTAAACTATTTCCACAAAACTCAAGGTTTAACTGAAAATAATCCAGACAAGTGTCTCCCTTCCCTGCCCAGTCCCTTATTGCAGACTGATCCCATTGAGAATTATTTCAGTTAAATTTCAAAATTTTGAAAAATAATAAATTGTTACAAAGTTTTGTTGACATCGTGTTGAAATTATACATACATGTGTGAACGATGTGACGAGCATGATAAAAACGTCTGGACTAAAAAAACCCAACCGACGGTGCCATGACATGCCCCAGCCCCATTCGTCTCAACCATTTTGAATGGAGTCAAATAATCCAACGCATACGTCACCATCAGCTAGGTTTTTGAGTGAGCCTGACTCTCCTAACCGCCAGGGTACTTGAGTCTATACAATGCAGACACACATATTTTAGCGGTAATATTTTTTTTTTTTTCTCTTTCTAAGTTGTGTTATATTTCGAGTGGTTATAATTAATTTTGTACGCCAATGGTGGCAAAACATGTTGAAACTCACAGATTTTTCACTTTTACATCCACATTTGCATGTATATGTACAATGTTACACATGTTTACAAATAAATATATCTTTATCTTTATCTTTATCTCTTTATGAATTCACAATCTGTCAAAATTTCAACTGTCAAATTATTACGGTTCTTGAGATACAGCCCGCTGACAGACAGACGGACGGACAGCGGAGGCTTAGTAAAAGGGTTCCCGTTTGGGTACGGAACCCTAGCCTTATCTATATCTATACTAATATTATAAAGAGGTAACATTTGTAGGGGGTAATCTCAAGAACTACTGGTCCGATTTGAAAAATTCTTTCCGTATTAGATAGCCCATGTATCGAGAAAGGATATAGGCTATATATCATCACGCTAAAACTAAAAGGAGCCGATCATTAATGGAAAATGTGACACAGACGAAGTTGCGTGGGTCAGCTAGTTTTTCATATTTTCTTATATATTGCGAATTAAATGCGAATGCCAGCGTTGCTTGAAAATGAGTAGAATTGATTCTCTGATATCGGGATTTGTTAACACTTGAAGGAACTACTAATATAAGTTACTGATTAGGCACGAATTTATTTTGTACAAACTTAAAAATGCACTTACTATTTAATAGCCAAACCAGCTTTTGTCTGCGCTTTTAGTCGCATTCGTGGTATATTCTCGCAGAAAAGTAGCCCTCTTTTGAGGATCCTACCTATCTCTGTACTTAAATTCATCCAATCTGGTTCAGTGTTCAAGGGATGATAGTTTAACAATTCATCAATCAAACAAACTCTTTTTTGCATTTATAATATAAGTAACTATAAGAATATAGAAAGTAGTTAAAAACAAATCATATTTTGTACTCATAAAAACATTTACCATCTGAAATCCTTCCATATACTGCAATACTATAATCGTATTGTCTCCATTTTCTTAGAGGACGCTTCGAGCGAGCCCACTACACACCCCTGCAACTGGCTACACCCCAAACCCAAACCCAACCCTACCTCCTTCAAACAGAGCGGAAAATCGTCCGTCAGATTCTATCGCATAAGTCTTTTGGCGTTAACCCGTCGTTCGCCGAGACCCGACGGCGCGGTCGCTGGAAGGAAACCTCACCACTTAATTTAGGGTTAAAATATACTTCACCCGATTCTGGATGGCGGGGGGAGGGGGCTCAAGGTCACTTGGAGCTCGTCAGCACATGTCATTGGTCTGGAGACCCTGGTTGGTGATTAAAAGAACCGGTGTTTGGGTGACCAATTTAATGTAGAAGGTAATCATGTCTGGTCATGTTGTGACCCAGTTCTTAATTTTTTGGCTGGTGAAGTTAATCACCATACTTGGCAGTAGGCATGGTGATTTTGAGACTATAACGAATATACGAATTTATTTGAGACTACTTTTTTAATTTATAGGCGGGTAAGGAGTAACCGTAATGTATTTATTTAACTCTTTACGCTCACAATGCTTACAGACATAAGACTCTGACTCGTAGACTTTGTCTCTGTCATCTCTGTCAAACCCATGTCAAGTAAAAAAAAAAGACAGACATATTGCACAAGCTTTCTCTACCGGTCAACCTTTGGGTCTTCGTTAATAGCGGTCAGAATGCATTTAAACTTCAGTTAAGCATTTCTTTGACATTTAGTACCTATATCAGGACCACATTTTTGGCTTTAATAAAAAAAAAGTATTGGTAGAGAGAGTGGAGTTTCTTGCACGTTCTTCTCCATAGAGATCTACGTTTTGGAACGGGCAATATATATATATTTTTTTTTTTAATTTGCCCCACACTAGGAATTTCTCCTGTATCTTGGGTGCGTTTACAAACATACAAAGTCACATACACAAACAGAACAACTATCTGTAGGCCATACAAATATTTGTTCCGTGCGGGAATCGAACCCACGACACGCGACGCAGCAGTCGATAACTCAACCACTGCACCAACCGTGCCATTGACATATTGCATAGGCTTTCTCTACCGGTCAACCTTTGGGTCTTCGTTAATAGCGGTCAGAATGCATTTAAACTTCAGTTAAGCATTTCTTTGACATTTAGTATATCAGGAAAACATTTTTGGCTTTTACAAAAAAAAAAGTATTGGTAGAGAGAGTGGATTTCTTGCACATTCTTCTCCATAGAGATCTACGCTTTGGAACGGGCAATTAGCTTCATCTTTTTGGACCGACCTACATTGACAATTCAAAAGTGCCTGTAAAATGGTTTAATTTAAATAAATGCTTGAGTTTTAGAGTTTTTATGGTACGGATGTGTAGTAAGTAAATTTTGGGTTTTCTTCCTTTAGGAAGGCAAAGGGCTTGAAAGATGAAGTGATGACATTGATGTGTTACTTTGGCCCCATACCTATTCCAAAAGTATCAGACCGCATCGATGGATGTATGAAATGTCATGCACTAGGGGAGAAGTGGCGTTTTCTGACGCAAATAACATAAAACTCATTGCGAAACTGAAGAGCATGGTGATTATAGCAATATGCACGGATTAACAACTTTTAGAATGTCTTGTCTTATGGCAAAGCGCGGGTTTAAATATTCAGACCGCTTGGATGATTTGACAGGATTCATCTACACTTGCCCAGAGCCGGGATGATTGACAATTCCTGAAAAGTGACTGTAAATAATCTCATTGAAATAAATGCTTTGAGTTTGAAAAGCCTTTGCCCAGCTGTGGGACAGAACCAGCTGAAAATAAAAATACTTTTTCATAAACATGTCAAAATCTATTGATTTTGACAGCTAAAAGTACGGTGCTTCTGCTAAACACGATACAACAGTTATTACCGGGCATAGAGAAGCTTAAACTTTTTAACTGAAGCTGAACAAATGCAGGCGTGGGGAATAAAAAATGATAATATAAACATATGAATACAAAATGAACGAGCGACGCGCCGGGATAACTTACTGTTCGCCATGTGGATGGACAAGTACAAACGTGTTCAGGGACACTGCAGCAAAATTGCTCAGCACGAATGCAGAAAGTAATTCAAAAAAACTTTTTTTTACCTTGAAAAGACGAAGATAAAAATACAAAAAATTGGTTTGTGCTATTGCGTGTTGCCAGTGGTGACTTATTTGGAACCAAACCGTGGTCGCTCACAAAACGTCACCCAATGGGCAATGAAGAGGGCAATGCTTGGAGTTTTATTGCGTGACAGAATCGGAAATGGTGATATCCGCATGAAAACCAAGGTTACCCGTTCCAAAAATCCTTGAAATCAAAATCAATATATTTTTTTAAAGTATTGCTTTTAATCTCACTTAAATATAACACTGATTAAAACACTTTTCTTCCCGCAAATACTGTTCCAAACCAATAAAAAGTTAACAACATGCACGGACTAATGGCTGACTCAGCCACCGGTCATCCAAAACATACGACTCTCTTTAGTTCGTAAAACATTAACAGTATCGGTTAACCATCAACACTGTGGATTTAAATCAGTATAATGATCACGGATATAATGATCAACTGAACCAGATACAAAGAAATATGTTTTACAAAAAAGAGTTGGAGTGAGTAGTCAAATAATCTGCTTTGACTCTTTTCAACTATATTGAGTTATATATTTGAGCCTTTTGGCGTTGAAACACTAGGCCCATGGGGTCCGAGTGCACATAGAGTCTTTCGGGGCATCAGCAAATAACTTGTCGACGGTTCACGTGACCAGGGGCCCGAGTCTGCTATTTTTATAAATTTGTCATTCCGACAAGATCCAATTGTCATGCCATTGTCATTTTGCTAAAAGTTCGTAATCTGCTAAATTCATAATCGCACGATCACTGGCGCGTCAGTGGCCGGTCACTGGAACGTCAATGGTCTCGTAATAGAATTGCGGTAGGAATGCCGTATTGCCATTATTATAAAACCGAGCTAAATTTGAGCATTTATTCATGCCAGATTTTATTTATATTTAGTTTTACATATTACTTACTTATTAATGTTATAAGCAATCTAAAGTAGTGAGAAGTTCGTAAATACTAAATCTGTCATTATGTACAAGATTACCATTCATATGGCTTTCTTTCAATTGCGTGTCAGTGATTGATCATTGGAATGTCATAATGACGCCATTATGATGCCATTATGTTAGTAGATTATCAAACTTGTCAAAATCAACCATTTTGAAATCAGTGATCGACCATTCTGACACTATTGTAATAGCAGACTCGGGCCCCAGAGGGCTGGGATTCGGCCAAAGAATCAGCATTGCCATTCAACGTGGCAATGCTGCCAGTGTTCTGGGCACTTTTGCCATTGACAGCGATGTGGATTATTTTTTTGATGCCCAATGATTTATTTTGTTTTATACGCATTTGTATATAATGTAGATACTGTAGGTATATCTTTAGTTACGTATATAAAAAGTTAATAGGAATAAAAATTAAAAAGAATTAAAAAAAAACTATATTGATGTCGAATTCCGATATTTTACATGAAGTTTTAGCTGGACTGCTTTCTGACCTCCACAGAGGAGCTCCTCATGAGGAGCTCGTGACTAAATAACAACAGCCGCACAGGTCGATCTTCAAGGTTAAGCAACGCTTGCCGAGGTTGGTCTGTGGATGGGTGACCATCTTAACATATCGAGTTTCCTCCGTGCCTCGGAAAGCACGTTAAGCAGTTGGTCCCGGCTGTCATTTGGAGATCTGTGGCAGTCGTTACGGATAGTCAGAAGCCAGAAAATCTGACACCAGTCTTGCCAAGGAGTACCGTGTTACCCAGTTAATGGGTTGTGGAGGTCTGGTAGGCAGCCGCTCCACATAAAATACTTGTATTCAGCTGTATCCGGTTTGACTGGAAGCCGACCCGAAAATAGTTGGGAAAAGGCTAGGCAGATGATGATGCCTTCTGACCTCCACATCACAGTAATTGGGTAATACGATACCGTTTAGCAAGACTTCTAGTTTTTTTTTTCTTTTACTCTCTGTCTCCCTACCCGTAACGAGTGTCGAAGATCATCAAGCGATTGTCAAGACCAACGGCACAGAGGAGACACGGTATGTACTAGTATCTCAAAGGCTCAAACATGTATTTCAATTTAAACCATTTACAGGCACGAATTGTCAAGGTCGGTCGGTCCAAGAAGATGAAGCTATTTGCACGTTCCAAAGCGTAGATCTCTATGGAGAAGAACGTGCAAGAAACTCCACGGACACTCTTTTAAAAATAATAAATTGTTACAAAGTTTCGTTGACATCCTGTTGAAATTATACATACATGTGAGAACGATGTGACGAGCATGATGAAAACGTCCGGAATAAGAAAGGAACAATTCAATTAAACCATGGCAGCTGAGAAGTGACCAGTCCCAACCGACGGCGCCATGACATGCGCCAGGCCCATTCGTCTCAACCATTTTGAATGGAGCCAAATAATCCAACGCATACGCCACCATCAGCTAGGCTTTTGAGTGAGCATGACACTCCCAACCGCCAGGGTACTTGAGTCTATACAATACAAACACACATATTTACAAATGTTGGTACTATTGATTTATCTAATTAACAATATGTAATCATCGTCAAATCAGTCGAAAAACGTGTCTCAAGTGTCGCCACAACAATTGGTCCTCTGCGTTTCGCATCCATCGGCTACCCGTGACCTTCATCAGTAAGTGATGATCATTGCCAACTCCATGAACGCTTAAATATAATAATAATAATATATATTCCATATTCTGCAATAGTACTGCTACAACCGAGGATTGTCCTTCATTTTTTTTTTTAGGTATGGGAAATCATCCAATGACTCCTCCCGCTCTGGGTGTAGCGGGAGGGAGTGTCAGACTTCTACTGACTAAAACCCATCCATGTTCCTTCATTGCCCTTTGTGTTCCGGAGCCACGGTGTCTCCTGCGAATAATCCCGCGACACCGGCAGGCACCGGGGATTGTCCTTGGGAATACTTTCAGTGCATACAGGGATAATCGCCGGTTGGTGCCCCATTACATTTGAAATTTCTAACGGGGCCTCTGCGAGTTGGTTTCGGCCCCTCGTACGCCTACCAAAGGACCGGGTCTCCAGGGACCCGAGAAAGTAAAAAAGTAAAAAAAAAAAAAAAAAAAAAATATCCTTGGACATTTAACACAACGCCATATAGTCCCAAGCTAAGCAACCTAATGCTTGTGTTATGGTAACGTGATGGCTGATAAACTACTTTGATACATTATTTTTTTGTAAATACATACATATTATAGATAGAAAAACACCCAGACTCGGAACAAATACTTGTAGGTCGTACAAATATTTGTTCCGTGCGGGAATCGAACCCGCGACATGCTGCGCAGCAGTCAATCGCTCAACCACTGCGCCAACCGTGTCGTAAATGTATTTTAAGAAAGCTCATCAAAAACATTCTCTTCATTTTTGGTAAGCAGAATTTTCATATTGCATGTATTTAGCCAGAAGTCAAATCAACCGTGACTTGACTATACCTACAAAAATTTGAAGAAGAAAAAGGATAAGTCTATAAAGCACTAAGTACACAAGCATACTATTCTCTTTTAATCCACCTGATAACACTACCCACTAAATCAACCAACACAATACACCGAAACACAGCCAATTCCATTCAAAAGAAACACAGCGGCGCTCCATTTAAAAATTTAAAGAACTTTTCTTAGTTGAGATTCATGGAAAACATACAATATAACCAGTGCATCAACTATACAATTCCATGATAATACCCCCATGTAGTTTGTTTTATTTATGGTACTAAAATATTTGACAGACATATATATGGGCGCTTTAGAAATTATTACGCTCACATTAAATTCGTAGCTGTTAGCTGCGAGGCTATAGTTTTCGTTTGTAGCCAGTTGTCGAGGCTATACGACATACAGCCTTATGTGCTCGGTATTAAACTCTTGAACAGCTAATAAGTGTTTGCTATCAGAAATAGTTTGATTTAGTTTTGGTGAGTAATTACATATTTCAACTATACATTTGTTTGCTATTGGTTTCGTTAATCTGTTGATGGAGAAATTTGTAACATGCCATGGGTGTGTGTGATTGAGGAAATGGGGGCATTGACCTGCAGTTGCTTAGCTGCTATAGTATTTCTATTCATCCTGTTGAGGGTTGCTGGGGAGTTTGATACATTTTTAGCTTTATCTATAAATAAAACTTTTGCAAGTGTGGAACTATTATAACTGCTCGAACTTTGGGAGCTGACGTTCTCTCCTAGCAAATTCAAAAGGAGCTGCGATCATTCTTGGTTCTCCTGGTAATATATAAAATTCTTCCAGTATTGGCATAAAAATCACAGCCAAAACTACTAATCGTAGAAAGCTGAAATTTAGGCATGTAGGTGCACTAAGAGCCGGGGTAGCTGAATTTGTTCGAAAGAGTCACCGCGGCCCTGGAACGCAAAGGGCATTAGTAGGAACACGGGTGGGTTTTAGTCAGTAGGAGACTGCCACTCCCTGCAGCTTCCTCCAAAGCGGGAGGAGTCATTTGATGTTTTCCCATCCTTTAAAAAAAGGGGTGCACTAAGAGAGGAATTCCTGAAAATCTATACTTCTATACTAATGTTATAAAGAGGTAACATTTGTTTGTAGGTTTGTATGTTTGTAAGTTTGTATGTAGGGGATAATCTCAAGAACTACTAGTCCGATTTGAAAAATTCTTTCAGTGTTAGATAGCCCATTTATCGAGGAAGGTTATAGGTTATATATCATCACGCTAAGACAAATAGGAGCGGAGCAGTAATGGAAAATGTGACGCAGACGAAGTTGCGCGGGTCAGCTAGTAATATTATAAAGCAGAAGAGTTTGTTTGTTTGTTTGGTTGAACGCGCTAATCTCAGGAACTACTGGTCCGATTTGAAAAATTCTTTCAGTATTAGATAGCCCATTTATCGAGGAAGGATATAGGCTACATATCATCACGCTAAGACTGAAAGGAGCCGAGCATTAATGGAAAATGTGACGCAGACGAAGTTGCACGGGTCAGCTAGTTCTAGGTAGAGCTTATTACAGCACTTAGAAATAGTCTACTTATTAGGTCGTATAGTACTACTGCCAGTAAAATACCAATACTAGTAAGTATCGGTTAAATTGGAAGCTGACCCCAATATTTGGGAAAACGCTAGGATAGAACTGCTGGTATTTCCAGTATTTTCATGTAACCAATGTCTACAAATCCAGATGTGGTGAAATTATCTCCAAGCTTAGATTCTTGATGTGGGCAGTATGGTCTAACGACCCCAAACACCCTAGGGTCAGACTTTCTAAACCGCCTCTGACATGGTTTAATTGACGACCACCATTTGGCGGCCGGGACCATCGCCTTCCGTAGACGGAATCACATTTTCATCCGGCAATCAGGTGATTCAAGCCTGAAATGTCCAACAACTTTACAAAGTGTGCTTCTCGTGGGTATCGAACCTACGAGCACCGGGTCACAAGGCAAACGCTTAATCTACTCGACCTGCACTTCGATCAAGCTTAGGTCACAGCACAGCATTCAGTTCCTACCAACCTATCCCCGTCTGCATTAAAACTATGAACATCATCCACAAAGTCATCTTCTTCATAAAACCATGAATAACCTTCTTATCTATGATAAGTTGTAGTAAACCCTTTTGATAAGTCATTTATGAGTAGTATGATACGCTGAAAGATCTCTATGCATTTCTCGCTCAGCTTTCTGAGGAGCGAACGTCAAAAGTATATCTTTATATATTCCATAAGTGTGTGATTTAAGAGCCCAACTCTATTCTCCGGAATGAGGGGAAATATTTTGACTTCATTAGCATATGTTGGGTAATGTGGTATCTTACTCAAATAATCCTATGATATAAACGACTTGGTTCAACATACGAATGGTAAATCTAATGAAAGTGAAAAAAATCTTGAAGAATCAAACTTAAATATGCGCATTTAGGATGTATGGTAATGTATTTCATCAAAATTCAACACTAAATATAAAAGAAAATTCGTATTTTTTAGGCAAACCCAAAGCAAATAAAACGGGCGTTGGTTAAATTTATGATATCTAAGATCTGACTGTCTTAGGACATCAAGACCGTAGTGTTTTTCGCCGTCTCGTCTCAACCAGTCATAATTTAACATGAAAACGTGCCGTCGACGAAATGAAACATCTATATTCATGCTCTATAGCCTTCTAAAATACGAGCTCGACTTAGACCGTCACGAGCAACACGAGACACGAAAATACACAAAATGATCTGATTAAGTTCTTTTGAGCGGAAATCTTTTTGACTAAATTGCATTCGACGAGCGGAGAGTCAAGCAAGTAGCCAATGAGGACTGATGCGATTACTGCCTGACTCATAGCCAAAAAAGAACACGATGCGGCATTCGAATTGCAACTGTGTGTAGTATTTTCTCCCGATTATCAGGGAGCGTTTGAAGGATGCAACTGGGGGGAAGGCGGGCGGAGGCGGGGGAGCGCGCGCCGCCCAGTCGAGTCGTGGTCGCCGCGCACACCGCACGTAAATGGCGCGCTAGAAACAACCAAATGAGTACTCCGCGAGACCAAACGCGAACACCGTTCATCACGAGACGACCGGCCAGATACTGTTGATTGTGATCATTTTGTAGTTTAAATTAATTAATCATCTAGTATAAGAGTGTTTCGGACTGTACCGGTTTGTGGCTAATGTGAGTTCAGATCTTGAGGCGTGTGGCTGCGGATCACGTGCCCTACATTTGGGTGTCGTCGCCGGAACGCTCAAATGCTGCATTTTTACGTTTATTTACTATCAGGCAATGCTTCTGTAGTAATGGTCGTGTAGACTAGCTTAATACGTAGTTAAGTAGTCCTAGTGTTATTACTGCCATTAAAGTGTATCGTCTCGTAAAATGTTGATGTCATCTGTATCGAACGCATGCGATCTCGCAAAGCATTTGCGATTTTGACTATGTAGTCTTCATGTATCAGCTTGATGCGATTAATTGTGATCAATAAATCATTGAAACACTCTTTTTCATGTTTTTAGTTTCACCCTCCGTCCGTTTACCGAAGACCAGCCAGTCTTTTGCACTGAGTGTCTTTGCGTATATTTATGTGGCGTAGCCGGTAGCGTTGTAGTTTGAGCCCTACGACTAGTGTTTAGAGTCTAGATTTGACTGTGGGGCTCTGAATAGAAACATTAAACCCGAATGTCTGTAAATTCACCATCTTATTTCTTCATTTTTAGTTAGCTCCTCCGCAATGCTTCGCTAGTGGCCATATACGTTTCACTATATGTAGTTAGTAGAGTGTGTAGTTTGTGTAGTTTGAGGCTGGAGTGGTATTGTATCGAGTTGGTGAGCCATGCACGTGGTTACCTGAAGGTAAATAATTGCTCCCACGTGGTTGTGAGCTCAATTAACCTCCCCGTGGGGTCGGCACGCACACTTTCACTGATGGAAAACCTGTACAACTAACTGTTGTTATAAATACTGACGTCATCCTCCGTTCTGTGTCACTAATTACTATTTTTCAGGTTAATTAACTTTTCTGTTAACAGTTTTGCCATTAGTTTCGGTTCATTTAGATCCAAATCCGATTTTTGACTTTTCTGGATGTGGTTAGCGGATGAAGAAGTGTTACCTAATATTTTCTAATAACAGAAACATACAAAATACGTTCGAAACGGACAAATCAGGTGTCTAACATCCAAATAAAATTAAACCAGATCCATGACCATCAGTTTTACATACGTAGATGACTTAATATTCTATTCGGATCATTTGGTAGAACACATTAGATACTTGGTGTGTGTGCGTCTGTGCGTGAGGGTGTTTGTGTCTGGCGGGGTGGATTGGTGCGCGGGGTGTGGGGTGTGTGCCCCGGCGCGCGGAGGGGGGGTTGCGGGCCGGCACATGGCCGATCGATGCGGGGCGCCTTGCCCGCGTATCATTTGCGTGCCACAGCTATGCTCCCCGCTCTCCCCTGATTTCTTCGATGACCTACAGAGTCCAGGCCTCCATCAGATCATTTGTATTATACCGCACGTGATTCTCACATGGGTTTTATCAAGAGGTTATTTTCTTATGTCATGTTCATTCGCAATTATGCTTTATTTATTTAATTGTAATTGGGTTGTTGATTGCGTTCTTGTTTCTTTAGAGTAGAAGAGCCGTTTGGGGTTATTTTCTTTTTAGTTTCGAGGCTACCTTTAAGACACAAAAAATTATTTTCGATGATAATTTAGTTAGTTACTTTTATTCAGTTATGAAATCTTGCTGGTTATGATATCTTAAAGCAACTTAAGTTGACGATTAATTAAAGACTTTAAAATTCTTTACAAATCAGACTGTAAATTAAATATCTGAATGAATTACCTTATGACATAAGGAATTTCAGAAACATTAAACTTGTGATATAATTTATGGTCCGACCTTATTATTATAATGCATACATATACTCGAGGGAGAAAATTTGAGATGTCTCGGTTGATCTGATACGAAGATGTCGTGCTAAGTTCCACGTAGACAGAATTCAATGATAACTGGTATTTTTTTAAAAAAAATTTCAATTTAGATGTGGTCAGTACAAAATTGGATATTATTAAAAGAAAATTGGTTTATTTACAGCTGATTCAATTTTTTTTTGAGATGGGTTGGATGGCTCTTGAATCTAGACAATAGTTATGAATGGTTTTTTAATAAAAATAAAAAAAAGTTATTTTAATTAAATTGCAGTCTCTTACTTACTGCTTCGTTGAGGTTACCAGTGGCTCGTGCCTGCTGACCGTAAGGTCCTGAGTTTGAATCTCAGGTCGAGCAAAGCGCAGTAGCGCGGATTTCAGAGTTGTGCTCGATTCTATTTCCCTTTTAGATAAGGACCCTTAACCCCCGGTTTGTAGAAGTCATGTAAAATACTGGTATTCAGCTGAATCCGGTTTGACTGGAAGCCGACCTCAATATAGTTGAGAAAAGGTTAGGCCGATGATGATGCACCGACAAAATGTCGGTGTATTACAAATGCAGCTCTTGAAATCAATTCTCAATGCATCTGGAATATGTTACTATACGGACCTTGTAGAAACCAGAACAAATTGCCGTGCATTCATGCAATTTTGCCCTACCTGTTACTGGAATCAAAAGTAGCTCACAATTTAGGATCCATTAGTTTCAGTGTTATTATATAATCCGTGGTACTTGGCAACTGGGCTTAACCCAGTTGTATATGTCCCTTGGAGTCTATTGGCCTAGCTCTATTCTGTCTCCTGCTTGATAAGGAGGGAAGTGAAAATTATATTTATTTTTTCCTTCTCCTCCGCTGTACTTTTCTGATTAATTTCGCTGCAGGATCCAAGACAGTTGAATCATTTCTCCGGGACTCATTGGGCTTTTTCTGGTGGTCGCCACTGTTGATTCTGGCTTTCAGGAGTTGCAGTGGATGGGAAAGTGAGACGAGCTTGTGTGGGTTATTTGCCCAAATAGTTAAAAAAAACAAGCAGCTTTTTTAACTATTTGGGCAAATAACCCTCTACGTAGTCGGGTAAAAAGAGGTCATGTTTATTATTATTGTCTATATTTTACTTGACCCAAACATTTCGGCCCCGATTTCTTTGCCTAAGTCACTCATAACGTAAGTCAGCTTGAATACCGAAAAGATTTCGGAGAATAAATTATTAGCAGATTCACTTCCAAGAAGATATTTTATATTCTGGATCCTTCATATTTCTAACTTATTACGTTTTCCGATGATTCAGCCAATTTTGATCAATGCTTGACTGAATAAATATCACTGTCAGCTCGTAGCTTAGTAATAACAGCCGCACTAACGAGATCTTCAAGGTTAAGCTACGCTTGCCGAGGTCGGTCTATAGATGGGTGATCGTCATACCAAGATTTCTCCATACCTCGAAAATCACTTCAAGGCTTTGGTCCCGGCTGACATTTGTAGATATCTGGCAGTCGTTATGGATTGTCAGAAGCGAGAAAATCTGATACCAGTCTTGCCAAGAAGTGTTAAGAAGTAACTGGGTTGTGGAAGTCTGGTAGGCAGCCATGTAAAATACTGGTATTCAGCTAAATCCGGTTTGCATGGAAGCCCACCCCAATATAGTTGAGAAAAGGCTAGACATAGGGGGCTTGACTGAACATCGGGACGTGGAAAGTGGGTATCTAAATGATAAGTATGAATTGCTAACATTTGCTTATATATTTCAAAGCTACGTACTTGATTAAAGAATCTAATTTTTAAGTTGATTATGCATCTAGGTTAGGTCTAGACATAACTGATTATGCAGTATGGAAACGCAATTTTGCAATTCTACGACTTCAGAATAAATTGAGGATTACTCCATACTTTGTAATTTGACTCAACGCAAATTCCTATTACAGCGCTCATAATTCTAGTTAATTACTGTATCACAATCATGCGTTTTATATTGAGGAGCTCGTGGCTAAATAAAACAAGCCGCACGTTTCGAACTTCAAGGTTAAGCAACGTTTGCCAAGGTTGGTCTGTGGATGGGTGACTATCTTAACACACCGAGTTTCTTCCGTGCCTCGGAAAGCACGTTAAGCCGTTGGCCCCGGCTGTCATATATACATCTTTGGCAGTCGTTACGGATAGTCAGAAGCCAGTTAATCTGAAACCAGTCTTGCCATGAAGTACCGTGTTACCCAGTTAATGGGTTGTGGAGGTCTGGTAGGCAGCCGCTCCGCGTAAAATACTGGTACTCAGCTAAATCCGGTTTGACTGGAAGCCGACCCCAATATAGGGAAAAGGCTAGGCAGATGATGAATCATGCGGTTTATCAATAAATCAAATGTGCTACAGACAAGAAGAAGCCCTTGCCTATTGGGTGTAACGGAAGGGCCGTTACACCCAATAGGCAAGGGGTCATCAGTGCCAGACTCTTACTGACCAAAACCTACCCGTCTTCCTTCTAATGCCCGTTCCACGGTCGCGGTGACTTTTTGGAACAACTCCCGTAACACGAAGAAACACTACACATTTGTAAAATCACTTCTTGGTTATTTACAATAAATAATATTGGAAACATGCATTTAAAACACAAACTTTCTAAAAAGCTTCGATTTTCAAATAAAAACATTTGTAGTTCATCTATACTAATATAGTAAAGAGGTAACATTTGTTTGTAAGTTTGTATTTAGGGGGTAATCTCAGGAACTAACTGGTCCGATTTGAAAAAATCTTTAAGTGTTTGATAGCCCATTTATCGAGGAAGGTTATAGGCTATATATCATCACGCTAAGACAAATAAGAGCAGAGCAATAATGGAAATTGTGACGCAGACGAATTTGCGCGAGTCCGCTAGTTATTCATAAAACTATAAAAAAGCCTGAAAAAGTGAGCACTGGAGCAGTGTTCAACATATTCCTAACTCCAAATATTCAATTAAAAAACGGGCATCTGAATTTAAGAAAACAATGGCTAAGTGCGAGTCGGACTTTCTCACGAAAAGTCCTAGCAAAAACTGAAAATAAACCACCACTTTTTTGTTTGGCTTTAATTATTAACATCAATTCAGATTCATAAACCTTTTTATACGCATCGCAATTCTATACGCATCTAAAACTACCTAACCAAAAAGTAATTATACAAAATACAAAAAAATACAAAATCCTTTATTTCAAATAGACCAGTTTACAGGCACTTTTGAATAGTCAAGGTATGTCAGTCAAATAGATGAAGCTAATTCTGCCGCGCTAGCGACAAGAGTAGCAAGTTATTCTGCAACAAAACAAACTCACCGACCCTATCTCCAGCGCGGCAGTTGCACGTTCCAAAGAGTAGATCCTATGGAGAAGAACGTGCAAGAAACTCCATGGACTCTCTTTTAAACACTGCCTTTTTACAAAATCATGGTTACATTATTTAATGAGTCTATACAATGCAAAGATAATCTTACAATCTTCAGCAGGTCCAACAATGTTTTCATATCTTCATCAAAGTTCGGGCATTTTAGTCGTTGTGTAGCGGACCAGCATTGAGCCAAGCATTTTTGTCGTCAATGTACTCCTCTAATTTATAATATGCTTGTTTGCATAGTGTGCGTTATACACAGTTTTTAAATTTCGTCTCATTTAGTTCTAGTATATGTGGCGGTATTTTGTTATAAAACTTTAAAACAGTATCCCATGAAAGATGTTGCTACTTTAGCAAGTCTGAAGCTGGTTGAACTAACTGATTCCTATTTCTAGTGACATAGTTATGTCTGTCGCCTCGTTTACTGAAAAGATGTAGATTATTTCTAACGTACATAATATTATCCATTTATCGTCCCAAATCTACAACATCCGTGAACATCTAAACATCCAGAGTTACATTTCCTTCCATCCATATCTCGGACGATTTTATTTACCTAATTTAAAGGGTCAGTCTGCATTGATGGGGTATTAATGGGCTCGTCAACAACCCTCATTTCCTTCCCGGTATTATTCGGGATCCGTCGGTTCAAGCAAATTATTCCGTTGAAAATTTTCACGGTAGAATCGCTTTTCCGCTGTGTTATGGGTTTTGGTAAGCGGTGCAGCAGGAAAATTGTAGTGATTCTTTAGTTGGCAGAGTTAATAATTATGTTGATAGTTTCTGCTTCAAGCTTAAACTCTAGAAAAAGTAGTTACTTGTAAGTATTTCTGGGTGTTTTAGAATAGTGTGTCCTATTACATTAAGGATAAAATATATTTTATGTTTTAGTAAGTTTGAATTCAGAAGTACGTACCTTGTTACCCAGTTAATGGGTTGCGGAGGTCTGGTAGGGATCCGTTTCATGTAAAATACTGGTATTCAACTGAATCCAGTTCCAATATATTTGGGAAAAGTCTAGGCATTATGCTGAATTAGTTCTTAATAGTAATTTGTTCCCAATTAATTGCTCTTGGAGCAGATTTTTCCATTTACTTCTTCTCCTTATCATTTTTTTTTTGTGTATTGGGACTTTGCGAGATAAGTTCTGAACTTGAGTGATTCTTATTTAAATTTTTCTGAGATATATTAGTCAACAGTAGAAATTAAAATTAGATTTTTCCATCAAAGATTCATGCAAAAAAAAGGAAACAAATCATACAGTTATGTCATTCCTTAGTCTTATTCCCTAGACTTCGATGAAAAGACTAAAGTGTTCCTATTGTTTTTTTTTTTTTAAGAGTAATATAAATGTCGGTTGTAACAGACACTAAGTCAATGCATCTTTATCGAATAACTATATTTGTTTCACCTAGTTCATGCTGGCCGCCATGTTTACTGTCCAGACATCATAAACCTGATGAAGTGAAAGAAAATACATCATAACGACACATTATTACATCACAATATGTCGTCAGCAGAACAGACGGTCGTTATTCATGAACGATTACTTTTAGACTTATTTACTGATATGACGTCAAATTCAATCTTTTTTTATTTGCTCTAGACTTTAGTCTTGGTCAGAGATGACAGAGACAGTCTACGATGGAGCGAGCTTACCCAGAAGGAGCCTGTTCGCTTTAACTTTGAAGAGATAAGGGTAAGCTTTCGGAAACACAGACGCAGGCAAACAGTTCCACACCTTTCCACTTCCAAACTATTGTATTTTTATACAAAAAAGCGCACACTACACAAAGAAGACATTAACAGAACATTTCAATATTATGATATACTTGCCCTCAGGAAGCTTTTACCATGGGGATACCGACCTTGGCAATTCAAAAGTGCCTGTAAATTGTTTATTTGAAATAAATGCTTGATTTTTTTTTTATATTTTCAACTACTACTATTACAGCTTTCAGACTTTTTTAGGATTCCGTACCCAAAAGTTAACCAATGGAGTCCTATTACTAAGCGTCCGCTGTCTATCCGTCCATCAATCTGTCCGTATGTATGTCCGCGGGCTGTATCTCAAAAACCGTAATAGGTAGATAGTTGTAATTTTCACAGAGTGTGTATTTCTGTTGCCGCTAAAACAATAATATTAAACTAGCTGACTCGCGCAACTTCGTCTGCGTCACATTTTCCATTAATGCTCCGCTCCTATTTGTCTTAGCGTGATGATATTATAGCCTTTAGCCTTCCTCGATAAATGGGCTATCTAACACTGAAATAATTTTTCAAATCGGACCAAACAAACAAACTCTTCTGCTTTATAATATTATAGTACAGATTAAAAATGAAAGGGGCTTTCATACAAGAAACTTTTTCTTACTGAGCCTTTCATGTGTGGGTCCAACTCGCACTTGGCTGGATTTTTATGAGATTACTATAAATCAACATAATAATTTAAGAAAACTATTACAATATTCAGTCTTGAATAACATTTCTAACAGATCGTCTTGCCAATTCTTATTGATACCATGAATATTTCAAGAATTAGTGGTCCGAGGAGGTTGCTCGACTGAGCCCGACCTGATTATAATGTCTAGACAAGAATATACAGATGTATAGACGCACTGGCTTCCTTATATCTAGCCTAAATCATATTTTTTTAGACTTTTTATCTAGGATGATATTTGTGTCTGAAAATATGAGTTTTCTTTCCTGTTTTTTATTACTTGAAATATTTGAATTTATGGGTTTTTACCTATGAATTTGCGGTTTTTTCTGGCCACTTTGAACTGTGATAGCTTTGATTGAACACACGTCAGCACATCAAGCTACCTGAAACTCTTCGTCTATCCTTGGAATTTTGAATGATCTTTATATTTTCATATTTTCATATTCACATATTTCATATTTATTTATTTGCATTCTAAAAGGTACAAAAGATGTTTAAATAAAAGCTTTGGCGTGATTGAGTAACAAACATCCGCCTATCTAAACTTTCGCATTTATAATACGAGTAAAAATTTAAGCATCCACGATAAGTACTACAAAATACTATATTCCAATATTTAGTTTTCGAGACTTTCGTTTTAGCTGTTCGTTGATAGTAAGTCAGGCCAAACATTTTAAAACGAGAGACATATGTACATTTTAAGTTTTATATCTAACTATGTATACTTAAATTAAAAATAAAAACTCCTAACTAAAACATGGCGTTCAAAAAATTCAAACAAATCTTTTTGTGCCACCCATATTACGTAACAAAATCGAAAAAAAATATCTTCCTCTACCAACAAGCAATGGTACCTTCTCTGCTTACCCCATTTCTCAATTCTACTGACGTCACACCTCCGCGTACCTTAAAACCTGATCTCATTAGGAAACTTGCGAGCTCGTCGCTCTCCACGGGCACCCAAAGTTTGCAACTTTTACGAACTTTATGTAAAGTTTTTTCAATGTCAACAAACTGTAACTGTAAGTTAATACATTTGTTTTTGAGGTAGATAGGTGATAGTTTAAGTAATGGTTACGATGTGAATGGAATAGAATACTTTTTATTTTAAACACTATTTAAGTTACAAAAAAGATAGATGATTAAATCATTACATAAGGTAACACAATGGGGGATAACCTTCTCGCTAAAAAAGTTCTTCAAAAGACACTTTTGGTATTTTTTTTCCTATTGATAGGCATACCACTATCTCACCTGATGGTAAGCGATGATGCGGTCTAAGATGGTCCTTGATTGTAGCTATCAGGAAATACAGACTCAGGCAGGGAATTCCACTTTTTAGCTGTACGCACAATGAATGTGTATGTGGATGGATTGAACTATGTAAACCTAGTTGTCTATGTGAATTTGGTATACGTAATGTATGCAAGGAAGGTCTATGTCCATCTTGTCTGTGGACATCTTTCGGCTGTTATATGATGATGATGCTCCATCGTGGACCACGTCATCAGGTGAGAGAGTGATCAATCATCTATGCTTATCAATAGGATAAAAACCGGCCAAGTTCGAGACGGACTCGCATGCAAGGGGTTCCGAACGAATCTAACTTTTTTGTAACATGTTACTTTCAAACCAGATACTTTTTTTAGGTCCCAGAGCGGGAGGAGTCATTTGATGATTTCCCATCCTTAAAAAATGTTTTCGTGTAATCAATGAAATATTGTTTGTATTTATTTGAAAATTTTATCGATAAAAACGGACCAATGGTGATTTTCATAAAATTTCTTGAAAAACTTCACTAATAACGCGGGCCAGAGCGAATATTGTGAGTAAAAGCCAAACACACAAAAGCACTCGCTTAAATCCCAGCATCAAAACTATCTAAACTTTCACTCGCTGCTCGCCAACTAGTTTCAAGTTTCAAGCTTTACTCGCTACTCGCTGATCGCCGGTGGTAGACAACTGCCTACAGGTTCCATTTTCCCCCATTGCATCCGAAACGCTAAAAACAAATATTACCTTAAATAGCCTAAAATCACACCTTCATACCCTGAAAGGGTTCCGTAGACAGAAGTTCAACTCTCCACCCAAATTTTCAAAACAAAATGAACCTTATGTACCAGGATATAGTGCTCGTAACCTTGAATCCCGTACTATCTCAAGTTCGAATCCTGGGCGTGGACCGGTACTGTAGACATGAGCTAGTTATTTATGACCCGATAACACTCAGACGAGAAGAAAAACATCGGAGTAAAGGAATGATTAATACATAGGTGTTTAGGTAGTGTAATAGTGGTTGTATAAATATGTAGTACGGTATTGGTTGGGTAGGTTTTCAATAGGCTTGTGTCCTGAGAAATCTAATTAGTCCGTCAGTTAGATTATCAAAAATATTCGACCCGTATTTGTTCTTTTTTTTTCGGGAACCAAAGTTGACGAAGTTACGACGCTTTTAAAATTCTCAATACGTCACATCTTCGCATAATTTTTACTGATTCGTGACGTCACGAGCCCCCACTCCCGAGTTTTGATGAGTTTTATCTTTGTCAATATTCATTGATTTACAAAAACAAAAAATACGTGTCCATTATTTTTCAATACTCTAACTGACGGACTAAATAGTTCTGCAATTCGTTGTTTCGGCCATTCAAGTTGTGTTTATACTTCTTTAATTTCAGTTTAAAAAAAAAACATTTATTTGCATAAATAAGGTATAGAAAGTTGGTAAATTGTACAAAATTGTTTTTTTTTTTAATGCAAAACGGGGAAACTCTTGGCCCAAATCTCACCTGATGGAAAGTGATGATTAGGCCGAAGATGGAAGCGAGTTTCACCCGGAATCTTCTTACACAGAGGAACTGGCTATCATACCTCTACCTGCCGGAACACAACAATGCTGTTAACATTGTTGTTATGGCGACAAACTTAGACATGATAGTGGTAGCTTAGATTGTTCTCTTATTCTGCCTTTAATTTCGGCGTGCAAATATACAGAAACTAGCTGACCCGTGCAACATCGTCTGCGTAACATTTTTCATTACTGCTCCGCTCCTATTGGTTTTAGCGTGATGATATATAGCTTATAGCCTTCCTCGATAAATGGGCTATCAAACACTGAAATAATTTTTCAAATCGGACCAGTAGTTCCTGAGATGCGCGCGTTCAACCAAACAAACAAACTCTTCTGCTTTATATTATTATAGTATAGATTAAGTTATAATTTTATTTCAATAAATTATAATTGTGCAGTCATTACAAATTATGAATCCCACTCAGTCATTACATATTATGTATGAATTTTAAATCTACATATAAAAAATCATGTATTTATTTGCTGCCCAACTCCTGGTTGGATGTTTTGTTTCAATCCAGTAATTGCGAATTTTGTAGATGAGGTTCCTATGAGACGTTAAAGATCATAAAAAAAAAAAAATGTGTTGAATGAGTTCCTAAAAGACAAATGTTGTAAGATCAGGTTAGGTTAGACCTATCAAATCCATATAATAAAGCGATACAACTTTCTTGCACTCTATACTAGACTAAAATAATTCTAAAATTCCCCCATTCGTTTCCCTTTTCTTAGCAAATTTATCAGCACTTCACTATTAATATTCAACCATACAAAATCCGAAATCATACTATTCACTTAGAAATATACATTCGGATTCCAAATACCACTTTATTTTCACCAAACAAAACAGAATCAAATCATCCAAGACTGTTCAAACCCATCATTCAATTAACTTTACCAAAAAACCCTTATTTATTATTTTCTAAACTATCTCAATCCGGCTTATCAAAGAAAAGAAGTCAATGCAATCAACGGTATTCGAGTTTATTCTCTATTTTCTCAGATTTCAGCGAAAAACTAAAAGAAATACAAACAAAATAAGTTTCGTTCTTAGAAACAACTCACCAAGGTGACCGCTATGACATTGGGACACCATCAAACGATTGGAACTAAATATATTATTTACTTTGAATCTCCCACGGTTTTGTTCGCGACAAAATTGGGTACTTAGATGTTGATACTTTCGATTTATTTTAGTTGTAGTAGTAAAATGTTAATAAGTAGAAAAATATCTATTTAATTTGTTCGAAAGAGTCACCGCCGCCCTGGAACGAAAAGGGCATTAGGAGGAACACGGATGGGTTTTAGTCAGTATAAAGAGTCTGACTCTGCCTTCTGTGTCACTTGAGGAGACATTTGATAATTTCCCATCCTTAAAAAAACCCATGGTACACACCCCCACTTTGGCACGGCTAAGTGTCTGCATATTTCTGATAGATTATCGGCAATGATAGGCTCGTCGAATCGAAGCTTCAAAGTCTTGAGCATTGACGCCGAGTTGCTTGCCTGTCGGTTTTCTATCGGTTATTATTTTGGGGAGTGTGCGACGGAACTGCATAATTAAAATTCCGCCAAGCCCGTTCCACCATCGGACCACAAGACGTACGGCGATGCGCTACCGGTACATGGGTCCACCGTACCGGTACCGGTGGCGCATCGCCGTACGTCTCCCACTTATACACACAAAACGTTTTGGGAATACATTAATTGTCCGTACAGCTAAGGAGTGGAATTCCCTGCCGGAGTCTGTGTTTCCTGATAGCTACAACCTGGGAGTCTTTAAGTCAAGAGTGAATAGGTTACTTCTAGGCAAGCGTGCTCCACCTTAGACCGCATCATCGCTTAACATCAGGTGAGATAGCGATCTAACGTATGCCTAACAATAGTAAAATAAAAAATATAGTAATCCGGATTCCAGTAAATTATAATGACCTTTTCAAGTACTTATTTTATTACTTGTGAATTTTAATATGCGATGAAAATAAATAAAGGGTTAACAATATTACCTCTGCTTGACCCTTTTTCGAAAGGCATCACTACATATCGTAAAACAAAGTCCTCCGCCGCGATATTCTCAAAAACTACTGCACTGATTTTCATGCTGTTTTCACCAATGGATAGAGTGGTTCTCGAGGAAGGCTTTAATATACAATTTTATTAAGCAGGCGAAGCCGCGGGCGTCAGATAGATACGTTATTAATAATTTTTTGAATTTTTTTTTAATTTTGATAATTTTTTGATAATATCTTTGCCTGTAGAGGGGAGTCCCTGGTGTCCTGAAATACAAGCCACGGCTTAGTTTAGGCACCAGTCTCCCACAAATGAACATTGTTAGTTATCATAACTTAAATTATTTCCATATGTACTCATTTACAAATGTTATTTGTGGAAGAAAATAAACGTTTTTATTATTATTATTATATTATAATAGACAAGATTTACTTTATTGTTTACCGAAAATTGTGATAAAATGTTAAGAACAGTCCATCACGTAGTCAGTCTCACTTCGATTTTATTAAGTGTTTTCAATAGAAAATTTAAAGGGTTTAGGTAAATTTTCAGGGTCCTAGGATGATATTCTGACTGCCTGGTAAATTACCTTTATACATAAAATCCTGATCTTTTATTTAGAAGCTATACCACTAAAGCTACATAAAATCATAGACATTCCCTCAAGGTGACCGGCCTGACATTGCCTGTCCCATCAGATAATTGACAAACAGTCCCAAAGGGGCCAATTTTCTTTTTTGTTCTACAATTTTTTGATATTTTGCTTCAGATCATTTTGATAGATTGAAAGTAATTGAATTTCTGATACGATGGCTCTTGTCACGCCAATTTTTTTGCTGGGGTAGTGGAAATACTGATTTGTGTGTTGATTTTATTTGCGTACAAATTGACGAATTTGGAACTGATTTCGTTGTTTTTTTTTTCACATTATTGCGTGTTTTTCTCAGATATAATTTACATATGGTTTTGGAACTGAAAGACTGCCACTTTCTTTTAGATGTTTATTTATCTTGCCACTGTACCGTTCTTCTAATAATACCACCGAATTGTCATCTATATAATAATATAAATATAATTACTGAAAGTGAAAACCGACTTCTATAGTTTATCAAATTTCTCTCTTTAGCAATAGGATGCTTCCTTTTTTTTTAAGGATAGGAACTCATCAAATGACTCCTCCCGCTCTGGGAAAAGCAGGAGGGAGTGTCAGACTCCTACTGACTAAAACCCATCCGTGTTCCTCCTAATGCTCTTTGCGTTCCAGGGCCGCCGTGACTCTTTCGAACAGATTCCGCAACCCCGGAAATAGAATGCATCCTGCAATTCTCAACCTGAACTTTATGCGGTCTTTTAGTGGGGTGACTGAAGACGATAACAAATAATGTATCAATATTAATTACTAGCTTTTGTCCGCGACTTCGTACGCGCATATCCCGAAATTTTCCGGTTCCCGTAGGAATTTCGGGAAATCCACTCTTTTTTCTCCCATAGACTCCCCAAGAACCCTACGTGCAGTTTCTTACGACCAGTAGTTTTGGCTGTGCGTTGTTTGTCAGTCATTCACGGAAGAATTTTAAATAGATACTCGCTGCTCCCCGCGGCTTCGCTCCCTTTTTACCCGCATAGTTCCCGTTCCCGTGGGATTTCCGGGATAAAAATTCTATGTCCGTCTCCTGGTTCTAAGCTACTTCCTTACCAATTTTCAGTCAAATCGGTTCAGTCGTTCTTGAGTTATAAATAGTGTAACTAACACTACTTTCTTTTATCTATATTATTACTAGCTGTCCCCCGCGGCTTCGCTCCCGTCAATTAAGTATTCATTGCACATATAGAGTTTTCATTTTTTTTAATGTATTCTGCTATTCGGGTCGAAGACAAATCCAACGAATCAATAACCATGAAAATTGGTTCAGCAGATCTCGAGTTATAAGTGTTGTAACAAACCCGTCTTTGTTTTATATATATAGATTACAGACTTGCTAACCCGCGCAAGTTCGTCTGTGTCACATTTTCCGCTCCTAAATAATATTGCAACAAAAAATTGAGATGTAAGCTACCCTATCTTTCAAGTTGGATCAAAATGCACACGGTGTGCAAATTTGATTAAAATCGGTTAAGTAGTTTAAGAGTCCATCGCGGACAAACAACGTGACACGTGATTTATAAGATTATGATAGTGTTCCGACCCGACTCCGCCCGGATGTATCTTTTTTTTTTCAAAATTTTCTTTAATACAAACCTCGCTCTTGCAATTGCAAACGCAGCTATAAAAGGATTATCCAATTTTGATCAGTCGTTACGAAGTTATGCGCGGACATACATTTCGGCAATTAATTTTCGTCGAAAACATTGTGAAACCATATCAAAACCAATCCTTCACATACAGACCACATCAAACCCGCTCTCATACCCCAGAGAACCCTTAAACCATGTTTACACATCTGTAACAATTCTCCGCATAACTTTGACAATACCGTCGGCACTATTCGGTACCACGCAGACAGTCGGCACTAGCGGTACCAATAGTGACAACTGATGTATATACGTTTGTCCGAAGACCATTAAATTCGTAATAATGCGATGCAATTGCAACGCTGAGTCGTTGTGATTCCACGACCGATAGGGTTGCCGCGAGAACGATATTGGTTATTTTAATTTTTCGAAGTTGTGAAGGACTTTTTCTGGAAAAATAATTAAAAATTACGCATTTGAGTCAGAAAAGATCCTTGTCGAAGAAAAAGAAAAGTTTCTATAATTTTCACAAGGAGTTGTTTTATGGGAAAATACTAGAAATTAAAAAAGTGAAGTAATAAATCTGGTTGAGTTTTTTCTTATTTAAATATAAATAACAAAGTACATAATAATAAATTTTTTTGGACATATTTCCGGATGACAGCGATGATGAGGTGGAGTACCTACTTCAACGCTTAAGTGAAAACTTAGTTAGGTTTAGTATAGATTGAGTTTAGTGATAATCGAAAAGCAAAATTTCCAACATTCTAATTTAGCCTACTGTTGTCACGCTAGGAAACGATGGCTAAAATTACGAGGATAGAGTAGCAAGAAAATGTCACTCACAAGACTTTAACATAGTAATATGAAGTAGAAAATACGTCAACCAAACGATAAGAACCATTGCAACGCCGATTTCTTCGTCCTAACTTCTACCCCGAGATTTCCTCATTTGAAATTCTCCGCGTGACGTCATCTGACATTCGAAATCCTTATGATATATACAGGTGGTTGCTCTTGTTCCACGTGAAATATCAAATGCCGTCGTTCCTACTTGGCACATGAAGTGGGTTGAGGAGTTAGTATTATGATGATTCCATTTTGACGCCACGGTTGGCGCAGTGGTTGAGCGATTGACTGCTGCGCAGCATGTCGCGGGTTCGATTCCCGCACGGAACAAATATTTGTACGACCTGCAATTATTTGTTCCGAGTCTGGGTGTTTTTCTATATATAATAATATGTATGTATTTACAAAAAAAAAAAAAAAATGTATATAAGTAGTTTATCAGCCATCTCGTTAACGTACCATAACACAAGCATTGGGTTGCTTAGCTTGGGACTGTATGGTGTTGTGTGAAATTACCAAGGATATTATTATTATTTGGTGTTGACTAAGTGGATAGGATTAATTAGCATCCTTAATAAGATCGTTTGAATTGTAATGTCAGTCTCTATTCTATCAAACATTCCTCTCATAATAAGCGTAGCCTCTTTCCAACTGTTTTGGGTTTGTTTTCAATCTATGTTGAAGCAGCGGAATACCAGAATTTTACTTGGAGCGACTGTCTACCTGAAAATATCACAGATTTTCTTAAATATTTGACAAGTTTTTCTTTCAAATACTGAATAAGAATATGAAGCAGTGTTTTTTTTTTAATAAATTTTATCTGTCAATTAGGGTTCGACTGGTTTTCAACTCGAAATACTCAAGACACTGGCCTTTTGACTTTTTAGATATGGCGTAGCAACTAGATTTCGAACGATTAATTAAATTATTATGGTTTTTTTTTTCTCTTGGTATGAATTCAAACCTAATTAATTATCATCCTAAAATCTTCTTAACCTGCTTAAAAGCTTAAAAAACTAAATAAAATAATCTGAACCCCAAACTGTCAACCCTACACATCTATGTGACTTAATATCTTGGGGTGGTGTGCGACTCCACCCCCCTTGGCAAGCTCCGCAGTATACATACCCGTTATGTACCGGCTATGTACAGTATACGCATTTTAACACCAGTTTGTATATATACATAAGCAGAAGCACTAGTTTTTGACCGATTTGGCTGCATAGCTGTGGTATAATGCGTTTGAGTGCCTACAGGATTTATGGATAGTGTAGCTAAGGATTTATCGCTTGTTTCTGGTGGAAATTGGATGTGTTAAATGGTGAAAAAATGTTAATCGGTATGGTTTGGGTCACTACAAGATAAATTTGAGTGAATAAATTGTAGTAATTTTAAAACCAAAAAAACGTGTTTGTTTTAAATTGTTTAGTCGTATCTCAATTTCTATTGGTTCTGTTATATTTATTAATAAAAGCAAATATTAAACAATACGGCTACTTAATACCCACAAGAAAGCTGAATTTTTGCAGAATAACATTAATATTTTGAATGCTAACACAGTTTAAAACTTCTAAGATTATCTCTGCTTAAATTGATAATTTTTTGTTACTTTTTTTTGACTTAAATAATAATTAATCGAAAAAAAAACAAAATGCTTGGTATTGATAGTTCAGATAAATCGAATAGTAAATATTTCTATTAAATGATTTTAGGAAGAACCTTGATACAGTTTTGGGCCAAAAATGCTCGAAAATGTTCAATAACTAAAAATACCATACCTCAATATTACGTCACTATGTTTTATAGGCTAATACTGTTTGTTTATCAAATGAATCTTTGACCTTACCTATTGTAAATCTATTTCGAAACCCGTAATAATAGCATTGTTCACAAAAATAACCATTTATCCATTTCCATGTAGCTCGCTACATCGTACTACAGCCTACGGCGTAGTAAGTGCTACGACGTAGCATGGCCTACGGCGTAGCAGAGTCTACGGCGTAGCTCTGTGCTGCATCGAAACTAAGATTTGGTGATTTATTTTCTTTCTGTATCCTCGTTCTCATGGTTAAGTCTTTTGAAGTGGAGGAATGATATATATCTGAGGACATATTTGAGTATGCAAGTGGATAGACGCGAAGTGTAACGGTGAACGCGAAGAAGACCATATAACGATGGATAGAATGAAAATTGTGATATTGGCAAATAGAGACGTACGACAAGACACTATATTAGACAGGTTTTTTATAAATCTAATCGGTTCGTGTTAGATCATTATTTTACCTGTTTTTAGCTGTGGTTTGGTCAACGATGGATCACGCTTTTCTGAAGTAAATTTATTAATTCTAAATCAATTGTGGGCTGGAAGATGATGACGCTGATCCTGGTTAGTGATTAAACAGTGTCTTATGGTCGAATTGTGCATTGAAATAAGAAAATAAACAGCCTATTTGGTAGTTGTCGGCACCTACTCCAATAACCACTTGCAAATACAATCTAACCTCATCTTACAATAACCCATAACAAAACTTATAATAGTTAAGTTAAGTTAAACTGAGTTTACGCGAGATCGTCGCTACCCCAGTGCTGGGCAATTAACCCACTTTCGTTATAAAATGACAATGCCCCATTTTTCGATGTTTTGCGTACTATAAAAATACATTTTTTACTATAAAACTGCGAGTTTTCTGTTTAATATGCAGTTTTTAGCAAATGTCGTTTTAAGTTATTTTTTATTGGGACTTTTTTGAGTAAATTGTTGAATAACTGTGTAGATTGAGTTTTGATAAAAGTTTTATTTTATTACTAGCTGACTCGCGCAACTTCGTCTGCGTCACATTTTCCATTACTGCTCCGCTCCTATTTGTCTTAGCCTATACCTGCCTCGATAAATGGGCTATCTAACACTGAAAGAAATTTTTAAATCGGACCAGTAGTTCCTGAGATTAGCGCGTTCAACAAAACAAACAAATTCTTCTGCTTTATAATATTAGTATAGATTTACACTGAACTGATTTTTGGGGTCATTAAGGAAAAGGTTATAAGGATTTTTATAACAAAAATGGCTTTAATGTTACTTTAGATATAGATACGGAAAAGAAGTCCTTAATAAAATCTCTACACATTATAAAACAAAGTCCTCCGCCACCTCTATCTGTCTGCCTATTCGCGATAAACTCAAACTCAAACATTTATTTCAATTAAACCATTTACAGGCACTTTTGAATTGTCAAGGTCGGTCGGTCCAAAAAGATGAAGCTATTTGCACGTTCCAAAGCGTAGTTCTCTATGGAGAAGAACGTGCAAGAAACTCAACGGACACTCTTTTAAAAATAATAAATTGTTACAAAGTTTTCTTGACATCGTGTTGAAATTATACATACATGTGAGAACGATGTGACGAGCATGATAAAAACATCCGAACTAAAAAAGGAACAATTCAAAGAAATAATTAAAATAAATTAAAATAAACCATGGCAGCTGAGAAATGACCAGTCCCAACCGACGGCGCCATGACATGCGCCAGGCCCATTCGTCTCAACCATTTTGAATGGAGCCACATAATTTAACGCATACGCCACCATCAGCTAGGCTTTTGAGTGAGCATGACACTCCCAACCGCCAGGGTACTTGAGTCTATACAATGCAAACACACACATATTTAAAAATGTTGGTACTATTGATTTATCAAATAAAGAACAATAAATCAGTGTGTGAGTTAAATTAAATATAAAAGTCATTAAAGACATCTATAGATATACTAAATATATTAATACAAACATTATCAATAAGTTTGTGACTTTGTTTACTACACCTTAGACTGTCCTATGGAGCAGGACCAGCATGTTTCCAAGCATTCTTATCTTGAATATAATCATCTAATTTGTAATATGCTTGTTTACATAGTGTGCTTTTAACATAATTTTTAAATTTTCTTTCATTTAATTCTAATATGTCACAAGGTATTTTGTTGTAACATTTAATACAGTACCCCATGAAAGATGTTCGTACTTTGGCTAATCTATAAAATGGCTGATCTAATTTATTTCTATTTCTAGTATTAAAATTATGTCTATCACTAATTTTGCTAAAGAGATGTCGATTTTTCCTTACATACATAATATTTTCATAAACGAATTGACATGGGACTGTCATAATATTAATCTTTTTAAAGACTTCCCTAAGAGAATCGCGTCGACGTAGATTATAAATGGCTCTGACAGCACTCTTTTGTAAAATAAATATGGATTCAATGTCAGCAGCCCGACCCCATAGCAAAATACCATACGACATAATGCTGTGAAAGTAACTAAAATAGACCAAACGCGCAGTTTCTACATCTGTTAACTGTCTTATCTTTCTAACAGCATAAGCGGCTGAGCTTAGCCGCGCCGCAAGAGATGTTATGTGAGGTCCCCATTGCAATTTCTCGTCTAAAGTGATTCCCAGGAAAACCGTCTGATCAATAAATTCCAGTTTTTGTCCATTCAATACGATGTCACATTCGTTACTTTTAACATTTGGTAAAGTAAATTTAATACATTTGGTTTTTTTTTTTTCATTCAATACTAAGTTGTTTGCCGTAAACCAATCTTGAACTTGATGAATAGAGTTATTGACATCATCAAGATTTTGTGACCGTCGTTCTATCTTAAATATCAATGATGTGTCATCAGCAAATAACACCATTTTTGGCTCATTTTGAAGCAATTGGGGCAAATCGTTTATGTACACTAAAAAGAGGAATGGACCCAATATTGAACCTTGCGGAACGCCCATTGTCATTTCAGACCCCAGTGAGTTCACGCCGTTTATCTGTACTTTAACCTGTCTGTCTTTCAAGTACGATCTAATCAGATCAAGAGATGTATTCCTAATCCCATAATGCTCCAGTTTCAACAAAAGTGTTTCATGGTTAACGCAATCGAACGCCTTCGAGAGATCGCAAAAAATTCCAATGGCGTCTTGCGAATCTTCCCAGGCATTAAAGATGTTCTTTATTAGAGTGACACCGGCGTCAGTTGTACAACGCCCTTTGGTGAAACCGTACTGATGTTCATGAAAGATGGAATTTTCATTAAAATGTAGTAACATCTGGTTAAGCATTAACTTTTCAAACACCTTACTGAGAACCGGCAGGATTGAAACCGGCCTGTAATTGTTGGGTTCTTGACTATCACCAGATTTAAACAGTGGAACGATTTTACTGTGCTTCATGAGATCAGGAAATACACCCTGGTCTACACTAGAGTTAAATATAAGAGCTAAGTGGGGAGCAATAGTTTCAATAATAGATCTACAGACTTTTACAGACACTCCCCAAAGATCTTCTTTGATTTAATTTTAAGATCTTTAAAAGCTTTTATAATGGCTAGGGGGTTTGTATGTTTAAACTTGAACTCTGATGGACAAACCTTGACATTCTTCCTAAGTAAGGCAGCAGAGAGCGCGGGTGACGAGTTAAGAGCTTCTGTAGTTTTACGAGGAATATCAGCAAAGAAGTTTTCAAATTCCTGAGCTACTGTTCCGATTTTTATACTGTTTTCACCAATAGATAGAGTGTGATCATATTTTTCTTAACTGAATAGTTTACGCGAGAGACACTTCCAAAGTGGTAAAATGTGTCCCCCCCCATGTAACTTCTAAAATAAGAGAATGATAAAACTAAAAAAATATATATAACATGATGTAAGTTACCATTCCAACTTCCATCGAAAATTGGTGCGAACGAGATCTAGTTTTTTATGCGAGAATCTATGTTTCAGTGGTTTCACCTGCGTGTAAGTCTTAAACTTGCTAAGGGCCCTTTTCCTGTCATGTGTACGGGATTGTGCACGCGTGCTACCCAGATGAATATGAATATATAATGCGTGCAGCCCGCATGCGGACCAGTTCTGCGCGCTGGCAAACACACGCATGACAGGAAAAGGGCCCTTAGTCTCTCGTGATAAAAAGTTAAGTGTCCTATTTCAAGATATGGTTTACCCTTGACCTAATCGGGCCTGAGACTCCTTTGAGAATTTTTCGCTATTTCTCGTAGTTTTTATTTTGGCCAGTAACCAAATCAAATCATTTATTTAAATTTCACTGTAGTACATAAAATAGCAAAAGGTATTAATATCACTGTCGCCTGAACTAGGAAGATCCTGTGTTTCATGAGTTCTTTACAGCGACTGTTTTTAAGCGCATAAGTGTCCCTTAGAGCACTGAGTATAATATATAGTAGCGGTCCAAGAAAAACATAGAATTTGGATGTAAAGATATTATGTCTAGTAAAAATGTTTCGAGGGCAAACTATGTCTAACCCCAATTTGAAAAAGTCAACCTACCCAAAAATCAAACTAAAACTAAACAAAATGAGGAAATAAAACCTTTAAAAACGCACTCACCTAATCAATTATAAAAGTCAGCACTTACCGTACATAACACATAATCTCCGGCCGAAATACGACTTGCCCTATGTTTCCTATGTTCGGAAACCCGCGTATTACTCATACAACACTGAACTTAAAATCTGGGTCAAACTTTCAAGTGTCCGCCACCCATTAGGGTCATATTTTTAATCTGTTCTCACTGTACATCCATCTTCTGCTAGAGGGTAGTTTTGTTTTTTGTTTGTTGAGATTTTGTTTGTAAAATTGTAATTATTTGTTTTATGATTTATTTATAAATTATTTGTTTTATGATTAATTTATAAATTATTTGTTTTATTTTAATTATAAACATTTTTGGCTTCTCGCATATTATCAAGGTGGAAATCATCCTCACGGACCGTACTCCCGGTATAAAATGCTTATGGAAGGTTTAAGGCCGAAATTCATCGAAATTCGGCATAAAAACGTAACGGATCTTAAGAACAGCCGATTTTTTTCGAACTTCATGATTAAAATTAATTTTTTTTTATTTCAGACCACGTTATGTCCATATTTTGTTAGTAAAAATATATATCTTAAGACTTCGTTAGTAGCAATACAGTTGGTTCAGAAAAATATGAATTATAATTATAAATAAACAAAACTAAAATGTAATATGAAATGTCACATTGATTGAAATTAATTAAATTGAATTGAGTTAATTGTAATACGGTCAAATTAATAAAATAAAGTAAAATAAAATTAATATAATAATTAAAGAGTCATTCAATTACTGCAGCTATCCCCTAAATTCGATAGTTGAAAAGTTCGTGAAGGAAAAGGAACTTGTATAATCTAAGACAATCGATAAACTTTTAATTTGACAATTATTACCATTCATAATTAGGGTTCTGTACCCAAAGGGTATCCAACGGAACCCTATTACTAAGCTTCCGCTGTCCGTCCGTCTGCCTGTCTGTCAGCGGGTTGTATCTCAAGAACCTTAATGGTTAGAAAGTTGACATTTTCACAGATTGTGTATTTATATTAAAAAAATAAAAGTTTATGGAACCCTTCATGTGCGAGTCCGACTCACACTTGGCCGGTTTTTGTATGCTTATGATTGTGATGACACACGACTCTTCGACTAGTGCAGTAAATTCAATATGATTTCAATAAGGCTGCAAAATGTAACATACCCGTAATCTCTAAGTAAAGGACTATAATTTGTCCCTGAAAACAACAACGTATGGGCTTATTATATCTGATAATAAAGATATTTTATTTATTTAAAGTTGCCCCAGTGCGCGCCCGTGTTTAGGTCTCAAAATTTCGAAAAATCAGTCCAGTACGTTTACCCATAATTGCCTGGGATACAGGAACAAACAGACAGAAAAACTGACCATTGAAAGTTCTGTCTTCGAGCTTTCGGAATCCTTAAAACTGTTTAGAAAATCCAACATGTTCTCCAAAACACGCTCAGTGGCTCCATCCCTTCATCATGATATGAAGTCAAATTTCTGGTTATACGCGTACTAAACTCTTGATGTTTCCCTAACATTTGACTATAAAACTTTTGGTTGCCCCGCGACTTTTCCTCAACCGTTTGGTTGGTCGTAAACCCTGTGCATGTTCGTGACTATAAAGTCCATAAACTGTGTTGTTTCGGGTGCTCGTGTTTTTCCAAATTGGTGAGAAGTGATGCGTTTCAATTATTATTATCAGCCATGCATAGTGAAGGGACTCAAGTAATGAGACCCTGACTGACTTGACTGATGAGATCCCTGCCTGAGACTGTTTTTCCTGATAGCTACAACCTGGGAGTCTTTAAGTCAAGAGTGAATAGATTACTTCTAGGCAAGCGTTCTCCATCTTAGACAGCTTACCACCAAGTAAGATAGTGGTCAAATGTGTCATTATCAACAATTTATGTGGTCAACAAATTTTTGCAACATGGTGCCCTCGAGTGGCACGTAGCCGAGATGTTGGAAGGTAAAGTCACCACAGTCGCCCAGTAACTGGGTTGTGGAGATCAGATCAACTGTCGCTCCATGTAAAATACTGGTACTCAGCTTAAACCGGTAAGATTGGAAGACGACCCCAATATAGTGAATAAAAGGCAGGCAGATTTATTTGTCAATGTGTTTTTTTTTGCCACGTGAAGTACATATTACTGTACGACTTCAAATCTCCGCATCACGTGACTCATTGACATTTTGACTGACATCATTGGTTAAAAATTTCTACGTTTCTCCGCTCCACTGTAATGGACACCGTTATGGTGTAGTTATTCAAGCACTTTAGATAACTCAATTTTAATCACTCTTTGAAATACATGACGTGCAATATTTCATATTATGTACAGACGAATAGTATCGTAAATCGTACGCAAATAAAGCCGTAGTCACAATAAAATGTCCATAAAATAGAAATAAAAACATTTACGACTTAAAAATTTCGAAACAGTAATACTTTATTCAATATCAAATAATATATATACGAAGTCGCGAGTCAAAACTGGGGTAATGTTTAGTACCATTAAGCTCATAAAAAGACCCCCTAATTTGTCCAAAAGCCACCAGGTGGCGACACGATCGGAATCGTCTTTTTACAACCGATTACCCATTTCTACGACTCGCCCCCTTGTGAAGTAAACTAAAATTATGCCCCTAAAAAAATGGCAACAGTTATAAAAGAGGAATTTTTAGCGACTTTACCATATTAGAAATATATTTTTTCCCTACCACGGGGTTTACGACTCCAGTTTACGATCCAAGGTTTTACGGTTTTTTTATATGTACCCAGACGTAGTTATGGGAGGGGTAATGATAACGGTTATCAGCGGGTACTGACAATCGGCGAATTATTATCGATTCATCGGGAGAAAGCGGGTGAAGCCAGGGTGAAACGTGATGGTTGTCTGTGTCATAATTTTATTATGAACAACATACGGTACACGCTATGTGCTCGTGATGGCAGGGGAACATATTTTATGTGTATGACGATGTTTTTCGCACTTTGGTCCCTTTGCTTAGATTTTGTTTTGTATTTTCTGTTGGGCGCCTTATTTGGACCTTGTTTTACTTTTCCTGTAATTCGTAGTTCGATTTTTGCTCAGAAAGTTGTATGTTTCTAACTGAGGAATATTTTCGCAATGGGCTATAAATTAAATTAAATATCTTTATTTCGGACACACAAAAATCCATATAGTGTTAGTAAACATACAATAATAACTTACTGCCTAGTGTTAGTAAAAATCAACTATGACTATGACTGCAATTTTAAATTAAGCTATTTTTTTATATATTTGCTAAAGACTGATTTCGAAATCCTTCTCTGGTAGAAAGCTACATTATTGTTGAGTGCCATAAGCTTTTCATCCTGAAAAACAGCCTAGTCTTTCTGGTCAGTGGGAATAAGCCACAGGAGCGAAGCAGCGGAAAAGCCTAGGCTTTGGGCTGGTTATGTACGTATTTATGAAGTGTGTGAAATTCAGATCAAAGATTTATTTTGAAATCTGTACAAGAGGCCAAATCAACTGCTTAAATGTGCATAATTTCAAAAACTCGCAACAAATAGACTTCTCCTCTTATTTAAATTTTTATATTCATATCCCTCAGAACATGAATGAAAAAAATACTACAAAATTATTAAATTACTTCATTCCTAGGTAAGTTGTTAGCCAGGTGGTCAATCGTAACAAGATAGCCCAGTCCCCTCCCTCTTAACAACGTGCGTGGGACTCAAGCAGCTGACACAAACTACGTTTCATAGTATTTTATGGCAATAATGACATAACTATACTTGCATTTTGCTGTGTTATTATGTAGGCGTTTGCACAGTAATCGGATATTAAAGGCTTTCAATTAACAGCATTTTTTTCCTGACATTAAGGCCCTGTCCACACTGTGAGTTTTCACCGCTCGGTTTTTTTCCGTTATTCTGTAACACATTGAATCTTATACGAGTATCCGCACTGGCGGTATAAAAAACCGCGCGGAAAATCGGGATTTGGTGTAAATGTACGCGATGATGCGGTGCGGATTTAACTTCGCGCGAATAAAAATCGCAGTACGGTCGGGTCTAATAGGTTTATTCTTGTAGACACTTACAAACCGGTCAAGTTCGAGTCGGACTCTCACACGAATCATTCCGTACCAAAAACCGAACAAAAAAAATATGTTTCTTGCATATGTAATTATATTATGAACAAATGTTTGTACGACCTACTAGTACTTGTTCCGAGTCTGGGTTTTTTCTATCTATAATAATATGTATCTCAATCTCAATCTACGCTCATCAAACAACCGTCTCCTTCAATGTCCCACTCACCGTACTGACTTTATTCACTCTTCTTTCTTCATTCAGTCTATTTCTCTGTGGAATGCGCTTCCTCAGGAGATCAGGATGGCCACCAGTCGATTAACTTTTAAATTGAGAGTTCGTGAACACATTCGGAAGAAGTTGGCAGTAGTATCATCACAGCGCTAATGTTTTCCATTTTCTTTTTCGTATTTATTGTTTAAGTAGTCGTTTACATATTTATCTTGTTAATGTGAGTATTTATTATATATTTATAATGTATAATTATGTAGGTATAGTTAGTATGTGTATATTATTCATTTTATACTATTTTTTGTACTTTACTTTATTTTTATACTTTGTATTTGAATAGTTATCAATCGCATTTAATTCTCCGTATTGCACCTACCACTATTCTCTGCATCACCCAAAGGTTGACTGGTAGAGAATGCCTATGGCATTAAGTCCGCCTCTGTACTTTTGTTTGTGCTGAAAGTGTTAAATAAATAAATAAATAAAAAATGTATGTATTTACAAAAAAAAAACAATGTTTAAATGTAGTTTATCAGCCATCTCGTTACCATAACACAAGCATTAGGTTGCTTAGCAAAGGACTATACGGCGTTGTGTGTGTGAAATGTCTAAGGATATTATTATTATTTATTTATTTATTATTCAAAACTAAATGTCCCCTGCGACTTCGCTACCGTCAACTACAATTATCAGATTTTTTTCTTTCATAAGAACCTTCTCCTGACAGTTACAACCACAACAAAAAAAGAATTAGCGAAATTGGTCCAGCTGTTCACGCGTAATGAGGTGACCAAGGGAAATGGGGATTCATATTCTATAATAATATCTATATCTATACTAATATTATAAAGAGGTAACATTTGTTTGTAAGTTTGTATGTAGGGGTTAATCTCAGAAACTACTAGTCCGATTTGAAAAATTCTTTTAGTATTAGATAGCCCATGTATCGAGGAAGGATATAGGAAGGATATACATATTATCACGCTAAGACTAAAAGGAGCCGAGCATTAATGGAAAATGTGACGCAGACAAAATTGCGTGGGTCAGCTAGTTTTTATATATGTAGACTCGCTGTCCCCCGCGGCTTCGCTCCCGTCAATTTTTTTTCTTTCATAAGTACATTCTACTCATAATCACAAACACAACAAAAAAAGGATTAGCGAAATCAGTCCAGCCGTTCACGCGTGCTTGGGAAAAAGGGATTCATTTTTGAATATTATTTGTTGACATTCCGGCAATAGAATTACACATCACGTGAAATTTTCAACTGTCAACCTTTTATGTTTCTTGAGATACAGCCCGCAAACAAACAGACGGACGGATAGCGGAGGCTCAGTAATATGATTCTGTTGGTTATCCTTTGGGTACGGAACACTTAAAACGTTTAAATTGAAGTCGCAACAACCAAATTTTTTTTTGAGGGTACGTTTACTAACATACAAAATCACATATACAAACAGCCAGACCCGTAACAGCTGTCTGAGGCCATAAAAATATTTGCTCCGTGCGGGAATCGAACCCATGATACGTAGTGCAGCAGTCAATCGCTCAACCACTGCGCCAACCGTCAAAACTTAATCAATGTCCAAAACTTGTCGAAATGTAGAGAAATCAAAGATGTTTTTAACCAATTACGATTGTGATGTGAATGCGAAAAATTACTTGAAAATACAGGAATTGCTTCACATAAAGGCACGATTCACGAAAAATTTTGTATATATGCATATTGTAATAAACAACAGATTTTCCCTTGTTTGAAAAAATATATATAAATATTGAATTAGTTTTGCGGGTCAATTTTGGCGAAATATCGACAACAATAGAAAAAATTGACAGTGACGTTTAAATATTATGTCAAATTGACATATTTGTCCAATAAAATTATCTGACTGTCACTTGAAAATGACCATAGTTCACATTCGCATGACCAGTCGAAATCTGTCAAAAATGTAGCAAAATTGAGGATTTTTTGTCAGATTGCGATTGAAACCCGAAAGAAAGAATTAAAGAAAAAATTATTTTTTTTGGTGTTGTATACATATGGGTTGGAATATATGTAGATTGGCCCCATACATTTTACCTAACCTTTAGAATTTGCCTTCCAGATGTAATAAGCTCATTATGTTACTAACTAGTATTAAACTCAACCTCACAAATAACAAGCCAAGAACCTAAGCATGTCGTGCTTAAAGCGTGTCCGCGTCAATAGTGCAACGGCCAGGGTTCGACTTTACGACCCTGCGCTCGCCTGCGCGACGCCTGCCCGCTGAGCTCTGAGCTCCTATTTATAATGACATTGTAACTGGACTGAACCGAGGATGTGCTAAGATAATTTCATAATGTACGTGAATGTTTAGTAGGTAGTGACACCTACTAAAAATCCGCGTACATTAGGAAATTATCTTAGTGCGTCCTCGATGGATGGATCCTAAATGGATTACTTTTAGGTAATTTTATAATGCATTTTTGGAGAAAAACATAGCAGTAAAATTTTTGGTTTAGTTTTGTAAAAATCGTTTCTTTGTGACGGGTTTGCTCTCCACTCTAGTCTTGATCAGGAATGACAGAGATAATGACCCAGCATTATGCTGAGAGATGGCCGTTTTGCGCGGATTTGACGCATATCTTTCCATTTTTTTTTTATTTTTTTTTACAAAACGGGGAACCTCTTGGCCCAAATCTCACCTGATGGAAAGTGATGATTAGGCCGAAGATGGAAGCGAGTTTCACCCGGTTTCGGTATGCGTCATACGGGCCGCAAATAAACTCTTTTTATTTCTTTCTTTCTTTCTCAAAAAAACTGGCAGAGTGCAAGTCAGACTCAAACACCAAGGGTATCGTACCATCGAAAAAATTTCACATTCAGTTCAGTTCAACGGACAGACAATCAAACGGACAGCGGAAACCTATTAATAATGTTCTCTTAGAGCATCAAAGAAAGAAAGAAAGAAAGAAAGAAAGAAAGAAAGAAAGAAAGAAAGAAAAATGTTTATTTGGGACTCGCACAAAACAGACAGAAGCAAAATAACAAAATACAGATAATAACATGAAATTGATCTGTGCGAGGCCAAAAAGGTCCCTATCTCAGCATATGCTGCGATATTTAAATAAATAAATAACACAGCGCTGGTATTATGATAGGGCCTGTGATGCCACGGACGCCCTCACGTAGCACATACTAAATATAAATATATTAAATTAATAAAAAAAATAAATAAAAAATGATTAAGAATTGTAAAATGAAACAATAAAATACACATATTTAATAAAATAACATAATAATATCGACCAACGCTCAAAGGCCCGATGCTCCAATTCATCCATCAGTGATGATTGCAAGATAAACTATTACAAGACCAAATTAATGGTCTTATGAATAATTTCATTTAATGTTAGTCTGGCGGTTTGAGTTCTTTATGCGGCCTACACAAATGTAAATCCTTATTTTGGTATTGTTCGTCAGTTCATTGAGCTCCTTTAAGTTCTAAGTTTGAGCTACACGATAACTGGCAAATGTTTGCACTGTCTGGACAAGTCCACTCAAATCTGTGTGGTACTTTCCTCAAAATACCGCTTCAGACATTAACCTACATGGTTCTCATATGATTTGACCAGTACGATTGTATGGACTTTAAATGAGACTTTGACCTCTGAGTTTGTTTCGGTGTTTCTTCATCTAGTTTAAAATGACCAAAAAAGATTGACGTGTAAAAGTGTTATTTACAACCTACTTACAAAATAAATATCATTTATAATTTATCATTATAATTTATGGCAAGTAGCTACCACATCGAAGTAAAAACAATCAAATAAATCGGATCATCTTTCCGGATCATATTTTGGAAGTCGGTTAAGAAGACTTAAACTATCCAAACCTTACAAAGAACATGCTACATTTAGCCAACAAGTAAATCAGCATAAAAGTAGTAATAATTGGCTTACATTAAATTCGCTACCTCGGGTGTCTATTTTAAGCACACCTCTGACGTTACAAGCTGCTACCTGGGGTTAATTTAGGTCAAACTTCACCTAGTCTGGCTTAAATGTCTAAATTAGGTAGTTAGGGGTGAAATAGTTTTGTAACTTGGGGTATATTATGAAAGATAGATGTAGTTTTTTTATTATATTTTAGCAACTGTAAGAGGGATTAATAATTTTAAAATAACTTTCTGCTTATAGAAAACAGTTTCTAATCTAATTTAACAGATGCTGAATAGTTTAGAGATTTCTAAGGAAAAGACTTATAATATAAAGTAAGAACTTTTGAAAAACTTAATAATTACTCCGTATCGTATGTGTTTACTTTAGGACCAAACGGTATAATTAAATTTTCTGCTCCTTTACCTTTGGCATTTCTTTGTTTTTTAATAATAATTTTCATACCTGCCAAACGTGATATGATCTGCAACTATTACATTATTAAGATTCCTTAAACGTTTCATAATTTTGGTCCATATTTATTATCAAGGCAAGGCAGACGCCCTTCTCCGCCCAGCTAAATCTAGTTAGGCAAGAAGCTGACCCCATCATAGTTGACAAGAGGCTAGGCTAGTTTCCACCACCAAAAAATTGAAAATCTATTTAGTCCGTCATTTAGTATTGATAACTAATTGGACACATATTTTTTGATTTTGAAAATTAATGAATATTGATGTCACCGGAATGTGGCAACTCCGTAAGATTATAAAATATCGCGTGAAATTGTAGACATTTTTTTTCTAAATAAGACACGAACGTATTAGTAACTATTGAATTTGTATGGGATACATTTTAATAAAACGATTTTTTCATAACATTTCGAGAAATTATAATATAATCAATATTTATTACATCTTACGGAGTCTCCCACTCTCCGGTGACATTGACAAAGATTGAACGCATCAAGACTCGGGAGTCGGGGCTCGTGACGTCAGAACACACTAAAAATTCTACCACGGCGTGACGTAATGAGATTTTTAAAAGCGTCGTATCTTCGTCAATTTTACGTAACAAAAGAAAATCACATATCAAATATATTTTGATAATCTAACTGACGGACTAATTAGATTTTTTCAGTGGACAAGCCAGTTATAATGTCGTCCAAAACCTTTCAGAAATCTCTCAATTTCCCAGTCCTTACACTTTCACGAAAGAGTTTCAAAAGACCAGCTCAAACTCTCATAATTTGAGTTCCACAGTAACCGTTAAAGACATAAGGATACATTTTCGGCGTCTAAACAAGGAACAGGATGTTTTCGAGCTCTTAGACTACAACGTAGGTACTCACAGACTCTTGGACTAATCTGTGCTACAAATATATCTAACGATATGGTTCCGATTATGTGATGTGACTTTACGGTGAGTAATAGTTATTTATGATACAAGAGCGGTAAGTTGGTCTTTACAAACGAGTAGACAAATGTAAGCCCGAGACGAAGTCGAGGGTTTACCATAGTCACGAGCTTAGAATAATAACGCATAGAAGCCGCGTCTAGAACAAAACCCGAGCAAAATCGTGTGTCCACTTCATTTTCTTTGTGTGCGTGAGCCGAATGTGTCTACGTTCCTCTAACGCACACAGATATAGCTTTCAGTGATACCATTACTAAGCCGTTACCCACAAAATATGGGAAGACGCATTACTATTTTGCTATCAAGGCAAGTATTTTATGTTGTTGGGAACTGGAAAAGGTAAACATGATTTTTCATGTAATATGACATATTTTTTCGGAAGGTATAATTCAATTTATTTCAAAATAAAAGGAAATAAATCGCATAAAGAATGAGATATTGTTCAATGCGTTTAGAATGCTTGATGGGTTATAATTATAAACAATGTTAAAACATCGGGTTTGATATGAATTAACAGTAAGTATTGTATTTTAAAATTACAAAAATGAAAAACATGAATGAAAGCAATGTGGGTATTTTTTCCTCACAAATAGCAACACTGTGTTATGACAAGTTAGGTTATTAGAATTTTGTTTTATTTATCGATTTACGTAAAAATAGTGCATAGAATGTGAGTACTTATTTGTGAAATGTTATTTTATCACATTTTTTGTTTTCCTGATGTGCTATAACATCCTTTCACGCAACAAACTGTCATTTTCAATTATTTACTCGCGAGCTGTGTTCGACGGAACGTGACATTGAGTACTGACGGCCTGGTGGCTAAGTTTGACGGATTAGGCTAAGTTTTAGTTGCCTCACTTTTTGCACTCGTACTAGGTTTCTATGCGTTATTATTCTAAGGTCACGAGTTTGTAAAGACTAATATCCGCTCGTTGTCTGTAATTGAAAATGGCGCGAATTTGCAAAAGGGGAAACGTGTGCGTTTTTAAAATAAGAACGCGCTTCTTTTTGCGTATGCGTCTGCGTGAAACATTTTAGTCGAATTATATATAATATTATTATTATAAATTGTATTAAATTTTGTACCAATCGGATTTTTTTGACAAAATCATTTATTTAATAAGTTACATTTTTAAATTGTCTCCTTAAGCCCTTTATATTGATACCCCACTCGACAGGTTAAAAAAAGCTGAAGTCATTAAAATGGCACTGAAGCTCAGATATTTTAATTTTTATATACCTATCCAGTATCATTCTCACTATTTAGACGAATCTAACCGACACCTTTCAAGCTAAAATCTATCAAGACACAGGGTAAGGTTACAGTGTGCCAAAGAAATATGACATCATACATACACTCGAAAAATACATAAGTGTAACAGTCGGGTAATTAGAGCTACATCTATTGTCTAATTTTTTCTTCAATATTAAAGTGCGACAAACCTTCTGAGCAAAAAGTTCTTTGCAAAAAAACACGTATGGAACGCTTCCGGAACGGACGCAGACGGAAGCAATTTGGCTGACGGATGCAGACGGATTGAATTCTTATGATTATATTGTTTATGGAAATTTAAAAAAATACCGTAAAGAATACGCACGGCGCCATCCATCGGAGCGTGCGGTAAAGTAGGTACTTAGGTGAGAGTACCTAAATTACCGCACGCTCCATTGTATGGTCCGTAATTTTGAACTTTCGAACAATGTATACAGGCATCGTAAATGCATTTTATGAGCAAATGTGTCGAAAATAATATTTTTGACTGTATACCAAACAGGAGGAGCTCCTGGCTAAACATTAACAGCCGCACAGGTCGATCTTCGAGGTTAAGCAACGCTTGCCAAGGTTTGTTTGTGGATGGGTGACTATTTTAACATACCGAGTTTCCTCCGTGCCTCGGAAAGCACGTTAAGCTATTGGTTCCGGCTGTCATTTATAGATCTTTGGCAGTCGTTACGGATTGTCAGAAGCCAGTAAATCTGACACCAGTCCTGCTTGCCAACGAGTACCGTGTTATCCAGTTAATGGGTTGTGGAGGTCTGGTAGGCAGTCGCTTTACGTAAAATACTGGTATTTTAGCTAAATCCGGTTTGACTGTAAGCAGATGGTGATTGTAGGTATACCTAACAGCTTGACTGTACTTAGCCCACACATGTCAATATTTTAATGCAATTAAATAGAATCCAAATTGAAAGTTCAATATAATTCTGTCAAAATAACAAGCGTCTAACGTACGTGTACTACAGTATAACAATACACATGATGGAAACAGTTACGCCCTTTTCTGTACTAATAAAAAAAAATAACTTGAAGAGTAAGTTTCTGTGTATGTTTCAACGCGATAAACTTTCAAATTACGGTTTGTATTTGTATGTTGGTTTATTAATAATCTTTTCGCATTTGTATTGACAGTCTAAGGGCGGCTTTCATCAATCTGAATCTGAACGCGATCAGCATATGAACCACAATTACGAGCTGTCAGTGTCATTATTTTCTATGGAACATTGTCACTGACAACTTTTGAACGCACCTTGATCGCGATCAGTTTTATTGGCGGAATCCGCTCTTATTCTTCAGAAAAGCTTTAGACTATTAAACAATAACTATTTATGGATCCTTAGGAGCCTAGGTAAAAGAGAAAACGAAGTGTGAGCGATTGGAACTGCGGGGCCAACTAGTGGCTAAATAATAGTACATTACTGCAGCGGCCAGAATCCTAAAACCTTGGATAATTTACCTCCTTGGTTGCCATCTTAGAATAATAACGCATAGAAACCTAGTACGAGTGCAAAAAGTGAGGCAACTAAAACTTAGCCTAATCCGTCAAACTTAGCCACCAGGCCGTCAGTACTCAATGTCACGTTCCGTCGAACACAGCTCGCGAGTAAATAATTGAAAATGACAGTTTGTTGCGTGAAAGGATGTTATAGCACATCAGGAAAACAAAAAATGTGATAAAATAACATTTCACAAATAAGTACTCACATTCTATGCACTATTTTTACGTAAATCGATAAATAAAACAAAATTCTAATAACCTAACTTGTCATAACACAGTGTTGCTATTTGTGAGGAAAAAATACCCACATTGCTTTCATTCATGTTTTTCATTTTTGTAATTTTAAAATACAATACTTACTGTTAATTCATATCAAACCCGATGTTTTAACATTGTTTATAATTATAACCCATCAAGCATTCTAAACGCATTGAACAATATCTCATTCTTTATGCGATTTATTTCCTTTTATTTTGAAATAAATTGAATTATACCTTCCGAAAAAATATGTCATATTACATAAAAATCATGTTTACCTTTTCCAGTTCCCAACAACATAAAATACTTGCCTTGATAGCAAAATAGTAATGCGTCTTCCCATATTTTGTGGGTAACGGCTTAGTAATGGTATCACTGAAAGCTATATCTGTGTGCGTTAGAGGAACGTAGACACATTCGGCTCACGCACACAAAGAAAATGAAGTGGACACACGATTTTGCTCGGGTTTTGTTCTAGACGCGGCTTCTATGCGTTATTATTCTAAGGTTGCCATGTTTCGCAATATAAGATCGTTCCATTTTTAAATCACACGATAGATCATTTGAATTTAGTATGTAATTTATTTGGTCGCGTAACACGATAGATATGGATTTTCATAATATACAACTTTTGCCGACCGCTGCTCGGCCAGTACGGCAATTTCGATTTACATCGACGAAGGGTGTCAAAATAATGATCACAATATTTCCAAGCATGTTTGAGAAAAAAAAAATTATTTTCTGAAAGCGTGACTGAAGTAATTTCAGGCACTTAACGATACACGTGGCAACAGTTTGTTGTCTACACAGTAGTCACGTCCTTGCTTGTTGGGATTATTTTCCTAACTATAACCCAGTTTAATGTTGAAGTGTTTAAATATTTAGTTTAATGGTTGATTAACTTGAAAGGATTCTTTACTTTCTTTGCATTAGGGTATTTCACTACTATTAAAAATCTACATGAATGAATACTTATTCGACGAATGTTTAACATGTTCTAATGCAATTTTTTTTTTAATTCTTATGCAAGTTGAGGCCGATATTAAGTAAAAAATAACAAAATATAGATTCATCACTCAAATAAAAATTGATCGAAATCTATCAAATAATAAAGCTTGATCCAAAATCTCATGTCAAAGTTCTTTACCCCCGGACTCCCAAAAAATTCACACTTTTCCAACACTAGTATTTTATTTTTATCGAGTGTTGCGGTCCATACAAGACTGTAAAAGTCAGGCATAGGGTTACATGTTTAAATGCCACGTAATTTATTTATTTAGGCACACCAACGATATATTTAAAAATCAATAGTTAATTTTAAAAAACATTTTCGAGAGGATTCTCTGTAAACAAGTCACTTACAGGCATACGCATCATTTTCTAAATTACTAATTAAATTAATACGAAGTGATATGCCTAATAAAAATCACTGTTTTCTAATTCTTAATTCTTTATTGTACACCAAAACAGCTTATATAATATTATACAGTGAATAAAGAATGATAATAAAATTTATAAACAATGTTAGCATTCGCAACTCAATTGAGGCTTTTTTGACAGATTACGAATGAAATGCAAAGCTGATGTTGCTTTAAAATTTGTAGAATTTCATTGGCACTCTGATGGCGAATCCTCGTATTTTAAACAAACATTCGCATCAATGTCACCACTGTCAAACACTACGAATTTTCCTGCATTTTGACAAGCTTCTGACAATGATTGACAAGGATATTGAGACTTGAATTAAACCATTTTCAAGTACGAGGAAAATCTCAAATCTATCTCAAAATCAAAACCAATAGCTCCCAAAAACATAAAAACCATAGTAAGGGTACATCATTAGGGCGGACACCCAAACACGGCTCGGATGGAGACGCGCCGCCGCCGCTGCCCAGACTCGCCGGCGCCGCCCAAGGCTGTCTGTCTAAGGTTAAGGACTGGCCGGCCAGCAGTCAGATTGATTGGGTCTAGTAAGGTTTCTTGGTTATCATTACTGAGATGTGACTTCACAGTTTATTCGCAACTAGCTGACCTGCGCAACTTCGTCTGCGTCACAGTTTCCATTAATGCTCCGCTCCCATTTGTCTTCGCGTGATGATATATAGCCTATAAACTTCCTCGATAAATGGGCTATCTAACACTGAAATAATTTTTCGAATCGGTCCAGTAGTTTCGGAGCCAATTCCATTAAAATAAACAAACAAACAAATCTTTCCTCTTTATAATATTCGTGTAGATATCAGTTCAACGTTAACAGCTGGTTACACACATTAAAAATTCTAGGAAAGATCTTGCCAGAAATTTAAATGTTGCGGCGAATAGGTTACTTCTATGCAAGTATGCTTCATCATGGAACACATCATCGCTTTCCATCAGGTGAGATTGTGGTCAATCATTAGCTTATTACTGGTAAAAAAAAACCGGCTAAGTGCGACTTGGACTCGCATACGAAGGGTTCCGTACCCTAAACACGTGTCTTGTATGGGAGCATCCTTCTATTTTTTATTAATTTTTTGTTTTGTTTTTTGTTGTTATAGCGGCAATAGCAATGCACATTCTGTGAAAATTTAAACTGTCTACCTATTACGGTTCTTGAGACAGCTCGCTGAAAGACAGACGGACGGACGGACAGTGGAGGCTCGCATGCGGGTGATAGCATGGGCTTGGCCACACGCAGGACAAAGATTTCGTTGCCGTTGCAGTGTTGTACGTGTCGCCAGTGACGCGCGTCGTACGCATGGTCATAGTCTGTGACTATGCGTGCGACCCGCGTCACAGTAAAATTAACACACAAGACAGAATGATCGCCGCCCGCATCCGGTTAGCACGCACGCGAGCAGTGCGCCCGCAGCCAATCCGCATGATAGGAAAACCATGTACAATGCGTTTCAAATAAGAATATGATCGACTTTGCGCCATATTGTCTTAGCTGTCATTTTTTTTTTAAATTCAAACCAATTCGGTACGGTGAGCAAAACAAGATGTTTTATTTTTTAATGACTATTTACAAATATTGAGTGAAATAATTGTTATGTTATGGTTTAAATAACTAATATCTAATGACTTTAAATAATTACATATTATATTTAGATAATTTACTACTCTATAACGTTTTTATTTAAATTTGATTTAAGACTAATTTAAGATTTTTGATTTGCAACTAAGTTTAGTATACAACTAGTACTTTAAAAGAGACATTTGATAGATTGACAGATAGAGGTCATTGACGTTCCTATTCTTATTTGAAACGCATTGTATACGCATAGTATACGCGCGCGGGCGCATGACAGAAAAGGCCCCTAAAACCTATCCAGATACTCTACAAAGTTTCGTAGACTGATGTATTCACGACTAAGGTACGATATGTACCTCAGGTAAATAGTGGGTAGCAGCGATGCAAGTAGGTCATATTGAAGACACGTGGAGTGATAAAACATTTTATTACAACTGTCCATAAGTAAACAAGTTTATACGAGCAACAGTACTATATTTTAGTAATTTTATCTTGGAGCATCTATGATTAGCAAACTGCACCGAAAAAAACCTTAGATTCTCTCGAAATCCATAGATTTCCGCTAATGTTTCCTCTGGAAGTTATTCAATTATATATATATTTTTTTTCGGGGAAGTACCACATTGGAGAATCCATTCTCCAATGTGGTACTTCCCCGAAAAAAATTATAATAAATAATTCCCAGAAATATTTTATTTTTTCACGTAAATAAAAAAATAAGACTATAAAGTACGTTGTAAACTCGTGACGTCACATTTCAGTACTCACCGGTTCCCATTTTGAGTCTCTTTATCTTTATAATTATTTATCGTTTTCAAATGGCAAAAATATGTGTCCAATATTTTTTCTAAATATTTTGATGGACTTCATAGAATAATTATTTTTTAATCTGGGAAATAACCCAATAGTCATGAGTGTTTTTCTTTTATTGATATACCTTATAATCTATCGATTCATGATCATTTAAAATAAAAACCTGCATAGTACTTCCATAAACGTAACAAATTTAACATAATGATACTCATTTGAAACAATCTTCGTGATTGTCATTTAAATTTTAATACAGCCTACTTTGCTAGGCAGTGATGTCTATCTCTTGTGTGTGTTTCTCAGAATTATAATTTTACTTGCTTTTACCCGTGATTTCACCAGCGATAACGTTGGAAAACATACCTCCGGAATACAAATGTATACTAATATTATAAAGCAGAAGAGTTTGTTGGTTTGATTGAACGCGCTAATCTCAGGAACTACTGGTCCGATTTGAAAAATTATTTCAGTGATAGATAGCCCATTTAACGAGGACGGCTTTAGGCTATATATCATCACGCTAAGACAAATAGGAGCTGAGCATTAATGGAAAATGTGACGCAGATGAAGTTGCGCGGGTCAGCTAGTATATTTTGTCCAATTATATATTATATATATGTCCAAATCCAGGACATAAGTTACCAAGTCTCATCCAAACCCATTCAGCCCCTAAGACGTGAAAGGCAACAAACAGATCATTTATAAAACGATTGTGTGTGCACTAGCTTCTGACGTTTTATAAGTACTCATGTAGGCCTATGTGAATTAAAATGCATTGTATTTTAATTCTTAAACATGGATGTTCTTAGTGAGTCGTAACTTATTATAGCCATTTTCTTTTTAAATAAATGAAATAGTTTTATTTCAGACTTTGATCCATATGCTCTTAGTAATACATACGACTTGACAGCTTTATTAGTAACAGACAAAATAAAAACTTTTTACAAAAAAATACAACCGACTTCCAAAAACAAAAACACTACAAAGTAGTAGTTGTATTTTTTTGTAAAACGTTTTTTATTTTTCACTATTTAGTGGTACCCCATACCTAACAACACCACTGCAAAATCGCAGAAAAGCAAAATACAAACGCACTAGTTGCCCATACGATTTTCGAAAGCTCCCCTCGACTTCTCTGGGATGCCATCATCAGATCCTGGCTTCCTTATAATGGGACCGTTTGGGAAGTATTCCCTTTCCAACAAAAAAATCATTTTTAAAATCGGTTGGCAAGCGACGGAGTTATGCCCGAACAAAAATTAAAAAAAATACAAACATCCGAATTGAGAACCTCTTCCTTTTTGGGAAGTCGGTTAAAAAATGTTTTAATTCATATAATTTATTTGTGACGCAACACGGCTTATCTCTAATGACCCAGGGTTATATTTTAGCATGTTAATTACAATGTTGATCACTGGTTCGCATTTATTACTGGTCGTATTAGTACACATGGCTTAGTTCCATATTTGACATTGCAACTTATGTATTATATATTATTACTAGCTGACCCGCGCAACTCGTCTGCGTCACATTTTTCATTATTGCTCCGCTCCTATTGGTCTTAGCGTGATGATATTTAACCTATAACCTTTCTCGATAAATGAGCTATCTAACACTGAAAGAATTTTTCAAATCGGACTAGTGGTTCCTGAGATTAGCGCGTTCAACCAAACAAACAAACAAATCTTCTGCTTTATAATATTAGTATAGATATATTTATTTGATGATCAAGCGAGCATCAAATAAATAAAATAAATACCGATATGACACTCAACGACGATACTGACAAATAACATAGTGGGAGATTAGTTATGTAAACCCGTAACTAATCTCCAACAATGTTATTTGTGGTCAAACATAAAGCGGGCATTTTTCTAACGTTTCACATTGCTTTGTAGAAGACAATAAACAGACTTTTAACTCCAATCAAAGATCGATCTACATCTTTAGTACACAGTAGTACTCTAAAACATAGAAGTCTTGAGATCTATATCATAATAATGTTTTAGACGACCGGAGCGACCTTCGCAGATTTCGTAGTAAACAAATTGTGGTGAAACATGACTCACTGTCTGTAGAATAGTAAATACTAGAAAATAGTAGAATTAAGATGTTCGCACGTGAATAATGTGAGGCTGTTTTTGTCACACTGTAGGTCAAAGACCTCTAGGCATACTTTAGAACAGGGATGCTAAAAAGGTCACTTTAGCGGAATCAGATTAAAATCATAACTATAACATAGATTAACCCTAGTATAACATTTTCCCTGCTACACTTACGTCAGTGACTCTAGAAATTACCTACACACATTCATACAACACTCATTTACATGCACACACACACACATACACACACACACACTCACGCACACACACACTAACAATACTAACACTACAAGACGAAAATTTGTAATTGAATATGAATATTTTATAGAATAGAATAACTTACAATACAAACAATTTAATGTTAAACTTACCATTTTTCGTAAATTTTTAGAGCACTTTCAAAATTATTTAAGTGTTACCATTACCTAAGGGGCGGAGACCTGGTGTCCTGAAATACAGACCTTCCGTCTAGCTTAGGCACCAGTCTCCCCACAATATACTATCACTAATCTAAATATTCATTGTCTAAACTTTTATTAAAATGTGCTGTTATATTATATGTATTGTGGTGAGAAAATAAAATCTTATCTTATCTTATCTTATCTTATAATACTTATCATATAACAATTTGTCAAGTTTAATTTTCATCTTTATCGCTAACGCATTAGGTTCAAGGTTGATTTGGAAAATTTGACAGTGACGCGTGATTTGCTTTCTGATTCTGCTAACGTGCCCTTTTTAGACCCGCAGAGTGACATTCTATCTGCGAAAAAGATTGACAAGGAGTCCGAAATGTGTGTCCATGTCGCAGTAAGATAGATAAAGCCGTAATATAGTTATATCCCTAGTGATATAATTATATACCGTAACATAGTTGAATATAGTTATAAAACCGTCGAAGTTTAGTGATATACTTATATTACTAGATTAAGTTCAGTGTTATAAATATATTAGGGTTTGTCTCAAAAAACTCATATTGTATCATATTGTCATTATATTGTAGTATATTAAAAGCTTATTTATTCTCAAACATTTTTGAAAAATTTCAAAAGAATTTTTTGAGACAGACCCATTACTTGATTAAGAAACACAAACGATTTCCATGGGTCCAGGGCATGATTCTGGACACCCTATAGACTTAGAATTTTTCGTCGGCTTTTTTCTCATTTTTTTCAAGGGTTTTTTTACTTTATACTGCTCATAATCGTTATTCTGACCTAACCCAATGAGATTTTTAATAAAAAAATAATTAATTAACTACTTTCACTAAAAAGAGCAATCTGAATAAGACTCTGAATAATACTCTTGAAAAAAATGAGAAAAGAACCGACCAAAAATTCCAACACTAGGGTGTCCAGAATCATGTCCTGGACCCATGGAAATCGTTTGTGCGTCGATGTCAGATACACGCGGTATAAAAATAAATAAAACAAAATTTTATTGGTTTTATCTTTATTCGTAAATCAACTTTATGTATCCTGCAGTTACAATACTTTGTGATATTAACACGTATTATAGTAATTATAATTAAAACGATCATATTTTTTTTGGAATTTAAACATTAACAATACAATTAAAACTAATCAAACATTAAAAATCTTTTAAAGCCGAACAGTTTTGAGATATCTTTATTTTCTTATCAACAAGTTGAGATCTTGGTTTCTTTAAAAGTATTTTTTTAATTTTTATTCAAACAAGAAGAGAAATCATGACATCTAGAATTACATAGCACTGAATGCTTCTTACAGGCACATCTTTTAGTAGAACACTGTATATTCGATTTTTTACAGGAATATTTTAAATAACCTTGGCCACCAAGCACTGCGCCGCACACTCCGAAAGCTATTTCACTAAACTTAATCTAGTAATATAAGTATATCACTAAACTTAGACAGTTTTATAACTATATTCCTAGTGAGATAGTAAAGAATCGCTTTCGTATAACTTTGTTACGGTATATAATTATATCCCTAGGGATATAACTATATTACGGCTTTATCTATCTCACTGCGACATCCATATTGTCAATTCCAATGGACTTTTGACAGTTATTAAAATAATAACTGCAGTACGGTGATATCTTTGTGGTTAAGAGTGTGTATTCCGTCCACTAGCGCCGCCAATCGTTTTTTATTAATTGTGGTATATTTAAGACACGTAGATAAAAAACCGCTCTGTAGTGCACTGAAGAAATGTATCTATTATTTTTTGACAGCTTTTTTTAATACATAACTCATGGCTAAATAGCCAAAACGGCAATTATTGCTAAAAGTGGCCACTTTTAGCAAAAATATCGACTTTGGCAACTATTTATGTTCTAAAGTACAAAACATAACTCTCAAAACATAATAAATACATTTCTTCAGTGCACTACAGAGCGGTTTTTTACCTACGTGTCTTAAATTTACCACAAATAATAAAAAACGATTGGCGGCGCTAGTGGACGGAATACACGCTCTTAAGCAGCCCCAACCGAGGCTTCCTTGGATGAATGATCATTGATTCTGGCTTTCAGGAGTTGCCATGGTTTGGAATGTGTGGCGGGCTTGTAGTCGTAACAGGTAGTCTAAAGCTTGAAATGTAATAGCAGATTTTTCAAGAGGTGTAATGTTAACCAGTTACTGTGTTGTGGAGACCTAGCTCGAAGTAATGACGTTCAGCTAGAAGCAGACGCAATTTAGTTGGGAAAAGGCTAGATTAATATCAGCCTTAGAACCTGAGCAAAAGAACAGCTTGCTTAGTAATTTATTTCCGTCCGATGAAAGAACGAGCTTGTTGGCGGCTCGTTCTTTCATCGGACCACAAAACGTACAACGATGCGCCACCGGTACATAGTGGACATCCCACACACACACGCAAAATCTTACGGTTCACAGAATACATCTACTTACCAAATTTCAACAGCATAGTTCTTAAAGTTTCGGAAAAAAGTGGCTGTGACATACGGACGGACAGACAGACAGACAGACATGACGAATCTATAAGGGTTCCGTTTTTTGCCATTTGGCTACGTAACCCTAAAAACCATCCCTGGATCAATTTGGAAAATTATAAAATAAATATTGAAAAAATGTCTCAGGTACTTGAATAAAAGCCCATTTCAAGTAATCGATCCTTTCAGCGCTGAATTCAGTAGGTCAATACTTCACTGTTTGTGAAGTCGAGTCTGAACTGATATTAACAAACTTATGCACCCAGTCTCGATCCATTCCCCTAGAAATTATGAAGCAGGAATACTTGCAAACTCTTGTAACAACCACCATATTACTGAAAAACTACTCTTACGACTTAGGCGATATGGTTCAAATTGCATTGACGAGAAAATCTTGAAGTCAACGGGATTTTCTTGAAGTTACCCGTTTATAAACCATTTTTCTTTCCTCCTTTTCTTACTATATATTGATATATTCGGTTAATGTAACGGTCGACGATGGGTCCTCTCGTCAAATCTCCGTATATTTCCCTTATTTATGAAGATTGCAGTAGATTTTTGTCTGCTGGAGTAAGGAGCATATGGCTGAAGTTTTCCAATAGGAGATGAGTTTCAAGGAGGGTCCATAATTGGATGCATGGTATTTTGTGAAATATGGCTGTTAGCGTTGACGGGAGTCGAAAGGAAATGCGCAGAAAGTCATCTTGAGTTTATAGCTATTAACTAGCGTCGCATATTTGACAAGAAAACTCATGGCAATATTTTACATTCATACAACGGAATTATAAGCCTTATCTGTTTTAAATTGTATGTGCCTGTATATGAGGTGTAGCTGTGTATATTATGTGATCCTTTTTGTTTTTTTTTTAGTGTTGGGAAATCATTCAATGACTCCTCCTGACTAAAACCCATCCATGTTCCTTCACTGCCCTTTGTGTTCCGGAGCCACGGTATCTCTTTCGAATAGTCCCGTGACTCCAGCAGACGTCGGCCCTTTCGGGCCCCTGATATTATGCGATCCTAATACTGAATTTTTTTCGAATAGGTCTTGTACCAAAAAAAGGAAATTTTTCTAGGAACTCTTGTTTATATATTAATTGGATCTTGCATTCGCACTGTCTATGAAGTACGAATGTTATTATGGAAAAGAGTGAGTGTTTTTCTTCTTGTAGGTATAGGTCTATCTTATTGGAGGAATGCTTGTCTAGTGCTCTGTGAGAGACAATATGCGAGGGTGTCCACTGTTCCATGTTAGTTTGTTATGTTATTTAATTTAAACAATCATTTATTTACTTAACTACACCCGTGGTCGAGTGGTTTAGGCGTTTGCCTTGTGATAGGGCGATGATGCGGTGGTGATGCGAGTTTCCGATATTTCGGCACTGTTGCAAGCGACATGATCACGGAGTAACTAAACACGGATAAACTCGCAAATAAAAAGGTACATGGTAGAAATCCCATTATTAACTATTTAATGTTAGTGACCATGAAAGTTTTAAACAAATCTATGTTAATTCATGAAAATGGTTTTGTACCGTTTTAATTAACTGTTTATAAAAATAAATAGATCAACCTTACACACCGAGGACCCACGGGTGGTTTATGTGTGCTACGTTTTACACGTTTAATAAAATTGACCAAAAACCTAAAAACCCTCAGACATGACCCAGACATCATAAATAATTCAGAAAAAAATCCCCGAATTCCATTTTAATACTAAATCGAGCAATTATCATGACAAAGCCGGTCTGTAGCCCAAATAGCCGCAAACAGCCCGGATATTGTATAGTATGGTACCTATACATAGAAATTGGATTATTCTCGTCTGTTTCCGAGTAAAATACTGCTTTTATTCTGTAGAAGCAATGTATTATGCTGTAGGTTAAACTTTTGTAGGATTGTGTAATAGTTCTTCGTAGGTATTGTCGGGAAAGTATTTGTGTGGAATTAATCTTCGGAACGTTACTTAGGGGAAAAGATTTCTTGTACTCCATACTAGTTTAAAATGTTTTTGTATTTAAACGGTAGAGATTCCGCGGTTGGCACCACACTTGAGATAAGTATTTGTGTTTTTGAAAAGTCTAGGTGTTTATGACTCCACACTACGCAAGGGAGCATTCTCCCGGCCTAAAAAGTATTCTATGTGTTAATCTAAATTATCCTAGTAACATTGGATTAATAAATTATTCTTATTCTTTAATTCACTACATGTTGATATTATCCTAATATATAAAATTAATAAGAGGAGCTCGTGGCTAAATTAAAACAATAACAGCCACATGGGTCGTTTTTTAAGGTTAAGCAATGCTTGCTAATGTTGGTCTGAGGATGGGTGACCATCTTAACATAGGTAACGAGTTTTTTCGTGCCTCGGAAAGCACGTTAAGCCGTTGGTCATTTGTAGATTACAAATGACAACTGGGACAGTTTGTCAGAACAGATTTAGCAGTCGTTACGGATTGTCAGAAGCCAGTAAATCTGACTTCAATCTTACCAAGAAGTACCGTGTTACCCAGTTAATGGGTTGTGTAGGTCTGGTAGGCAGCCGCTCCACTTATACACTATGTATTCAGCTGAATCCGGTTTGACTGGAAGCCTGACTGATCCTCATAGGTAGGTATATAAAATTCTAACAGAAAACGCACAGCCGAAACTTCTGGTCGTAGAAAGCTGTTGGGCATATAGCTTCCCTACACTCCGTAGGGGTGCAATTAGAGAGGAGTCCCCGAATTCCCATGGGAACACGGAGTTGCGGGCAAAAGTTAGTAAAACCATACATTTATGTGTGCCAATGGTCCAAACTGGTAAATCAGTTTTAGCGTGAAAGAGTGACAGACATTCTCACAAACATTCACGTTCATAATATTAGTAAGATCGGATATGCATCAGGTTGTAGCGGAATCAATGCCGCCACAAGAAAAATCAACGAAACAAATCTGCATCGCAACAAAAAGAACCGCGACGCCATCTATCCAACTGGCGGCGAACTAAAAAATCCTAAATCGCGCAAGCAGAGTTTACCATGCGATTTGAACATATACATCCACCCGAATATGAACTATCGGGCAGTAGCCCCCCAGGCACAACAACCGCCTGGGCGGAGGATCCTCCTTTTCAATGGGGATTTGCGGGACTTTACTCTCTGTACCGCATACCCCCCAAAAGGTAACAATTAAGATACAACCAACAACCTAATCTAACCCGAATCTCTTCAAAGTTAGAGTGAACAGGCTACTTCTGGGTAAGCTCGATTCATCGTAGACTTTGTCTCTGTCATCTCTGTCCAAGACTAGAGTCAAGAGCAAACCCGTCACTAGTAAAAACAAGATACTGCATAGTTTGCAAACCTATGACATGCTCGATACCATCCTTTCTTGTCATAGTCTGTTCCTTGTTAGGGTTCCGTACCCAAAGGGTAAAAACGGGACCGTATTACTAAGACTTCGCTTTCTGTCTGTCTGTGACCAGGCTGTATCTCAAGAACCGCGATAGCGAGACCGTTGAAATTTTCAGGGATGATGTATTTATGTTGCCCCTATAACAACAAATACTATAAAACAGAATAAAATAAATATTTAAGGTGGCTCTCATACAACAAACTTGATTTTTTCGCCATTTTTACAGATAATAGTACGGAACCCTTCGTGCGCGAGTCCGACTCGCACTTCTTGTTTCCTTCTCTGTCATCTAATTATTTTGTCAAAACCCTCATTATGAGTAACTAACTTACTATTTCAGCTAACTGAAAGCTACAAAATCAACCCAAAATTAGCCTCACAAAAACGTCACTACCCAATATAAACAACACTGCACCGAAATAGTCTTCAGAGGGGTGCAATCGACCCCCGCTACCCCTTTAACTCTCTGCCTAGCAATAACTCTAAGTACCCACGTTCTCCCAGCCTATGAGTCTGCTCGCAGCACTTCATCATTTTAATAGTACACTAAAGAATAGCCAACATTCTCTCGAATGCAGTAAAAACATTAATCTGCAGAATTTGGCATCAACGTTGTAAATTTTAATAGGATATCTTTCAACAATGGGGTCTGTCCGGGTTTATTTTGAGACTGATTAAAGTATGTTTTGAGCGGGTTGTTTTGATGTATCATCTGCCTATACTAATATTATAAATCTGAAGATTTTGTTTGGTGTTTGACCAGTTATGAATTTTTAGCGGTCAGAATTCCAGCCCAAAAAATACTTCGACATGTTTTCTGGTCTTCTGGTAGTTGAGAATCTTAACTGCTCACCATTTCAGACCTACTTTTTGAAGCATTTACGAGTAACGAGGCTGGAATCGTGAGTGTGGAAGCTTCACAAACTTCCAGGATACCATGAAGATGTATTTCCGAGGATGACAATATGAGACGAAGAAACGAAGTGGTGGGCAGAAGCTAGACACAATAGTGTGTGTGTGTGTGTGTGTGATGTAGTGTGAGTCTTCTTTGGAAATGACCTTGGCAGCATGGTGTTAGCAAACATCATTAAGGGGAATGCTCCAACCAGCCCGCGAAATTCAATTTTCTTACGTTTTTTGCAATTTGCAGGCCAGTGCTAGGTCAAATCACCAAAACAACATTCTAAGTTCATAAAGGCGTAGGAACAAAAAAAGTAATTCCTAGAGCTTTATGAACTTAGAGCGTTGTATTGATGATTTTGATGATTATAATTCTGAAACTACATATGTCTTACAGCCGCGAATATTATTTTAATCAACATACAACCTAGTACTGAACCGGAGTCAAATTATTTTTATAAGTTAGTTTTACATTTTTTTTTTTTTTCACTTTTATGTGTAGGTACTGTGCGAGTCCTGAATAAACATTTTTCTTTCTTTCACTGGCCTGCAAATTGCAAAAAACCTAAGAAAATTGGAATTTCGCGGGCTGATTGGAGCATTCACCTTAAAATACCGCCAAGTGCTGACAATCTCGATTGTAGCAGTCGTAATGTTACCTATATACGTCGTCTGTCCTTTGATTGATGCCATAGAATGAAACATTAACTCTGCCTACCCGGCACTGGTCATAAGCACGATAATCTTCATAATTTAGGCAAAGTAAACTAGACCCAGACCTCAGTGAGACCTGTTTGCCTAGACAGAATGTAAACACTCGAGGACACGTCATCGCTAAGTCTGGTAGGTAACCTCGAAGAAATGACTATCCGTCCGGCGTCCGCTAAGGGGAGGCTCAGTAAGTTGATTGTAAGTACGTTAATGGATTAACACCCTTTTATACCAAAAACTAGTTGACCCACGCAACTTCATCTGCGTCACATTTTCCATTAATGCTTCTTTCCTATTTGTCTTAGCGTGATGATAAATAGTCTATAACCTGCCTCGATAAATGGGATATCTGACACTGAAAGATTTTCTCAAATCGGACCAGTAGTTCCTGAGGTTAGCGCGTTCAAACAAACAAACTATTCAGCTTTATAATATAAGTATATAAGTACAGATTTCTAAATGTCCTTCGCTCTAATTGCTCTTGTCAAAATGCCATTCTATCAGCAAATGCGATTGTCAAATGCGATTGATCATTTGACATATAGCAGCAGTAATTTCAAAATTCAAAATTAAAAAGTAATTTATTCAAATTAAGCTGAGAGCCAGCCCTTTTTGAACGTCAAGTTTTACAAAAGACAGTCCCCCAAAACGCCCGCCCGTCACCACTTCCTAGTGTTTTAGCTATGGAAAAGAAGTGGCCAACAAACTCCCAAGCAACACAACTGTCTGTTACGTTTGGAAGTATCATACATTTTCGACGATTTGACAATAGCCTTAGCCATTCTACCGCTTCCAATGCCTTATACTCGTATCAACATCATCTGCATAGCCTTTTCCCAACTATATTGGGGTCGGCTTCCAGTCAAACCGGATTCAGCTAAATACCAGTAATTTACGTGGAGTGGCTCTCTACCAGACCTCCACAATCCATTAACTGTGTAACACGGTACTTCTTGGCAAGACCGGAGTCAGATTTTCTGGCTTCGGACTATCCGTAACGACTGCCAAAGATCTCCAAATGACAGCCAAGACCAACGGCTTAACGTGCTTTCCGAGGCACGGAAAAAACTCGGCATTTTAAGATGGTCACCCATCCACAGACCAACCTTGGCAAGCATTGCTTAACCTTAAAAAGCGACCCATGCGGCTGTTATTATTTAGCCATGAGCTCCTCTTATTAATTTTATATATTAGGTTAATTTAGATTAACACATGGAATGCTTTTTAGGCCAGGAGAATGCTCCCTTGCGTGGTGTGGAGCTGGTTGTTTCTTAAATGCAGATATTTATTTATTAAGACTTTATGCACAATGGTGGTACATGGGCGGACTAAATGTAACAAGGCATTCTCTACCAGTCAACCTTTGGGTTAAAAAGACTACACTGTCGTAGGTGTACCACAAACAAAAATTGAATCTTATCGATACACCACAATATACAAATAATACTAATAAAATACATTTATATTTGCTAAAATTGTTGATATTTCTTTATCTATAGACAATTTCAGAGAGTTTTAATTTTACATCAAAAAGTTAAATAAAATTTATTTCAAGAACAAACTATATACACATAAAAAAAAACTCCTAACTAAAATATGGCGTCAAAAAATTCGTCCCCATCGCTATCAACTGGAAGTGAGCCCAAAAGACTGGCTGCATTGCCACATTGTATGGCAATGCTTATCCTCTGTCCAAGGTCAAAAGCCAGCTCTTGGGTCACCCGAAGTGTCAACTAAGCGTTTCGCTAGATCTTAAAATAGGACGTGAGCACTTGGACCCCACGGTACAAGAGTTTTAACCCCAAACGGCTTAAAAATGTAGTTGCAATAAGGCTACTATATTTCCACCGTTTGAGGTTTTCAGCAGCCGAAACGGCAGAACCAGCACAGCGCGACGAGCTAGGAAGAAAATAATATACTAATAAAATATGATGTTTTACAATAATTATGACGAGACCAAACTACGAATTATATATATGTATATCCTTACCCGAAACACAATACATTTGATGTACGATTTCACTAGTTTCAGTACCAACTGCGCAATACATAGACAAACTCAAAGATGACGTCATAAATACACATTCACACCGAAAACATTAAAATTGACCTGTTTCTTTATGTACATACATAAAACTTATTCTCATACTTACCTAATTTCTAAGAACTCTCGTCTAAATATAATGCAGGTATCGATTAGGCGATTGTCTATGCGAGGTGTAACGTTACGGCAAAGATTTTAAAGTGTCACTGTTGACTTAATTATTTGTAGAGGAGAACTTCTTTTATAGAAACTAAAGTAAAGTTAATTGAGATAAAGGTTTTACATGAAATACGAATCCCCTGGTCCCTAAACTCGTAAAAATAGGCAATGTTCTGTTTATACTTTCGGGCTTCTGAATACCGGTAACGGATATTAAGAAGCCCGGAAATAAAACCAGACTTACCAAAAGTTATCGTATTACCCAAAACCCGAGATGTGGAGTGCCTGCCAGGGTTGCGGAATTTGTTCGAAAGTCACCGCGGCCCTGGAACGCAAAGGGCATTTAGGAGGAACACGGATGGGTTTTAGTCAGTAAGAGTCTGACCGTCCCTTCCGCTTCGCTCAAATTAGGAGGAGTCATTTGATGATTTCCCATCCATAAAAAAGGTATTCAGCCGCTCCATGTAAAAATAATGATATTATTTTGCATTCAATTAGATTGAAAACCGTCCCTAACTCCTTTTGGAAAAAGCATTTAATTGATTTTTTAATCACCTGGCCATCTAAAAAACCTCTGAAGAAGTAAAAGAGCCTTCTGTTCCAAACTTGCTGACCGTCAGTTATCAGGCATAAAATATAAATAAACACTTTATTATTTCTTTCTATTTAAAATTACGTCTAGTTTTTTTTCCAAGCAATTTTCCCATCACCCATCAACACACCTCGCTTTAAAACAATACCTTTCACCGATTAAATTCACGAAAAACCATTATTTTAACACGGTGAATAATTGCTTGTCTGTAAACGCCCTAACGAGGGGTGCCCAACCCGCTTATTAGGTGACAACACCAAATTACAGACACCCTACTATAAGGCGCTTGTCTCACCGCTGGCGATCAGCGAGTAGCGAGTAAAACTCGAGACGACTTGGCGAGCAGCGAGTACCGAGTGAATTTTTTCGATAGTTTAGACTCTTAGCTTTAAACGAGTGCTTTTGTGCGATGGGCTTTTACTCGCAATGCTCGCTCGGGCCTTTTTTTTTTAGGGATGGTAAATCATCAAATGACTTCTCCCGCTCTGGGTGTAGCGAGAGGGAGTGTCAGACTTCTACTGACTAAAACCCATCCATGTTCCTTCAGTGCCCTTTGTGTTCCGGAGCCACGGTATCTCTTTCGAATAGTCCCGCGACTCCAGCAGGCACTCGCTCGGGCCTGCACCTGCACTATAGTTAGAAATCACCGCTGGTTAAGCGAGCATCGCCGAGCGAATTTCGCTGAGCGAGTACAATCTTTGATAGATCTTGTCGCTGCTATCAATTTGAGGTAAGAGCCGCCAGCTATCAACTATGAATCTATGTGTCTCTTTTCTCACACGAGATCTATATCTTTTGTCCCTTTCCTCAGCTAGCAAATAGTCGAAAGCTAATCGCGTCCTCGCCGGCGGTGAGACAAGTGCCTTAAGTGTGATAGTCATGGAGTGTCCGAGCGAGCCTTCAGCTTGGGCTACCTTTGACCACATTCGAATATTGGACGAAGTTTTAGCTGAAGAACAAAATTGAACTAACTATTTAAAATCACTACATATCACTACATAGTATAAAACAAAGTCGCTTTCTCTGTCCCTATGCCCCTATGTATGCTTAAATCTTTAAAACTACGCAACGGATTTTGATGCGGTTTTTTTTAATAGATAGAGTGATTGAAGAGGAATGTTTATATGTATAAAATCACAGTTTTTCTGTAGTGTATTTAATATCAGCATTGCACCCGTGCGAAGCCGGGGCGGGTCGCTAGTTACCTATAAAACAAAGTCCTCCGCCGCGTCTGTCTGTCTGTCTGTTCGCGATAAACTCAAAAACTACTGCACCGATTTTCATGCTGTTTTCACCAATGGAAAAAATGGTTCTCGATGGAGGTTTAAGTATTCAATTTGTCTAGCGGACAAAGCCTTGGTCATCAGCTAGTGTTAAATATGTGATAGATGTGTCAAATATTATATTTGACATAATTTTCCTTGGTACCAAAAATTTTACGCCTGTATGTACGTTATAATTTTTAAGAAGAGGGTACACAAGTACTAGGGAATATATACTAGATTTTTTTGTTTTCAAAATGAAATACTTTTTAGCTCTAGTTAGCATTCATGAAATTATTTTTAAATATTCTAAAATAGTTACACAGTTTCGTTTGCACTGGGGTCACAGTAGTGAAAAACACTTAAAAAAAAAGTTTTTTTAATACGATTTCCGTCGATAAATTATGTATAGTTTCCCTCATTTTCGTATGAGCACATTAGAAATACTCACACTGTATAGTCCTTATTTAAAGTGACATGTACCTTTTGTTCGGAACTCAAGGTGGTCGAGTCCGACTCGCACTTGTCTGGATTTTTTATTTTTTTAACTAGCTGACCCGCGCAACTTCGTCTGCGTCACATTTTCCATTACTGCTCCGCTCCTATTTGTCTTAGCGTAATGATATAATTATATAGCCTATAACCTTCCTCGATAAATGGGCTAAGTATCTATCACTGAAAGAAATTTTCAAATCGGACCAGTCGTTCCTGAGATTAGCGCGTTCAACCAACCAAACAAACAAACAAACAAACAAACTCTTCTGCTTTATAATAATTACTAGCTGACCCGTGCAACGTCGTCTGCGTAACATTTTTCATTACTGCTCCGCTCCTATTGGTCTTAGCGTGATGATATATAGCCTATAGCCTTCCTCGATAAATGGGCTATCTAATACTGAAAGAATTTTTCAAATCGTACCAGTAGTTCCTGAGATGAGCGCGTTCAACCAAACAAACAAACAAACAAACTCTTCTGCTTTATAATATTAGTATAGATTAGTATAGAAGTGTAGATTGCTATATGTATGTAAATCGGGCTGGTTTCCGCAACTCCACGACTAGGCGCGTATTTTGCGTGTAGGTGGGACAAATGTGTCATTCGATCCACCCCAGCAACCCAAGGAAGGCCAGCAACGCCTTGGTGTTACCAACTATTTCACAGAGGGTACTTGGGTTACCGAAGTACTTGGCCCTGTAATCCGCGTCTACTGGGCAGCTTAGAAGCAGGTGTGCTGCTGTCTCATCTTCCTCCATGCATAGTGAGCTGTCAATTGCTATATAACGATAGCTGAATCAATCTTCTGTCAGCATTAAAATTAGTTGTCTTTTATTAAATGTTGTCCAAGGCTTGGGGTGGTTTATGTCGTGTTATTGATTTAGGAAGAGAGGTGTACTAAGTTGAGTGATGGTTTCACATGTAGAACGCGCCATAAATTGATGTGTAATGGATCTAAAGTAGTGACTTGGAAGCATTTCGTTCCTTTATCGATATTAAAAATTAACTGACTCATTGCATATTCAAATAAAAAAATAGTAGAATTGGCCCTCTGGTAACATGCTTCCAAATCTAAGCCATTTAATCATCTGCCTAGCCTTTTCACTATTATATTGGGGTCGGCTTCCAGTCAAACCGGATTCAGCTGAATACCAGTATTTTAAGTGCAGCGGCTGCCTGCCAGACCACAACCCATTAACTGGGTAACATATGGTACTCCTTGGCAAGGCTTGTGTCAGATTTGTCAGATTTTCTGGCTTCTGACTATTCGTAACGACTGCCAAAGATCTCCAAATGACAGCCGGGACCAACGGCATTTAGTTTGTTACAAATAACATCGATAGAGAGCGATGTTAAATACCTTATTATGGCCAAAATAGTTTATTATCAAAATATAATAGTGTCATCGAAAAAAAACCGTAGGTAAAGTAGCAGCCTACCTTTCATCTTCGTATTCCTTAAAATCAGGGTTAAAACCACCAATAAGTAACTCAATACCTCATATCCCAAAAAGTGTACCAAGTCCACAAGCTCGCGTTGTCAATTAGCAGCTGATCCATCAACTCAATCCTCATCTAGATTGAAAACATTTAGAGGTCACTGACCTTTTGTGAGATCAATCAGCTCGCTTTGTAACTATGTTGGGGCTGGCTTTTTTTTTTAGTGATGGGATATCCAATGACTTCTCCCGCTCTGGGCGGAGCGGGAGGGAGTGTCGGACTTCTACTGACTAAAACCCATCCATGTTCCTTCATGTACCCTTTGTGTTCCGGAGTCGCGGTATCTCTTTCGAATAGTCCCGCAACTCCGGCAGGCGTCGGCTCTTTCGGGCCCCTCTGTGTGCTGACTCTCTTTATGGCGCGCGTGGAACACTAACGCGCCGTCGACACGACCTGTCGTCATAAGACGGACGGACGGCGAGCCACCCATAGCTCTATCTCTCCCATTCCGCCACCTCCTTCGCTAGCACGACTGCTTCGCAGAAGGAGGTGACGGCGTCCCATTCCGTCTCGCTCCGGACCATGGCTTGGACCAGGGCTGGACGCGGTCGCCGCCGTTGAGGCTGGCTTCCAGTGTAACTGTGTGTGTGTGTGTGTGTGCTCGTATTTCATACGCGCAACCGTCAATCAGCGATTTTCACCTGGCCACTTCAGCAGAATCAGAAAGCAAATCATGCTACCCGTTCACTGGAAAATTTTCCCAATCAACTTTGAACCTAATGCGTTAGCTGTAAAGATGAAAATGAAATTTGACAGATTGTTATGTGATTAAAATCTCGTGGCTAAGTATTAACAGCCGCACAGGTCAATCTTCAAGGTTAAGCAACGCTTGCTGAGGTTGGTCTGTGGATGGGTGACCATACCGAGTTTCCTCCGTGTCTCGGAAAGCACGTTAAGCCGTTGGTCCCGGCTGTCATTTGGAGATCTTTGGCAGTCGTTACGGATAGTCAGAAGCCAGAAAATCTCTGACACCAGTTTTGCCAAGGAGTACCGTGTTACCCAGTTTAATAGGTTGTGGAGGTCTGGTAGGCAGCCGCTCCACGTAAAATACTGGTATTCAGCTCAATCCGGTTTGACTGGAAGCCGACCCCAATATAGTTGGGAAAAGCTAGTTGGCTAGGCAGATGATGTTATGTGATTATAATATGATTCTACTATGATTCTCCTAAACTGGCATTTTTAGACGCCTGACCTAAACAACCTAGGCAGTGGGTACTTAATACGGTATCTATTTCTTTCTCTGTTCTTTTTGCCATGATATTAGAATAGAATACTCTCTTTATTATGTACACCATATAAGTAACAGAAAAAAATAGATGAAGAAAACATTACATAGGGTGACACAATGGACGGCCTTATCGCTAAGAGCGATCTTTTCAAGACAACCTTTGGATGGATTTTAAAGAGAAAGGAAATACAGTACTGTTTAGATATTAGTGCCTCTTATGGTCGGTGTACAAGTACATAATAGAATACATGTAAATGGCGGAGATCCTGGTGTCCTGAAATACAGACCTCGAGCCTAGTTGAGGCACCAGTCTCCCACATTACAAACATGACTGTATTTATACAACTGTGCTCTTTTTTTTGTTACATCGTGGCGAGAGATAAAACGATTTAGTTATTTAATATTTTTAATGTTGAAGAGTTTTTTTGTTTAATTGAAAGCATTAATCTCAGGAAATACTGGTTCGAATAAGGGAGTAAACACATTTATTCAGCTCCATTCAGCTTTTGCCCATAGAAAACAACGACTTTGTATGGAGACGCGTACGCGTCCGTTCAGCTTTCCGCGTCTATTCAGCTTTCGCGGAAAACAAGTGTAAAATGAGAAAGAATTTGTTATTATCATGCGAGTGCTATATAGCCACGTACAGCGCTGTTCAGGGACGCGTACGCAGTAGATAGAAGCGTTTCAGCGGAGGTAGCACACTATGACGGCTTTTCCCATTATTACGACGCTGTACGCGGCTGATAGAAGCAGAGCTGTATAAGTGTGACCAAAATCGTTCAGGGAAACGTTTACTTTGTAGTGTTTTTTTTTTTGGAAGTCGGTTGTATTTGTTTTTGTAAAAAGTTTTTTTATTTTTCACTTTTTAGTGGTGCCCCACACCTAACAACACCACTGCAAAATCGTAGAAAAGCAAAATACGCAAGAGAAAAGATGAGTTAATATTAAGATATTAGGAAAAATTATAGTTGAAATACTTTTCCAAATTCTTTGCTCACTATTTTAGAATTCCATTACCCCTCAAGTTGTCCTATTCTTCATATGTGCCCCAGTCCCCCTGTCCTACATTTTATGGTGTTGCCAGGGGAAAAGTTGGGGCACCGTAACTCTTATAACTACTTTATGAATAGGCTTTTTGTCCACAAGTAATGGTGCAGTTATTTTGACTTACTATGATGGAAAGACCTTTGTTTTTCCATGGGACTTCCTTGAATGTGTGTGTTGTTGGTTAAAATACGACAATTATAGAACTAATTTTCTTAAAACGTAAAGTGATACGTGAAGATATTTTACAAAAAGGATTATAGAAACTGTGATTGGTTTTGAGACTGTGAGTAGTTAAAAATATACGCACTGAATTGAGAACCTCCCCTTTTTGAAAACCACAAAAACTCATAAAACTCAATTTACTGTATTTGCAATACAAAAGCGCCTTTGGAAGCCTTCATCGCAAAATGTTCTAAACGGATTGAATCTTTTGGTTCTCCTGTAGGTACGGATAGCCGGTCCTTAACAACAGTATGTTATTATATTTATACGTAGATATATATTTGCAAAGTCAAAGCCAAGCTTGTGAAAGTAAGACAAGTCTGTTAAATGCAACATAATTTAAGAAATTGCCTTTCCAAAATATTTATACAAATTAAACCAATTTTCGTCTGCAAAGTTTCAATATCATGACGAATCCGTACTTAAAATTTCAAAGACAAGAACACCGGTGATAGTCCACGTGCGACCTCTGAACCGATACCAAAAAATGTTAAACAAATCGGTATACATTAAAACTCTAAACTCACCCCAATGTACCCCAACTTTCGACTTCAGTCCAAACAGTTGAGAAACTTGTCAATTAACCGAGAAACGATAAACAAATACACTCCATTATAACTGGAAGAAAAACATCCATTATTGAAGAAAACAGTGAAATGTTTTTTGTCATTTTTTCCATTTCGAGTTTCAACCGACCTCTAGAAGTTTGAAGGAGAAAAACTCGCAAGTTTGAAGTCTTGGGATCGATGTTTTAGTGGTTTTGTTTTGATTTTTAATATGAAATTCATTTCTTGCCTTAGAGTAGTAGAAAGTCTTATGAAGGCTTGTTTCACATGCACTACAACCACACCACACGGCCGCGACAAAAGGTGGTCAAGCTATGGTTACGCGTGAATGGTGTCGCTGCAGCTCTTGCGGTTGCGTTGTGGGCGGCCGCTAGTTCGTGGTGTCACTGGTGGTTGCGACGTAGCTACAAAGTGGTCGGTATCTACAAACAAGCAGTCGGTAGTGACGACAAAATTTGGTCCGTGTGAATAGCGCCCAACTACGTCTTGTGGTTGGTTCCAAGTACTTGTCAAACAAGACTATATTTACTTCGGCTGTGTAATGGTCGAAAAGTAAACTAATCCCCGAATTATGATCGAAGAATTTGTAAGAAATTGTCAGTTCGTCTTTAACCTGGAAACCTTACCAACTTTGATTGCCATCCCATCGGTCTATGAGAGCAGGTAAAGGAACTGAGAGTGCAACTGTGTATGAGCATTCACTTGTGCACTAAATGGTATCCTGCGTGCATGGCTAATCTCCGTTGAGATTTGACATCGTGATCGAAATTCGGTCGGGAGGATATCCGTTTACCGTATTTCGCGGGATATGACATTTCACGCTGTTGTTGAAAATCAGCGCTGTGATATGGTGTGGTCAGCTGTGTAGTGTGTTGTGGTGGTGTGTGTGTGTGTGTGTGCACACAGGATATTTTTTTTTTTTGTCTTATTATGTGTCATACTTGGCGCAAATAAACTGGTTTTGTTTCTTTGCTTTATTTTTTTTTCGTCCATCCGTGTTATTTTTAATCTAGCCTTCAAATAATCATTTGCCAATTTTATCAGAATGGGCTTTCAGTAAAACTAGATTCACCTGAATACCAGTATTTCACGTGGAACGGCTTCCTACCAGACCTCCTCAACCCATTAACATGGTACTTCATGGCAATACTGGAGTCAGAATTACTGGCTAGTGACAATCTGTTACGACTGCCAAAGATCTACAAATGACAGCCGAGACCTTAGCCGCCTTAGCGCTCTTTACGAGGCACGAAGGAGTATCAGTATGTTAAGATGGTCACTTAGCCTGGAAGATCTGCCCGTCCGGCTTTTACTATGTAGCCACTAGCCTTCAAATAACATGTAATACTTTCAATATAAAGAGACAATAGACATTACTTTTAAATGGTACAAGAGCATCCGATAATCCGTCGTATGCATGTTAATTTCTCCCATGCCATATTTTTCTTTATACTAACCCGGGTATGAAACAGCATTTTCCTCTAAGCACATTTCATCACCAAACAAGAGAACATTTTTTAAACTTAACCAAAGTTATTGAACTCTCATTGGCCCACTTTTGAGTGCAAACTTTCCTCTCCATGAATAACGTCTCAACTTCGATTCCCGAGCAGTGCAGCGAGCTGATTCAACGTTATTGTGTTGTAAATCATATTACAGTTTTGCTCACTTTTTGCTATGTATTTTAATGTAAGCAAGAGTTTTGCGCAGTTGCGGTATTTTGGTAATATTGTAGAGGAAATAGAAGTTTCATTTTAGTTTGAGATTTTGTTTAGATGACCGTATTTTGTTGTTTTATATATTCCATTAGCGTTATATACTGTGGTACCGGGAGGAGGTGGAGTTAGGAATGAAAGGGGAAATACAGCAAAAATCAAACTATATTGGCGACATGCGCCCGAATTCAAGTCAATACAAGGAATCTCCTAAAAAAATACTTCAATTCTTTAACTTTAATAAATGAAAAAACGTTATACTTTTTAAGTGACCGCTCCAAAGATATGCCAAATGGCCAATGCCAATGCTAATTCTCATAAAGCCTTGAACAAACAAATATCTTATGCCTAGGACACAACCGTCACAATACCTTGTATTAACCCGATTTGTATTAACATTCATAATATCAGTTTATATGAAATCAATAGCCGTGTGTTAGTGTTGCCAAAACTTGGAAACAGCGCTATTAATATGAGCATTGTGTTTGCTGTGTCCAAAGTTATACGCCTTTAAAGTAATTTATCAGTCCTTGTCGCACAAAACGTCGTTTATAGTGGATTGCGTTAATTCGCCAAGGTGTGACTGGCGAGTGACGTCACACGCAAGTAGTGCAGTTCCTGTTTATCAGAGCTTTTAGATGCTCACAACACAGTCACTTGAGATTTTTACAGATTTTGGTTTTTCTCTAGGTTTGAAACCCTATTAAACACGACTAGCAAAATATAGGTATCTTTTAATAAGGATGGGAAAACATCAGACTCTTACTGACTAAAACCCATCCGTGTTCCACCTAATGCCCTTTGCGTTCCAGGGCCGCGGTATTATAGAAAACCTATAGTACGGTGATACAAATGTGTCAAAGCAATTGCACAAGAGCGTTAAATAAGTGATAGCTATTACTTTAACCGGTATTACTGTTGTAATATCGGGTTGGTAAACACAACAGGTGGTAGGAAAGCATCGGATAAGAATGCTTTGCCGATAAAACCTTTATAAGACCTATTAAGAATAGAATATTGATACCGTGACTCATATTAGCTATCTAAAATGGACTCAGGTAAGTGTATTGTAGCTTCTTGACTTCATTTTAAAACAACTGTATAACTTTTAGCCCACGTTATGATTTAAAAAGCCTGTAACCTTAAAAAATTAAATCTGTTCGTAGTGGAAGCGTATAATGTCAACCATCTTTCAACATAGCAGAATAATATGAAATAAAACAGGAGCCATTTTAAGTATTTACGTTATTTGAGTTTGTGAAGTGAGAAATGACTGCCCTTGTGATATCATGGTATATTTATACCATGTTTCTCATCTCAATTTTAACGCGCCTAGGATTTATTAAAGATTTACAAGAAAAGTTATAACAAATAAAATAGACACCACAAGCAAATATTATTATTTATTTCTTCTTCCTGAGCAGTGGCATGTAAAATTAAGTGGTATTCAAGGAACGCTTCAAATGATATAAGAAATTTAGTATTTTGTTGTCAAATGTTGAATAACTCGAAATAATATTTATTGTTAGGTTACCAAAACAATGGCGAACTTACTTTAAATATTAAGTCTTCACTTAAATCATTTGTACCACTCTTTGAGCTACAACATCGTTAGTCACGAGTATGGTGCTGCCATTGGTGACTTAACATTGTCATAATAGACTTAGCTAAATACATTTGCCACAGTGAAGACAATACAGCCGCCTTAAAATTTTACAAACCGACTCGATTAGGGTTCTTCATCGAAATAATGAAAAGCTGCTACGACATGACGTAATCCGTTTATGTATTTATATATGTTACAGTGAGTGATTATTCGATAAAATATATATATTATACAGCCGCTATGTATAATATCAACTCAATTTGGAAAAAGTGATTATAACTAACAAAGTACAATAAAGTATAATATATAAATAAATAAATAACTTTGATCAAAGAATGTATTAAATTATATAGCCATTTTATACAATCTAGTTAGACCCGTTGGGACGTGGGCGTGGCAGTAGGGGAACACCATAGAACACCTCAGAAATATTGACCTTGAACTCAGGTCTCGCGATTCTAAGGAAAGGTCAATATTCATGGTTAGTGAACTTGAGGTCAAGATCAAAGTGACCTTTAGGTCAAAGACAAGTGACTTAGAACTCGAGGCCAAGTAATCCTGGAAGTCATGATAGCTTGGATGTGAAGATCGGGTGACCTTGGAAGTCAAGATTGAGTGACCTTGCAGGTCATGGTCAAGTGGCCTGGGAGTGCCTAAACTACCAACTCCTTGACTGGGACTGCAATAACTGTACTTTTTTTATTTTTTTCTATATTTACTTGTATCTCGAAAACGGCGTGTCCTATCACAAAAATAATGAAAAATTTGCCCGCTTTGAAACCACCAACAACGCAGTCCTCCACATGTAGGTAATAATCAATTATAAAAAAAGCAACTTTCACATAATTGTTTACGTCGCGTCGAACAAAAGTGAGGTTAGTGTTAATAACGACCCATACTTGCGTTATTTGTCACCAATGCCTTTAGAACATCATTAAAGGAGTACCACCTAACATAATAAGCTTTAGTTAAATCCTATATTACAGGTTAAACCTAGATAGAGCAGTTTGTTTGACACTTTTTGTATTCGTGTTACTATAGTCTCGAAAATCTCTATTTTATAACGTATGTCTGCAATAATAGTCAATATACTACCTCAAGGTGTATAAGACACTTCATTGCAATAACTAAGCAACACTAATAGTTAACAGGAATCAGCGAAAACTGTTATATAGACATGGTAGTTAAATATAGGTTAAAGCTGTAACGTTTTAAGTATAGCTGCTGTCACTAGCACCATTTTAACTCTCAAACCTATATTACATGGTTCATTAAAGATCTAGTGCCGCAATTGGAGTTAAAAATTGTTTGTTGCCTCCTCTTTATCGCATTTAGTTAGAACTGAGATAATTGTAACTCTTTAATATCACTTAAACTCATAAAAAAGCCTGTTACTGATACCAAAATGTTAGTTGGGTTTCGAACAAATTCCGCCACCCTGGCAGAAAATTTAGGAACTTACTATCGTTTCACCTCCAAGTATCTAACAAATACCAGTATCGCAAGATAAGACTTCTCATTCCCTAGGCACCAAATATCTAATTATTCACCCACCGACCGACGTATGTAGGTGTAAAGTTGTCAGGCAATTCCGCTTATGACGCTACTCCAACACCTAAGCATTATCTGCTCCCTCGGGCGTATGGGTGTGGGCGTACCCTTATCGCGTTTGAGAGTTATGACATCTTAGCAATAGGATTTTGGTGTGGGTTTGCTTGTGGTACTAAACTAACGTTTGGTGATTTTTTGGAATTATTGGATTAGGTTTTTTCTCAGTTCGTATTCTGGATTTCCCTTTCTACCACTGGACATCCAGACGCACTGCAACTTACCCTACCTTGTTGCAATTCCACTAATTCGCACTAAGCATTTCCAAACGTCTTTTATAATGCGCACAGCAAAAAAGTGGAACTCTCTGCCTGCGTCTGTGTTTCCGAACGCTTACAACCATAATCTCTTCAAAGTTAGAGTGACCAGGCTACTTCTGGGTAAGCTCGCTCCATCGTAGACTTTGTCTCTGTCATCTCTAACCATGACTAGAGTCAAAACCAAACTTTTTCGGTTTATGATATGAGAAATTTCGTGTGCGAGTTTGACCGGTTTTTACGATCGTAAGATGGTGTTTTTATATTTACATAATTATTGTACCGTGTTATTACACGGTTTATTAAGCCAGAAAATGTCGTCGCTAACTGACATTATCAATTAATATCCATTATTTTGGATTTCATACAGAAATAATGATGACTGCGTTTGATCTTATTCCGATATAAATATTTAAATTAGTACTGCTAGACTCAAGTCCTGTGTCAAATTTCCTATGAAAATTATTATTCATATTTGGTGAAAGTCCTCTGCGGTTTTATATGAATATTTATTATTCGTAAGCACGGTATTTCTTATACATAGTAAGACTGTGAAACAACGTTTTGTAAAACGATAAAGTTGTTTTGCTTAGGATTTGTTTCTCTTAAAAAAAAATACAACCGACTTCTAAAAACAAAACACTACAAAGTAAAAAATAACTTTAATTTCGAAAGTTAGTGTTTTTGTTAATTTCTTCGTATTTTGATACCGACTTCCGAAATTAAAGTTATTTTTTACTTTGTAGTGTTTTGTTTTTAGAAGTCGGTTGTATTTTTTTGTAAAAAGTTTTAAATTTTTCACTTTTTAGTGGTGCCCCACACCTAACAACACCACTACAAAATCGCAGAAAAGCAAAATACGCAATTTCGATTATCAAAGAATCATCTAAATAGTCAAATTCCAGCTATTTCGATTTAAAATCCAAAGTTCGTAACCGATTTTGATATGATTTAAATGGGTCCAATCTGCAAGTATTTCCTTTCAGATAAAACAAAAAATTTTCAAATCGGTTCATAATTGTCGGAGTTATGAGGTAACAAACATAAAAAAAAACATACAACCGAATTGATAACCTCCTTCTTTTTGCGAAGTCGGTTAAAAAACAAAACGGCCACAAAACTACTCATTATGTTTTTTTTTATGAAAAATCATCAAATTGTCCTCCCGCTCTGGGCGTAGCAGATGGGAGTGTCAGACTCTTACTGATTAAAACCCATCCTGTTCCTCTTAATGCCCACCACGTTCCAGGGCCACAGTAACTCTTCCGAACAAATTATTCTACTTGCCCATTGACGTGCAACGAGGAACAGGAGCAGAGAAACGCAGTAGGTAATTAAGCTAATGAAATCGTATAAAATCTCAGTGACTAACGCGGAGCGAGGTTTCATGCGATTCCATTGGTTGGTTGATATTTCTCCGCTCCTCTCCTCTGTGCTCCAGTGGACAGTCAGCCTTATGCTACCACTATCACTATATCTACACCCATTATTCTTATTCCTGAAGGAAACTATTCCGCCAAGCCTGTTACATCATCAGGCCATAAGACGAACGGCGATGTATCACCGGTAGGTACATGGTGGACATCTTACCCACACGCACAAAACGTTTTGGGAGCACATTCATTCTGCGTTCATCAAAGAAGTGGAATTCCCTGCTGGAGTCTGTGTTTCCTGATAGCTACAACCTGGGAGTCTTTAAGTCAAGAGTGAATAGGTTACTTCTAGACAAGCGTGCTCCATCTTAGACTACATCATCGCTTACCATCAAGTGAGATAGTGGTCAAACGCGTGTCTACCAAAAGTAAAAAAAAAATTCCAACTACACTTGACTCAGTTGCCATGACAACGGTAACAAGTCCCTACATAATTACGTTAATAATTCTTATAAAAAGCTGTAACGGTCAATTTAACTAAGGGAGTCGAATTGAGGTTAAATCAAACTGAGGAAATGGAAGAATAGGTACTAAACTAATGGCTCGTTTACACAGTGTGAGCTAAACATTTACTCGGATTGCCTACTCGTATGTTAGTAGCTCGGCTCGCATTAGGTGTCTTCACGATGATAGTAGCTGCCCACAAAATATACAGGTCCCGTTCGCAACTGCTTGGCTGTCACTGGCGAGATTCTGCCGAACGCGTCCGAATGTCGCGAGTGATGGCCGAGCTGCTGCCATGTGCGTTACTGTAGGCGGGCAGGCGAGTGAAAACAAAAATTGTTGAAGTAATTCGGATGCGAGATGCCTACTATCCAACTTGCACGTGCCAGTAACTCGTAAGATACCTCTATACGATGCGAGTTACTGCACTGTTACTACTGGGCTGGCTTAATCGCACGCTAGCTCGCACTCTGTAAACTAGCCATAAAATAATACTGACCACCTCTGCCGACTCCCTCAGAAACAATGTCGTGATATCCCCTAGCTATTATCGACAGCAGTAACATTTGACATTCCAATCCAAAATGGCCGACCCAGTTCTAAAATTACAGTTCGCAAACTTTCTATAATAAATATTTTAAGTTAAATTGCAAAATATGACTTATGGCGCTTTCGAAATTTAGTTCGTTGTTGAAATGAAAAGTCTAATTTGCTCCGTGTTCGTGGGTTAGTCTTTTTATCGTGAAATAGTGTTGTAAAATGCTAAACCGTACGAAAAGTTGGTTGTGGCCTGGCAGCCTAGGCATTATTCCTTTCAAGACCTACGCTTCTCGGAAAGCAAGCAGTTGAACCCGGCAGTGATTTATAAATTTTTGACCTTCGTCACAGACAGTCAAAGCCAGAAAATCAGACAGGAGTCTCGCCCAGAGGCATAATTATGTAACCATTTAATGGGTTATAGAGAGAATGAAAAAAAAATGAAAAAGTGTTTATTCACGGTAATACATTGTACAAACAAAATCATTACCTCTGCCAAACTGCAAAGCAGTTTGTTGGCAGATGTAGCTCCTTTTATCTAGCACAAGCAAAGAAAAATAAGTTTAGATATGCCCAACAGTGAGGCTTAACACATTGAAGAGGAATAAAAAAAAAGATGAAAAAGATGATGATAATCTTGATGGAATAGAAAGATCATTTCAAGATAATACTTACTGGTATTAGTCTGCATCTGATCTACTGGGAACTTGAAAAGGCAGGCGCCTATGTATCTGTCTATTAGGATTTGGTTTCTGCACTTAGTCCTGCTGGTTGATTCTGTAAACAATGTCGAAGTGAACACTTAGGCGAATTGAACGACAAGTGAGCTGTCAAACCATACAAACAAGATGGAAAGACAGCTCACTTGTCGTTCACTCCACCTAAGTGATCACGGTGAGATGTCAACAGAATCGACCGGCTGATGTTGGACTATTGTGCGCGTGCCATTGCGGCCGCTACAGCAAACAGCCAACCTCCCTCCAGAAACAGATCCTGTAAAAATGTCGAAGCGAAGACTTGGGTGAACATATATAAATTCGCAATCTAAAGTGGAGCATTTGACGTGGGAAGAAAAAAAGATATTTCACCATAAGAGTTCTTTGAAGTTTTCCCCAGCCAATTTCAAATGATCTACTTTCATACATAATTGACATTTAATTTTCCACCAGATTGAATGAATACGCATCAGAAGCCGTAGGAGTGTAAACAAACCGTTATTTTAATCCAGAATTTTCCTCTGTTTGCTCTCACAGACAAAAAGCCTTGATCTATAGTTTTTTTATGTACGTAGATCAAATATAACGGTAAAGAATCAAGACCTTTAATAAGTATCGCCCACGATGTGACGGTATATGGTCCTTGACAAAGATATCTTAGTTCTGGATGTGGTAAAAGTAGGCGTTTGGGGGGTGAATGAGTGTTCGTAAATGTGTCGTGAGTACGAGCGTACTCGACTTTTATGTAGGTGTTGGTTATGAAATAGTATAACTATGGGTTGAATCATTGTTTGGTTGGAAATTATAAATGAGACGTAATTAAAGCTGTTAATAACGTAGTGTCTGTCGCTGATATTTTCAATATGGGTTCCTATAAAAAGAGGGTGAGAGGGTTTCAACAATATCTAGTACAACTGGCTTGATTAAAATAAAAAATCCTTTGTTTGTTTCCCAGATTTTTCTTTACTAACATTTTAATAATCTTAGTACCCACCGGTTTAAATCGTTTGACCCCCGCTTTCGCTATGGCACATCCAGTCTTAATCAAACATCTCTGTTCTTCAGACAAGATCTTTCCATTAATAGACAATTTTGTATGAGTATAACAAGTATATAGGTACGCCAGAGTATATAATAGAAGTCCCTTCGGTTTCAGTTCAGTTCTGTACTAACTCTCCTGAAAGGTACAAGTGGTTATAAATAAAGTTGTTTCACTAAAATTGACTCGGTTTAAAAGTTATTAGCAAAGTGGTCGGTTTAATAATAAGAGGTGTTTCGTGAGGTAAGTGGATGTTCTTGTATTTTAGAGTTAATTGTGGGGTTGAAAGGTTGTTAGGGGGTGAAATGGATTTAGTTTAAGTTAGTATTTTGAGATATAGAAAGGGTTGTTCATATTTTATTTGGGGTTGAAATGGATCTAGCTTAGGTTAGTGCTTAGGGTGGTGAAATATGGTGGTGAAGTTTTTCTATTAAGATAATAGTTTGTGAGTATTGTAGAGCTGGAAACACTCTTATTATTGTCCTACAATTATTGACACTGGATGTGTTCATGTAATGATGTGTTGAGATAATCTCCTTAGTTAAATAGGACTTAAATATAACCTGTGAAAGGTTGGTGTGTCTAGCATAGGTACATCTCTGCCTTACCCTTAAAAAAATAAAGGCGTGATGTTTAATTAAGTTAGGAATCACTTTAAAGTGACTTTAGACTAGACAATATTTACTATTGTTTATATTGAAGTTTTTTCAAAATAAAAGAATTGTGTTGCTGAGGAGTTGGCTGCGCTACTTTTTATTCCCAACTAAAACAATAGGCAATGGGCGGGTGTCATGGGGTACTGTCTTCATGTAAATTGATGTTAAGAAAGTGCTAATTCACAGCAAATTTGAAATTGTTGCCTTTAAATGAAAATAGAAAGTTGTGATCTAAAAGTTGCTACTAAAAACTCCATCGTCTATATATTGACTTTAATTCTAAGATGACAATTAATCTGTCGTGTCATTTCCCGAATTCAGTGCGGTTGGCTGACAGTCTAACTGGATGCATCTGATTACCAGTACTTCACATGGAGCGACTGACTATGTGACCCACAATCCAATAACTGGGTAAAGGTACAATTTCGAGCTTGGCGACCGCGACCGCGACCGGCGAGAAGGACGTGTGACCGCGACCCACTGCTATGTGTAAATTATTATAGAACACTTACGGATCTTGTCGGTCGCGTGCACCCGTAAATGTTTAAGAGTCCTATTACATTTTTTACGGAAATTCATGATCTTTGACGCTGTAGTTTTCAGCAGCAGTAAGATATTTTAATTATTTAATCCTGAATAACGATAGTGCCAGTCTCTTTCTTGTAAGTTAGAGTTACACATTTTCATTTTTCTTTTCGTGTAATTTACTATAAATATTTTACGAACTCAGTTTGCAAGAAAAAATGTTGGCGATGGAACTTTGACGGTCAAATTCACATTGTTACAATCAATTCTTTTAAAAGCTGAATGAATAAAAGGTAAGTTGAATGTTTTACTTGTTTATTGGAGTTCTAGAATTTCTTTAAATTCCTTGAGTTTTCACGGAAAAAAACGTAAAGAAAACCTAATTTAAGCCAGAAATGTATTGATTCAGCGTCCATTATATTCCGATTAAAAACAATTTTATCAAATAAATTAATATGATATAAAATTTCAATCTACAATGAATACGTTTAATTAGTTTTCGTTTGTCAATATAATAAAACAAAATTACAATAAATAAAATTAAAGTACTATATATTCTGCATCAATTCAGCGCGCGCGCTCCTCAGTCTCGCGCGAGCGCCCAAATAAACTATAATCCTATTCAGACTAGTAAGTATCAAAATGTTTCGCGGACTATAGATGTACTCCCAACGCAAACCAACGTAACTTCGTCTATTGCAAAAGAGCATTGACGATTAGTAATAGGACAAAGCAATGGGTTGCGGTCGCACGTCATTGTCGCGGTCGCCAATATAGGAATGGTACGTTAACAAGCTACCGTTTGATAATACAATAGGCTTGTGTCCTGATCTAATCATTCCTATATTCCCATCAATTCCGAGGTTGCTCGATGGATGGATGTATGAACGTCTTTTTAGAGACTGTTGGTCCCGGCTGTAATTTGTATATCTTTGATAGTCCTCATGAGTCCCAAAAAGTCCCCGGGTTTAGCAGAACATAAGACAATAGGCTAGTTTCCATCATCCACAAATTGCAAAACTATTTAGTCCGTCAGTTAGATTATCAAAAAATATATGACCCGTATTTTTTCTTTTGTTACGGGAACCAAATTGACGTAGTTTTACGACGCTTTTAAAATTCTCAATACGTCACACCCTGGCATAATTTTTAGCGGGTCGTGACGTCACGAGCCCTCACTCCCGAGTTTTGATGCGTTTTATCTTTGTCAATATTCATTGATTTGCAAAAACAAAAAATACTTGTCAATTATTTTTGAATACTCTAACTGACGGACTAAATAGTTTTGCAATTTGTGGATGATGGAAACTAGCCTATTGTCTGATGTTCTGCTAAGCCCGGGGGCTTTTTGGGAGCCGTGAGAACTATTAAAGATCTACAAATGACAGCCAGGACCAACAGTCTCCACATTGACGATCATGCATCCACCGATTAACCGACCTTGGAAAGCGTTACTTAACCTAGACGCCTGCAACTGTTATTATTTAGCAACGAGCTTCTTTAATACATACAAGGAGCTCTTATGTTAATAATAACAGCCACGCAGGTTGATCTTCAAGGTTAAGCAACACTTGCCGAGGTTGGTCTATAGATGGGTGACCATCTTAACGTACCGAGTTTTCTTCGTACCTCGGAAAGCACGTTAAGCTGTTGGTACCGGCTGTCATTTGGAGTTCCTTGGCAGTCCTTACGGATAGTCAGAAGCCAGAAAATCTGTCACCAGTCTTGCCAAGGAGTACCGTGTTACCCAGTTAATGGGTTGTGGAGGTCTGGTAGGCAGCCGCTCCACGTAACTTACTGGTACTCAGATGAATCTGGTTTGACTGGAAGGCGACCCCAATATGTTCGGGAAAAGACTAGTCAGATGATGAGTTTCTATAATGCATTCTTTTTAAACCTGTTAACTCAGTAAAGTTTCACAGAGGTATACACAACACACACAACACACACACACACCTCCAAGCAACACCATAAAAGATAATAGCAACGAAACATATCCACATAGAATAGAGAAAAAAAAACTATAAACAACAGTTTTGTACGAAAGAAATGGCTTACTATGTAATAATCACTGAAACGCCTATAACATATAATTTAACGACATTCACTTGTATGTGATATAATAACTACTTCCTGTATAAAAATAAGGGTTGAGTTTGTGAAAAGAATATGCATAAACTGTTGGCCGCCCTCGGCTTTGCCCGGTCCTAATATTTTGCCTAGATAAAGTGCCATTCTTTCAGCGAATGCGATTGTCAAATTGCAAAAATATAAAGGTATACAGTACCGACCGTCGACAATGATGTGCGACCGCGACCCATTGCTTTGTATGACTTTTACTGATCAATTTAACCAATGGAATTGCATAAAATCTTCACACCACGTGTGTGTAGGTACTGGTAATTTACTGACATGATTGGTTAATAATTCTTCGTTTCTCCTCTGCGCTGCCTCGCTCCTCTGTAATGGACAGGACAGACACTCAAAGTCCCGATAAAAAAAACAGTCCCGTACATTTAAGTTTGAACAACTCGACAGAATTTACTGGACTGCTGATTTTTTTATTCACGCGTGTTAACCTCGAATATCGGCCCATGCGACTCTTTTATTAGTATATTATAAAAGGTGCATATTAAAGCCATTTTGTTCTAAATCAAATACTTAAGAAGACTAGAATATTGCTCGGGTATCGCTATCAAAAGGATGTCATCTTGACACGCTTATCACTTTAGGCCACTTTAGCAGAATCAGAAAGCAAATCACGATACCCGTCACTGTCAAATTTTTCCAATCAACCTTGAACCTAACGTGTTAGCGATGAAGATGAAAAATATGTTTGACCGATTGTTGTGTGGTTATAATAAAAATAATTCTATAAATCTGATTCTCCTAAAGTAGCCTTTTTGGCCCTTGAAAATGTAAAGTAACACTTTAGAGTATTTTAATTTTCGCTTACAGAGTAGCAAGAAACAACTATGTCGTTATTTATTTAACAACTCTTTTATTTAATATTTACGGTTTAAAATGATCTCCAATACATTTCTTAAAACGATAAAAATCTTTATAAGCCATAGCTTTAAAAGATATCAAAACAAAGTGAGGCAAACAAGCTACAATGTAACTTGATGATGGCAGTGCCGGATTAACCACGTAGCAAAAGTAGCAAATGCTACGGGCCCCGCGCATTGGGGGGCCCCGCACTTGCAGGCCTAACAAAAACATGTCTCTGAAAACCAGCGCAGCGCCTTGGACTCTTATCATACTGCGAGGGCCTTTTTACGGTTGAAGATACTTATTTCTCAAAAAAAAATCCAAATTCACTTATTGAGAAAACGTACATAGGTCACTAATTTGGTGATCCTTCGCGCAAAAACAAATGCTCGTTTTCTTCCTTTTATTACAAGCTACCGTCAGAAATCTTAGCAACCCTGGATCCGGTCTATACCTACAGACAATTTAGGCAAAACCTATGGACCCAGGCGCTAGAGAAGTAATAGAGGGGGCTATAATTGGATATTTTCGTTTTCATTTTACGAAGTTTTGAACCTCTTTGTTTTGTGTGTGTGCAAAATGTAAAATTATGCTTTCTTTTGTTTATCGTCGTATTATCCAAAACGGTGTAGCCCGTGGTAGCGGTTTGATGAAAGGGATCTAAATTACTTTAAAATATTCTTAATGCGAATGATTGGATGGATATTTGTTAACTAAATCTCGTCAAAGCGGCTCTTGGTAAAATTTGCTACGGGCCCCACACTGACTCAATCCGGCACTGGATGATGGAAATTTCAGGATTTACGTCTTATGTAGCTACTGTAAGTGTACATTACCTGTGCTGTAAACTGAAAATCTCATGGTTCTGAAACTTTTTCATTGCAACTATTTTATGTTGGAAATTAGCGTTAATTTTGAAAGTAGCTACGTGTTATCAGTCTGACAAAGTTTATTACTGAGGACCTTTGTCTTACCCAGTAACTGGATTGTGGAAGCCAGATAAATAAGCATTTGCGTGGAGCTACATGCTAAATACTGATATTCAGCATTGTTTGAATGAAAGCCGACGCCAAAATAGTTTGCATAAGCACCTGTCATCTTTGTTTTTGCCCTAGTATCTGTATCTAGTTGCATCTTCTCCTTCATATAGATTTCCAATCAATCAATATAAAAATCTGGTATAATGCTGCTTCTTCTTCGTCGTTCCCTCACTGCTGAGGATCGCGACCACATAAAACGCGTCCCCAAGCCTCTCACTGGTCTTCTGCAGTGTGAACCGCTCTGTACATGCTGCTTCCAAAGCTTTGTTTAAGGCGTCGGACCACCTTGCTATCAGCAGTGTGATTCTTTAAACATGTCTAAGTGAACACTTAGGCGAAGAGAACGACAAGTCACCTGTCAAACCATACAAACAAGATGGAATGACAGCTCACTTGTCGTTCACTCCACCTATGTGATCACGGTGCGATGTCAACAGAATCAACCGGACGGTATTGTAATAAGGTTGAAACTAGCACTTTATGAACCCCAAATATTGCTAAAGATTATACCGACCCTAATAACGGCCGCACGTCACCACTTCCTAGTTGTGACGTGGGTCGAAGAACTGACGTGACCAAAGAAATGTAATATGGGCGCAGCAAACTCCCCAGCAACACATCTATCGGATAGATTTAAATATAACATCTTCCTTTGTAACCCATTTTTAGGGTTCCGTACCCAAAGTTAACTAACGGAATCCTGTTACTAAAATTTAATTTAAAATTAAAAAAAATCTCTATTTCAGACTACAGTTCATAATTTACTAAGTATTTGGGTGTTAGTAACATTGATGCTTACGTAAGTAGGTTAGTATTGTTAATTTATAAAAATCATTTACATATTTTTACTTTTATGTGTATTGTGCGAGTCCCGAATAACATTTTTCCTTATTTCTTTCTCTATCTTATTTATTTACTAGCTTCTGCCAGCGGCTTCGCCCGCGTGATCCCTAAGGAACATGTTCCCGGGATTCAAAGTAGCGTATGTGCTATTCCAGACTATAATCTATCTTTGTTCTAAATTTCATTAAGATCCGTTAAGCCGTTCTGGCGTGATTGAGTAACAAACAACCAAACTTTCACATTTTCATTTTTTTTTTTCATTTTTCTATTGATTGTAGCGTGATGAAAAGTATACTATAACCAGCTCAGGAGTATGAAAAATAATTATACCAAGTTTCGTTAAAATCCGTCGAGTAGTTTTTGTTTCTATAACGGTTATACAGACAGACAGACAGACAAAAATTATACTGATTGCATTTTTGGCATCAGTATCGATCCCTAATTACCCCCTGATAGTTATTTTGGAAATATATTTCATGTACAGAATTGACCTCTTTACAGATTTAGTATACGTATAGATACCTAAGACTGTCCCCACCCAGTGTCACAGTGTCCCCACGCGTCCATCTGTACGAACCGTAATAGATAGACAGCCGAAATTTTCACACAGTAGGTATGTATTTCTATTGCCGCTGTAATAATTGAAGGCAGGTGTATTTTTTTATGTTTATGGTAAGAAAAAAATTGCGTCAGAGACCAACTCGTATTTGGCCAGTTTTTTTCCATAGCATAGACCCGGTTTCTATGCTATGGAAAAAACCGGGTCCAAGAATAGATTTATCCCGTAGCTGTGGGTATTTCAGTAACGTTATTCTTATGTATTTATAAGATGCGTGGGGTTGTTCACCCTCGAGAATTGAACAATATATTATTTATTTATTACGTTTATCTTACATTGACATGATTGCCCTTTAGTATGATCTCTATCCGTATAGTTCGGTAGTAGTATCATTTGGACCTTGACAGGCGAACCTCCGCCGGCTTGGTATTAGTACCATTTGGACCTAAAAGATATGTCATACGACATGCTTATTATTAAAGCTACTCAATCAAATAAATTTGGGAAAAAATGTCTGGAGTCTGCAATTTTGCGTCTTTTTGCTAGAGTATAAAATCATAAGGTAAATTCAATTAAACTTACACTTTGTATTATAAAGTAATCATCGTTGACAGAAACTAAATGTTTAATTAAACATCTGAACATCATAGTTTCCCATAAATAAACTTAAGTCTAGTTTTAGGATGTCTGTCGATTAGAGCGAGAACGAGAGATATTTTAACCAATCATTCAGTGACTCCGTGTTTCCGCTAGGCTGCCTCGCTATTCAGTGGCTGTAACGGACAGGCACTCATAATACAAATACAAATACAAAATCTTTTATTTCAAATAGACCAGTTTACAGGCACTTTTGAATAGTCAAGGTATGTCAGTCAAATATATAAAATTAATTCTGCCGCGCTAGCGACAAGAGTAGCAAGTTATTCTGCAACAAAACAAACTCACCGGCCCTATCTCCAGCGCGGCAGTTGCACATTCCAAAGAGTAGATCCTATGGAGAAGAACGTGCAAGAAACTCCATGGACACTCTTTTAAACACTGCCTTTTTACAAAATCATGGTTACATTATTTAATGAGTCTATACAATGCAAAGATAGTCTTACAATCTTCAGCAGGTCCAACAATGTTTTCACATCTTCATCGAAGTTCGGGCATTTTAGTCGTTGTGGAGCGGACCAGCATTGAGCCAAGCAGCTGCCTAAACTAGACAGACCATACATATTTTATTTACTAGCTTTTGTCCATGACTTCGTACGCTCATAACCCGTTTATCCTGTTCCCGTAGGAATTTCTAAAAATTATCTCTTAGTTCTCCCCTAAATTCTCCAAGGAACCTACATGCCAAATATCAGCTTTCTACGACCAGCAGTGCTATTCTGTAACAACATTTTCGTGTCTCGACAGCGGAATCCGAGGTGAGTTTCAAATTCGTATAAATATAAGACCTTATGATGTGTGAAATAAAGTTCAATTTGTAAGCTTAGTCACTCAGATGAAGTCGATATCGAAATGGTTATTTACAGAATAGACTAGCAGTATGTTCGGCTGTGCGTTGTCTGTTTGTCACTCAGTAGTCCAAGATATTTTCATAGACAAATTTTGGGTTGAAAAGACTACACTGTGGTAGGTCGGTGTTCAACAACTAACATTCAAAATATGGCTATTGTCGCATCTAACAAATTAATCCTTTAATTAATATTTATTTAGCCCCCATTTTTTATTTCAATAAATCATAAGTTTTTTTTTTTTTTTGTTTGTTAATTAAGTCAAAGGTCAGTCAAAGACAGGAAGCTATTTGCACGTTCCAACGCGTTTAGCCTCCAAAGAGAAGAACGTGCAAGAAACTCCACGGATACTCTATCTAATCATTAAATTCAAAATTCAAAAGTCATTTATTCAAATTAGGCTGGGAGCCAGCACTTTTTGAACGTCAAGTTCTACAAAAGACAGTCCCCCAAAACGCCCGCCCGTCACCACTTCCTAGTGTTTTAGCTGTGGAGAAGAAGTGGCCAACAAACTCCCCAGCAACACATCTGTCTGTTATATATTAGGAACTAGAATTTATACAATGAGTAGAATGCAAAGTAATATTAATACAAGACAAAAAACAATAAAAAATAACAACTAGCACACTACGCTACTATAAAACAAAATACACACTCAAGCAAGTGTTGACGTTTTAAGGTTGACCTACATAGTTGTAAATAAATAATAAAAAGACAAAATCGAAATAAATAAAAAAAAGTTAAAAATAAAGATCTCTTGTTAAAATTAAACATTTATATGTGAGAACGACGTGAAAAAAACGTATGAAAGTTGACTGCTTGTAGCGGACATGAGAATGTTGACATGGATTTTTGGAGTAACGAGAATGGATAAAGTGGGTAATTAGTACATTAAAAGTAGTTTTAAAAGTGGCGCCAGTGACAGAAAAGTTAAAAGGGAATCGCTTGTCTTGGTATGGTCATGTGAAGATTATTATTGTTGTTTTCTTTCTCGGGTCCCTGGAGAGCCGGTCCTTTGGTAGGCGTACGAGTGGCCGAAACCAACTCGCAGAGGCCCCGTTAGAAATTTCAAATGTAATGGGGCACCAACTGGCGATTATTGTTATTATTACCTATTTATTTCGGACAGAATCCATAAGTGTTAGTAACAATTTTTCTTACAATCTATGTTAGTAGCAACACAGCATGATAAGAGAATATTTTACATTAATTTACAATTTTCCCGTAACTATTTCCACCCAGTGGGCCTGTATGGGACAGCCAGGAAGAAGAAGAAAAGAAAGAAGAACGAAGAAGAGAAGAAGACGAAGAGGGCATGTAACTAGAAGAGTTATGAATTTAAATGTGGATGGAGGGAGAGGGAGAGGGAGAGGACGGTCGAAGAAAAGATGGATGGATTGTGTGAGGAGTGATAGGAAAGAAAAGGTAGTTAGTGATAGCGTGACAGCTCATAGGACAGAATGGAAAATACCAAGACTAGAGTCAAGAGCAAACCCATGTCAAGAAAAAAAAACAAAAAACCGCCAAGTGCGAGTCGGACTCGCACACGAAGGGTTCCGTACCATAAACCTTATTCTTTATTTATTTGTTGTTATAGCAGCAATCGAAATACACAATCAGTGAAAAATTCAACTGCCTATCTATTACGGTTCTTGAGATATAGCTTGCTGACGAGCAGACGGACGGACGGACGGACAGCGGAAGCTTAGAAATACGGTTCCGTTGGTTACCCTACGTGTACGGAACCTTAAAATACGTGTTGCGTCAACCTCAAGTAACATGGGGTAAGGGCAAAAAGATGATGATGATGTCGAAAGACGTACACGATAAAAGCGTCTGGAGTAAAGAAGCAGCCATTCAAAGAAAAAACATTGTTTTGAAAATATTTCAACCAACCTTACTTAAGAGGTTTAGAGCGAAGCTCGTTAAACTAGAAAATTGACAAAATAAGACACACAAAGATAAGAGATCTTACGATAAGTTTACCAACGTTTAGGGAAACTTACCCCCACACATAACTGCCCCTAAAGAGGTCGACGACTCTTTGGAATGTTATTACTGATCTTGAATAGAAGGGGCAAATCGGAGCGATCGTTGGAACAGAATTGTGTGCGAAATGTAAAATCATGCTTTGTATCATCGTATTATCCAAAACGGTGTAGGCTGTGGTAGCGGTTTAATGAAAGGAATCTAACTATAAACAATTAAATATTTTAAACGCGAATGTTTGGATGAAAATTTGTTAACCAAATCTCGTCAAAGCCGCCAAACGGATCTTGATGTAATTTGACACAGAGGTAGATTATAGTCAGGAATAACAAATATAATACTTTTTATCTCGTGAGTGTGTTCTTGTTCTTATAAGTACTTTTCACTCGTTTTAATACTAAGAGAAATCCGTAATTCTTTATTTTTAAATGAAAAACCGGTACTCTTGTGGAATGACTCGTGTGTTCATCAGTCTCAGCCTTTATCCCGAATCTGGACCAATTCAGTTCAATTTGGTACACAGATCGTCGCTCCCATGACGTGTATGTGCCGTGCAACATACATCTCAAATGAAAGGGCTTTACATATTGGAAACATATTTTACCCACTTTTTAAATGATTTTGAAGTATTTTCAGATTATTTTCAGAAAATCTATTAAAATTGACCATTTTTAATATTTGCTCTCATCTCTGAAATTATTTTCAGTATTAATGTGTTCAGAACTTTTATCTATTACATTTTTTCCTCCCAAAATAATTAAGCCCATAAACATCTAAGTGGTTACACTAATAACATTAAAAACCTCCCACCTGGGGGAGGGGTGGCCATAAGTTTGAAAAGGTGCACTTCCGCCCCACTTCCTTTTAAAACTTTTACTTAAATGTTTACGGTTTAAGTAGGTGGTTACCCAAAAGTTTCATCTAGAAAGTTTAAACGTTAGGTGATATCATTATTGCCTGTCTACCTTATCTATGTCATAGTAAAAAATAATATCCTAAGGCACTTGGAAATATGAATGGCACTTTATAAAAAAACATGATGGTGGTAAAAACACATGAAACATTAAAAAAATCTGTATCAGAAAGGATGTTATGAAGTTTTTAAGTTGGTAATTAGAAGGTGACTCTTATTACCCCAGTCTTGCCAAGGTGTGTCCGGTTATCGGATAGTAGAGGTCAAATTGGCAGTCGTTTTATAAAAAACATTACTGGCATCCGGCTGGATCCAGTCAGACTGGACACCAACTCCAACATAGTCGAAATAGGCTAGCGAGATATTTTTTATTACCCAAGGGCTGGCTTTTACCTCGGACAGAGGATAAGCCTCGTCATACAAGGAGGCAATGCCACCAGTCTTGGGCTCACTTCCAGTCGACATCTATGCGGACGTGATTTGTGGACGCCATATTTTAGTTTTTAATTAATTCAAACTCATAACTTTTATTCTATCTTCACAATGGCTGCCTCAAAATTAACATTGTTTAAGAGTTTATGACTAACTAGTTGATGCCCGCAGCTTCACCCGCATGGATGTCAGCTATCCCGATCAAATTATATACTAAAACGTTCCTCGAGAATTACTCTATCTATTGGTGAAAACAGCATGAAAATCGGTGCAGTGGTTAGATTTTAGTGGCGAGCAGACAGACATACGCGGCATAGGACTTTGTTTTATAATAATATGTAGTGATGTATCTAACTAAATTAACAATTTTAAGAGACTGGTGCCTGAAATAGGTTAGTTTAATCATACCTATATTTTATATGTTAGAAGATCTTATTTTTATTTTAAATGCAAAAAGTTACGTTAGTATTTCACTACATATTATAAAACAAAGTCCTCCGGCGCGTGTGTCTGTTTGTCTGTTCGCGATAAACTCAAAAACAACTGCACTGATTTTCATGCTGTTTTCACCAATGAATAAAGTGGTTTTCGAGTAAGGTTTTAATATATAATTTTTATCAGCTAGAAAAATATAAAATTTTAATTGATTTAATAATACTATTATCCATTAATTTGAATACGACGTTAAAAAAAACTGATTTCGACAAGTCGTATGTTTTTAATTAAATTTTTTGGTAAAACCAATAAAAAGAGCACACGACCTTCCATTTCTACCCCCACCAACGGGCTAAAATAAATTCAGTGACCTCCGAAATTTAATTAATTTCAACATTCAGAAATAGTCCTTAAAATAAAATAAACCTAGCAGACTAGAAAGCCTAAATAAAACAATAGAATACCCTAAAGTTTATATAAACAAAGACCTAAAAGGTTTTCATTGAAAAGAGCTCTCAGTCATTCAATAGAATTAACCCTCGAATGCCAACGGCTTATAGAATATTAAAGTTTGTTTTGCGTGGGCGATATTACGAGAGTATTGTTATAGTTTGTTAATGTTAAAGAACCTTGGAGTTATTTATAGATACATCAAGATTTTTTACCGACTTAAAACATAAGGTTGTCAGTTCGACCCGTATTTTAGGTGTAATATTAGGTACCTAATCCTATATTAAATACTATTTTATAAATCTATACTAATATAATAAAGCAGAAGAGTTTGTTTGTTTGTTTGTTTGGTTGAACGCTCTAATCTCAGGAACTACTGGTCCGATTTGAAAAAATCTTTCAGTGTTAGATGGCCCATTTATCGAGGAAGGCTATATATCATCTCGCTAAAACTAAAAGGAGCCGAGTATTAATGGAAAATGTGACGCAGACGATGTTTCGCGGGTCAGCTAGTCTATCAATAAAAAATACTGGAAATGGGATTGGGCAACAGTGTTTAGCGTTTATCCCAAATTTCCATTACTTACGTGACCGTAGTCATTTATAATAACATTAAACTTTTCAATGTGTAAGAATCATTTTGATTGCTTGCTGTTTCAATAATTTTTGACTTTGAAAATTATTCTACCAAATTTTTATTTTTAGTTCCTAGTCAATCTTTAAAATAATGGCAGAAGTGAAAACTTGATCATTAACGTTGTGCATTTTTGAATCATCCGTCTTACGAATTTTTGGATCAGGTCACGTGTACTGACGCGAGTTTAACATTTTTTACCCATCCCAAGAAAACTGCTCAACTAAAGAAGTTTTCACTTCAAAGACCTGAAACTGACCACCTCATCAAACGAAACTGAAAATGTCTCCAACAGAAATATTATAAGCTTAGTTAACATTTCTAGGCCATATGATTCACGCTTGAGTCTATTCCATGTACCCATTGGCCCAGCACGGCTATTAAAGGGTTGAATCCATCGCGTGTCAGCTTTTAACGCCTTGACTTACACAAGTTATTGACAAGTGGCTTGAAAAATGATTTATTGTTACTAGCACTTTGCCCCGACATTGAGGAGCTCGTGGCTAAATAATAACAGCCGCACAGGTCGATCTTCAAGGTTAAGCATAGCCTGCCGAGGTTGCTCTGTGGATGGGTGGCCATCTTAATATACCGAGTTTCCTCCGTGCCTTGGAAAGCACGTTAGGCTGTTGGTCTCGGCTGCCATTTGGAGATCTTTGGCAGTCGTTACGGATAGTCAGAAGTCAGAAAATTTGACAACAGTCTTGCCAAGAAGTTTCGTGTTACCCAGTAAATGGGTTGTGGAGGTCTGGTAGGCAGCCGCTCCATGTAAAATACTGGTATTCAGCTGAATCCGGTTTGACTGGAAGCCGACCCCAATATAGTTGGGAAAAGGCTAGGCAGATGATGACTTTGCCCCGACTTTGTTTGCGTGGGTAGGATAGGACGGGACTGTCGAGTGGTCTCTATAGTTATTTATTTTACAACTTTTCGTTGGTTGTTGCTCATTTCCAAGTCTATTTAAATATACTGAAAAATCGTAATGATTTCTTACAAGAAAACGCATAAATAAATTAATTTGAATTTACTGAAATTATTTTTAATAGCCTTTTTCACCCAAACCAGGGAAAATAACTCCCTACTTTTCTTTGCCATTTTTAAAATTCAACTATATTGAATAATTCATTTTGTTTCAAGGTTCTCTTAAAAAATCTTCATTTATCAACAGTCGTCGCCGTCTCACTGCAGGGATTAAATTAATCTTCTCTCATTATCAACACTATTCCTTATTTCGTATCAATCTTTGGGCCAATTCTACTAATTTTTAATCAACTTTCGCATTTCGATTAGTTAATTTTCATAAATTTTTGACAGATTTTCAAAATTCAAGATAGCACCTTTTGAACGTCAAGTTCTACAAAAGACAGTCTCCCAAAACGCCCGCCCGTCACCACTTCCTAGTGTGTTAGCTGTGGAGAAGAAGTGGCCAACAAACTCCCCAGCAACACATCTTTTGCTTTGATTGTGATTAAGTGATTAAGATGCGAATGTGAAAATTAAAAAGAATTGGCACTCTTGTCCACATTATTTGCGACAACTTTATTATACCGACCGTTCTCAAAACCTCTCTACGAAAATTTTCGGCTCTTCAATCCGAGGAAAAACCCCTCAAACGATACCTCATAAAAATCAGAGCAGACACGTCGATAAAATAAAGTCATAAAACAAAAATATACATAACACAGTTGGGCAGACGGAGGTACTATCGATGGCACTAAAAGTACCGTGAAGAGCACTAAAAGTGCCGGCGTCGGAACAAGACCTTTAACTGGAGTTAAACCGTGGTACCGAGGTACAACTCGACTTAAGAGTTCGTCGTAAAAATTGTGGGAATGGTGCAAGTTATAGGCGGACTGCGGGTTTGAACAATGAGGTTGATGATTTCCTCAACTGCGACGATTTGGTTTTGTTGTTAGCACATTTGTTTTGGAAGACGTAACAATATGTAGCAGTTATAAATTGTAATAAAATATTGTTTTTGATAGTAAGTTTTAATTTTCTAGATGAAAATTTATTATTTAATAGGTTTTATACATTAACTAATTCAGCTGAATCCGGTTTGACTGGAAGCCAACCCCAATATAATTGGAACAAGGCTAGGCAGATGAAACGCGAAGCGTCAACTAAGCGTGTCTTTAGTTTAAGACACGCTTAGTTGACGCTTCGCGTGACCCAAGAGCTGGATTTGACCTTGGACTGAGGATAAGCATTGCCATACAACGTGGCAATACAGCCAGTCTTTTGGGCTCACTTCTAGTCGATAGCGATAGGGACGAATTTTTTGACGCCATATTTTAGTTAGGAGTTTTATTTTCTATTTTAAGTGTACCTATATAGTTTGTGCTTTATGCTGAATAAAATTAATTATATTATCAGAAGAACTAAAGATCAATGTACAGTACCTACATTATGTACAAACGCGTATAAATAGTTGGGTTTTTAGTAGTAGTATATAATCTACTTCTTTTTTTTTTAACTGGTCCCATTCACATGGGGTCGGTCTTCCTTCCCCGTTTTTATTTTACCACAGTAGTGTGCTGCTGGTCTAAATGAACTTTTTCTGGATCTTTCTCCATTGTCGCATTGTCTACCAGGCCAGACAATGCGTGATCTTCCACGACTAAGCATTAGCATTGTCAGCGATGTAGATCTGTACCGCTGTAGCTAGTGCCTGTAACTATATTTTATATTAATTACTAGCTTCTGCCAGCGGCTTTGGCCGCGTGATCCCTAGGGAACATGTTCCCGGGATTAAAAGTAGCTTATGTGCTATTCCAGACTATAATCTATCTTTATTCTAAATTTCATTAAGATCCGTTAAGCCGTTCTGGCGTGATTGAGTAACAAACAACCAAACTTTCACATTTTCATTTTTTTTTTTTCATTTTTTCTATTGATTGTAGCGTGATGAAAAGTATACTATAACCAGCTCAGGAGTATGAAGAATAATTGTACCAAGTTTCGTTAAAATCCGTCGAGTAGTTTTTGTTTCTATAACGGTTATACAGACAGACAGACAGACAGACAGAAAAAAAATTTGCTGATTGCATTTTTGGCATCAGTATCGATCTCTTATCACCCCCTGATATTTATTTTGGAAATATATTTCATGTACAGAATTGACCTCTCTACAGATTTATTATAAGTATATAGATAGATAGATAAACATATTTGTTAATTGCGTCTATAGTTGAATATGATTCCAAGCTTCGGAAGGCACGTATAAGCCGGTGGTTCCAGCCGCCAAATGGCGGTCTATAATCCATGTCAGAGGCCCTTGAGGCGGTTTAGAAACTCTGACAATGGCGTGTGTGGGGTCGTTACACCCTACTGCCCATACAATAAGAAGAATCCTACTAATATTATAAACTAGCTTCTGCCAGCGGCTTCGCTCGCGTGATCCCTAGGGAACATGTGCCCGGGATTAAAAGTAGCTGATGTGCTATTCCAGACTATAATCTATCTTTGTTCTAAATTTCATTAAGATCCATTAAGCCGTTCTGGCGTGATTGAGTAACAAACAACCAAACTTTCACATTTAATTTTTTTTTTTTTTTAATTTTTTCTATTGCTTGCAGCGTGTTGAAAAGTATACTATAACCTGCTCAGGAGTATGAATAATAATTGTACCAAGTTTCGTTAAAATCCGTCGAGTAGTTTTTGTTTCTATAACGGTTATACAGACAGACAGACAGACAGACAGACAGACAGACAGACAAAAATTGTACTGATTGCATTTTTGGCATCAGTATCGATCCCTAATCACCCCCTGATAGTTATTTTGGAAATATATTTTATGTACAGAATTGACCTCTCTACAGATTTATTATAAGTATAGATAGAAGATAGATGTGAAAGTTTGTATGTTTGTATGTTTGTATGTTTGTATGTTTGTTCGTCAATCACGCAAAAATGGCTGATGGGATTTGAATGAAATTTGGCACACATATAGTTGACATCCTGGAATAACACATAGGCTACTTTTTATCCCGATAAAAGGCATAGCTTAATGGCGGCGGAGGAGGAAGTGGAAATCAGACGTTTCTGCTGCCTTAGTACTTCAGATTCACAAGTACCAGGAGAGCATAAACATGTCAAAATATTTTCGGGTCTGAATTTGTGAGCGCCAAAGATTCTCGAGTACCAGGAGAGCAGACATAATATGTCAAAGTATTTTTGGTCAGGTTTTTTTTTTGCTGGAAAATAGATTGGCTTTCATTGCAAGCGTTCATGTTTGTAGGTTTGGATGTTTGTCCGTCAATCACGCAAAAACGGCTGAAGGGATTTAGATGAAATTTGGCACATATGTAGGTCACATCCTGAAATAACACATAGGCTACTTTCTATCCCGGTGACATACATGACTTAATGGAGACAGAGGAAGAAGTGGAAGTACAAAGTTTCTGCTACCTTAGTACTTCAGATTCAAAAGTACCAGGAGAACAGAAACATGTCGAAATTTTTTACCGGGCTAGAATTGTATTAAGATTCACAAGACCAGCAACATGTCAAATTATTTTTGGGCAAGTTTTTTTTTTAATAGCAGAGCAGAAACTTTTCGAAGTATTTTCGGGACTGGAATTCCGAGCGTTACAGATTCATCAGGAGAGCAGAAACATATCGAGGTATTCCGGGGCCGGAATTACGAGCGCTACAAATTCACAAGTACCAGGAGAGCAGTAACATTTCGGAAGTTTTTTTGGGGCTTGATTGATATGAGCGCTTTAGATTCACAAGTACCAGGAGATCAGAAATATTTCGAAGCAACGCTATACATTCACAAGTACCAGAAGAGCAGAAACATGTCGAGGTATTTGCCAAAAAATTACAAGCGTTACAGATAGATTAAAATACCAGGAGAGAAATATCTGTAAGTTTTTAAGTGGCTGGAATTATGAGCGCTATACATTCACAAGTACCAGAAACATGACGAACGAAGTTTTTTCAGGGCTGGAAATTGTAAATGCTATAGTTTCACAAGTACCAGGACGCAGAAACATTTCGAGATGTTTTCGGTGCCGGAATTGTGAGCGATAAAGATTTACAAGTACTAATAAGTCATTAGTAGGATAGTAGGACTTTAACAGTAGTTCAGTTTTTCTTGAAATTGAGATAAGACGAGATGAGATGAGATGAGATGAGATGAGATGAGATGAGATGAGATGAGATGAGATGAGATGAGATGAGATGAGATGAGATGAGATGAGATGAGATGAGATGAGATGAGATGAGATGAGATGAGATGAGATGAGATGAGATGAGATGAGATGAGATGAGATGAGATGAGATGAGATGAGATGAGATGAGATGAGATGAGATGAGATGAGATGAGATGAGATGAGATGAGATGAGATGAGATGAGATGAGATGAGATGAGATGAGATGAGATGAGATGAGATGAGATGAGATGAGATGAGATGAGATGAGATGAGATGAGATGAGATGAGATGAGATGAGATGAGATGAGATGAGATGAGATTTTTCTCACCACAATCCTACTAATATTATTTTTTAAAAAAACAGTCCAAGTACTTTCGAAGCGGGAAATATGAGCGCTAAAGATTCACAAGTAACAGGAGAGCAGAAACATGTTGAAGTATTTTCGGGGCTGAATTTGTGAGTGCCAAAGATTCTCGAGTACCAGCAGAGCATAAACATGTCAAACTATTTAGAGTAGTTTTTTTTATTTCTGGAAAATAGATGACTTTCATTGCAAGCGATTCAAAAGTACCAGGATAACAACAACATGTTGGAGTATTTCTGAGGCTGGAAATATGAGCGCTAAAGATGCATAAGTACCAGGAGACCAGACACAATCATGTTTAAGTATTTTTGAGCAAGAGTTTTTTTACCAGGAGTACAGAAACATGTCGAAGTTTTTACTGTGCTGGAATTGTGAACACTATATGACTCACAAGTACCAGGAGAGAAGAAACATATCAAATAGTTTTGGGGCTGGTATTGTGAGCGCTAAAGTTTCACAAGTACCAGGAGACCACACACATCAAAGTATTTCCGGGGCTTTAATTGCAAGCGGTTTGGTAACCAGAAACCATATCGAAGTATTTCTGACGCTATAATAGTGAACAATTAGGATTTAAAATATACCAGGAGAACAGAAACATGTTGAAGTAATATTGAAGCTAAAAATATGAGCGCCAAAGATTTACAATACCTGAAACATGTTGAAATTATTTCGGTGCTGAAATTGTGAGCAGTTAGGATTCAAAAGTAACAGGAACATGGCGAAGTTTTTTCCGGGCTGGAAATATGAGAGCTAAAGATTTACAATTACCAGGAGACCAGAAACATGTCGCAATATTTTCGGGCCTAGAATTGTGAGAGGTTAGGATTTAAAAGTGCCCGGGGAGACCAAAAACATGTCAAAGTATTGACAAGGCTGGAATTATGAGCGCTACAGATTAACAAGTAGATACCAGAATACCAGACAATTGATATATTTTTCGACCAGAATCGTGAGCGCTAAAAATTCACAAGTACCTTCCAGGGGACCACAAACATGTCGAAGTAACTTTGGGACTCACTATCTGGATACCAGAATCATGAAGATGCATTTCCAAGGATGAGAATATGAGGCAAAAAAGTTACGCGCCAGTTCTAAAGTATACGCAGACGAAGTCGCGGGAAGCAGCTAGTATGCTATAATTTTCTTCAAATTTATTTTTAACACTGTTGATAATCAAATCGCCCAACTCGCTTCATCCCCTTACTGATCCCACCCCCGGAAGGGTGTCACCCTACCCTGCCCTTGATGTAACACGGCAATAAATCAAGCGCAAGTAACGGATGGGCTGCTCGTCTGCTCACCCGCTTCACTTGCTAAGTTAATTGGGGCATTACGTGAGGTGTAACTGCGTGAAGTGTGACGTGTAACCTTGAACGGGTTTACACGTGAACTTTTAAAATGTAAAAGAGCTTTAAAGTGTTATTATAGGTAGTAAGCAGTGTTGAACTTATGTCGTTAAAGTAACTTCAGTACCTTTTTTTTGGATGGGCTTTTCCCATCCAAATAATTATGTTTTTTCATTTTTCCTCACAAAAAACAGACCTTACATAATTACGTTGAACAAATACAGACCTCACGGTGCTTTGACTTACAAGTGATTGAGACGTTTGCGTCACTGCATTAAGGCTCTCTCTCTTTAGAAAAAAGATTGCAGATGAAGCAGCTTTTAGTCGGCACTTACGGAGATATTACACGTAATTTGGTATCGCCATAATTTATCTATCTTTTTTACTTAATAAGAAATAAAAACCACTAAATCACCTCCAAATTGTTGAGATGAAACCATTTTATTTCATAATTTTAATGAAAATTGTAAAAAAATATACTACATAGAAACAGCTTGGCAATGAAAATGAAAATCATTTGGTTTCGTTACTTTTTTAAAATAATTAATGTATTTTTTTTTTTTTTTCTTTTTTTTTACTTTCTCGGGTCCCTGGAGACCCGGTCTTTTGGTAGGCGTACGAGGGGCCGAAACCAACTCGCAGAGGCTCCGTTAGACATTTCAAATGTAATGGGGCGCCAAACGGCGATTATCCCTGTATGCACTGTGAAAGTATTCCCAAGGACAATCCCCAGTTGGAGCAGTACTATTGCAGAATATGGAAACAAAAAATGAAGCGCTATGTTTTATTTTTATTAAAATAAATTAAAATAAGACCAGTTAAAGTCCGCGTTTGTATCACTCCCACCCTCGTTTGTATGCACAAGGTCATTGGCATGAATACAAGCCTTACCAGTACCCTATAAAATAACATTGTTTTCAACCCGTGGGCATTACTTTATGACATTCGAAACTGTGTCACCAAAGGAAAATGCCATTAAACACAATAATCGACACTAAATGGTTTTAACTTTCCAATTACATTAATGAAATAGATTCCTTTGACCTAGTTTAGTTCAAGTAATACTTCCGCAGATATTACGGTGTTTTGACCCGAAATTGTACGGGTGTTTGATTTCTAAATTATTACCGAATAGTCTATGGTCTATTTGGAATTGAAACCTATCATACAGTTGTATTAAATGATTTGAAATAAGCCGTAAGAATATAATTATAATTTATCCATTAGTTATTATGTATTATATGTGGCTTTAGTGTGATTTTTATAAGACTAAATAAGTAACATAAATATATTCGTATTTATATATTGAAACTAGCTGTGGTTGAGCGATTGACTTCTGCACCGCATGTCGTGGGTTCGATTCCCACACGGAACATTGTGTGGCCTATATAGATAGTTGCTCCGGGTCTGCTGTTTGTGCATTTTTCTTTGTATGTTTGTAAACGTACCGTAACGCACGTAGTAACTCCTAGTGTGGGGCAACGTTTAAAAATAAAAAGGAAAATGAAAGTGACATTCTGTCAGTGGTAGCATGGCGAAGGCGATTGTCAAAACGTCAAAAATTTATGGAACCGAAAAAACTGTTAAAATATCACGTAATTAATCTTTTGAATTTTCTCATTGAAGCGTTCGCTGATATAATAAAAAAAATAAACACAATAATAACACTACTGTAATGACACTTGTCTAAGGCCTTTGGTGACAATATCGGGAAATCCCTTGTTTGATACAAATTCATTGTAAGTGAATTTTAGGTTAAAGCAAACGAGTTTGTACGTGTAAAAACTCGCTTGTCTAAGCACTTTTAAACGTCTAAGGGCTGATTTTTCACTAGTCTGTTATCGTTTATTGGAAGAATAAATACGTCATATTGACATATTTTCCATACAAAAGCTGTCAGATGGTCATTTTTATTATTCATACTTTATTGTACACCTCATAACAAGTATAGGAAAAACGTTTATAATAACAAGTGTACAATGGGCGGTCTTATCGCACAGGGCAATCTCTTACAGATCTCTTCAGATCTCTTCTTATTATTCGGACTATTGAAAAATCAGCCCTAAGGAAAACGCCAGTGAGGTTTCCAAACGTCAATCGCCTACTGGACCCAACTAACTACGGGACAGTTAGAAAAAAAGACACAAAAGTAGAGTCACCACTATTTAGTCTAACAAAACTAACCGTTATAACTTGTTATAACGTAACTGTAGGTATAACTTATTATTGGCTGCAAAATGGCGCCTCGCTTTAGACTTAGGCAAGAATAGCACCTTCATTTTGTAACCAAGTTCATATTAATTTTCTCATTATTTCATCTAACTATTGTTGACATTCTTTTGTTTAGACTTCCATTTATAATTTGTTAATGTTTTTTATTTTCTTTTGTCAAAGATGTTGGAGTGTTGAGGTCTGACAGATCGAGTGAACGACAGAACAGAACTTGTGCGAGTCTGACAAGTCGGCTGACTTCAAACGGAGCGTCTGACCGTCTAACTTCAGAAACCAAACTTGTGGAGTCATCGGTATCTTAAGGTTAGATTAAAAACAATTATAAATTATTCTTACTTTACTAAAATGTTTATATAAATAAGTTTTTGGGGTTCCGCACCCAAAGAGTAACCAACGGAACCCGTACCTCAATACCCGTAATAGGTAGACAGGTTTAATCAAAGATTGTGTATTTCGAACAAATGATTAAATTATGACACTTCAAAGTTAGGAAAGTATGCATGGGACATCGTGAAATTGGGGTATACCTATATTAGTGCATTTTTTAAAAAATAAGTATTTAATATATATTATTAAATACATATTAAAAAAAAAAAAAAAAAAAAAAAAATAAAAAAAAAAAAAAAAAAAAAAAATAAATAAATAAATAAATAAATATTTTTCTGTTAACTTACTTTTTTTGAAATGTGCTATCGATTGCTATTATAAACATGACATTTTGACTAATAATTAATAAATGAGATAATTGATAAGTCAGTGGACATTATGATAAGGCACTGGTCCAAAAATTTGAAAAACGCCCTTGAATAAAGTTAAAGAACCCATAGCATAAACGTGTTTTTTTTTCGGTTTGTGGCACGGAACCCTTAATGCGCGAGTCCGACTCGTACTTGGCCAGCTTTTTCTTTCGATGTTTCATCAAGATTTTCTGAAATTACGAAAACCAGGTGGCAGCAATGAGGTGTCAGTTTTTTTGACAATCGAGCCGATGTCCACTATTCTGACAGTCTAAAAAGCTTGTTTATATCCACTATCCAGAAACATTGTTAGTTTACTCTGCCAGTCTCCGGTCCATAGTCTCATATTCTTAGCTAGATAAAGCGAACAATCATTCGAACCTGAATCATTAATAGTCGAACACACAGCAGAAACAAAACTGACCTTAACTAAATTAAAATTATCTCAAAATTGAACAACGAATATAAAAATTATGCAATAAAAAAAGTAAAAAATTGTACATGCTTGATGTACAAAGTAAATTTTTTTATTGATTAATTCTTTTTAAATCTGGAACACCGGATTAAAAAAAACAGACTCACTGAAAGCGAATTAAAAAACATTGTGCAATCTTGTATTTTTGTCAATGGTTCATTTGATTTTCAAATGTGTTTCTTTTCGCTTCTTGGCGCCATTTTGCAAAACAATTTATAAGTTCAAATTTTTTGCCAACATTAATGAGAAGAAAAAAACAAGCATTTTAATTAAATTACGGTTTTAAAGTAAATGGCTGAAAAAGATTAACATTGAAAAACCCCTACAAAGTATTGAAAATGCTGACAACGCAAAATTTATACTGCTGGCATAGCGTTGTATAAAACTAAATACTAAGTTACAGCACACCGCTCTTTGTAGCTTGCACTTTGTACTTCGTTTCTAACTTTAAAGGTTTGTTGTTAGACAACCTCGCTTTTAGTTTGACATAGTAGTATGCTTAGATTGAAAACCTCAAACGGCGGAAATATAGTAGCCTTATTGGCAACTACAGTTTTGAGCCGTTTGGGGTTGAAACTCTTGGACCGTGGGGTCCAAGTGCTCACGTCCTATTTAAAGATCTAGCAAAACGTTAGTTGACGCTTCGCGTGACCCAAGAGCTGGCTTTTACCTTGGACAGAGGATAAGCATTGCCATACAACGTGGCAATGCAGCCAGTCTTTTGGGCTCACTTCCAGTCGATAGCGATGGGGACGAATTTTTTGACGCCATATTTTAGTTAGGAGTTTTTTTTTTCTATTTGAAGTGTATAGTATATAGTTTGTTCTTTAAATAAATTACTTACTTTGAATTTGCGTCAACACGGAAAGGCATTTCTAATGCCTTTCCGTGTTGACATGTGATGATGACGTCAAATATTTATTCATAAAGGAACATGATTATACGGACTCAAGTCCTGCATGCCAATTTTAAAAGCTTTCAAATTCTAGTCACAATAATATTATTAACTTAGCGACAATAATTGTCAAAAACTTGTTGAAATGTGAAATTAGAGGCGTTTTTGCCAGCTGGTCGATTCTGTCGGCATTTCACCGTGATCACTTAGGTGGAGTGAACGACAAGTGAGCTGTCATTTCATCTTGTTTGCATGGTTTGACAGCTCACCTCGTGATCACTTCACCCAAGTCTTCACTTCGACATGTTCACAGAATCGACCGGCAGTTTTCGACTGTGAAGCGAACACGACCGCTACATAAATGTACGTGATGTAAATTAGACTGTTGCATCAATTAGCAGATCTATTAGACCACTGATTTCTAGTTAAATTTAAAAATCATTCAAAGCTAAAAGAATGACTAAATCCCATTTTTGTTGAAAGAATTCTCAAAACTATTTTATTCTATGCTATAAAAAGAAGAGTGTTAAAAGTTTGACGTGTGTGTAATTGTGTCCATAGCATCGTATTGTCGCAGGGTGGCTGGTAGCAGCTGGATGAGAGTTGCCGGTGATGATGATGATCGTAGCTCCCAAGCGGATGTACCTCTTTTGATTTAGTTTTCTATAAATTATCGGTTTACTAAACTTGATTCTTTACTCGTCAGGCCCGGAGATGTCGCGTTGGCGCGGCTTCGATGGCGCGGGGTAAACGCGCGCCGCGGCTAGGCGCCGATGCGCGCCTGGCTCGTCGTGTGTGCGGCGCTCGCGCTGGCGCCCTGCCGAGCGACCGCTGCGCACCCGGACCCTGCGCGGCTAGAGCGCATCAAGTCACAGATATTAGCCAAGGTGAGTGCAGCACACTCACAGCTTGCTGTCCCACTCACGCTCCACCCCGCATGGCTGGAGCACATCAAGTCACTGATATTAGCCAAGTTGAGAGCAGCTCACGCACAGCTAGCTATCTCACTCGCGCCGGACCCCGCGCAGCTAGACCGCATCAAGTCACAGATATTAGCCAAGGTGAGAGAAGCACACACACAGCTACCTGTCCCGCTCGCGCTGGACCTCGCGCTGCTAGAGTGCATTAAGTCACAGATATTTACCAAGGTGAGAGCAGCAAACACTCAGCTAGCTGTCTCACTCACTCTGATCTCCACGTGGCTAGAGCGCATCAAGTCACAGATATTAGCCAAGGTGAGAGCTGCAGACACACAGCTTGCTGTCTAACTTGCACGCCAAGTGACGATGAATTGAAGCGCCAAGAACTGCAGAATGGAAACTTCTTATACTATGCCCAATCTACTGTCATACAAAAATTACAATAGTGTAGGTACTGTGTAAAGATTGGATTGAAAAACTGATAGTCGAACAAAAACTTCCAGTTGACCGATTGGACGTGTTCGGTTTATTGTAGAATTAGAAGTTCATTGACTTTAAATGAAACTTTGATTGTCCAGGTCCAACCTGCACGGTCTCGAGACTATTCAGTTTCGCTTTAGTCTTTTCCTCTGCCATTTAGTAATATTGTTCTTTCATCCTCAGCTGGGGCTCTCATCGCGGCCCACGCCACTAGGGGCGCCGCCGCGCGACGTAGTGCGACAGATATTAGCACGAGCCGCCGACCCGCGGCCCCCTCCCCGCCACCACGACTCAGACGACGAACACGCCATGAGGGAAATCATTGCGATAGCACATAGAGGTACCAACACACAAACAAACGACTCTCGACCAACACTATAGACACACTGACTACAAATACTAGACAAGGACAAAGATGACACTGACGTTGAACACCCTATGGTTGAGATCTTTGCGACACACAAACAACCACACATGGACATCTCATATACTCGACCAACACTAGGCACACTAACTACGAATACTAGAGAAGGACTAAGATTCCACTGACTTTGAAAACGCTATTGAGGAGATATTTGCTACAAAACATACAGATGCGCGACTAATCACAGACATCTAACAGACTACAGATACTAATGAAAGACTGTTGAGACGGACGTAAAACACGCCATGTGAGAATTCATTGTGATGGCAGAAAGAGTTACCAAAACACAAACAGACGAGCACACAACAGACACGGAATAACAAACAGTAACAGATTAGGGTAAGACTAAGCTGAGACTGACGCAGAACACGCCATGAGGAAAAGCGTTGCGATAGCACATAGAAGTATTAACATACACACACACAAAAGGACAAACACGAACACAAAATCACAGACAAAAACCGACTGGAGAAATATTAAGTCAACAGTGACGTAGAATACGAAGGAAATCATTGTGATAGCACATAGTACCAACTTAAGCTCATGCAACTGTCTACATATTACAAAAAAAAAAAAATACATAATCCTTTATTTCAAATAGACCAGTTACAGGCACTTTTGAATAGACAAGGTCTGTCAGTCAAATAGATGAAGCCAATCGCTAGCGACAAGAGCAGCAGGTTGTTCTGCAACATAACACACCCACCGACCCCGTCTCCAACGCGGCAGTTGCACGTTCCAAAGAGTAGATCCTGTGGAGAAGAACGTGCTAGAAACTCCATGGACAAACAATGACTACTGGTTTAAAAGAGTAAACCAGTTGTCATTGTTTACAAAATCATGGTTACATTCGGTGTTACGGTGACATACAGCTTGCTGAGAGATAGGCAGGCGGACGAATGGTTGGACGGACGGACAGACGGACGGACGGATAGCGCAGGATTGCTAGGGTTTCGTTGGTTACGGAAACCTAAAAACTGCCAGTCTTCCAAGCAGGTCAAGAAAGGTCTCACGGAGAGGTTTAGATTTCAACAGATAGTACTTAAAATATAGATGTCGTAGGTATTGATTGCGATGAACATTCCAACTCATATCTGTTAAGATACCACTTATTGTGGTCCATACTTTAATTTATTTAATTTATCCATGATAAAGTGAAATTATTGAACTCGACACCTTCTAAGAAATGTAAATAATGTTTTAGCTAAAACTTCTCTCAGATCGTAAGTTAGTAAAGTTTCCAAGATGGCCGTTATGTGTTAAGTCGTGGTTCCTCTTTAAATACAAGAGTTTCATATTCCTAGTGGTCAAACCTTGGGAATAAATTAGCTACATAGCCGAGCTAAGACATGTGAAAATTCAGACGTAAGTGAAACGTGTCAGTCAAAACAAATATGAACAACTTTATCGCGTTTAGTTGTAATACCGCTATAAGTTGCTATTAGTATTTTGTTTCTAAGCTATAAGCATATTTTTATTATGAAGGCTGGGTTCACGTTAATGCTATGCGTACTTTTACAATTTCTAGATCAATAACCTAATACGAATGAATACATCGCAACAATAAAATAATTTAGCCATAAATCGAAGAAAAAAGTGATAAAGTGTCACCAACACAAATCAAAAACAGACACAAAACTATCTGCTACCATTTTGCGTGTACCTTACAGCGACCACATTACCGCTCTAGAGCTAATTCATACCACTTTTATTGTACCTACACCAGAAATGGGTCGAAAACATCATTGGCAACTCTGTAACGTCCACTTGGAGTAGTAACTGGCCAATAATATAGCGTCTAGACTTAGCCATTCGAGAGCCAATTATGTACTTTGGCATAAATACCGACTAAACTAGACCGATCTAGATTTTTTTAGACAAAAATGTGCGTGATAGACATTGGCTGTTCATCAAAATCTGGGCAGTGACATCATTCTGTTGTATAATCGTCTGGTACGCTTAGAAACTTCGGTACTACCAAAAGTTTTGTTTGGTACGCGACTTGAAGACCTAGTTTTTCTACGTCGTTAAACATCATAAGAGCGTCTGCGAATTTCTGTTCAGATCGAAAATAATTGTGTTGAAAAATCTTGAGAAGAACAGTTATTAACAAATTCGATTCGAATCATAAATGTTCCATTTTATTACAATGGGTTTCTAAAGTAATCTTCCAGTCAAAGTTGCTCGGTAACGCTCGTTGAATAGTTAAAACTTACTAAACAAACAGAGAATAATGAAACTGGTTAAAAAGTACCCAAACTGTTATAACCCAGTACCAGTGAACCTGTTCTTTAATTCATGAATACCATGAACTAGTATTTTCGCAACACTAGCATAATTTCTGTCTGATTTGTGCTCACGTTTGGCCTACAAGTCATATTTACATATTCGATTTGTGATTCCGTATTATCTGTCCATTGTCTGAGCCGTCAGATTGAGGACTGGGCTTGGCACTCGTTGTACATCATAAATAATCATAGCCCATGATGGATACTACAACTATTTGAGGACTTTTTCTTTTTTCTTTTGCGTTACATTGATTTCTGGTCCTTTGGGAATTATTTTACTTGGTATTGTTTTTTTTTGCTGAAGATTTGATTTAATTTGTTACATTTTGTTTAATGATGCCCTTTGAATTATTGGCTGATAATTCTTTGGGAATCAACTTTATTTTCATGTTAATTTTATTCGACACAGACATTTAAGACTCTTCAAATAATGATGACGGTGATTATCGACTTTGGACTATACTACTTTCAATTAACACAATATTGACATTCTACCAAAATTAACACTTTTAAAAATTCATGGATTTTTACAATTATTCATTAATGTTATACTTAGTAGATAAAGTGTTTTCGAAATGGCCCATCAACTTTTTATGTAGATTTTCTGTGTTTGACTGTGTTTATATACCTTTCTGTAAACTACATTATAGTTCAATGTTTCTTGCAAGTATGTTTTCAGATCAGCAGACTATTTTACAATACTAAATGGAACTTGAATACGTAAGTATCATTTTGAAATATTTAACTGAATGAGGAGTTCAGTGCATTAAATGATTTTGATTGTTTTTCAGGTTCATCGATACATGAACTGAAATATGGTCCTTCGGGTCAGACATGCATACCTGTTTTTGGTGGAATTAATCGGTAAGTAAAATAACCATGGATTTATAACGTACCTACCGTATAGCTTATCAATTTTAATTAGACAAAGACATTTATTACAGTAAAACTGGTTTGAAATTGTTATGATTTTAGATGGTAGGTAGTCAAAATCCCCAAAATCGGATAGTCTTGCGAAGGGTTATTGTGTTAACCTCATAATTCTTTGAAAGGTTCATATATTATATTTGACCCGGATGTAGATCGGAAAAGGCTAAGCCAATGGGAGTTACGTTGCTAATTATTGAAGTTTTCAAGTATTTATTGGTGTTCGAAGACCTTTTTTGGCAAAAAAGACAAGACCACAATTCCATCTACCCATAATTCCGATTTTGTTGCAACCCACTTACAATAAAATTGAAAACTAAACCAAGGTAGCAACACAACGTTTTATCAATATACCCTTCAAAGTGACGCCACTGAGCTCCGGAGCCCATCACTTGTGTTACGTATACGTTCTATGGGGTTACGCAACCAAGCCATTTGGGCGATCGCCAGGGACGCCCGGTTTTCCAGCCAGAACCACATAACGATTTATGTCATACTTTTTAACAGTTTTCAAAATGAAAAACCTTTTGAAATTGCGAAATTGGAAATATTCTGGATGTATTGAGGGGATGTTGCTAAGAATGTAATTTACTGAAAAATCTCTCTTTAATAAAGTAATCGGTGTTTTCTAGAATTAGTTTTACAACAACAGATCAATTAAAAAAACCAGCCAAGTGTGAGTCGGACTCTCACATGAAGGGAAACCGAAATAAACGCGTCTTGTATCCCTTTTAATTTAATTTTTATTATTTGTCGTTACAGCGGCAATAGAATACACATTTTGTAAAAATTCCAACTATAAAAAATAAATAATAAAAATGTTTAATTGTACATAGAAAGAAGGTATCCAAATAGTTCACAGAGATTATAGCAGTGTTGTTCAATAGTGACACATAAAAGGGCGAACTGATACCTCCTAAACTAGGCCAAAAGCCTGTGTTTTAGGAGCCAAAGTTCCTCCAGTTATAAAGTCATACAACGAGTATAAATAGACGTGCAAGTACTTATTGGTACACAATTATAAATTAAACTAATTCAAATACAATATTAGTCATAGTAAGAGACAATGGTAATAAGATTCTCAGTTTCCTCATACGCTGCCTAACTGTTACGGTTCTAAAATACAGCCCGCTGACAGACATACAGATAGACGGATGGATAGACAGACAGACAGACAGTGGAGGCTTAGTTATAGGGTTTCATTGGTTACCCTTACAGTACAGAATCATCAAAATCAGGTTTCATGTCTACTTTCTCAATTTTTAACCGACTTCCCAAAAAGGAGGAGGTTTTCAATTCGGTTGTATTTTTTTTTATCTTTGATCCTCATAACTCCGACACTTATGAACCGATTTGAAAAATTCTTTATCTGAAAGGATATACTTGCAGATTGGTTCATGAACATTGAACCATTTAAATTTTATCAAAATCGGTTACGAACTTTGGATTTTAAATCGAAATAGCTGGAATTCGTCTACTTGGATGATGGTTTTAAGTCATCCAAGTAATCGAAATTGCGTATTTTGCTTTTCTGCGATTTTGCAGTGGTGTTATTAGATGTGGGGTACCACTAAAAAGTGAAAAATAAAAAAACTTTTTACAAAAAAATACAAGCAACTTCCAAAAAAAAACCCTACAAAGTAAAAAATAACTTTAATTTCGGAAGTCGGTGTCAAGATACGAAGAAACTAACAAAAACACCGACTTCCGAAAGTTAAAGTTATTTTTACTTTGTAGTTTTTTTTTTTTTTGAAGTCGGTTGTTTCATCAGCTTCTCATAATTAGAGTTCCTATAATTCATCTGCAGTCCTATTCCAAAACTACGGTATATATAAAGTGCTTTCCTAGCAAGCGACCTGTGTCGCAGCAAAACTGTCGTAAACCTTGACTGAAATGGCTCGATTATCCAACTCGCAGTGAGCAAATGTAAATCAATGTTCGTTCACTCGTTCCTCATTCGTATGAGCAAAGCTTCAGATCAATATTCTGCAATTTAGTGTATTTTGAGCAGATTATTGTTGAAATAAAACAGTTTGTGAATTTAATACGTATTATAATATGTGTTGTAAATTTTTTTAACCGACTTCCCAAAAAGAGGAGGTTATCAATTCGGTTTTTTTTATGTTTGTTACCTTATAACTCCGACAATTATGAACCTATTTGAAAAATCTCTCTCATCTTTCCGAGATGTTTTTCTTACTTTGACTGGTTCGCTTTTCAGTCTCATCGGATGCAGCTCAATATCAATATTTTACATGGATTTCAGACATACTATATTAAAGAAGTTCTTTCCATAAACAAATTGGCTATATTACATGCATCTTAAATCTCCCCAGTAAACAAAGCCAAGTCTTTTAAATCTCCAAGCTATTAAATCCTTCTTAAAAATACCCATTCGTCAAACAAATGCATCTCGCCAATTTAATGGCATCTTCTAAAACTGTCATAAGAAAAAATACTTTGTCGCAAGTGCCTTGAAAAAGGCCAAGTGCCTACACTTTAGCTAATAAATAATAAAAGGACCACTGGTCGAGGCCATTCCCATACATTTCAGGCTAGGTTATACTACGAGCGGGTAAATAAAAGCTTGAGCAGAACGATTTACAACCACCAACAAGCAGAATCCATAGCATTCACAGTTCAAAAAGTGGTCCTTCGAGCCAGATCTTTGAATGTTTACGTTTTTCGCTCCGCTACGCTCTTCTCCGCTTGCAAAGAGACTGCAGCCTTATAATTATGCGACGCATTCTTTACATCGTCGGCGATATATCAAAAATTATGCCTTTTGCAAGGCTATAAAATTTTAAAGTTAAATTTCGGCGCTTTGCCGATTTTAAAAGCGGCAAAGCCTTGGAACGGGGGTTGGCGCGGATTGTTGCCGCCCTGCCATTATTTGGGACTCTTGTCTTGTATTATAATTTGTATTGTATTATCCTTTTTGTAAACGGAAAATGGATAAAGTGAAAATAGAACTCACGAATAGAATACTTTTAACGAAATAATGAAGTTAACAAGGACTAATCGTATGCTTTGTCATTCAGTCATTCGACATTAATTTCATGTAAACACGCAATCTATTTTTATTTCAGGACAAGCTGAGAAAGGAAATGACGGTGCACCATTATCGAGATGTTCTGAACTTAGATTAGTTCACGGTCGACGTACGAGATGGCGCTACTGGTCTCATCGCGGTCGGTGAAGGTAAGTTATAGATTTCATAAGCGTAATGTAATATCTCGGACTGGATATTATATTAGATATTTTGAAGCACATGAAAAAGACTGATTTTCATGAAGTGCTGAATATTTGAATAGGTATGTGTAAGTAGTCAACCATTGACATATAATATTTTGTTGATACTTTTATACTAAAAGTAAAATAGAAGAATGATTAGCTATTTAGTGCTATCAAAAGACTTGCAAGGATCTCTCCAGTAATGGACGTTGTAACCCCTTCAAATATCCTAATTGATAGATTTTGATGTGATAAATCTGTTATGAGTACCTACCTATAACATAATTTTGCTATTTATGTAAAAGATAAAGCTAAATCTTTGGCTAAATAAAACAACCAGGTCGATCTTCAACGTTAAGCAACGCTTGCCGAGGTTAGTCTGTGAATTCGTGACGATCTTAACATACCAAGTTTCCTCCGTGCCTCAGAAAACACGTTAAGCTGTTTGTCCCGGCTGTCATTTGGAGATCTTTGGCAGTCGTTACGGATAGTCAGAAGCCAGAAAGTCTGACACCAGTCTTGCCAAGGAGTACCGTGTTACCCAGTTAACGGGTTCTGGAGGTCTGGTAGGCAGCCGCTATACGTAAAATACTGGTATTCAGCTGAATCTGGTTTGACTGGAAGCCGACTGGATGCTGGCAGGCAGATTAAGCTAATTCTTTGGGAAAAGAACGAGCCAGCCCTTTGATCACCAAAATGACGATAGTCTTGAATGGAAGACGCGCATTCATTTCCACAATCATAAGTGATCTCGATGATGAGGTTGGTAATTGCAATATGCACCTTGTTATTTACACAATATTGTGAAAAAAAGTCTACAATCACACGCTCGAACCAAGTTCCGTTTCCGTTATCAAGTTAAGCCAAAGTCAAAACGTTTATTGCGAACTAATTGTGCAATATTGGTATTAGGTTATGATAGTACTTAACACAAAGATATAATCCATCAAAGTTTAAGACTAAGGGCTTGATTGACTGGCTTTTAGGTAAAAGTGGCATACGAAATCGTGTAATCGCGCGAAATTTCAACGCACTATATCGATTTGATTTGTAGGGTTGCGAACATCCGTAATTAACGGAATCCTTACATCTGTTTACGTGATAAAAGAAAAAAAACCGGCCAAGTGCGAGTAGGACTCGCACACGAAGGGTTCTGTACCATTATCTATAAAAATTAGCATGAAAGTGACGTTTGTTGTGTCGGAGCCCCCTTACATTTATTTAATTTTATTTTATTTATTTATTTATTTATAGGATCGCCAACAGAGGCCACACAATCACATGCATTATAATAAAGACAGGGACAAATACAAGAGTGCGCTTCCAATTATAGGCGACCACATCATTCACTTAATATCTAGGTAGGTACATAAAGTTTGACAAGGACGAGAACATTTAAAATAAACAATAATACATTACAAAAATTAAAGGGAAAACAAAATGGGATGGATGCTAAATAATCACCCAGAAAACACAAAATAGTAATCACAAAATAACAATCACAAAACAAAAAATAAAACTCAAACAAATAATTTAAACAAATGCATATGAGACCATACAACAAACACCAAAACAATAAAAAAACACCAAATAAAATAAAATAAAATACTACATTGTCATGGATACTAGAACTCTTATGTCTTTTTTAAACTTTGCTAATTTACATGTAATATCCAGCTCGTTATGCTTCGATACTTCGTTATACTGCCTACAGAGCCTTGGCAAAACGGCGAAGTGTCCGAGGTTTGTTTTGGATCCCGGCACATAAAAAAGTTTATAGGTACTTTTCCGCGGCAAGCGAGATGGTGCACTTATATGCAGCTTTCCAAGAAGCTCGCTACAGTCAATAACCCCATTGAATAGTTTGTGAAGAAATGTGAGATCTAGAACTTTTCTTCTATCTACCAACGAGGACATTTTATAATGTTGTAGTCGTAGGTCATAGCTCTTAATTTTTTTTGCCAGACGATCTTTATAGCAAAGATGGTATAGAAAACGTCTTTGTACATTTTCCAAGCGTTTAGTGTAAACATCATAGTGAGGATTCCATACGGTGCTATTGTATTCAAGCAGTGGGCGAACCAATGTGTTATATAATTGAATTCTAGTTGAAGCTTTAGAAAATTCCTTGCTATTACGCAAGACAAATCCGAGCACCTTGAACGCATTTGAGGTAATGTTTAATATGTGCCTATCAAATTTCAGTTTTTTGTCAAATACAATTCCTAGGTCACGAACTTCTTTAACTTCATGTAGTGTTTGCTGATACAATGTGTATTTGTTGGTTTGCACTGTTTTATTACGGGAGAATTGCATATAGTGACATTTAGAGACATTGATTGACATTTGATTTACTCTACACCAATCCGCCATCCTATCGAGATCAGCCTGTAGTAATCCAGAATCTAAGTTGGTCACTATTGGCTTCATAACTTTAACGTCATCTGCAAACATGTAAAAATTTGAGTGCTTAAAACATGACGTAATGTCGTTAATGAAGATGTTGAAGAGTATAGGGCCTAAGTGCGAGCCTTGCGGGACTCCCGATGTTGCTGGAAAGCTGTCAGAGTGGTGACCATTTATGACTACTTTTGAATACCTGCCAGCGAGGTAAGAATGGAACCACTTAAGTAATGACCCTCCTATTCCCAATTGGTTAAGTTTTTTCAGTAGCATGTTATGGTCGACCTTATCAAATGCCTTACTGAAGTCCGTGTATATCGTGTCTACCGGGATTCTTTTATCAAGAGACTCTGATATGGCTGTGACATAACACAAAAGGTTTGTAGAGGTTGACCTTGATTTGATAAAACCATGTTGATTGGTAGTAATACATTGTTTGACATGTGCATTAAGGCGTTTAGTTACTAACTTTTCAAGTATTTTGCCGAATATGTTCAAAATAGAGATAGGCCGATAGTTAGACACTTGTTGCTTTTCTCCTGACTTGAAAATAGGAACCACTAAAGCTTCCTTCCACCTCTCAGGAAACACCCCGTCCACCAATGAATGGTTGAAAATAATTTTGAGAGGTGTGGTTAGTGCATTTGCACATCTTTTTATAAATACGGGTGGAATACCGTCACTTCCAGCACCTTTGCGCTCATCCAAGGCTTTTAGAGATTGAGATATTTCCTCAGCGCCAAATTCCAGTTTACAGAATCCGGACGGAGCAAGACAGCTATCAAGGTGGTTTGACGCATTAACACTCGACGAGGTATTGTAAACTTGAGCAAAGTTCTCGGCAAACAAGTTACAGATTTCGCTCCCACTAGATGCTCTTTTGTTCATATGAAACATTTCAGCTGGGTAAGTACTTTTATTTTTCTTTTTATTTTTAATAAATGTCCAGAACATTTTTGGATCCTTTGCAAGCGCTTTTTCCATTCTAACTAAATAGTTTTTGTAACAGGCTTCCATAAGCCTACCACAACTTGCACGCAATATCTCAAATGACACGACGTCTAGAGGATTTCTGTACTTTTTAACTTTTATGCGATACTTATTTTTTTCCTTTAGGAGACGTATAAGTTCTCTAGAATACCACTGAGGATATTTATTGCCCAATATTTTTTTCATCGGTACATATTGTTTGATGACGTCATGCAGTACTATGTAAAATATATCGATCATTTTGTCAGTTGTAGGGTGGGCTTCCAGTTCTTTTTCCCAGTCTATAGAATTTAGTTTTGTCGTGATGTTATCGTAATCAGCTTTAAAGAAGTCTGGTTTTATTGTTGGTTTAGCTTGGAGATGGTTTGGTTTAGTGTTTATGGACATAGAGAATTCAAATGATGGGTGCAAGGGGTCCTCTGAAACCAATTGACAGTCGCAGCGACTGAGGTTATGTAACGTGGTATTACAGAGGGCGAGGTCCAATGTTTTAGATTTAGAGTTTGGCAAGCAATTAAACTGTTCTAAAGCATTTAACGAAACAAAATCCAGGAAACATTTAATCACTTCGCTATTATTACTAGGATGAGGTTGTGCATGACCTGAGTTTTGCTCATCCATTTTCCACGTTATATTGCTGAGGTTAAAGTCCCCCATGATAAGAGTTTGATCACCGTGGTCAAGGGCACCCTGAGCAGAATTTAAGAATACCTGCATGATATCAGAGGTCACAGGCGGGGGTAAGTAAACGCCGCAGATACGGAATATATGTGTTTTTGTGCCTCGCGGGGCAATTTCAATATTGACCCACAAATCCTCACATGAACTCTCCAGGCGTGGCAGTCGACACGACTTTAACTTCCTGGAAACCGCTATTAAGACGCCACCACCATCCCTGCGCGCACTATAACGACTAGATTCGCGATCTCGTCTGTAAATCTCATACCTGTCGTCAAATAATTCGGCGTCGTAAACACCACCGTTCAGCCAAGTCTCCGTAAGCACAATTATGTCATAATCTTGTAAGGACATATTACGGTAAAAAATATCAAGTTTCGTTTTAAGGCCGCGTACATTCTGATAATAAATCCGAAGTGAACTATCGAATAAGGCTAATTAAACTACAAAAACATTCAATAGTTTTTCTAATATTTATTCTAATTTATCCCTACGCTATAGACTTAAGTTGCTCCTGGTTCGTGATAACAATGCGTTCAGATTGTTCATTTTTCTTCATGAATATTCTTCCGTTTCGCACCCAAACAAACTTATACCCGAGTGTCTTGCCACGAATTCGGCTCGCTGCATGTAATGCCTTGTTATCTGCCGACAAGTGTTCCACCACGTAAATCGGAACTGGGATCTCAGTGGCGATACCAAGGTGACTCGTATTCAGCTTATTGTTTCTGTTGTTCCTGTTGTAGTTGATAGTAGCCGCAAGGAATGTATCACGCAGGCGTGGATTGTTGAATTTAACAAGAATAGATCTAGGTCGAGTAGTCTGGGTATCTTTTTATGCGATCCTGGTACAATGAGCTATGTCAGCTTCCACGACTTCACTTTTAGTGATGTTTCCGAGTTGTAACACCGTTGAAAGTAAGTTTTCTGAGCGGTTTTCGGGAACATTCTGAATTTCGAGGTTGGTCGCTCTAAAGTTCTGTTCCATAAGGTTTAGGCGTCTATTTATGTCGTGGATTGATGTTTGTAACTGTATGTTATCTTTCTCTAGTGCCTGAATTCTGGAAGATTTTTCTTCTAATGATACTTTCGTTTCTTCATACTTTTCGTTAAAAAAGTCAAGGGAAACTCGAAATCCTGCTATTAACTCGCTTATTTGTTTAAACTGGTCAGCTACGACGTCTTTGAGTGCGCTGGCGATCTCTTGCTTTATTATTTCTCTTAAGGAACCCTTTGTGAATTCTAAAATTGTGTCGTCATCATTAATTGGGCTCTCAGGTGACCTGCTACGCTTTGTCTGTTTATTGCGAACAGTTACGTTAGATTCGGTAGGTGAGTTGTGAAGTTGCTGAGCTTTATCATTGTTGGGGCAATCGCCTCGTGCCGCCGATCGGACCGGTGTATCCGTGTTGTTTGTCTTCGGTAGTTTACTCTGACAATTTGGACATTTCCAAGTCGCTTTTTTGGCTACACCCATTGCTTTAAATTGCTTTTCGGGTATGTTAGAACACAACAAGTCGTACCTTAGTTTACAAATGCAACATTGCAGGTAATCTTTGCTTTGGATTGTATTCATACAACCCGCACAATTATTGACCATTGCCGTGATTAATTTATTCTTCAAACCTCGAGATAACACAAAAACAATATCACACACATAATTTTGTTGTTAAAGCGGCAACAGAAATACATAATCTGTGAAAACAACTGTTTAGACAGTTGTTTTCACAGATTATGTATCTCATGAACCGTGATAGTTAGCTATCACGGTTCATGAGATACAGCCTGGTGATAGACGGACAGACGGACGCACAGCGAAGTCTTAGTATAGGCCCTTTTACCCTTTGTGTACGGAACCCTAAAATTACTTGTGCAATATTTATTTTTAATCCAACTGATGACGGACAAAATTTTTTTTTTTGGATTCCTGTTCCGTAGAAATTAGTCCTTCAAACCCCAGCCCGCCATGGCACTAGGATGTTAATAATAATTATCAATACATAGAGAAAGATAACGAATGACATTTTGTCTCATTACATTATTATTTACTCGGTGATTTGTGCTGGTACTTATTGTTATCAGGAGTGGTAATTAATTGTACTTTTGAACTTTTACTCCGGGTTTACATAAGGACTGTCTTTTGTTATTCATTTGAGAATTTCTTATGTTTTGATTCTTGTGGTCCCCCGGAACTCGACATGTTTCATTGACTCTAAACATTGGCAGTTCACCTGGTAATCTTTATTATGGTTTGCACGAATGCATGCAGTTTTTTGTGAGACTAATCCAGTGTATTTTTTTTCCTGGCCAACCTTTTACTTCTTAACCCAATATGTGGCATTTTTTTTATTTGAGATGGGTTTGCTCTTGACTCTAGTCTAGGTTTGACAGAGAAAAAGTCTACGATGGAGCGAGCTTACTCAGAAGGATCCTGTTCACTCTTATACTAAACTTTAAAAAACATTTGGTTGTAAGCGTTCAGATCGAAAATCTGTGCTGCAAAATTAAAAGTATTTTTGTTTACGCGGTGCTGTGATGCCCCAGCTATTATCGCTTAGGCATTCACCTATAATCTACAACAAATCTAATAGCAATTCGGTTTAAAAAGGTCCATTGAGGGACCATGTCCTGTTGATAGGTAAAACAAGACTCTCTTCCAAAGAGTCTAATTCTTTATCTTCTAATTTTAGCGAGTCATAGCAAAGCAAGCAAGCGTGTACTGTGTTGACTAAGTTAATTTAGCTTTTCTATGGGTCTATATAATGCCAGCCGTAATAAAAGTTTTATTTATTTATTTTATTTAAACCAATGGCTGTACAATACAGGATACACAGCTCCTGTATCGTCTCTTGATGTAGGTAGTGGATTCAAGATTCAAATAATTTATTTCAAATAAACCATTTACAGGCACTTTTGAAATGACGAGGACGGTCAGTCAAAAACATGAGGCTATTTGCACGATACAAAGCGTAGATCTCTATGGAGAAGAACGTGCAAGAAAAACCACGGACACTCTTTCGGACAAATCATGTGATTTTTTACAAAAATCTTAGTTACATGTACTTGCTTCTTTATGTGCAATGCAAAATTAAAAAAAATACAACCGACTTCTAAAAAAAAACACTACAAAGTAAAAAATAACTTTTATTTCGGAAGTCGGTGTTTTGTTAGTTTCTTCGTATTTTGACACCGAGTTCCGAAATTAAAGTTATTTTTTACTTTGTAGTTTTAGTGGTGCCCCACACCTAACAACACCACTACAAAATCGCAGAAAAGCAAAATACGCAATTTCGATTATCAAAGAATCATCTAAATAGTCAAATTCCAGGTATTTCGATTTAAAATCCAAAGTTCGTAACCGATTTTGATATGATTTAAATGGGACCAATCTGCAAGTATATCCTTTCAGATAAAACTGAATTTTTTTTTTTCAAATCGGTTCATAATTGTCGGAGTTATGAGGTAACAAACATAAAAAAAAAAAAACAAAAAACCGAATTGATAACCTCCTCCTTTTTGGGAAGTCGGTTAAAAAAAAACTTATTACAAGAACTTAAAATATAAGAGATTAAAATAAGCCGGTGGTGGTTAAGAGATGACTAGTCTCAACTGACGGCGCCCGTTCACGAACCTGACGCATGCATCGGCACCATTCAGCTCAACCATTTTGAAGGGAACCGAATGATCCAACACACGCGCCGCCATCAGCGAAACATTTGAGTGAGCATCACCATGCTCGTTCATGTCAAACAAGTAAAATTAATGCAAATGGCATGGTACTCAATTTACTAAATTTGAAAAATATGCTTTTACATTACACAAAATTATGGTTGTCAATGACCAAGTAATAAAAGATACAAACAATTTAATTGTTACTACAAGACACAAGTGGGTTTTAAGATATACTGTAACTAGAATACATTATCTCTGCCCGTGTCCCCATTTATTTGGAGTCGGCGCAGCATGCCTTCATTTCCCGGCTAATCTCTATTTTTAACCGACTTTCAAAAAAGGAGAAGGCGCTCAATTTGTTAATATATGCTCCGAGGTTTCTGATCCGATTTCTGTGTTTTATTTTAGTTCAATGCGGTATTGTAAATCATTAATATCATACAAAAATGCGAAAATGAAATTGGAATTACCAAAGGTTATTTTAAGTAAAACAGACAATCGTAACATCGTCTCTTAAAATAAAAGAAAATCTTACTACACCTTACACATCACGCGCAGAATATTACCCGCTCAAAATACCGCATATATCACAGCATAATAGCGTCGTAAATATATGTTGTTGATCATGAGCCGCCCCGTAGATTCCGATAGACCAGGAGCAAGTATCAATGGCTCTTACACTATATTACTACTGGCACGCTTAGTAAGCGAATATTAATCGTCGCACCTGTATGTCCAGATAGGGTAGGGGGACTGGTTTAGAGGGTTGTCTGCACTAAGGAAGGTCATGATTGTGGTGTTAACGGCCAAGTAGATGGGCTCGAAGGTGACGGGTTCCGTACAATTAGAAGAGCTTGCTTCTTGTGAAATTTCAAGATTTTAGGCCAACTGTATGTGCTCCGTATGTTTTGTGAGTTCAAATTATTATGCACCATCTTTTCGATAGAAGTAAGCAAAAAAAAAGTCGCGCTTGTAATTAAGATCTTTGGCAACAGAAATACTAGTACATATTTAGTAAAAATTTTCACTTGTCAACCTTTTCATGACTATCCCGTTGACAGTCAGATAGATAGTACGGGGATACTCTTTTTTAACCGACTTCCCAAAAAGGAGGAGGTTATCAATTCGATGGCGTTTTTTTTTTTATGTTTGTTACCTTATAACTCCGACAAGTATGAACCGATTTGAAAAAATCTGTTTTATCTGAAAGGATGTACTAGCAGATTGGTCACATTTAATTTTTTATCAAAATCGGTTACGAACTTTGGATTTTAAATCGAAATAGCTGGAATTCGTCTACTTGGATGATATTTTTATGTCATCCAAGTAAACGAAATTGCGTATTTTGCTTTTCTGCGATTTTGCAGTAGTGTTGTTAGGTGTGGGGTACCACTAAAAAGAAAAATAAAAAAATACAACATATTTTTTTGTAAAAAGTTTTTTATTTAATAACCGACTTCCGAAAATGAGGAGGTTATTCTTGGGGCTAGTGAGCCCAAAAAAATAATATACTTTGTACCGACTTCACAAAAAGGAGGAGGTACTATATTCGGATGTTTGTATGTTTTTTTTTTCTATGTTTGTTCATCGAATACTCCGCCAATTGTTGACGGATTTTCAAAATTCTTTTTTGTTCAAAAGTAGATAGTTCTGAGGTGGTCCCACTGTCACCAAGTTAGGATCTGATGATGGGATCTTAAAGAAATCGAGGGCAAACCTCAAATTTTATAGGCTTACTCATTATTTTTCGCATAATATATTATCAAGTATCTTGTGTATTTGCGTGTGGTTGTCACCATCTCAGGTAGCTGGGCTGATGATGGAAGGTACAACTCCTTAACAGTAGGTAAGAAGTTACTCGAACAGGCAAGGATTGTTTTAGTAAATTGTTTTGATGTTTGATAGGGCATTTGCCACATTTGGTCTCATGATCATCAAGTCATGACCTGATGCTGCAGAGTACCTAACTCCTCGACAGCTAACAGCAGATATATCGTGTTTAGGGTAATTGAAAAGGGCTCGATGTGTGGATAAACGCACTGTTAATGAGGAACACCGAAGTACATAGAGACCTGATGCTGAAGCCAGGAGCATCAGAAAAAGTAAAACCCTTGAAATTACAGCACCATAGTCGTGTTTGAGCTCATTTTAAACAGGACTAAATTTTAAGTTCAATGCAATGTTGATATAAGTCTGGCCTGATGCTGCAGCCTGGATTATCAGCATCTAGTCTAAAAACTAATAAATACTTCTTAAAGTGAGCTTCTTTTGCGAATTTTCTTCTGTATAATTATTAACCGACTTCAAAGAGGAGGTTGTTAGGTATGGGGTACCACTAAAAAGTGAAAAAAAAAACTTTTTACAAAAAAATACAACCGACTTCCAAAAAAATAAAACACTACAAAGTAAAAAATAACTTTAATTTCGGAAGTCGGTGTTTTTGTTAGTTTCTTCGTATTTTGACACCGAGTTCCGAAATTAAAGTTATTTTTTAAAGTGTTTTTTTTTTTGGAAGTCGGTTGTATTTTTTTGTAAAAAGTTTTTATTATAGCCAATGACACACACAAATAACGTGACTTTTTATTGGTAAAAGAATTTTTAAAATAGGTTCTGTAGATCCAAAGATTACCCCCCCACAAACTCACAACTGAACCTCATTATGATATTAAGGCCGTACCCTGACCAAATAACCTTGAGAATTTTTTCCCTCAATAACAGCGCAAGAGATACAATAGCGAATACGCTCAGAATGTTGAATAAAATTGTTATAAAATCTAATTTTGGTCGTTTGAAAAAAATACTTCTACCAAAATGTTCATAATTAAATTGCCCATACATTAGTGTAAGTATAAAATCAAAATTAACTTTAGTTTTCGAGAAGATGTATGTTTTCAGTAAGTTCCTCTGTGTAAGAGGATTCCGGGTGAAATTCGCTTCCATCTTCGGCCTAATCATCACTTTCCATCAGGTAAAATTTGGGCCAAGAGTTTCCCCGTTTTGTATAAAAAAAAAAAAAAATCTCATTTCTGTGGTTTCGTTGTGAGTAGATTACTTAAACATTATACTTAGTAATAAAAAATAAAATCTACCATTTTGAAGCCAAGATTATGTTGAAATTTAATGTAATTTTATGAGTTGATATTTCTTTTGGATAAACAGTAGATAGCTCCAAAAAACTTCACAAAAAACGGCTAGCGCTGCGTTTTGCTCGGGGACGCGCCTTAATATGGATTTATTTAGTCTCAATTATTCTCTACATCCGACCTCGGAATCGATCAAACTTAAGACCAAATATTAGGTCCTCATTCGCTCTTTAAACCTTACTGCCCACACAGTAAGAATACTCGCCGATTTTCTGTTACTCAGAAACTGGGTTATGGACCCTGATTTTCAGTTGCATTCGGTTACTCGTAGCTAACCTAGGCGAATAATGATGATGAGGTAACGTTGCCAAGAAAACGTGACCCATTTTTGCGTAGCTTTTCTTTAAAACGATGGGAAATCATCAAATGACTCCTCCCACTCTTGACGAAAAAGAAGAGAGTATCAGACTATTACTGACTAAAACCCAGCCGTGTTCCTCCAAAGGCCCTTTACGTTCCAGGGCCGCGGTGACTCTTTCCAAAGTGTTAGACTCTTACGGACTAAAACCCAGCCGTGTTCCTCCAAAGGCCCTTTACGTTCCAGGGCCGCGGTGACTCTTTCCAAAGTGTTAGACTCTTACTGACTAAAACCCAGCCGTGTTCCTCCAAATGCCCTTTACTTTCCAGGGCAGCAGTGACTCTTTCGAAAGTATCAGACTCTTACTGACTAAAAGCCAGCCGTGTTCCTCCAAATGCCCTTTGCGTTCCAGGGCCGCGGTGACTCTTACTAACTAAAACCCATCCGTGTTCCTCCAAAGGCCCTTTACGTTCCATGGCCGCGGTGACTCTTTCGATCAAATCCCATTGCTGCTTAACTACGGTCAAGTTCAAAGTACTCATTAATTTAATATTTTTAATCTTATAACGTCTAAAATTGAGTCGTCGTAGCCTATCGTTTTGAGTTCAATGTCGTTCATTGCCACTTTTCAAACTATTATCTCTAACTAATTTATTATTTTTTCTGCTGATATAATTACGCATGACTATTTTCATTCATTAGTTGACCGTTACTTGTTTGATTAAGTATGTTGTAATAACTGACGTTGTTAACGTTATTAGAAGAACATCTAACTTTATGCCTATCCTCATATGAACAGCAATGAGTTAAGGTATGTTGGGATGTAGTCATGTAGACCCCTGAAAAAAGTGTTTTTTCTTAATTCTTTATTCTTTATGATAAAAGAAAATATATTCTTTGTAATCAGCTAAAAATTCAAATAGGTGATCGTTTATTTTGAGTTTCTACCTATTAAGTCACCAATATGATTAGTCTTTTGCCAGTTAATGTATGAGACTCAAAGACTCAAACATTTATTTCAATTAAACCATTTACAGGCACTTTTGAATTGTCAAGGTCGGTCGGTCCAAAAAGATGAAGCTATTTGCACGTTCCAAAGCGTAGATCTCTATGGAGAAGAACGAGCAAGAAACTCCACGGACAAATATGTATGTGTATGTCTGACCGGATGTAGCTGAATACCATTATTTTACAAGGATCGACTCTTGAGGTCAACAAATCACATACCTGAGGAATTTCGGGACGGTAAAAGCCGGATAGTTGCCACACGTTTTAAAATTAATGTTGTATCTCTCATTACAAAATACTTTATTTGTACTTTGGTTTATAATCATGAAAATTGGGAAACTAAAAAACATTCTCTTTAATGGTTCCAGAGTATAGGCAATTTTTGCGGACCTCTTAATTTTGTGACATCTATCCCATGTATGGGATAGTTGCCTTATCTATATAAATGACATGTAGAATTGATGCCTCGCCGAGAAAAAGGGCTTTTATCTCGCAACAACTTTGATCGCACCTTGCCTTCCTCTGCAATCGCACAGACACGTGCAACGTGGTCAACTTAGTGGTAGTTGTAGAGACTCTCGATTGATAAATAAAATAACATGTAATCAATTCGCGAAAATAGATTCTTTAAAATGTAGGCAACTATAGTGGAAACTTGTAATTGGCCTTCTGCTACGCATTACTTCTGACCACTCGATGTATTTGCTGTGAGTTTTCTTATAATTAATAAAAATGAAATAAAATAAATACCCCTTTTTTTAGGGATCGGAAATCATCAAATGACTTCTCCAGCTCTGGGCGGAGCGGAAGTGTCAGACTTTTACTGACTAAAACCCATCCATGTTCCTTCATTGCCCTTTGTGTTCCGAAGCCGCGGTATCTCTTTCGAATAGTCTCGCAACTGCGTCGGCCCTTTCGGGCCCCTCTGTGTGCTGACACTCTGAGGCGCGCGTGGAACACGAACGCACCGTCGACACGGCCTGTCGTCATAAGACGGACGGACGGCGAGCTAGCCCATAGCTCACCGTCCACAAGTCAATTATACCCCTGGGGCAACATTCCTGGTAAAACAGTCACTTATCCGCGAATACGGAAAATATAATAAAAGATGGAATGCAACCGAATTGCATTTTTTACTATAATTTTGTACCAAGCTTCTCAGACAAAAATAGTAAAATTAAAAACTTAGACCTACTCCTTGTAATAACGTCAAGTAGCAAAGGGCATTCTCCACAAAGCATTAGGGCCTGCTATAAACACGAACAGCGCGTGTATCGGAGTGCTTGACATTACCCTCGCTGTTCCCGAGTGCAAATAGGAATATTTCTGAGTGCGACCCGCTCTTATCAGCGCTGATAACCCGGACAACGCTCTCTGACAGTTTATTACGGATAGAATGTAGTTGTCACCGTAAGACTATCTTGGAGCGTGTTGGTTTTGCATTGGTTTGCAGTTTTGACTTAGCTACTGAGTCTTCAGGCTTATTAATTCATCTATCTATACTATAATAGTTTAAAGATGAAAGATTTGTTGTTGGTTTGTACTGAATATGGTCCGATACTGCTGGACTGATTTTAACCATTTTTTTACTTATAGAAAGCTAAATTATCAGGCAGTAACATACGGTATTTCGAAAAAAAATAGAGATCTCACCGAAAATTGCAATACCCGAGTGAACGAAATCGCGGGCAATTTGTTATTAAAAAAATAACTAAATGCTTACCTTAAAATAATGAGCAGATTCTTTATTTCAGTAAGTCGTTTTAGTTATTTACATACATGGTAAGGTTTTATTATAACCTAGCTGACCCACGCAACTTCGTCTGCGTCACATTTTCCATTAATGCTACGCTCCTTTTAATCTTAGCGTGATGATATGTAGCCTATATCCTTCCTCGATACATAGGCTATCTAATACTGAAAGATTTTTGCAAATCGGACCAGCAGTTCCTGAGATTAACTCCTACATACAAACTAACAAACAAATGTTACCTCTTTATAATATTAGTACAGATAATTTTAGACTAGCTGCTCCCGGGGCTTCGCTCTCGTCCTGTGCAATTTTATTTAATAAAAAATGTGCTAAATCGGCCCAACTGTTCACGCGTGATGCAATGACCAAGGGAATTAGGGATTCATTTTTATAATGTAAACAATGAGCCTGCTTCTTTTTTTTAGAATAGGTATTAGCGATTAAAATGTCAGTGAAGTTTGTTAAAATAGGCCAAAAGGAACACTAAGTTTTAGTTTTATAACTTGGTTGGATTGAATTAATATTATACCCAAGATCAATTTCCGATTGGTGCAGGACTATTGCAGAAATTGCGGACAAAAGATGAGGCTATGGATGTGGGTGGTTTAGTGAACAGATTTTATTATTAGTTGTGATATAAGCAACAGGACGCGTTCCGTGTTGCTGGCACGAGATGGCGCGGGAAAAGATTACTTAGAAAGAGGACTTGGAGGAGTCCTTTTCCCAGCAGTGGGGAAAAAAAGGGTTAAAAAAAATTGCAACACAAATGCACACTCTCTGAAAATGTCAACTGTGTGTCTATTGCTGCTCAGCTGTTCTTAGTGACCTAATCAATTTAGCAAACTGTCTTGTCATACGTGAAAAAGCGTTTGGGACATAATCTAATCAGGAACACCACTCTCCCAACGTGTTTTATGAATCGATGATACTCCATTTCGTCAAATTTTGTCAGTTTTTAGGATGTAGGATTCCGTACCAAAATGGTAAAAAAAGAACCCTTATGGTGTGACTAGTTAGTCCGTCTGTCACAGCTGGATATGTCAAGAACTAATGCTATCAACTTAAAATTTTGAATAGTTTTAGATGACGTTTGCTCAACTATTTTGCAAATACAAAAGAAATAAAAAAAGGTTTTTTTTTTTACAACAGCTACTGAAAAGGATTCTTAAAAATTCAAATTGGCTACTGGGGCATGGGTTGAGGTATATTAAAAGAGCGCTATTTGCATATTCGCAAACCTATTTTTTTAGGCCGGTGTTTTACTTTTGACGAAAAAATTAAAAAAAAAATACAATTCCCTCCCTTATCTCCGAAGTTAAAAGTTTTATTCATAGACTAAAATTTTAAATAATTCTGTCATAGTAGTTCTTGTAAACATTATAGGAAAAATGTTTATTTATTATATACTTTATTGTACACCTCATAACAAGTACCTACAGGAAAAAACGCTTATAAAAACAAGTGTACAATGGGCGGTCTTATCGCACAGGGCAATCTCTTACAGACAACCTTAGGATGGATTGAACTAAAGAAGTTAGATTTAGGGCGGTCAGTGTACCAACATCAGAAATAATATTAATTCTACTTAATAATATAAAATAGGTAAACACATACAATACAATATACTAATAAATATCATAATATATATATTTTGGGAAAGGAGAAGAAAAGTTATAGTGAGAGGTAATGCTCCTTTACCATTTTTTTAAACGTTGGTAGCGTTTGAGCACGTCTCACATCTGGTAATGCATTCCACAAACGAGCTGCTTGAATAGTGAATGACTTGTCAAAAAATTATGTGGAATGCATGCGAATATTTAATTTAAGATTTTCCGTTGATCTCAAGGACCTAGAATGTGTGTCACAGAGAAACTGAAAGCGTTCTTAAAAACATCGATGTCTCTAAATAGCATCATACTTTTCCATATAATTATCATCAACAAAAATTACATTAGTCGACCATCGGTCAAGAGATGGCACTGATCTGGGGGGCTACTCTCTAAGCCCGACGTCCGTAGTTTTCGGGCTTAGTTGCGGGCTTGCGGGCGTATTCTACTCCGTATTATCTAACCACTAAGAATTAATTACAACAAAATTCGAAAGTTACAGACAAATCGTGTTTTCATTCATTTTTAGTTCGGGTTCGGGACTAATCGTAAGTCCGTAGGTGATACGGAGTAGAATACGCCCGCAACTAAGCCCGAAACTACGGACGTCGGGCTTAGAGAGTACCCTGGGGGGCTACTCTCTAAGCCCGACGTCCGCAGTTCAGTGCCTGAAACTGTAATATACATCGCCGTGTTTAAATTCTTTGAAGGATATAAGTAGGCCTCGCCGATGAAAATTTAAAACATTTCACGTTTTAATTGATGGAAATGGTTTTTGTTTTAAGGAGTGAAATCATCAAATTAATCCTTCTACTTTGGGTGGAGTGGAAGTGTGTCAGACTCTTGCTGACTAAAAATCCGTGTTCCTCTCTAATTTATTTTATTAAAATTACTCTCTGCTCTTACAGTAATTTACCAACACGTACCGAGAGTCAACAAAAACAAATAAATAATAAAAAAATATCATAATAATTAAAAAACAATAAAAAATAATCAAAAACATTGAAATAACCAAATAATTAAAAATAAATAATTTCTTAATCACTAAAACAATCCTTGCATATTTTTTTTTACTAATGTCTTGACATCGTAGTTAAATTCACGTTTACCACGTAGAAGTCCTTTTGCCCTATTGTTGCCAACTGGTGACGTGAATTTTCAAGAAAACCCCAATTGAATAGATATATCTCAAACATCAAAATTCTTCATGAAATCTTTCTCTTACTAAGCTGGGACCGTTAATTGCTTGCCGATGTCATCGTCATTAAGCTTGTAAACAACTAATTTCCTGGAACATTATCTGTAGGCAGAAACTTCTTAAAAAAGAAAATTTCTTAGTCGTTGAAATAAACAGAAAAAAAATCAATTTTAATTATAGAATGTCTCGGCTGATGAGAGATTGAGGTAAATAGACCTATTTACCTCAATCTCTGTCCTCTTGCACGAGTCAACTTGAAGTCTTTTCAAGAGCATCATCATCTGCCTAGCCTCTTCCCAACTACATTAGGGTCGGCTTCCAGTCAGTATTTTACGTGGAGCGGCTGTCTACCAGACCCCCACAACCCATTAAATGGGTAACACGGTGTTTCTTGGCAAGACTGGAGTCAGATTGACTGGCTTCTGACAATCCGTAACGACTGCCGAAGATCTACAAATGACAGTCGGGACCAACGGCTTAACGTGCTTTCCGAGGCACGGAGGAAACTCGATATGTTAAGATGGTCACCCATCCACAGAGCAACCTTGGCAAGCGTTGCTTAACCTTGAAGATCGACCTGTGCGGCTGTTGTTATTTAGCCACGAGCTCCTCCTTTCAAGGTCTTTACAATATGTTGCTTGCTATAAAGCAGGAAATCTTGAACTAGCCCTTTGGCCTTTTATGCCACAAAAACATGGGAGAACAATATGAATGAATTTCCCTAATAGAAGCAATCTCTCTCAATTAATTAATAAATGTAACATCAACAAATTGATAAAACATTGATTGTTACAATAAAACAACATTGTATTTAGTGTGTTTTGCAGTTATTTATCTAAGCGGATGCGATGCACGTGGTGTTTCTCGATATTTATGATTATTGAAGAAATTGTTAGTCATTTATGTAAAGGCTGATTATTACATATGTGCTGCGTTCAAGGATTCCGTTTGCCACGAGTTTGAAAGCGTTGACCTCTCGTGTTTGAAGGCAGGAAACCGAGAAGTAGGTTCAGAGGACAAAATACTAAAAATAAGCTTCTTTTTTCATTTGAGATTGATTTGCTGTTGACTCTAGTCTAGGACAGAGATGACAGAGACAAAGTCTACGATGGAGCGAGCTTACCCAGAAGAAATCTATTCACTCTAACTTGAAGATATTAGGTTTGTATGCGATCAGGAACACAGATGCAGGAAAAGAGTTCCACTCCTTTTTTCCATCTATAACTCGAGTGTAGCGTGGGCTACATGGGTATTTTCCATGACCTAGGTTTTGTCCATGTTCAGTTTAAGACTCAGAAGCTCCTACTGCTGTCATCGAGCATTCAGGTCCTCGATAGTCTCCATAATCTTAAAGATGTACATGTAGATTTATCACAATACACTTACCATTTTTTTTTTCTATCCCATAGTCTTTTATATTTTGAAGCCTAGTGTTGCCATAACAACCGGTTCTGTGCGTTTTGCATCCATTCGCTTCAACCCTCACCAGGTCAATGTAGACCTACCATGTAAGAGGCCTTTCAACCATAAACATAATCAAATCTATCTAATACTAGCTGTCCCCCGCGGCTTCACTCCCATATAACCCGCATAGTTCCCGTTCCCGTGGGATTTTCCCGTTTTCGTGAGATTTACGGGATAAAAACTATCCTATGTCCGTCTCCTGGTTCTAAACTACCTCCTAACCAATTTTCAGCTAAATCGGTTCAGCCGTTCTTGATTTATAAATAGTGTAACTAACACGACTTTCTTTTATATACAGGGAAATTGAAAAAATACCCGAAACCTCTTAGGCAGTGAAAGTACACATGATTATAAGCAACTTTTGTTTTGGTAAAACTCCGAAATCTCGAAAAAAATATCAGCTGTTTCATACAAAATGCAGTATTTAGCCAATGAAAATGTATGAAACAGCTGGTATTTTTTTCGAGATTTCGGAGTTTTACCAAAACAAAAGTTGCTTATAATCATGCGTACTTTCACTGCCTAAGAGGTTTCGGGTATTTTTTCAATTTCCCTGTATATGTATAGATTATAAAGAAGTAAAGTTTGTGAGGTTGTAGGGGGTAATCTCTGGACCTACTCAACCGATTTTGAAAACTCTTTCACCAAAAAAAAAAAACACAATCATTCGAACATAGTACCTCCTCCTTTTTGTGAAGTTGGTAATAAAAGCAACGTTACGTTGTGAGTATCTTAAGCTATTTAATAACGAGAATAAAAAACTTTTTACAAAAAAATACAACCGATTTCCAAAAAAAAACGATTTTGATATAATTTAAATCGGACCAATCTACAAGTATATCCTTTCAGATAAAACAAGATTTTTTCAAACGGTTCATAACTGTCGGAGTTATGAGAGATAACAAAAAAAAATACAACCGAATTGAGAGCCTCCTCCTTTTTGGAAAGTCGGTTAAAAATACCTCCCAACGGAGTGTGCACATGTCAGCTAGTATAATATAAGCTTCTTTGACACAGGCCTCTTCTATGTAAGAAGGCTATTATCCACTACACAGTTCCATTAATGTTAAACATTGGTATACGATGCAGCAAGCGAGCCCGGAAGACGAGACGCCTGTTCACTTTTACTTTGAATGCAGTCGGGTCATTCGAGTGGTAGGGAACACTGATGCTCGGCAGAGTTAATTGACTATGTTTATTTCTGAGCTTATAACGACAGTTTCCTGCCATCTTAGACCGCATAATTGCTTACCATCAGGTGAAATAGTGGTCAACCGTCTGCCTTTTTTAAGGATGGGAAATCATCAAATGACTCCTCCCGCTCTGGGTAAAGCGGGAGGGAGTGTCAGACTCCTACTGATTAAAACCCATCCGTGTTCCTCCTAATGCCCTTTGAGTTCCAGGGCCGCGGTGACTCTTTCGAACAAATTCCGCAACCCCGGGTCAACCGTCTGCCTATCAATAGTAAAAAAAGACTGGTCATTTTACTGACGCAAACGTTTACCTGCCTTTGCAAGATAACCTAGAACCACGTGTAGGTACTAATGCCATGATTGGGTTCAAAGTTTGCAATGTTAGCGACAGCTGTCGACACGTTACTGACTAAGTTTATTTAGATGACTTCTTCAACTTCAGATAACAATATTGTGTGTAATGATGCTACCCGTTTTCACTTACGATTTCTGAGCACACACATCATCATCTGCCTAGCCTTTTCCCAACTATATTGGGGTCGGCTTCCAGTCAAACCGTATTCAGCTGAATACCAGTATTTTACGTGGAGCGGCTGCCTACCAGACCTCCACAACCCATTGCATTGACTGGGTAACACGATACTCCTTGGCAAGACTGGTGTCAGATTTTCTGGCTTCTGACTATCCGTAACGACTGCCAAAGATCTCGAAATGACAACCGGGACCAACAGCTTAACGTGCTTTCCGAGGCACGGGGGAAACTCGGTATGTTAAGATGGTCACACATCCACAGACCAACCACATCACATCTATTCTTACATTTTAAATTTTTTGGGCCAGCACTGAAAGGAGCTCCTGGCTAGATCATTTCAGCCACAACGGTTCAGTCTTGCTACGGATTCTTTTCAAAAGAGTCACCGCGGCCCTGGAATGCAAAAAGCTTTAGGAGGAACACGGATGGGTTCAGTCAGTAAGAGTGTGATACCCTTCTTCTCCGCTCAGAGCAGAAAGTTTATGATTTCCCATCCATAAGTAAAAAAGGGTCTATCTATGAGGATAAGCCACGTAAAGCCGTAAGTCTCGGCTGTCATTTATACATACATGACAATCATTACGAATATTTAGAAGTCAGAAAGTAGCACTATCTAATCTGAGGGCCAATTCTACTAATTTTTAAACAACTTTCGCGTTCGCATGTCAATTTCAAACTGTCAAAAAGCCTTAATCTATACTAATATAATAAAGCAGAAGAGTTTGTTTGTTTGTTTGGTTGAACGCGCTAATCTCAGGAACTACTGGTGCGATTTGAAAAATTCTTTCAGTATTTGATAGCCCATTTATCGAGGAAAGTTATAGGCTATATATCATCACGCTAAGACAAATAGGAGCGGAGCAGTAATGGGAAATGTGACGCAGACGAAGTTGCGCGGGTCAGCTAGTTTTCATATATTTTTGACAGTTTACGATTGAGATGCGAATGTGAAAATTAGTAGTATTGGCACACAAATAGAAAGCTATAATGTGGTCGACGTTGGTATACGCTTGCATTTATTTGTATTTGGGTGTACACCGTCAAAAGCTGCATAAAATACTAAAGAAAAAGACCAGGGAATGTTGGACTTTTACCTCACTAAAACCACCCCCGGTGATCACCATCAGCACATGGAAGTCTCCAGTAGAAGACCCCTCTGTGTGCATGATATCTTCAAAACCTTTTAAGGCACGTCCCTGAGGAGGAATACGCTAGCCTAGACGTAAGCTATTCACTTTTGACTTAAAGGCCCCGAGTTTAAAGATATCAAGAAACACAGACTCGGGCAATTCCTCATTCTGATTTCATGGATTTTGCACTCACAATAACGTCAGTCTTATGCTGTAGTCATTTCAGTCATCATCATCTTCCTGCCCGTAGGTATACCATGTTGGTTGCGGAATCTGTTCGAAAGAGTCACCGCGGCCCTGGAAAGCAAAGGGCATTAGGAGGAACACGGATGGGTTTTAGTCAGTAGGACTCTGACACTCCCTTCCCGCTTAGCAATAGGACTACTCCAAAAATACGCACAGTCATCCCTGCATCTAAACTTAGCGTCAAAAACAACCTCAATACAAAAATAAGAATACGAACAAAGAATAATAAAGAATTGTTTATTCGCCCTCGGCTATCGGGGAGCAACGTTCTTGGACAATAAACACACACTATCGTATGCATGTGATTAATATTGTGCTACGCTTCACAATTGGTCATGTTCGTTTTATTGTCACTTGAGTGGTTTTGCCTAAAGCTTGGGCCTAAACCTCATCAGAAAGCTGTATCACCTTTTCAGTTAAACCACATCCATTGCTTGACACAGATCTTCCCCACATCGACCGGGCTTGTGAGGTTTCGTGAAAGAATCAGTACATTCACAGAAAAACCCGTTTTTAATAATAATTAAGATCTAGGCGCACGGCAGTGCGCCAGGCCAAGTTCAAGCCTAACGCACGTAGTGTGCATATTTACACGAAGTATTTCGACCTGATTTTACCCCCCCCCCCCTCTCCATAACTTTGCTTGTAATAATTGCAACTTGATGAAACTTGGACCATTTATTGCTCTAGTTTGAGAATACTGGAAACCGTTGGGAAGTTACAGGAAACCAAAATGTGAAGATTTTGCTACTCGAATCACTGACTGACTCATCAAAATTAAGAGGCACTTCCAATCATGCTAGAAAGTTCAAATTTGGTCTTAGGTTAAAATCGAAGGAAAAAATCGCAAAAGGGCATTTTTAAGTTAAAAGGTTGGTCTTCATGAGCTAATAATTTATAATCCTACGACAGTAAAATCTTCGAATTTGGTATGCAAAGTCAAAGTCAAAACATTTATTGCGAACCAAGTGTAGGTACAATGCAAGACACTTGAAAGCGTTTGAAGGATTAAATCAGGTTTACTGGTATTATCAAAAGACACATGTTGGTAGATTCATGGACTATTCTGAAGTCCTGAAATGCTTGGCCTATTATTGATCTCATTAGTTTTACAGGCCAAATTTTCGGGGAGAGGACCTTGGCCTGTTGTCACATTTTATTTTTTATTTTTGGGGGATATATTATTACAGCAAATGTTCGAATCAAACATGGCTGCATTAGAAACTTTAAAAATACACAAACATACCTCTTAAGTCAAATACCTACCTAGCTTATCTTCTACCAAAGTATAAGCCATGATTGTATACTTCAAGAGAAAAAAATGAATCCGCATTCATGTTATTGAGTTGTTTGTCTTCTATTCAATATTAAGAATAGAGCCTCTGTCCAGAATATTACCCCCATGCTGGCCTTCTTCAAAATTACCTTACTTTTGAAGATGTAATGGCCGCAACTGAAGCTGCTATTGACGTGGCTTACTGAACCCAAATTATCAAAACAGCATACTATCGGCTCAATAAGAAGATTCTGCTTAGATTCTTTTAGAAACAATTTCCAACCCCTACTTCACCCCTTTACGGGGGGAGATTCCTAAACATCTTTCTTCATAGGTCGAGTAGTTTTCGAGATTTTGCAACAAAACGGTTCAGAAGCTAACTTAAGACCTTCGGCATTCTCTACCATTCGACCCAATGGGTCCCTTCATTCCAATCTTATTAAAACTATATACTTAATGTGAAAATTTATTGTTACTCAATCACGGCTCAATGAATCTAAATATTATTGGTACAGAAATATGTTACAGTCTGCTACATAGGCTATTAGAAATTTATTATAGTCTTCTGCATAGGCTATTCGAAAAATATTATAGTTTGCTACATAGGCTATTTTTTTATCCACACAAGCGAGCTCGCTGGCAGAAACAAGAGTAAAATATAATTCTAGGTAATAAGGTGACATTCGGATAACTTTTAAACATTGACATGTAGGTAAACATGAATCTAGCCATAACAAGAGAAACGCGGTAGTTTGTTATCATACTATTCTGATAAATCCCATCTAGGATTACCTCGAAAATAAAAACCTACATTAATTCTGTTTGCGACACAATGATTTTCAAATCTTGTTTATTGCAATCCATTAAGCATGCAAGCAAGTGGTAAATATTAATGAACAGAAACAATTATAGAGAGAATTTTAACCGTTTTTAGATTTTTACCTTTGCTTGTGCTGTAAGACATTTCTTCTTGCCAAACAGTTCAACTGAAAGTACACTATAGAAATAGAAATCATTGATTTGCCCATAATTTAGGTAAACAGATATGATGGTTATTTTGTGGAGAGTCCCGATTCATTTTGCCTTACGGCACGCAAAATTATTAAGAATAAGAATATTTTATTTGTATAAAGCATGGTAAATATTAGGTCTTATTAAATATATAAAGATCTGACATGTTTCGCCATTCACTGGCATACAAATATTAAAAGTAAAACTTAGTCTAACCAAATACAACATTATTAAGTGCATAAGTTATATTTAAAAAAAATGTAATTTCATAGTTTATTTCAGACTATATACAATATATACAATTAAATTAAAAAAAAACTCTTAACTAACTAAAACTAAAAATAAAACTAACTTATATGGCGTCGAAAAATTCGTCCGCATCGCTAGCCACTGGTAATGAGCCCAAAAGGCTGGCAGCATTGCCATGTTGTTTGGCAATTATTAATATTAATTTTAATTCTTATTAGAATTAAGTTTACTCTATATTAAATTTAAATTATAAATATGGTAATATATATGGTAATATATATAAATATGTATGGTATATGGTAATATGGTACTAACAGAATTGGTTCCTTATGTTGTTCCCAATAAAAACAATTTGTATTGTATTGTATATTTGGTCGGTAACTCTTTCAGATAGGTGCATAATATACTTTCTTACACTAGTTAAGATTTACAATTATCAGTAGTTATACTTGTCTGTTACTTTTTTTTTCAAAAAACAATTATTGATTAGACATTTCTGTAATTTGGATTTAAAATATTTCAATGGGAGCTCTTTAATTTGTTTATGTATATTGTTGTAAATTTTAATAGCTGATGTTATGTAACTATTTTTATGGCATAGTGTGCTTTTGTGGGTAGGCATTTTCAGTCGTGTAGGGTCACGATGGGTACCTTTTTGGAATTAACGTCATTGAATACCATTATTAAAACAACTCATATTATTAAGAAAAAATACATTCGTAATTAGGGCAAGAATTATAACAACAGTCATTCATTATCTGAGCTCCAAGGGGCCCTAAATCTACGTATTTGATAATAATTTCAACTTAATAATACCTCTACGCGTTTCTGGGTAAATAAGGGTTCTATTTTTCCTTTTGAGGATAAATATTTACCCAAAGAAACAATCAGTTAATCTTCCATTAAGCTTTGGAGTTTAATGGAACACTGAAGCTAATGGCTGAAGAGGAGCTCGTGGCTAAATAATACCAGCCGCACAGGTCGATCTTCAAGGTTAAGCAACGCTTGCCGAGGTTGGTGTGTGGATGGGTGACCATCTTAACATATCGAGTCTCCTCCGTGCCTCGGAAAGCACGTTAAGCCGTTGGTCCCGGCTGTCATTTGAACATCTTTGGCGGTCGTTACGGATAGTCAGAAGCCAGAAAATCTGACACCAGTCTTTCCAAGGACAACCGTGTTACCCATTTAATGGGTTGTGGAGGTATGGTAGGCAGCCGCTCCACGTAGAATACTGGTTTTCAGCTAAATCCTGTGTGAATGGAAGCCGACCCCAACGTAGCTGGGAAAAGGCTATGCAGATGATGATGAAGCTAATGGTTAAGTACCTAATATAAAACATAAACAAATTAACAATATTGTACACTATTAAAACGTTGAAGTTTAATTATTAATACTTACCTACTAATGTAAATAAACAAGATAGTTAACTAATTAGTGTTAGACACTCGGGTCGTGTGTTAATCACTCTTCATCAATGTTACCACATCTATACTAATATTATTTATAATATTAGTGTTAAGTGTAGTTTTTTATTATTTATAATATTAGTATAGATGAGTTATAAAGCAGAAGAGTTTGTTTGTTTGGTTGAACGCGCTAATCTCAGGAACTACGGGCCCGATTTGAAAAATTGTTTCAGTGTTTAGATAGCCCATTTCTCGAGAAAGGCTATAGGCTATATATCTAGGAAAATAGTAACTACTACTGGTACTAATACTAATAGTTACTATTTACAAATCGACCAAAAGAAAGAAGTTCATGAACTTATTTTCTTTGTTTTTACTCGAGTTGTTTTTCTTCTTGACTCTAGTCTAGGTTAGAAGTGACACAGACAAAGTTCACGATGCATTGAGCTTATCTAGAAGAAGCCTGTTGACTCTAACTTTGAAGAGAATAATAGAGTTGAATGCGTTCAGAAACACAGACGCAGGTAGAGAGTTCCACTCCTTTGCTGTAAGCAACTAATATTCCTATGCTCTTCAATCACGTGGCTTTATTTTTGACTCCTACGCTAGAATAATTAGACAAGCCAATGAAAAACTTCACCTACTTTCACCACAAGAAGTGCTTTTTAAAAATATATCATTTATCTCCATAATAAAAACCACAAATTCCCTATGCAAGGCCTGCGTGCTGCTTAACACGTAGAATTCTCCCGAAAGCGTTGAACCATTCACAGAACACTCCTAAGTAAAAACCATAATTAGGTAGGTATGTATTGTTTGGAAAGTTGTTAATATTTATTACCGATACTAGCAACCAAAGTACCCGAACTACCTCGGTAAGCTCTTAATTGTTGTTAAAATCATAAAACTTTTCAATAGTTTTGTTAGTTTGAATTTTTCTGTAATCTACACTATAAAGAGGAAATATTTGTATTTTTTGTATAAACTCAAAAACTATTAGACCACTTTCTTTCATTCTTTCTTTTTAGTTATCATCATTAGAAGGCTACATTGTCCCTGAGCAATATAGGCTATATATATTACTAGAAAAGTAAGGATCCTTATGAAAATTGCAGCACGGACGAATTCGCGGGTGAAGTGCTAGTATCCCATAAAATTATCCTTTGTTTTTACTTCGAGTAAATGACGGGTCACTATTGTTTTAAACTTTCATGGTCACTTACATTAGAATAGTTAATATCGGGATTGCTACCATGTACCTTTTTATTTGCGAGTTTTCGATATTTCGGCACTGTTGCAAGCGTCATGATCACGGAGTAACTGAAGATCTTGCGGGTGGGATGTTATTGGCAGACATATCGGTGCCGAAACATCGGAAACTCGCTAGTAAAAAGGTACATGGTAGCAATCCCATTGTTAACTATTCTTTGGAATATTATTTGGTTGAACTTGTGAGAATGCATTTCTTCACGTTTAATTTGTAATACTTACATGTGACTTAGGGACTTTCCCCGAGCTACACGTTTTCAAAACGGATGTCGAACGTGAACCAGATACAATGTAGCTGAAATTTTACATGAGACTTGATATATTTAATGAGAAAAATCGACTATCTTGAATGGCAGTAAGCAGTAGCATATTGCTCACACAACAGAGTGACAATCGCAATCTGTAAAAATGTATGAAAATGGCTTTTTTGACAGTTTGCGATTGACTTGCGAATGCGAAAATTGTTTAAAAATTAGTAAAATTTTAGTGGCCCTCAGATATCGATGGCTGCAATGGAAATAGCGACCATATATCGGAAGACACAGTTAGAAGGCCTGTAACTGGTGAAAGCCGCAGAAACCCTATGATTGGTGATTGGAATAACACTTGCAAAGCTTATACCCGAAGCTTATAAGACGTGGACGTCTTTCGGCTTTAATGATGATGATAATAAAATAATGGTTTGTGATTGAGGTAGATGTTATCTATTTGACGGTTGTATCATCAATGAAAACATATAAAACTATTCCGTTATTGAGTGAGTGACTGACAGACAAAGCACAGCCGAAACTACTAGGCGGAGAAATTTGAAATTGTGTTTGTAGGTTCCGTGGAGAGTGCCGAGGAGCATTAAGGTAGGATGTCCCAAAATTCCTACGGGAACGTGACATGCGCGTACGAAGTCATGAGCAAAATTCCTACGGGAACGTGACATGCGCGTACGAAGTCGTGAGCAAAATTCCTACGGGAACGTGACATGCGCGTACGAAGTCATGAGCAAAATTCCTACGGGAACGTGACATGCGCGTACGAAGTCATGAGCAAAATTCCTACGGGAACGTGACATGCGCGTACGAAGTCATGAGCAAAATTCCTACGGGAACGTGACATGCGCGTACGAAGTCATGAGCAAAAGCTAGTCTTATTCTCAAAGGAAATCATTTTTTTTACAATTGATAGGAACTAGGCACACATTTGACCACTATCTCACCTGATGGTAAGCGATGATGCGGTCTTAGATGGAGCCCGCTTGCCTAGAAGTAACCTATTCACTTTTGACTTAAAGAGTCCCAGGTTGTAGCTATCAGGAAACACAGACTCCGGCAGGGAATTCCACTCCTTAGCTGTACGCATTATGAACACATTCGTTGTGGGTACAGCTGAGGAGTGGACACATACCCAACCCCGAACCGATATATATCCAAGAAATTGATTTAAACGGCGAAGAGATTATCTGCTGCAAAAACCTTAGGGTTAACAGTAAGCCCTGTTATTGCCTTGCTAGCCCTGCTTATTATAATAGTTGATGCTTCACAGTGTGGTTTTCCAAAAACAATAATATTGTCCGGCTTTCACCCTTTAGTACCGTGACAAAAGCAATATTGCATTGCATAACCTTACGCTCGCCCAACATTTAACCACGACACCCCAATCGTCTAACTATATTATTACCTAGTAAACAGCGACCAGCTCTCCCCCAAACATAATGTCAACCTTTCAATGAGGTAATCTGAATCTACGTCGAAACAACACTGACTAACTTTTTGGGTATCTATTAAGGATTGCCGTATATCTTTAGCTTTATTGCTGCACTAGTGTAAGCTTATAGTACAAGTTTAGTGTAGTTACACGCTTCTTCTCACATCTTAATATATATAAATCTCGTGTCACAATGTTTGTCCTCAATGGACTCCTAAACCACTTAACCGATTATAATAAAATTCGCACACCATGTGCAGTTCGATCCAACTTGAGAGATAGGATAGTTTAAATCTCAATTTTTTGTTGCAATATTATTTAGGAGCGGAAAATGTGACGCAGACGAAGTTGCGCGGGACAGCTAGTAGCTTTATAAAAATAGCTTCATCAATCTTTATTAATGTTTAATTACCACTAGACATAAAGCCCAAGTGCCGCCACATCAACCGGTAATGTGCTAATGGTATTTTTAGGGTTCCGTAGCCAAATGGCAAAAACGGAACTCTTTTAGATTCGTCATGTCTGTCTGTCTGTCTGTCCGTCCGTATGTCACAGCCACTTTTCTCCGAAACTATAAGAACTATGCTGTTGAAACTTGATTACTAGATGTATTCTGTGAACCGCATTAAGATTTTCACACAAAATTAGAAAAAAAAACAATAAGTTTTGGGGATCCCCATACTTAGAACTGAAACTCAAAAAAATAAAAAAAAATCATCAAACCCATACTTGTGGGGGTATCTATGGATAAGTCTTCGAAAATGATATTGAGATTTCTAAAATATTTTTTTTCTATACTGAATAGTTTGCGCGAGAGACACTTCCAAAGTCTTAATATGTGCCCCCCCCCCTGTAACTTCTAAAATAAGAAAATGATAAACTAAAAAAAATATATGAAGTATATTACCATGTAAACTACCAGCGAAAATTAGTTTGAACGAGAACTAGTAAGTAGTTTTTTAATACGTCATAAATAACGTATAACGTATACGTATAATACGATAACGGTACGGTCGGTCGATTCTGTAGACATTTCACCGTAATCACTTAGGTGGAGTGAACGACAAGTGAGCTGTCATGCCATCTTGTTTGTAGGGTTGGACAGCTCACTTGTCGTTCACTTCGCCTAAGTGTTCACTTCGACATATTTACAGCCAGTCTATTCTGTTGACATCTCACTCCAGAGCGATTCTGTAAACATGTCGAAATGAACACTCGGGCGAAGTGAACGACAAGAGAGCTGTCAAACCATACCAACAAGATAAGAATGACAGCTCATTTGTCGTTCACTCCACCTAAGTGATCACGGTGAGATGTCAACAGAATCGACCAGGTTCATTTAGGTGGAGTGAACGACAAGTGAGCTGTCATTTCATTTTGTTCGTATGGTTTGACAGCTCACTTCGTGATCACTTCACCAACGCCTTCACTTCGACATGTTTACAGAATCGCACTGCTGAATAGCACTGCGGAACCCTTCGTGCGCGAGTCCGACTGGCACTTGGCCAGTTTTTTTAATTTTTATTTGAGATCGGTTTGCTCTTGATTCTAGTCTTGGTCAGAGATGACAGAGACAAAGTCTACGATGGAGCGAGCTTACCCAGAAGGAGCCTGTTCACTCTAACTTTGAAGCGATTAGGGTTGGAAGAGTTCGAAAACACAGATGCAGGCAGAGCTTCTCTCTTTTGCTGTGCGCTTTATAAAATACTAGTTTCTGCCATCGGCTTAACCCAGACTATAGTCTACCTCTGTGCCAAACATGAAGAACCTTTCAGAAGTTCTGACGTGACAGAGTAAGAAATATCCATCTTCAAAAATTTTCGCATGAATAATTATTAGGAACTAGCTGACCCGCGCAACTTCGTCTGCCTCACATTTTCCATTACTGCTCCGTTCCTATTTGTCTTAGCGTGATATATATAGCCTATAGCCTTCCTCCATAAATGGGCTATCTAACACTGATAGAATTTTTCAAATCGGACCAGTAGTTCCTGAGATTACCGCGTTCAACCAAAAAAACAAACTCTTCTGCTTTATAATATTAGTATAGATTTGGATAGGACGTTTGGAAACGTCTACTGCGAATTGGGTGGAATAGCAACAAAGTAAGGATGATAAATTGCAGTGCGTTTAGATGTCCGATAGTAAAAGTGGGCCGGTGCAGATGAGGTCGTGGAGTTATTGGGCACACACCGAAGTACCTACAATCTGTAGAATAGAAGACCGACAAGCAGGCAACTATGTGGCGATATATCTAGCGTATTCGGGGCCTTATATAGTTCATCGGTCCACTATGTCAGAGGTCTGCAATCGATGCGTCTTTTAGAACGAAGTCCAGCCGGGAACTAACCAATATTTGATCGCATTCGGGTTGCACTACCAAATAATAACGTATTTGACTACTATGAAAGCTATACATGAATGAATACTTATTTGATAGATGTTATTAAAACAGTACGATTCGTGAACGAGTAAATAAAATTGGTGTGAAAACAGAGGAGCCACAGGCGTTTGAAGTTATTTTTCTATCCTTGTCACACAAAATTTCGTTTGTACCTACCGGATGGCTTCAACTCAATATGGCGGATTTGTGAATAGTGCTGTCTCTGTTGCTGTGCAATACTGCGATTTTTAACCGACTTCTTAATATGGAGGAGGTTCTCAATTTGGTTGTTTTTTTATGTTTCTTACCTAATAGGTAACTCCGTCATTTATGAACCGATTTGAAAAAATCTTGTTTTATCTGAAAATCTTATGAACATTTTCTCAAAATCGGTTTGTAAGTTTTCTTTCCTGCGATATGGCGGTGGTTTTTAACCGACTTCCCAAAACGGAGGAGGTTTTCAATTCGGTTGTATGATTTTTTTTTTATGTTTGTTACCTCATGACTCCGACAATTAGGAACCGATTTGAAAAATTTTTTCAAATCGGTTCTATCTGAAAGGATATACTTGCAGATTGGTCCCATTTAAATTATATCAAAATCGGTTACGAACTTTGGATTTTAAATCGAAATCGCTGAAATTTGACTATATTTAGATGATTCTTTGATAATCGAAATTGCGTATGTTGCTTTTCTGCGATTTTGTAGTGGTGTTGTTAGGTGTGGGGCACCACCAAAAAGTGAAAAATAAAAAACTTTTTACAAAAAAATACAACCGACTTCTAAACAAAAAAACACTACAAAGTAAAAAATAACTTTGAATTGGGAAGTCGGTGTCAAAATACGAATAAACTAACAAAAACACTGACTTCCGAAATTAAAATTATTTTTTACTTTGTAGTGTTTTTTTATTATTTGGAAGTCGGTTTTCTGCCCTCTGGGTTTTGAGAAACGTATAAAAAAACTTAGTCAAATACCCTATTTGATGATCAAACAAACAAATAAACTATGACACAAATAACTCCAACATTTGTGGAATCTTTTGAACCTAGTAACAGTTCAGTAGGATGTTTTGATGCTCCAATTGGCTGACCTTAGAAATTAGTCACTCAATTACTTAGTATCTTATCTGTTTACTTTAATATAATCACCTACATTGTAATGTTTTGCATGTTACGACATATTTCCTAACACGACAACTAGATATAGCTAATTTCTTAACACGTGGGGGTTGTTAAGATTACTAGAATATAATGCTCTGCTTTTGTATTTCGGTTCTTCTTCAAGCTTAACACACAGCTTGGATCATCGCCGCAAGGTTCCCTGCTTGTTGGTCTTCTACAGACCAACCAACCTCGGAGAGTGTGGCCAAGAACTCCACGACCTCATCCCACCGGCCCCCTTCTACCGAAATGCATGCATGAAAGGGATGATAATATACCATATTAACGACACGGTTGGCGCAGTGGTTGAGTGATTGACTGCTGCGCAGCATGTCGCGGGTTCGATTCCCGCACGGAACAAATATTTGTGCGACCTACATGTATTTGTTCCGAGTCTGGGTGTTTTTCTATCTATAATATGTATGTATTTACAAAAAAAAATGTATATAAGTAGTTTATCAGCCATCTCGTTACCATAACACAAGCATTAGGTTGCTTAGCTTGGGACTATATGGCGTTGTGTGAAATGTCCAAGTATATTATTATTATTATATCTTTTTGCTATTTCACGACCTTTACAATACGCACAGCAAAGGAGTGAACTCTCAACCTACGTCTGTGTTTATGAACGCATTCAACCCTAATCTCTTCAAAGTAACATTTTACCTCTGTCACCAGACCAACATAAACTAGAGTCAAGAGCAAACCCATCTAAAATAAAAATAAAATAGACTAGATACCACTGGACTGGCGCCCTTTTATTTTAAGTTCCAACTTTATATGTTTAAACAATAGAGATAGATATTTACTCTTAAGTACATGTCTTGACGTTACTCTAGGTTTAATTCAATACAAATTACAGATAAAAATATCTCAACGACACTTGTAAGAGAAGTATTTACGACTCTAATTGTTGTAATCTAAGAACTTTCAGGATAATACACGTTTTATTATTAAACGGTACGGTGAAAAAAGTTTGTGGAATGCTTTACCCATAGATGTGAGACGTGCTCAAACGCTACTTACTTTTAAAAAATGGTTAAGGAGCATTACCTCTCACTAAAATTTTTCTTCTCCTCTCCTAATTGTACACTTGATATTATTTAGTATGTATTTATATAATTATGTATATTTATTGTAGTGTTTATTATAATATATATTTGTAGTGTTTATTTTATATTAGTATGTCTAATGAATAAAATTTATGATGTTTTGTACACTGACCGCCCTAAATCTAACTTCTTTCGTTAAATCCATCCAAAGGTTGTCTGTAAGAGATTGCCCTGTGCGATAAGACCGCCCATTGTACTCTTGTTTTTTACAAACGTATTTCCTGTTTTGTTATGAGGTGTACAATAAAGTATATAATAAATAAATAATAATAATAAATAAATTTAATATACTTTTCGACCTTTCTTTACTAACTACGTCAAAGTTTTCGAACGCATACAACCCTAATCTCTTCAAAGTTAGAGTAAACTGGCTTTTTCTGGGTAAAGCTTGCTCCATCATAGACTTTGATTCTGTAATCTCTAAACTAGACTAGAGTCAAGAGCAAACTCATCTTGAATAAAAAAATAAAATAAATAAATAAATAAATAATAAAAAAAATCACTGTTTGCAGATGTACAGGCAGTATAAATTTGGGAAAGCAATTTTTTTTAAATTCTAGCTTTGCATGGATGATCCTTCCTTTTCTATGCAGGTGAGACTCTACATCGTATTACGCAGCCCATAGAGGCACTGTACTTGATGACAAGCCCCAATATGTCCACTCAGCACATGGACCTAGTAGGTACTTTAGTGGGGAATAAGTGGCGCAAGGAAGCCTACAGACAATGCACAGCAGAAACTTCTGGTCGTAGAATGCAGAAATTGGGCATGTAGCTTCTAGGGATGGCGATTCCTTCCGAAAAAATATAGATTTTTAAATCGATTCAGATCGTAAGCTTATGTATCGATCCATGTTTGCAAACAAATAAAATGATTATGATTACAAAAAAATAAAGGTCTAAAAGATCACTTTCTAAAAAATCGTTTTTTTTTCAAGTTGGCATTTATTATGTAGGTAAATACAAATCCATTTTATGAAAAACAAGAAAGATACCATAATAAGTGTTCTCTTATCAGTAAAATCAGTTTTTTTTAGTTCAGAAAATCGAATGGCGTTTTCAAGGGTGAATATCGATTCACTGGATCGATTCAGTACTGCATATCGATATAAAATCGATCTTATGGGCCTGAAAAATCGATTCTTCGATTAATCGATCTCAGATCGCCATACCTAGTAGCTTCCCTACACTGCGTAGGGGACTAGGTACAAAGAGAGAATTTCTCGGAGGTCCTACGGAAACGGGAAAAACGTGATACGCGCGTACAAAGTCGCGGAAAACGCTAGGAAATATTAAAAAAAAGTCCTCTGCCGCGTCTATCTGTCCGCGATAAACTCGAAACTACTGCACCGATTTTATGCTGTTTTCACCAATAAATAAAATGGTTCTTGAGGAAGGTTTCAGTATATTATTTGCCAAGCGGACGAAACCACGGGCATCAGCTTGTAATTTATAAAATACATACTTAATGAACAAATTGTCGGAACCGTGAGAAGTCGCTCCATGAAAGCTCCTGTAAAGCACCCAGGAGACATCTGTGCATTTGGCGGGAGCTAGGCTGGCTAACTAAGCTAGAACACCAATGCACAACGAACAGAATAGGAATCTAACATGGTGCAGATACTTGAGTCTAGATCCGCAGGGGTAGATTGCTCTTCCGGTTGGTGTTTTCCCATGGCCAAACTTAATGTAGCTCTATCCCGTGTTAAAAACCCTAGCACCTTTCTTTAACAACATGTACAGAGAGGCGTTATCATTAAAATGTTTTTCATAACGAAAAATTATTGGGGCTGGTCGGCATTTAGAACAGAAGAGGTGAAACAGCCAGCGCCTTGCATAACACTCTTCCAAGTTCCTAAAGCTAAGAGGAGTTATGCAATGCTAGATATTGACTGTTCGTATATTTTAGAAATCTTACCCAACGACAACATAATTACTTTTCGATATTCCTACACGCGAACGAAGTCGCGGGCCGCAGCTAGTACTTAATAATAGATAAGCTCTACATACTTTATAGACGTTAGTAACTCAATGCCCTTCGTTGATAATTATATAAAGAAACATTGGAAACAATGCTTTATTTATTTTTAACACAATGTTTTTGTTATTTTTATCTTTACCACCGACGAAGGGTTAAGGGTTTTAAACAAAACAAACCGTCAAACGAGCCCTTTAAGGATACTACAAGCAGTAATATAATAGTCTCAAGCATTAGGTACTACATGCTGCCTGGGTAGTTCTAGCCACTGCAATTTGTAAATGATACGTTAACGAAATAAACTATTTTATTTATTTTATTTATTTTATTTATTTTATTTATTTTATTTATTTTATTTATTTTATTTATTTTATTTATTTTATTTATTTTATTTATTTTATTTATTTTATTTATTTTATTTATTTTATTTATTTTATTTATATTATTTATTTTATTTAATAGTGTTGTTCATTTTATTACAATTGATTGACATCACTTTAGAGTCCAATGTTGTGTATTTAGTTCAATACAGTCCTTTATTTTCTCTTCACTCTGGTTGCCTTAAAATGACATTGTTTGAGAATGATGAATCTAACTATATTTCACCCTTGCGTCGTGAAAATAAAATACGAGAAATGAAATAAAAACCAAACAAACAGAAAAAAAAACTGCTTACTAGATCTCGGTCGAACCGATTTTCGGTGGAAGTTTACATAGTAATGTACACAATTTTTTTTTTAGTTTTATCATTCTCTTATTTTAGAAGTTACAGGGAGGACACATTTTACCACTTTGGAAGTGTCTCTCACGCAAACTATTGAGTTTAGAAACCTCAATATCATTTTTGAAGACCTATCCATAGATACCCCATACGTATGGGTTTAATTAACAAAAAAAAAATTTGAGTTTCATTTCTAAGTAGTACCTCCAAAATTTATTGTTTTTTTTTTCCTATTTTGTATGAAAATCTTAATGCGGTTCACAGAATACATCTACTTACCAAATTTCAACAGCATAGTTCTTATAGTTAAAAAGTGGCTGTGATATACGGACGGACAGACAGACAGACATGACGAATCTATAAGGGTTCCGTTTTTGCCATTTAGCTACGGAACCCTAAAAAGAAAACAAGTTATAGGTAGTGCGTAGGAAGGCTAACACCTTTTCAAGTTTTGGGTTAATTCTGTTACTCGTTATAGATTTCTGAAAAAAGGAAACTATAAACAAAATCACTAATCGAGGAACATCTGTCACTGGTTAGTGATGTTAACCATATGTTTTGGATTTATTTAGTTTAATCCGGTAATGGTTTTTGGTACCAATTATAAATGAACGCCTCTTTGTTTGCCCAAGTTACGTCAACGTGGTCTTTCTGGACTTCAAAAACTGAGGGGCTAGCACGAATATTTTGACGCATAGTAACGGTTCAAATCGGACCAGTAGTTCCTGAGATTAGCGCGTTCAATCAAACAAACTCTTCTGTTTTATAATATTAGTATAGATGTAGTGATGTTTTGTATCATTAATCCAAATTAAAAATAAATATAACGTTATTGAGTGAGTGGCTGACAGACAACGCATAGCTGAAACTAATGAAAACCTGCAGAATTAGCATCATCTATTTGACTGTCAGACCTTGACTATTCAAAAGTGCCTGTAAACTGGTCTATTTGAAATAAAGGATTTTTTATTTATATTTGTATTACTGGTCGTGAGGAGCTCGTGGCTAAATAATAACAGCCGCACAGGTCGGTCTTCAAGGTTAAGCAACGCTTGCCGAGGTTGGTCTGTGGATGGGTGACCATCTTAACATACCGAGTTTCCTCCGTGCCTCGGAAAGCACGTTAAGCTGTTTGTCCCGGCTGTCATTTGGAGATCTTTGGCAGTCGTTACGGATAGTCAGAAGCCAGAAAATCTGACACCAGTCTTGCCAATGAGTTCCGTGTTACCCAGTTAATGGGTTGTGGAGGTCTGGTAGGCAGCCGCTCCGCGTAAAATACTGGTATTCAGTTGAATCTGGTTTGACTGGAAGCCGACCCAATATAGTTGGAAAATGGCTAAGCAGATGTTGATTTGTATTATTGGTCGTAAAAAGCTGAGATTTGGCATGTAAGTAAGTAAGTCTCTGTAAGTGCTCTAAGCACTAAGAGAGGATTTTCCCATTTCTTACGGGAACGGAAAGGCAGGTACGAAGTTGCAGTCAATAGAAATTCTAATATTAAACGCTTTACCCAAATTTGTCCATTATTGTGTTTTTTAATTTAAAATTCTGATTTTGTAGATTGTTTTGTGTTTTATAGAATTTAATTTATTTTAGTTTGATTTAATTTATTTTTAATCAATGTTATATTTTATTTATATTTTTAATTTTACTTCATATTTTTCTGGACCAACATAATATTGCTACTAACTTACTAACAAAATATGGACATGGTCATGGTCTGAATTAAACAAATCTTATTTTTATTTATTTATTTAATAGAAGTTGGCAATATTAAAAAAATCTCTAAGTTAAACATAAGCATCACTTTTTCGCAATACCGTTTCGTTTTTTCTTAATTGCCAATAATATGACATTTCGTGTTACGCTCTTGACTACTTCATTCGAGTCCATGAGCTTTCGAACCTGTGAGGCAGTGGAAAAATAATTCGCAACAGCGTGTGTCGCAACAGCGGCGTTCGAAACAACATAGGGGACCCCCTACAAGGTTATAGCTTGATTGGAAGCTCGTTTACCAAAAAAGATAAAAATGACGAAGCTTTGTTGTCAAACAATACTTGCTGATAAGTTTTCCAAAAATAAAGTGTTAAAAAAATGATTATATTTAAAGTGATTGAAAAAACGTAAATACGACTGATTGGGTTATAAATTGGTTACTTTGTATCACGCTACAAATGCTAGTTTTGTGTTATATTAACTATGGCTAAAAATGTGCATAGCAGATTTTCGAGCATTATAAATTAGTAAAAAAAAAACCCTAATATTAGCGAGATAAAAACCATCTTATTTCATGCGATTTTATCATTATTTATAAAAACACTCATTCAATTCATCGAAAAAAATTAAGCTATCGCGCAGTAAGTTTCATGTCTGTACTGATATCCGTACGTGACACCTACCCAACACGTTGCTTATACAAAATTCTCAATTAAATGAAATTCTAACTTCTAAAGCGAAAACTATCCTATAATCTACAATAGTACAATACCTATTAACCTATGACCATAAACTTATCAACAACAAATATTCTTATTAGATTTTGTATCCACAATTTGGAGGCCCCTGATTGGTCGAGCTCGAACGTCTATAAAAAGGGGAGACACGGGCTGCGTCGGCGCATTTACCTACTGACGCAGGTAGCCGAGAGACGTATTATTGTAACGTTAAATAAGACTGATTTTTATGTGTTTCTTTAACCCCTTTCAAGATGGGGAAAAGTAGTATTAGCGTTTTAAGTGTTATATTATTAATTTCCGTTTTATGGAAACCAACTTTTGCCGCTGGTAAGTGGAAAACTGCTTTTTTTACGTTTTTAAGTCTTTTGGTTGTGTAATTTTTTTTTTTATGTAAAACTTTAAGCTATTGTGCCTTTTTTAAACTTTTATATATTGTGTTATATTCAAAAAATTTCCTCTTCTAATGACTGTCCAGATTCACAATACTATTTAAAATTACACAACCGATTCCTTTAATAATAAGTGCTTGGTAAAATTATTTACGTGCATAATATTAATTTCTAAAGGTAATTATTACTATTTCCAAAGGAGATTTTTCCATTCTATAGAAAATAACATCCATTTGATACTTTTTCATAAATGTTTCTTATATTTTTAAATGTTTTCATAATTTTATAGAAATATTTAAAAATGTATATGAAATGTATAGAAAAAAAAATGTAATAATTTACGTGCATAATATTAATTTCTAAAGGTGGAACTCCAAAAAGATAATTATTACTATATCCAAAGGAGATTTTTCCATTCTATAAAAAATTACATCCATTTGATATTTTTTCTTATAGGTTTCTTATGATTTTTCCCTAAGCCAGCGTTCTCTCTTTTTACTTTACAACTATTGAAATAACTGCGTCTACTAATTCTTAAATATATATTATCCTTAAATCTAAACAAAGCACAAAAATACCAATATTTAGTTTTAGTCTTTTTTTTGTAAAAACCTTTGATCGAAATTATTAAAACTGCTGGATTTCAACATAAACTTTATAATTTTTCTAGAAAGTTTGCATCGCTTAAAAACTTTTTAGCAAAAAAACTAGCTCAAACTAAGGACAACATCAGTTTGATAAAAACACAAAAAAAAAATATATGTAATTTATTGTCATAAAATCCAGATAAAACACATATAATTACATTTTCATATGATAGATAACCTTATGTACTAAATTAAGAGACAATTAATTAATTAATTACCAAAAACGTTAAAATAAAAAAACATTGAATTTTGACAAAAATGTTAAAGTCACTCATGACTCAAAAAGATAAGAGCTTAAAATAATGACGAGTGTTTGATATTTAAAATAGTAAAGATAAATAAATCAAAATATTGTGGCAGTTTTTAATACACATAAATGTTAAATAGATTCTTTAACGTAGATAAAGTCCAAATCTCTTTATAATTTTTATAAACGAACTAAAAAATGCAGCGTTAGCAGGAGTCTTTAAAAATAAACCTCATCACTGGCAACAAAAAACAGTGACTAGAGACATTAAATACTGGTTTTTCTAAATTTTCTTTCCTTTAAAGTTCCGACACTGCAAAGCTCGAAAAAAAACTTTATATTCATGGAGATTTAAAAAGTAACTAAAACTATAAAAGAGAACATGGCACAAAGTATAGCTTCTGAACAAAAAGTAGGTACTCATGATAGCAAGACTAAATTCTACTTACAAAATAACAGACAACTATTCGCAGAAACCATTAAAGATAGTAAAGAAAAAATACAAGAACTGCCAAAAAAAAACTCCTCGTTAGGTACAATGGAGAACAAAGTATAGTTAACAACCGATAACGTTAACAATTATTATTTTCTGCAAACATTGATACCGCTCATCTTTGACCTGAGATTGCACTATCTCCGGCTCCAATGTCAGTAACGGCTATCAAGTTGTATATAGGTATATTGGTATTAATTGTTACTGGATTCAACTTCTACAGTATTTTCTTCTGTAAAAATATTCACATGTTTCTCTTTAGCTACTTTGCCGAAAAAAAGCTTAGTAGTGTAATTCAAATTACTCTCACAAAGCATCTGTGCTCGCATTTTAAAGTGTTCTTTCTCAAAGTGATGCACTTTCTTTGTTCGATCGATCATTATTGACTTCAAAAAACTTACAAGCAGAAAGTCCTTCGAGACACGTGAAATTACATTTCTTTTTAACAAAATTTCGTTTTAGCTTTCAAACATTTTTAATCACCAAAAGCCTTGACAATGGCCGACTGTTCACCGATGATGAAACACTCATTTATATCACTAAAAGTGATAACATTAGCGCTCTTTAGCTTTAAATTATCGGAACTGAGTTTATCAAACACCTTTGTTCTTTGTCATAATTGTTGTGCAGTATCTTGATAGGGATGAGGAATAAAGATCAGAATAGTCGGTGAAGGTCGGTCTTTTTCAAGGTCAAAAGCAAAGACAAGAGAGCATATAAGAACAGAAACTATATTTGGTAAAAGCAAAAACGGCAATTTTAAATCAGAGGATCATTAATATGAAAAGATGTAAGGATGAGCTTGTGGATGACTGATTTCAACCAAAATCATTAAGTAGAAATCATCGTTCTTGTTCATAGCTGTAAAAATCATCTACAGTTTTTAATAGAGTTAATACTCGTCATAAAAATCTATTTTAATTGGGATAGACATCCTCTACATTCCTCTGTATCGATTTCATGTAGCCAGTTCTTCAATTATATGCATCCCAACTGTGTACGGATGTGTCAGTTTAGCGATCGCTCTTAGATTAACTGACGTTAAGAGCTTTGTTCCGCTCCCGTTACATAACGATCTCGAATTCATAGTTCTGTATGAAAATATTGTCAATATATACTTTGTCATTTGAAAATTTTGATATGGAGATATGGTTGCGAAGACTAAATACTATTTTGATCATAAGAAATTCGAAAGCAAAAGCCATTTTCCTTTTGTACCTAAAACCAAAGCATTTTAAAGGGTTTCACGTGACGTTTACTATTTCTTTGTTATTTCTTCAAATCTTACACCAGCAACACTTGAAATAGCCACAAGGTCTTATAAAGAACAGTCCAGAAACCCAAATATGGGTCGTACATTATTTTAATTTAGAGGTCATTGTGGCGGGTCGCCAAACTCTGCTCCTGTCTTGTCCCCTCTGTGAGGCAAATTGGATAATCGGCTGTTTATCAAGAGGGACCGTGGATGAGAGGGAGAGTGTTCCGCTGTTCGGGAGACAGACAGAGAGAAAAGCTTTCTAATTTAAAGTTAATGCAAATCATGGTCATGATCGATCATTTCTGGGAACTGTAGGACTTATTATAAAGGATGCAATTCCTTTTAAAAGAACATAATATACCGTCGTTATAACGATATTACATTGATAGAAAACTTTCATGACTTTTTAAATGTATTTTCTTTGAACACCTGGACAACTAGTTGATTTGTGGGATTACCTAATTCTTTGTTAATAACTTTTACTTCAGTTTCAGAAAATTTAATCAGTTCTTTGAAAATATTTCTTCTTGCGTTTGCAACACTAATATCACACTAATAGCTCATTACTTTCTTTCATTTCTAGATAAGTTAGAAAGCCTCGAATTCACATATGTTCTATTATCATATCTGAGTCATAATGTATGTGCGTGTGTTGGTTCACATTTGACCTCATTGATCCGGGATCTACTTTGTTGTCAACGTTCAAGTTAATTGCGGAGTTGTACCTTGAACTTCATGTTTACGCATTTTAATTATTATTTACTTCTTAGATAGCCTTGTTATCTTCTTCAATTTATCTAGCTTTCTCCTGGTAAAATTTTCCTGGCATATATTGGTATTGTTCGTCGGTATTTTAATGTTACCTCGGGTTTTGCAGGTGTGATTTTTTTTGTAAATCTTGGTTTTTTTCTTTATAAAGTGTCATCTGGTCAATTCAGAGATGGTCAGTAACGTATTTTCTCGATAGATTCAAAACTAAAAAAAAACTAAAAATTGGGTAATGGCTTCCGTACTGAAATACTAATACAAAATGTACAATTAGAGCTTCCTTAAAGTACCAAAGTCAATTTGGCAAAAAAACTTACGTAATCTAACCTGGAAAATTTTATTCAATAAAAGAACCCTGTCAAGTTCAATTTGTGTGGTCCTACGTGTCAGGTTCGGCCTCAACTTGTTATTTGTTTAGATCTGATAAATCATACTCTTAAGGTTATCAGTAACCTATCACCTATATGAACTTATCATGTTTTTTTAATTACTTCAATTCTAATGGAAATTATTTGTTAGACTAGCACCTAATCATTACAATTAGACAAATGTATTACAAAAATATTACCATTATTATTTTTACAATCGTTCAATTTAAGCCTTTGTTAGTGATCGTCGCAAAAGCTCTTTATGACAAAGAACATATTGTCATTCAGTTCATCAACACCATTATTGAGTTAGTAATTGTTAACTATTATAATTAAGTAATTGACACAAATTGCTTTGTTTGTTTCAGATAAATGCTCGATAGGATGCAAAGGATGTAAGTATACCATTTCTTTTATTATCTTATTCATTACGACTGTTCTTATTTATTAGCCTATTAAAGTTTTTATACATTTTATTTCCTGGATTATATACTTCTTCTTCTCTACTATTAACCTTTTTATAATCTATAAAAGACTTAAATATCTTTATTTCCCAAATCCTTTGCAATATGTTTACTATTATTATTCCCAGAACTTCCCAAACTTTTGGGTTCCGAAATTCCTTATGAAAAAAATATATGAGCCAGGATCAGTGGTGTTCTGTTCTGTTATTAACTTATTATGTTTCTTTCTTCCAGCCCCAACAACTCAGTCATTCCTTAACGGACACAAGTACAACTATGGCGTGGAAGGCGTTGTCACCATCTACCTGACCGGAGCATCGAACCAAGAGACCAGCGTCAAGCTCCTCGGACAGGTCTCCGTATCGTCCGTCGGCAACTGCGTGCATGAATTGGCTGTGCAGAACTTGGTTATCTCTGGCCCTGATGGCAAGGTTAGTAATCTTCATCAGTTTTTTACCAGTTAAAAACTTCATCATCCAGCAAATTTGCGTAAACTTGAAGACTATTAAAGTAATTCATATAAAATCACACTCCAGTGCTGTTCTTTCAGTGGATTGTTTTCGGATCTATGTGAAATTATTCTTAAAATAGACCATCAGGAAAAGGATACGAACATTGGAATATATAGTTTTTTAGATCGAGTTCTCGTTGAGGATGTGTTTGATTTGATTTTTTTCAATCAATGACTGTCGCGTCCTAACAGAATTGATTTTACTTCTTTTACCTCAAACATCTTTTTAATCATCACTTTTTCTATCAGAAACACCAAAGCCCGCCCGGCATTGAAAAGCCGATCCGCTTCACTCTACAAGATGGCCGCACTGGACCTGAGATCTGCGCCGAAGAGGGCGACACCCGTCGCTCGCTCAACATCAAGAGGGCTATCATCTCGCTGCTGCAGACAGAACAGAAGCCTTCCACACAGGTTAGAACTACTCAGACTGCACTAAATGAAATGAATCTTCTTCACACTACACTCATGTAAAATGCTGTATTATGCTTTGAGTTTGAAATAGCGGTTTTGACCCATGTTTTCAAGCACGGTTGTAGTGATACAAATATATTTTTTTTTGTTATCACCCCATATTATAGGCAGCAATTTTATACTACAATGTTTTTTAGACACTTGGTTACAGATGAACATAGATTACTATGTTTTTGATATATTGGAAACAGAATCCATAAGCTTCATTTCCACCCACAGGTCGACATCTTCGGAACATGCCCCACAGAAGTGTCTTCATCCCAGGAGGGAAGCGCGGTGCTGGTCCACCGCAGCCGCGATCTGTCCCGCTGTGGTCACCGCGAACAGGGCAAGAACGACTTCGTCACCGGAGTCTTCAACCCTGCTGCTGTAAGTGCCCTGGTTATTGAGTATAAACATTCTATCAGCATTATTATGAGCACCCGAAGTCATTTGTTAAAATTTTATGCAGCCATCTGTAAGTATTTAATTTCTAAGACATACAAATTCTTTCGATTTCTACTACTTCTTCAAATTATTCCTATTTACTTTTGCGTAAAAGAGAGAGACATATCAATAAGCCTAAGATTTCAATAAATTGCCTCCACACCTTGGCTCCACAAGGCTGAAAAAATTGCACTTTGTTTGATGCTGTCAAAAGCCTCTGCGTAATCTACGAAACAACGTTATTTCGAAATTTTAGTAAGTTATTTATTTTTAATAGGGTCGCGCTTGATCATAATCTCACTCGCCTGATGATCTTGTCAAATGTAACCTCATTTGCTTCCAACAGGAACTCAAGGACACCCAACTTCTCCAGTCCACAATGAACGTCGAAACCAAGGTCAACAATGGAGTTCCTGAGAAGGTGGCTGCCACTGAGGAGTATCTGTACAGACCTTTCTCCGTGGGAGAGAATGGCGCCCGGGCTAAGGTCAACACCAAGCTTACCCTGACTGGCAAAGCTAGGGCTGCCAACAACCCAAGTAAGTTTAGAAAAATTAAGGATTACTGAAGGCTCTTGCGAAATAATTTTGTGAGATCCTTGATAAATATTGCTGTGAATGAAAATTGATGAAACTTACATTATATCATCATCATAATACAACTTTTGTTATTGATTCTCTAACTCAACACACACACAGTTTTTTACAAAAAAATCAGAATTGCTTCTAAAAGGCGGTCCACATTCTTCCAAATAATTAAAAGGTTAGAAAAATCAATACGTGTTTTGCAAAAGTTCCAAGTGAATAATAAATCTCCTTTAATTTCATTATCAAAGGCCAATTCCTTCGATTCTAAAACATTACTGACTTCTTCTCGAAGCCTCCTAACCACCCCATTCCTTCAGGCCGCTGCACGGAGACCCGCACCATCATCTTCGAGAACCCTCACGGCTTCACCATGAGCCAGAGCAACCAGCAGGCCACGCTCAACGCCGTCAAGGAGACCGCCAGGACCGTCGCCACCGTCGCCGGCGCCAAATCCGCTGGCAGCTTCGCTCAGCTCGTCAGGGTAAGGATACTCATCAGCTTTTAAAAAAAATGTAATGTTTCCATCAAACACGATCCCCATTTTTTCATAATCCAGATAGTTTAGCAAAGTTTCTTTTCTTTAGTTATATATACTCCAGAGAATTTTCGAATGAGAGCAACGTCGTTAAAATATATTAGACTCCGGCTGTTATGACATTTTTTTGTATTGAATTGCTGACAAATGCTGTTAATTTGTTATATTGTTCTGGATAGACATCGAAAGCAACTTTGCCCCAACTGGCGACCCCCACAGCTTTTTTAATCTAAACCTATTCTTTTCACTAATAAATATGGAATGTTTCAGATCTTACGCACAAGCTCCAAGGCTGACCTCACCTCGGTTTACAGCCGTGTCAAGGGAAACAACATTGAGAAGTAAGTATAGCCATCCATCTGACTTTCATTAATGAATCAGGAACCTAATTTCTCAAGACACACTACAAAGGGTAATAATAAGGAAGGCCTTCTAACGAATTCTTGCGTTCTTCCAACAGGCGTGTATTCCTGGACGGTCTGATCCGCGCAGGAACTGGCCCCAGCATCGAGGCTTCCATCCAGCTGCTGAGGAGCAAGGAGTTGGGCCCCATCGAGCAGAAGCTGGTCTTCTTGTCTCTGAGCAACGTCAGGCAGGCCAACAATGAAGCTTTGAAGGCTGCTGCTGTAAGTTTTTCAAATATTCGAATATTCGGATTTCATGAAGATCTTTACCTACTATTTATTAAGTTGAAGATTTTTGCATAAAACAAGGGTTTGAAATGTTATAAATTTAATCAGAAACCGGCTTTGTAGCTTTTTAAAACTGTTGAGATATATTCTATTCTAATTAAACTTAATTAAATTGAATTTCCAAGGGTTCATCCTGTGCCTTAAAAAAATTGAATTATTTTGAGAACTTAATAATTCTGTTAAATTCCGTAAACATTCAAAGAAAATCGAAGGCACGAAATCAGAAATGTATAATTTTTTTTTTATCTTTTATTGAAATCTCTGATAACACTCCTCTAACAAAAAAGTAATTCCCTAAAACATGCCTATCTCTTTCAACTCTCCTACATAATATCAGCAGCTCTAACGACCCTTCCTCCTCAGGGCCTCCTGGACCTGGCCAACCTCCCGCGCGAGGTGTACCTGGGCGTGGGCGCCCTGGCCGGCGCCTTCTGCCGCGAGCACCAGTGCCACCACACCAGGAACGACGGCATCGTGGCGCTCAGCAACAAGCTCGCAGCCAAGCTGCAGGGATGCAGGCCCAAGACCAAGGCCGATGAGGACAATGTAAGTGCCTCAAGGATTTTGAGTGTAACTATAGTATGCGATGAAGCCTTGGAAGGCTTCAAGGTTGATCGATACCCTGGTAAAGGCAGTGCGGATACTCTGGATGTGAGACGTGTAGATGATAAATGGAGATATATGGAGAGTAAGGAAGATATATGGAGATAGTTAGAAGGCCTGTCTCTAGCAGTGGTCATCTTGTATTGATCTTAAGATCCAGCAGCCGTTATCTATACTAATATTATAAAGCAGAAGAGTTTGTTTGTTTGTTTGGTTGAACACGCCAATCTCAGGAACTACTGGTCCGATTTGATAAATTCTTTCAGTGGTAGATAGCCCATTTAACGAGGAGCTGAGCATTATTGGAAAATGTGACGCAGATGAAGTTAGCGAGTCAGCTAGTTGCATAATATAGGGTCAATCCCATCGCTATACGAATTTCGAGTGTTGGGTTCAATTTCCAACAACCAAACCAAAAATGAGATTTTTGCTACCCTCCGTACAAGATTTTAGATCATTTAGAAATGTGATGAAGAGTTCAGCTGCAGCCCCACTATCTTTGCTATGTCGTTTCAGTAATTATGAATTCTAATCTTTTCTCTCCATCATCAGGTCGTAGCAGTTCTGAAGGGAATCCGCAACATCCGTCACTTGGAAGACTCCCTGATCGATAAGCTGGTGAAGTGCGCCCAGGACGCCAATGTCAAGCCCAGGGTTAAGGCTGCAGCGCTCGAAGCCTACCAGGCTGACCCCTGCGCTAGCAAGGTACAACACCAGAGAAAATTCCGTCAATTACTTTTTTTATCCTCATGAATATGAGTAAAATAATTGATTTATAGCTTTGTTTTTCAACCTTTATTTTCTACATGCTTTCGTTTCTTGCTTTTGTAATTTCTTTGACTATTACTACTACATTCACTAACAAAGTTTTCCTCCACAGCTGAAGAAATCCGCCATCGATCTAATGAAGAACCGTCAGCTGGACTCTGAGATCCGTATCAAGGCGTACCTGGCCATCATCTCGTGTCCCTGTGCACACTCCGCCACCGAGATCAAGAACCTGCTCGACACTGAGCCTGTCCACCAAGGTAATGATAGTCTTAGTATCATCATGCCTTTGTTCTTTAAAGACTTACCCTGCCTGGTGTGAGGAATTGTTCAAAAAAGTCACCGCTGCCCTTGAACGCAAAGGGTATTTAAAAGAACACGGATGGGTTTTAGTCAATAAGAGTCTTACAATCCTTTTTGCTCCGCTCAGAGTGGGAGGAGTCATTTCATGAGGTTCCAATTCAAGAAAAAGAGGGTATAGAAGATAGTAGATAGAATTCGTTGTAACTACATTTTGCCAGTTTTTGAATGATTTTGTCTGAATAGTAAAACGTCAGCATAAGTAGAAACCTTAGGATCGTTGGTACTTGCAAGCAACTCTGATGTAAGTTTTACTACATTGCGTGATTCGATCGAGTGATTGGTGCCGTTATACCTCAAAAACCCTCAATGTATTGCAACTTGCATGCGTGCAAGTGGAAACGTAGTCTTAAATCGAGATTTTATCGTTCTTACGATTCAACTTCGTTTTTTGCGATTTTAAAGCAGAACTATTATTAATCACCAATATTTCTTCCTCTTTAGTCGGCAACTTCATCTCCACGTCTCTCCGCAACATCCGCGGCTCGTCCAACCCCGACAAGCAGCTCGCGCGCCAACACTACGGCCTCATCCGCACGCCCAGCAAGTTTAACAACGATGTCAGGTAAGAGATCACAACAATCTCTTTTTATTTGGACAAGTCCGCTACTCTATTACCCAACCCCTGCAACTTCTAAAAGCTAAAATCAACAGTGGCGACTACCAAAAAAATAAAACAGTCAATGAAGCTGGACGAGTTCCAAAGAAACGATTGAAATGTCTTGGATCCCACAACGAATTTAATCAGAAAATAGCAGTGGAGGAGAAAACAAGAACCCTACAATATACCTGCTTAGCCTTTTCCAACTATATTGGGGTTGGTTTGCAACCTGCTTATTTGACGTCCGCAAAGCAGTTTCGAGGTGACACGATCCCCTCGACATGACTGGTGTCAGATTTTCTGGCTTCCGTCTATCATTGTCGACTGCCGAAGATACACGAATGGCAGATACGGTCACGTCGTGTTACATTTCAAATTCAGTATATAAAGTAACGAAAGATATACAGACAACTGCATAATTATTTATCAATTTTACTACATCTGTATTTTCCCGTCACTCTCTACAATAAAACTGCATATTTTGTCCACCCATTAGTTATTTTACTTTTTTTGTACTTTATTGCAATCTAAGATCAAACTTGCAGATCATATTCAGCAATATATGTGAAATTTTATTTTTTTTGTCTACGAGCAACTGTTTGGGTGTTCATTAGATTGACTGTCAGGATATTTGGATGATTAGTGATTCGCTTCTTGTACGCTTTTGTCCTAGTTAGTTACTTTAGTAATTTTACTGATGAAAACATTTATATCTTCTTTAGGAAATACTCTTTCTCTGAGGAGGAATCCTTCAACGTCGCTGCGCTGGGTCTCGGCGGTACCATTGAGAAGAATGTCATCTACTCGCAAGACTCCTTCCTGCCCCGGTCTGTCAACCTGAACCTGACTGCTGAGGTCTTCGGACGCAGCATGAACGTGCTTGAGGTTGGTGTCGTCTTCTACAGTTACGTGTTTTGCGTTATTTCTGTTACACCTTTGTCTTTTAAATAACGCAAAATCTGAAAGGGGGAGGGGGGCTTTATGACCTACTTTTATTTTAATGCAATCTACATGATGTACGCCCTTTAAATATGACTTAGCACATACAGGTGCCAAGTCATAATATTTTGTTCTAAAGCAAACTTTTTTGTTTAACTTGTTAAAAATTTTGATGAAGTCGACTAAGTTCTTTGAACAAAGAAGAAATTTTAACAGTTGCATACTCGTCTAATACTCGAATACTAACGACGCAAATGGTATTTCGACAGTCTTAAAAGTATTTCTGTCACTACACTTTGAAGTAACTGTAACAGCTTGAAAAAGCCATATATAACCAATTTTGTTTTCCACTATTAGCAACCCATTTTAACATCATTGTTTTTCTTAGCTCTACCCGTTTTTTTTTTTTTCTTTTAAACAAAATTATCATTACCTCTATCTTGCCTAAAATACTAATCCATACTTCCCCACCAGTTCGGAGGTCGTCAAGGCAACCTGGACCGCGTGGCGGAGCACCTGTTCGGGCCCAAGAGCTTCCTGCACACCGAAGAGCCGCAGAGTCTGTACCAGAAGTACGTCGTGGACAAGTTCAACCAGTACAAGGATAAGGTGGAGGGAGGCTTCCAGAGAGGACGCCGCTCCATCAAGAGTGATGTCGACAGCTTTGACAAGACCGTGAGTGTTTATTACAATACTATACAAATATCTTTATTTTACTCTTCACAAAGGTTCACATCGGTATACATACCTATAAACAATACAATTGCTAAACCCATGAACATATGTTTGGTTTAATTTCAAGGTCTCTTTTATAATGATTTCTTTTTTCCACTTTTTCCTAAAGTCCGCGACTTCATAATCCCGAGAAATGTAAAAAAACAAGTAAATAATCATCCTCTTCTTCCACCCCCAGTTGAAAGCCGAAGCCACACCTTTCAACAACGAGCTGGACCTGGACCTGTACGTCAAGCTATTCGGCACTGAAGCCGTGTTCCTCTCCCTCGGAGACGACAAGGGCTTCAACTTCGACAATGTCATCGACCAGTTCATGCAGTACTTGAACAAGGGCATGAACGACGCTAAGCACTTCCAGGTAAGAACCAACTTCTCTTTTATTTATTTCAGTTTTATATACAAAGTTTATACACATGGGAATTTCAGAAATTCTCAAAGATTTTAAAATCTTTGTGGATCGTTGTGATCGTCGATGTGCAGAGCCGTTCACTTGACGTCGTGGTAGCCACTAAATGCGAAGGTCCCGTCACTCTCTATTTAAAATCAGAACATAGTTGCTCTTATAATTCTTGTTTCTTCTTTCTTTCAACAATGATCTTTGCCAAGCTATTCTCATTATTATGTATTACTAAATTTGTTACCTTTGCAGCAAGAAATCCGCGCACACATGTTGTTCCTGGACGCAGAGCTGGCGTACCCTACCTCCACTGGTCTGGCCCTCAAGCTCGACGTGATCGGAGCCGCCACCGGCCGCCTGGAAGTTGCCACCAACGTCGACGTCCGCCAGTGCATCCACAGCCCCAAGGACGCTAAAGTCGACGTCAAGCTGGTCCCCAGCACTGACATCGAAATTACTGGAGCCCTATTGGTCGACGCTGATGCTATCGCCGCCGGTCTCAAGGTCATCGTCAACCTCCATAGTTCCACTGGTGCCCATGTCATCGCTAAGGTTCTTGAGAACGGACGTGGATTCGACCTCCAAGTAGGACTTCCCGTCGACAAACAGGAGATCATCACCGCTTCCAACGACCTCGTCTACTTCTTCTCTGAGAAGGGACAGCCGGAGAAACACACCCCGGTGAAGACGGACAATGTTGTGAAGGAGAACACTGGATGCTTTGACCAGGCTGCTGACTTCCTCGGACTGACTATCTGCGGAGAGATGACTGTGCCTTTCACTGTTGCCGGTAAAATTATGTTTTTATCTTTTTGCTGTTGCTCTTCTTGGATCTGTATCAAACCCATTGTAAAGTGCTTTAAAATGACTTTACCTTGAACAAAAACTATTATTTGACTCACAGGACCTGATGCTCAGGCTTCCATCACTAAATACCTGTCAAGCTTCCCCCTGACTGGAAAGTCCAAGATCCGCGTGATGCTGGAGAAACAGAACCTCAGAGGATACCACATCAAGGGAGTGCTTCGTTCAGATGAGGCTGCCGGCAGGGAAACGTTGGAACTGCTGTTTGACGCTGAAGGTAAAATCTAATTATTTCTGTCTGAAAGTAACAAACCATCTACTACTATCATACTAAAAAACATAGAAAATAGAAACATATATATAGGACAGCACATGGTATCATAGTACATGGCGTTTCTTCTGCAATATCTTTGTATTGGTTATCAATACTTTAGTTTTGTTTACATTGATTCAAAAGTAAAACATTTCATTTTTGTAGGTGCCAAATACGGCCGCGCCCAAATCAACGGCGAATACGTCAACAACAAGAACGAAATCGGAGCTCAACTGTCCCTCAACTCTCCACTGAAGGTGGTGTCAGGACAGGCTACCTTCTACCGCAAGCCCACCGAGATGACCGTCGTAGTCAAGGGCAAATACGACGACAACGAAATTTACGGCAAACTTGGCTTCAACGTACAAGGAGGCGGCAACCGCAAGGTCTACAAACCCATCGCTGAGTACCAAATGCCAGGAGAGAAGGACAAACACAACGTGCCGGTTTCCGGTCAAGTTGTCGAGGAAGTCAATGGTGGAAAGACTAAATACTCCATTGAAAACATCAAATTGACCCTGCCCAGTGTAAAGGATCCCATCTGCATCGATGGCCACTTTGCTAGTGCTGATAAGGACATTGAATTTGATACTACTGTTAAAGACTTGGCTTCACTCAAGGGATCCGTGAAGAAGAACGACGTGAATGTGGAGTTCCAGAACAGGTTGAACCCGTACCTTAACTTCAGGTTGAAGGGACACTTCGAATATGAACCCGTGGTGAGTACTTGTGAACGCCAAAATCAATAAGGATCAGAGCAGATAAAAATATACATTTAAAATAAAAACCTATAACCTGTCTGACATGTGTTAACAATGTTGTTTTTACATACAGCTTCGCAATGAAATCGACCTGGTTTACGGCGGAGACCTTCGCAACAACAACAACCGCGTTGTTTTCGGACAAATGCTGAAATACCACAAGAACTCCCCTGAGGACTTCAACGTTATCACTAAGAACAAGTGTAAGTTAACTATACATGTTTCTTCCTTTTTCAAGATCTTTCACCTGGTGAAGAATTTTCAAAATCCATTGAATAATATCTACCTATAAGTATTAATGCGCATTATAATAATACGTTCGTTTAACAAGCAAAAACCGCTGAACTACTTTCGACATACTTGAAGATCTCTTCTTCTATTTCCGGGAAGTACGTTTTCATGAGATATTTAGTAAAAAATTCACACGGAAGGATTCGTTCTCAAAAGCTAAAAATAAAAATGTGTTACTTTTCTTACAGTCGAAGTCTACGCCATCCCCTTGAAAGTCAAGTTCGATGCCGACATTGACCCCAAGAAGGTAGACGTTGAGATCGAAGGACAGTACATGGACAAGAAGGCCGACTTTGACCTGGAAGCCAGACAACAGATCAAGAAGCCTGGAGACTACAGCATAAAGATGAAAGCAGTGTACGACAAGAACGGAATCGAAGTCTTCTCTAAGAGGGACATCGTTTCTGCTGACAAGTCCAACCTTGAGAACTACATTGAGTTCAAGAATATTGGCAGATACGAACTGTCGGGAGTGCTGCTGCACAAAACTAAGCCTAATGACATGAATGTTGGTGCTATCGGACACTTGAAGGCGACTGTTGGCAGCAAGACTCAGGACGTCAAGTTAGTCTCTTTGTGATTTTAGTAACAACTAGATCAAAAAAAAAAATCTGTTTAGTTTGACATGACAAACGGGAGCCGAAGAATGATCATTTTAGTGTTAAAGAGAAATAGTGTGCAGTTTAAGGTGGAAGCTCCAGGGTAGCCCGCGAAATTCAAATATTTTGATGTTTTTTGCAATTTGCCGGTCAGTGTGAAGCTGTATGTTAAATAAAATACAATTCGCGGCCGTAACGCATATTTATCTAAAGAATTATTCCCATTTTAATTATCAATATAACCCTCTAAGTTTATACAACTCGATTGAATGACTTTTTCACGAAATTACATTCAAACGAGTTATATGAACTTAGAGGGTTATATTCATGATTCGAATGGTTATAATCCTTTAGATAAATGCTCTTTACGATCGCGAATCGTATTTTGTTCAACATACAACTTTACAATGACCTGCAAATTGCAAAAATCATAAAAATATTTGAATTTCGCGGGCTACCCTGGAGCATCCACCTTAAATAAAATCACTAGCACAACACTTAATATTCAAACAGAACAATGTCTTACACAACTCATGTCTTCATAATACTGCTCCTAATCTTAGAATTCTTTAAAGTTTTTTATATATCTTCCTCATGATTATCTTTACCTCCAGATTCGACGTCGGAGCCATCCAGACCACAGCCCTGTACTCCTCGCACGCTAAGATCTCCGACAACGGAGGAGACATTATCGATTTCCTCCTGAAGACCACCCGCGGAGCCAACGCCAATGGACAGCTGAAGCTCATCGTCAAGAACGCCATCTCTGCTAACGGACAGTTCAAGGTCACTGACAGCGACGGCAAAGGCAATGGCATGATCATCGTTGATTTCAAACAGGTGAGGTTTTGAGTTCTGAAGAGTATTTTTAACACAAAGTAAATTTTTAGTACCTTATTGACTCAAAAGGAAGATCAAAACTGAATTACGTTTAGTTTTTACACCCGATATGTAAAAAGGCTCTGTCGTTTTTTGTATGCTTCTGTGAGTGTTTATCAGTTTCTATCAAGATAGATAGTGAGTGACTGTGAGTGTTCATCCTATTATATAAATTTCCAACTTACTTTTATGTAACTACAGCCTAAACAAATAAAGATTCTATTATATTCTAATTCAAATTCAAACTCAAAAGTCATTTATTCAAATTAGGCTGAGAGCCAGCACTTTTTGAACGTCAAGTTCTACAATAGACAGTCCCCCAAAACGCCCGCCCGTCACCACTTCCTAGTGTTTTAGCTGTGGAGAAGAAGTGGCCAACAAACTCCCCAGCAACACATCTGTCTGTTACGTTATAGGAACTCGAATTTATACACTGAGTAGAATGCAAAGTAATTAGCACATGACACAAAACAAAAAAAATAATAATTATATAACAGCTAGCACACTATGATTCTATGATACTATAAAACAAAATACACACTCAAGCAAGTGTTAACGTTAAAAAATAATAATTTACTTACATAGTGACCTACATAAATAATTAATAAAAGACAAAAATGAAATAAATAAAAAAAAACAATAAACAATATTCTATTCTATTCATCATAGCTCCGAAAAATGATCCTGTTTCATTTCGGATTTAGTGCGTTAGAATGGAATCGATTACTTTTTGTTCTGACCAAACATCAGCCTTTTTACTGCCAACATTTTTTGACGAATCGTTCTTTATCTAGGCTCAGCACAAGATCAAGGGAGACTTCAAGTTCATGGCGAAGGCTCCGAACTATGGCGCAGACGTGGACATCTTCCTCAACTACGAAAAGGACAACAACGATAAGATTCACTTCAGCACCAACTCTAAGAAGACCGACAAGCTGATCGACTCTAAGTAAGTGTTTTAACGTCTTTCTTGGTTATCTTATGAAAAATTTTGATGCGGAATTTTTTCGAAAGAGTCACCGCGGTCCTGTAACTCTGCGGGCACTAGGAGGAACACGGATGGGTTTTAGTCAGTAAGAGTCTGACACTCCCTTCTGCTCCGTTCCGAGTGGAAGAAGTAATTTGATGATTTCCCATCCTTAAAGAAAAAACCCCTGCCAGATCCTGACTCCCTGTTTAAACCAAAACTTAACCGCTAACGTCATTATCAACAGGAACAAGTTCGTGTACGCTGGCAAGAAGTTCGAGCTGAACGTGCACCAGGACGGAGTGTACGCGCCCACCGGCAAGACTCACGGTCTGGTGGAACTGGTGCTGCCCACCGACAGGTGCCTCACCCTCAAAGTGGACCGTGACATTACACAGAGCGGAGACGTAAGTAGACTTCACCTTTTCATAAGCATCATGGTGGTTGGTGGTGTTGGTATTGAAATGACCAGGAAACCCATCACGCGGCATTAAGGGTGGTTCAAGGCAGTACAGGAGAGTATCTTGAACGATATGGGAGAGGCCTTTGCCCAGAGATACAATATGATTACAAAAAAATTGGAGAATGTTTTTTGTTGCCTAGAGTTTCCGCAGCTTTAGAGCTAGTTCAAGGTAGCGCAGGAGACTTGTCTTGAAGAATATGGGAGAGGCCTTTGACCAGTGACACAAGTGGATTATTAAAAAATTGGCAAATTTATTTTTTTGCCTAGCGTTTCTTCATTATTAAACCTAAATACGCCCAAAGTTTAACACAGTGTTTTTTTTTTTGTTTAGTTTTGATGCGGGGGGCAGCGTTTGAGGATGCCATTTTTGAGTTATTTTCTTTTAGTTAAGCTCTAGAATCGTTATAATGAGTTTTTTTTTTTAAACCTATGTCTAAAATCGGGTTCTAATACTTTTTTTAATAATTAATATCGAAAAGCTCTCGTTTGACTTTTTTAAACCCACTTCATGGAAAGTGAAGATGTAGGACTCGAAGATGGAGCAGGATTGCCTTCAAGTAACTTGAAGACTCTCAAGTTTTCGGTAGAGAATTCTACTTCTTCAACAAACTTCATCAATATCTCAATGTTCCTCCTCCAGAAATACAACGGCCATGCTGAAGTGGTCCTCTCCGATGCTGCCAAGCGCGGAGGCCCAGCTTCCACCGTCGCCTACAAGGGCAAGATCAGCAACACCAACCTGGAAAAGGAGGTCATCAATTACGAGGGCCAGGTGGAACTGAAGCTGAAGGATGGCAAGCATCTGCTCAACACCTTCGCCCTCAAGAACAACCCTGAAGGAGATAAGTTCAAGTTTGGTCTCAAGGTTGGTATCTAAGGATGTTTTAGGTCCTTTTCAGAAGACAGTTATTCTTTTCAGTTACGGTTTTGAAAGTCTGGTCAGCATTTTTTCCCACATTTGTTGCTAGCTTTTAATATTGCGTAACGTTGTTTCTTATGCATATTCATAATTTAAAATAACTTTCAGTTAATCGCCATTTTTTATTCTAAATGGAAATTAAAATAACAATTTTGTTATAAAACTCTGATAATGGTTGATTTATCACAGAATTTTTGGTTTCATTTGACAGTTTACCTTGAAGTCTATTTTAAATACCATTAGATGCAGAAATTATAGATGACGGAATACTACTGTAGTGTCATTGTCATGTATATTTTACCAGTAAGTTTTGAAATTGTATCGCTGGATGGCACTGTTCACTTGTGCGTGCACGTTTTTTTTTTTTTTTTTATTCAAAACGGGGAAACTCTTGGCCGAAATCTCACCTGATAGAAAGTGATGATTAGGCCGAAGATGGAAGCGAGTTTCACCCGGAATCCTCTTACACAGAGGAACTGGCTATCATACCTCTAATTGCCGGAACACAACAATGCTGTTAACATTGTTTTATGGCGACAGACTTAGACATGATGGTGGTAGCTTGCCAAGCGGACTTAGAACCACCAAGCAAACCGAGCAAAAAATTTGTCCCCGCTAGGAATCGAACCCGGGACCTCTGGGTCTGAATCAGGTGGTTTAACCACTTGACCACGGAAGCGGTTAGTGTCACCTGACCACGTGTAGGGATTCGCTGAAGGGTATTCTCCTACGGACGCGGGTGACTCGGCCCCCTAAAGCACGTTCCTCTATGCGGAGCGTGCAGAAACTACATATAGATGGCAACACAGAAGTGTCAATGTCAAAGCATTCTTACCTTAAAGTTTCCAATATGAAACACTAGAATGATGGCAACTCTATCATTAATTCGTGGATTTGATTTTGAATTTCAATAGTCACATCATCTGTTTGCTATCATTTCATAATTATCTCTACCGTTTCTGATTCAACCATTTTTCTTTTGGCCGTATGCACAGTTAATATTGTCCATTTCTCACCATGTCTTTACCCCTTTAGTACGACGTGACCGGCAACCTGCTGCCCAAGCCGCTGTCGCTGGACGCTTCATACACGTACGCGGACTCCGTCACTCTGAGGGACGACAAGTATCGCATCAAGGGAGGATACGGAGACGACACCAACTTCGAGTGGTTCGGAGTGTTGGAGGCCAAGCTGCTGGAGGGAGGAGACAAGAAGTGAGTTTGTGTATTTATTGAAGTGAAACTTCTTTACGCACGCTTGACTTGGGGAGTAAGCTGGCGAACGCGTGACGTAAGCGTTACGAAAAGTGTGATCGGGCGAGGCGAACGGGAGTTGAGTGGGGGATATAAGCAAGGGAAAGCAGTGCGCGCGCACATTTTCTTACTCTCTTTCTCTTAAAGCTAGTAAATGAAATGTGTATATATCTCAGTAAAGTAGTACATACAGACAGAACGATAGAAGTTTCACTTCAGTCGTGTGGTCACAAGCACACTCGGGTTTTTTTTTCTTGTTGAAACCACGAGTTGCATGAATTTCAACTTTGTCATGTATAAAATAGTATGATTATCATCTCGAATTCTGAATTTGAATATAGGTATGCCTTTAATTACAAACACAGTGAAGAAGACTATGTCTGATTCTAAATTATAGTTTGCTTAGCTAATCTATTTGTATCTCTTCCTAAGATATCTGGACGACTTCACGGTGAACGTCCGCCTGCCGTTCGAGAAGGCGCACGATATCAAGTGGGTGTCCACCGTGCTGTACCTGCAGCCTGAGAACAAGGACATTGTCGAGGTGCGCACAACTTTCATTATTATTAACTTCTACTTCTTTATTTGATTATAACTGATCAATAACTTATTAACAATGTTGATATTGGAAATTGTGATATGGGTCCTGTGTAAATAAGTCACTTACATTTACTTTACTTTCTTCTTCTTCATCATCTTATTCTTTGAGTCTGTGGTTAAATCCTTAGATCGTTTGGGTATAATCAGTGGCTACATTAACTGCAGCAACAGAGGCATTTGTCAAATTCTTCAAAGTGTAGGTTTTAAGCACTCGGAGAAAATCGTCGTACTTATGTACTTAGAACAAATCACTGTCAAACATGTCAGTAATCCTCCCCTCCCCCCCCCCCTCTCTCGGCCACAGTTCACGGTGCTGGAGTCGGTGCAAGTGAACGCGGACGTGTACAAGGTGGACGCGAGCGGCAAGCTGGGCGCGCAGAGCGGACTCTCCTCCGTCAAGCTGCTCGTGCCGCATGTCGACCCCATCGTGCTGGATGCCACCTACAAGACTTCACAGGACGGTTAGTGCACTTTATATAGATGCCCAAATAATATTAGATATTACGCTTTCACAGATGTGGAATATAAATTTCCAATAAAAAAATTTACCAATAAAAACTTAGTAGGTGATCTTTAAGGTGGAAGCTCCAGGGTAGCCCGCGAAATTCAAATATTTTTATGTCTTTGCAATTTTCCGGTCAGTGTGAAACTGTATGTCGAACAAAATACGGTTTGCGATCGTAAAAAGCATTTATCTAAAGGATTATAACCATTTGTATCATTAATATAACCTTTTAAGTTCGTAGAACTCGATTGAATGTTATTTCGTGAAAAAGTCATTCAATCGAGTTGTATGAACTTAGAGGGTAATATTGGTATTTAAAATGGGTATAATTATTTAGGTAATTATGCGTTACGGTCGCGAATTGTATTTTGTTCAACATACAGTTTCAGACTGACTGGCAAATTGCAAAAAACATACAAATATTTGAATTTCGCGGGCTACCCTGGCGCTTCCACCTCAAGATAGCCGTAAGATGTTAAAATATCGCGTGAAAATTTAAACTGTTTTCTCTAAATCAGACAGATGTATTGGAAACCATTGAATCTTACGGAGTCTGCCACCTTCCGGTGGCATATGTATACATACAGTAAAGTATACTGAACGCCTCACTTAAATTATGATCACGCACTTCCGTAACACTCTGCCGGTCGATTCAGTAGTGTGATTCTGTTAACCATGTACGATAAGTGAACTGTCAAACAAGATGGCATGACAGCTCAACTGTCGTTCACTCCACCAAAGTGATCACGGTGAGATGTCAACAGAATCGACCGGCTGTAAACTTGTCGAAGTAAAGGCTTGGGTGAAGTGATCACCAAGTGTGCTGTCAATCCATGTAATCACTTTACCCAAGCCTTCACTTTGATATGTTAACAGAATTGACTGGCTGTATACCAACACCTGTAAATGTCATGTTACAGATTTTTTATTACCTACTCTTTGTGTTTATTAGTAAGTATTTAAATGGTATAGTATAAAACTATAGAATTAACTAAAAAATAGTATAATATCCTGTTGTAATGTTTCAGTAATTAATTATTGTACTCGTATAATACCAGTAGATATTGACATCGTAATCAGATTTAGTTAGTTGGACGAAAAAACGCTTAAAAAATTAGACCTCTAAAAGTCCTTTAATTAAAAAAAAAATCTATTCAGTTGGTTAAAATGTGTGGATATGGACATGGAGCTGAGTCACAAACCATAAACCAGCTCTCCTATCCTGCCCTCTGTGCCCCAAAACATGCAATCAAAGCGACTTATGCGTTGCCACCAACAAGCTGTGGAAGTGGCAATTTTTTGGGCTATTGAGTAGCCCAGAATATTGCAATATAAACAAAAGTGCCAATGACACGAAGAAAAAAGTAGATTCAAATGTAACTTTTGGTCAAAACCGTCTTCCTAACTCCTCAGGAGACAAGAGTAACAACCAAGTGGAGGTAAAGGCGAAATACGGCAAGGGCAAGTCTGCCACCGTCGCCGTGGACGCCGCCGTAGCACCGCGAGACAACAGGCTAAGCGTGAAGGCCAACGCCCCTGGAGCCGAGGGACTCAAGAAACTCGAGTTCGTTGTGCACTCCAAGGTGAGTTAGAACTCAAATTATATTGAACTAGCGGATGCCCGCGACTTCGCTCGCTTGACATATTATGTACTAAAACCTTCCTCAAGAACCACTCTATCCATTGGTTAAAACAGCATGGAAATCGGTGCAGTAGTTTTTGAGTTTATCGCGAACATACAGCAGGCAGACGCGGCGGATGACTTTTTTTACAATATTAATATATTGTAAAAAAAAGTGAAGTGATAGTAAAGCCATAAGAAATCAGATATTGTGTAAATTACGTCATTGCGGTAGACCGAAGCAAAAACAGCGGGATGAGCCTGATGCTTATCGTTAGGATTGGTCTACACATGACCAAATAAGGGGGAAATGAACGGACAGGGCCTTTGACCTGCAGAGAGACAGAAAATAAATAATTAAAGACCAATTGTGTAAATATAAGAACTTGCAGCAATTCTGGAAATATTTTAAACAAGATTTCTCGCGCAACGTCGTCTGCGTTATGTTGTTCATTAATGTTCTGCTTCTATTGGTCGCCAATGTTTGCCAATAGCCTTCCTCGATAAATGGGCTATCTAACACTGAAATAATTTTTCTTTTCATAATTTTTAAATAATTCAAAACGGACCAGTAGTTCCTCAGACTAGCACGTTCAAGCAAACAAAAAAACTCTTCAGCTTTATAATATTAGTATAGATTTCAGGATATTTTTTTCTTTGTATTTGAGCAATCTTTAATTTTACACAATGGGTATTTATGCATTTTATTTTCTATGTCTCACTGTAGTCATGTTTGATTATTTCCCCCGTATAAGCAGAAAATTAAGGATTTATACTGCTTATAAATTAAAGTCTGTCAGTTGCATCAAAAATTGATACGCCCAATTCAATACAATTTTTATAGTTTCTCATGTAAGTTTGCACTATTCTTGAAACTGTCTTCGTCCCACAGAACCCATCCCCGGACACGTACAGCTCGCACATGTCGGTGGATGCGGACGGCCGCGTCTACAAGACCGAGTCCACCTTCGTGTTCTCCAAGGCTCACCCTCAGGTCGACGTCAAGTACACCAGCCCCTCTTCACCCAAGACCAGCAGGTAACTATAATTCCCCTTCAACAGTTGCATTGGAACTAAGGACCAAGCTAAAAGTGGCTCTAGAAAAATAACATTATCTCAGTGGTATGGAGATAGCGATGAAAAAGTCCAGGCATTTCGACAACAATTCCTGATTGAAGGGTATCTCGTTTAGAGCCTCTGGTAGCAAAACCGATTGTCTAGGATTTGCACGACATTTAAGTATCGCTTTACTTAGTTATATTAACTTCACATTCACTAGAGCACTAAACCTTTTTAAACTTTCATTTGTAGTTGCGTGCAATTGTTACTTTACTGCAGACCACATACCTTTAAATAGGACCACGCATTTTAAAAACATCTTAATTTTTTTTAGACTCTTATCAAATCGATAAAATTCTTAGCAACAACCAATGAATTTCATTTGAGTAATTTCCCCTCATCATCACACTCTATATCCCCACCATGTTCTCAGGCTCTTCGTCAAGGGCAGTTCCCTAAGCTCCACGCAAGGCAAGCTGGAAGTGAAGATTGAGAACGTACGCGACGTGAACTTCGACTTGGTGTCCGAAGGCAACGTGCAGAAAGACAATGTGAACTTCAAGATGTCCGCCAACTCTGAGAAGCTTGGCATGAAGAACTACCAGGTCGAGATCGCTAGCAAAGATGCAGGAAACGGCAAGCGTTTGGAGTTCCACGCTACTAATGATAACAAGAACGTTCTTAGTGGAAGGTGAGAACTGTTTGACAAATTTAACTCTTTCTCTTTTTTGATAAAACGTTGCCCCACACTAGAAATTTCTGACCTGACCTGACCTGTCGTATGGCAATGCTTCCTTTGCCTATAAACGACCCATGTTACACCACAGCCACAAGTTGTTGATGCAAAATTAATTCCTTACAGATTCTCCACTGTCAGCTATTTAAATAACACCATGTTGACATGCCTTATGGCACTACATCTTTGTCTATACAATAACTATGTCACTTGTGGTTGTCGTTGCGAAATTTAATCCTCGCAGATTCTCCATTGTTATCTATTTCAATCTCATTATCTTGACCTGCCTTATGAACTACTTTCTTGTCTATACAATATCCAAGTTACTAGGGGTCATCGGTGAAAAGTTTATGCATCGCTTATTCTTCACTGTTAACTATGTTTATCATCAGTCACTTCGATATTTTTCTGACCTTCTACATAGTATTGTTTTTGTTGGTTTAAAATTGTGTTTCAAGAAATGATGTTTGAGGATTCAACATTTTTCCATTTTCAAAAACACCACAAAATAAAAAAGTACATAGTTCTAAAAAGCCCCACAAGTTACCCAGTTATCAAGTACTCATTGTCTTCTCCACTTTCTTCAGCACATCGTACATCAGCAAGCAGGAAGGTCCCAAGATGATCATCGAGGGTTCCGGCGCCGTGAAGGTGAAGGAGGAGCAGAAGTCCGCCAACTTTAAGTACATCCGCACCATCCTCGGAGAGGGCAACGAGAAGGGAGTTGAGGTAACATGGTTTACTGAGATTTTCTTCTGGCATTATAACTCCTTCGTATTTCCTCTCACGTTTTTTTATTTTGGTATCCCTAATAAGCTTGTGATTTTAATAGTCTTATCGTCAATCACTCCATTGGCACAGGAGCTTAGTTTATTTGCTTTGATCGTACACTGTATCTCCCGTCATCCCATTCGATCCTAACCTATTCGTGACGGGATGCTCTAAGTTCCCTCAAACCTTAAATAACCTCGGCCAATACTCCCAATCGGTTGAGTATGAAGCTAACCGTCCGTGTGTCGCGCAGACGTTCTTCAACATGGCGATCGGCGAGCGCAGCTACGTGGCGGAGTCGCGCGTCACCAACCTGGAGTACAAGAACTCGTACGTCTACTGCGAGGAGAAGAAGCAGTGCGCGCACGCCGAGATCAACTCCAAGATCGACCTCTCCAGTAAGTTTACAATTTTGAATTAACAGAACTTAGGTTCTTCAAATCTTATTTTTAAATTTTCCGGAAACGTGGAAGAACCTAATCTTGAAAATGACAGTAAAAATGTTAGTAATTTAGAGAGTCAATTTTTTTTGGAACTTTTGAAAAGTTGTCAAAGATTAAAAGACTGCCGTTGCTAAATCATGATATCCAAAGTAATTTAGAATTATGAAGACACTGGGCTACCAGTGTACTAAGCTGCTTCACAAGCTCATAGAACTTCAAGAATATCCCAAAAAAAATATGTTACAGATGTATTCAATTAAAAAATATGCGTATCATTCAAATTTAAACCCTGCAGCAATGACAAAAGAGCCACATTATATTAACCATTTACGATTTCACAACCTAACCTGCTCTCCCCCTCCAGAACAGGGCGTGATCACCAACATCGTGAACGCCGGCTTCGACCTGCGCAAGCTCGGCATCACTCCGGAGTTCGGCCTCATGATCAAGGACGAAGTCTCGGACCAGAAGCTGCCGCAGTACACCCTGGACCTGCACATCAACAAGGAAGACAAGAAGTACCACCTGCACGTCTACAACACTCCTGAGTTTGGAAGTAAGTGGACTTTGAACAGTTAAAACGTCATTTGCAAAGAATTTTAAACTGCTATAGCGGTTTTTTTAACAAAGATAAAATAAATTAACTTTATTATCCACCTTCGAAATTTAGTTGGAATTCTAAATTCAAAATGTTGAAACATTGCTATAACATAAACTGCTTTTTCCGGATTCGCCCACAATGTTCGCCTAAATGCGTGACAATGGATAAAACATCGACTTTGACATAAATTTTTTTGGATAAACTTTGGTCTTCCCTCTTTTTCAGTATCAATATTATGATTTGTTAAGTGAACCTATTGAATTGGAACTTTACCACAGCCTTCTAGTACATGTGTACACACCACAGCTGACAAAAGTAGGTACTTTCTAAAAAGTTAGGTACTTACTAAAAATTGTCCAAAACTTGTTAAAAGTTCATGTTCAAGTTGTTACAAAAATCACTCCTTTGGGCCCTTAAAAATCTTGGAAATTGAACATATTTCTTACACCTGAAAAAATCCAACCAAGTAAAAAGCACATACTAATCGAGTCCCAACTTCCAGATGCCAAGTCCGGCATCACGGTGCAGCTGCCGCAGCGCGTGCTGGCGCTGGAGTCGGTGGTGAGCTACCCCACCAACAAGGGGCTCCCCTTCCCCGCGCGCGGCGAGCTGAGCCTGGACCTGGACAAGAACAAGCAGGGACACCGCGCCTCCGCCAGGTTCCTGGTGGACTTGGATGTGGCTAATGAGAAGCAGCAGTCTGCTGTCGCCGAGTTTGGCTTCAACCATCCTAAGTTGAACAAGGTTAGTACTTCTTCACCTTCAAGGCGATGCTCAACTCCATCGATTATTTTGGCCATATAGACCTACATACCTACCTGCTGTTTAGTCATTCAATACTCGCTTAGGGTTGCGTTTTGATTTATCTAAGTTTATTTCTAAAGCTATTAGCTTCATCATAAACGCATCTTGCAACTGTTCAGAATAATATCTCTCGCGCTGACGGATAGCCTTTTCGGCATTTATTTTAGAGGACTTCTGTGTAGGATATTGTATGAATCCAGTCCATATAATAGCAGACCACCAAACCACTAGATTAAATAAACCACATCGACGTCAGCCTTTATGATCATCATCTGCTTAGTCTTTTCCCAACAATTTTGGGGTCGGCTTCCAGTCTAACCGGATTTAGCTGAGTACCACTATTTCACGTGGAACGGCTGCCTACCAGACCTCCACAACCCATTTTAACTGGGTAACACGGTACTTCCTGGCAAGACTTGCGTTAGATTAACTGGCATTTGACTATCCGTAACGACTGCCAAGGATCTACAAATATGTCAGCCTTTATGATCAAGGGATCATTTTTTTTCGCAGTTTTCTTAGTACAGTGTAAAAATCTCACCTACTTTGCTGATCACAAAATATTCACAATTAACTAACTCATATGTTTTCTCACCACAGGAGGCCGTAGTGAAGATTCGCGGAAACCTGCAGCGTCCTCAACAGAACTCCGTCAAGCTTGAGACCTCTGCCTCCATCTCTCACCCAGTTCTTGGAGCCGTAAGTGGAACAGCACGAAAAATATTTTCTAACTCTGTGTCTTCCTGTCTCTTTCTTTATTGTATTGAAGGAGATCTTCTGTCTCTTTCCATTTTTTTATCACGCCTGCAGATTCTTCTACTGTCTTAATAATCTTGAAAATCAAACTAATGTGGTATTTCTTACAGGATCGCGAATCTAAACTGTTGTTGGAGGGATCACCTACCCACATTAAGGTCTTGGTAAGTTTAACTTTTTCACTATTTGTGTTACTTTCTTCAAACTAGTCTGTCCTATACTGGTGGTTCTTTTTTAGTTTACATAATTATCATTTTCCATTCAGTCTTTTTTAACTATTCTATATTCAGGCAAATTAAGAATAGTTAACTATTCTATATTTAGGCAGGAAAATAAAACTCCTTAATAAAATATGGCGTCAAAAAATTCGTCCCCAACGCTATCGACTGGAAGTGGGCCCAAAAGACTGGCTGCATTGCCACGTTGTATGGCAATGCTTATCCTCTGTCCAAGGTAAAAGCCAGCTCTTGGGTCACGCGAAGCGTCAACTAAGCGTTTTGCTATCTCTTTAAATAGGACGTGAGCACTCGGACCCCACGGTCCAAGAGTTTCAACCCCAAACGGCTCAAAAATTTAGTTGCCAATAAGGACACAACAGGACACTGATTTCCACCACATCTCCTTCACCTTCCTCCAAACTTCCTCTAACTAAGACCTCCTCTCCTTCCAGATCAACACCCCCCTGGTCAAAGTTCTGGATGTGGAAGGCTCGGCGACAGTCAACGACCAACTGCAGAAGGGCGAGATGAAGGTGTGCCTGCTGGAAGGCAAGCCGGTCCGCGTGATGGCGCTGGCTAAGGACTATCAGTACTTCGAGTTCAGCACAGGTTATAGTGGTGATTATATTTAAAGTGTTTGGTGTCAGGGGATCACCAAATTTTTTGAGGACAGTCTTGAGGTTTTGTCTTGTGATACTTTTCGTGACTGTCCATTGGCTTTCGTATTTTTAGAAGAGTTTTTTGGGGTAGAATTTGTTAAGACAGCTTAAATCTAGAGGAACTGCATGATTGAATAAATTAGAAATTGCAAGATTGACACGGAGTTTAGGTTCGATTCTCACTCAAAACATATTTTGTTTGGTCAGCTGTTTCGGATCCCAGTCAATGAATCACACAAAAAAAACCACGATTATTCCTTTCTACACCCAAAACTCTAAGCCTACGTGCCTATGCCTAGCAGTTCAACCGCTAGGGCTAACGTACGGCTTAGCCCTCCTACGCACTTGCGGTTGAACCACCTATCGGCTGACCGCGTGGCTGGCCGCTTTTCCAGTTCAATATATACGCACTTAGCCGCCATTAAAGGCCCAGCGGTTGCATATTAAACTGGAACCGCGCGGCTAACCGCAATCGCGGCTGACCGCTTGTGCGTACGTAGGCTAATAGTACCTAAGAAACAAAATATTGACCAACATTTGAATTCGAAATTCGAGATAATCATCAAATTTTGGACCATCAAGCGCTTGTCACGACGAAGTTCTTTATTGAAACCAATACTTTTTTGACAAATGATCGCTTCAAAGTCAACTTTGAAAGACATTTTCGAATTAAAGTTCAGTACAGTCAGTAAAGACTTGAAGAACAGCCATGTAACGTGTTCCCCTCCCCCTCCCCCCCCCCCCCTGCCCCCGCAGAGGAAGCAGACCGCAAGCTGTCAGTGGTGGGTCACGTGCAGCCGGAGAAGCGCGTGGACATCAGCGCTGACATCATCCTCGGCGGCACCAAAAAGAACCTCCTCCACGGAGCGCTGTTCCTGGATGACAATCTGATCAAGAGTGACTACGGCGCGTCCAAGGACAACTTGAACTACTTCTTGGTAAGTCGACAAGTTGAGAGATAACCCCTTTTCACCCGACCACAGTGAACCAAAAGGAGGGTTATGATTTTGACTTGTAATTTTTCTGTTTGACCAAGAATTTTTTGGAAGTTTTACGTACAGTCAGCAGCAAAAGTCGAATAACACTTAAGTATTTTTCTAACTCTCATTATTGAGTAAAACATTTAATTTAATTTTTTTAATGCAGCTTTCTAGAGCTGCTATGATTATAGAATAGTAAATACCAGATTAAGGCATTATTTTGTGTCAAATTACATGTGTAGCATTAATTTTGGCTTTTGACATTCGGTGAACTCAAAAAAATATAAATGAAAAGAGTAACATCCCAAATATTAAGAACCTCAAGGTAAAGATAACTATAATAATAGTATAAGTCATTTTTTTTTATTTCAATTTTTTCACGCTCAAACACACAAACACTCCAACTAAAAACTTTAGCTGAGGAAGCTAAAGTTTTTAGTTTGAGTGTCCTCAGCTAAAATCTTGTTGCATTGCTTCCTCCTTGCAATCCGTCAACACCACAAGCTCCCAATATAAATTTGATTTGTTCCCCTCCAGAACGCCGTCCGCAAAGACCTGGAGAACCTGGAAGGTCGCATCAAGCAGCTGGGCGAGAAGGCCAGCAACGACTTCAAGGCGACGCTGCAGCGCGTGGAGCCGACCTTCAAGAACATCGAGAAGGCGTACAGCGACGACCTCGCCAGCTTCTACAAGGAGATCGCCGACGACAAGGTGCTTCAGGAGCTCAGTGAGGCGCTGTGAGTTGAACGAGTTTATTTTACTAAATCTAATCAAACCTCATCGTCATCTTCCTGCTCTCTTCCCATGTTACTGGAGACTTGAGCAACATGTATTTTTTCTCAATTCTGTGCTGGTAACCGTGTAATAAAATTCAACTAGGCTATATTATTCATTGAAGGACAAAAGGCTTTAAAATACAATTCTGTTTTATGATAGGGTGTTAAAAAAAAAGTCAAATTCTGGCCCACTTATGAATTTTATACAAGACAGAGCTCAAATCTTACGGTATCTAATGTCTTTGTGCCTTTTGATAACAAATGGTCACTGAAAAACCACTCAAGAACACACAACTTTAAAGTCAATACTATGAGTGAGGGATTGAAATCATCTAGTATAAATTCAAGTATAATTAGGTCGTGTGCGCAAAGACCTACGCAACTCTTTACCAATATCCTTATGCAAGAAATTAATATTTATTATCTAAACAGCTTATACAAAAATAATTATAAAAATATATAAAACTAATAGTGAAAATAGAATCAATATTACTCGAAAAACCAAGGAGATTATGATCATTTTAGACTAATATAATTATCTGTCCCTCTCGCGAAAACGCTGTTTTGTATGGCAGCTGTATAGGCGTCATGGACTTTGACGTCAAAGTCCATATCGGAATTCTCTTTCTAATTGTAATATTTGAAGCTTTATAACTCCATCGCCGATGAAGATATTAAAATAATAATTTCATGATTATTTACTAGAAGCTAATAAGTATTTCATTTTGCAAATAAAAAAGCACATGCATATTCCATATTTTTTCATAATTCCCCGCTTAATTTTCTGCTGTCCTAAATTGTGTCTTAGTAAACTAACGGTACTGTTTAATTCCAGGGATGTGATCGTAAAATACTTGGCCAAGATAGTGGACCAGGTGCTGACGGGCACGAAGCCCATCGTGGACAACATCGTGGACACGTACGTCGGCCTCGCCAAGCAACTGCAGGAGGTGTACGAGAACAAGGTACCTACTACCTGCCTATACTTAACAGGTTCACTGTCCGCACAGCAGACATAATAGTTAAATGTCACGTCAATATTTTTGATTATTTTAAACTTAATGAGGCCGGTGTTTCCTAGCTGACTGCTCTGAGAAGAAACACCGAAACAAACTCAGAGGTCAAAGTCTCTTTTAAAGTCCATACAATCGTACTGGTCGAATTATATGAGTACCATGTAGGTTAATGTCTGAAGTGGTATTTTGAGGAACGTACCACACAGATTTGAGTGGACCTGACCAGACAGTGCACGCATTTGCCAGTTATCGTGTTTCTCAAACTTAGAACTTTAAGGAGCTCAACGACCTGACGAACAATACCAAAGCAATGACATTTGAGTAGGCCACTCAAACCACCAGACTTTAAATTAAATGAAACCCTAACTTAACAATCTATATGATCCTCATATTTTTTCATGAACAATCTCACGACAGAACCGGTTAAGAACTATAAACCATACTCCTCAAATTTAAAAGGAATTCTCTCCTCAAAATTCTGAAATTTCTTACCCTACTTTATTGATAAAAACATTTAACTTGTCTTATTAGCAAGTATCTGCTATTCCATAAGACGCAAACAGTAGGGCTCGCATAGTAATTAAGAAAAATCTCTGTATTTATCAACATCAAAAACTTGTTAAAATATAAACAAATTTAAAATGTTTTGTCCCAGGAGGACGGTAATGTTTTGACTAGTATAGACTGAAATTAGTTTAAATATTTGAATTGCCTTGTAGTATGTCTATCAAACACATTCTGATTCATAAATCAGACCAAAAGTCTTCCAATCCAAGTATTACAAAAATTCTTCCACCGCAGATCGAGGCCGGCATCAAGCAGATGTACGAGACCTTAGCGACGTACTTGAAGGAGGTGCTGGCCTCCATCCTGGACATCGTGGCGCACTACGCCGCGCTCGTCTCACACTTCTACGACAAGTACAAGCCCGAGCTGGAGGAGCTCACCAACACGCTCACCGCCATCTTCAAGGGTGAGTCATAACAATAATTCTTTATTTTCAGACAACTAAGGCCCATACTTACATAAAATACACAAATTACTTACACATACAAAAAATAAACTAAATTGCTATCTTCCAGTAAGATTTGCTATCTATTTGTGGAATTTGCTATCTAATAGTAATAATTTACAAGTAACCAGTCATATTTACAAACCTTTCAATAAGACTATTAGGCAGTTGAAGTGTCGAAGTAGAAATTACCTATAGTATTTCGTACAAATATTTTTTACTCTAAATGATTTTATGAGCAGAGAAAAATAAGAAGATTTTTTTAGTTTCCTCGTAAATAAAATTATTATTGCCTTTGTTCTATAGACCTGACCCGTCTGCTGGTGGCCCAACTGAAGGAATTCCGCGCTCGCTTCGACGCTCTGGCCAAGGAGCTCACCACCACGCTCAAGGAACTGCCTCTCTTCGCGCTCATTAAGGAGAAGGTAAGCTCACCAAGTCATTATGCTTTCGCACTTAGGGTACTTAGTTTAAAATTTACTTTTTACACGATTTATGTAGTTTTAAAACAGCTATAAATGTCAAGTAACCTAATACATAATATAAGTACATTGAAGAAAAATTACGTGAATGTAAATTTTGGGGTTGACACGCAATTTTTCAGACAAACCCAAGCATAAAATTGTTATATTATGAGATTTTCTGCTCTCTCAGTAGGTAAATAGCTTCATCTATTTGACTGACAGACCTTGACTATTCAAAAGTGCCTGTAACTGGTCTATTTGAAATAAAGGATTTTGTATTAGTATTTGTAAATAAAAGTAATAAAAGTAAAAAAATTTCCTATATTGGCAACATGTCCACTCTTTGTCCTGACTTGTACACAATTGGAAAATTAGAAAACTTTCCCTTTTTTTACTCCAAATTTTTGGTGCTAAAATCGCAGCAAAAAAATCTCCAGAACATCCCATTTTAAACAACCTGTAAAGTTAATGATTTCTTGCCAAAATGCATTACCGGACATCGGTAGTAAATGCCTCCATTTTGTTCCAGTACCAAGAGCTAGCTGTGCCGGAGCAGGCGGTGGCGCTGCTGAGCGACGCCTACAACACAGTGCGCGCGCTCATCCCCACGCAGGAGATCCGCGACTTCACCGACGCGCTGTTCTCCTACATCACCAAGGTAAGCAAAACAACCTCGTTAAACCATGTCAGAAGCCCTTGAGTGTGCCTTGGGTGTGTGGGGTCGTTAGACCTTACTGCCCTCAAGATAAGAATACGAGCAAGGTAACAACAGTCATTCTAAATCATGCTGTTCTTAGAATCTCTCTTCTTCTTCTTCTTCGTGGCTCAAAGTATTGCCACTTCCACGGTATCAGTAGTGGCAGCACATAGGTCTCCTTGAGTGCATGTTTTGGGGCACAGAGAGCAAGATAAGAGGTGGAGCTTGATAGAATCTCTCTTATCGACTGTTTATTATCAATTAAATTCAGAATTCGAAATAATTTGTTGAATATTAGAAGAATCAACCATGAACATTAGCTTGACATTTGTCATTTACAATAATTTGTTACTATGATGTGTAAGAAATTATATTTATTTTCTTGAATAGTTTTTGTTAAAAGTTGTTTCATGCACGGGTATTAGTCATTGCAGTCTCTTGACTCCTTAACAGCCTCATCTTCTACTGGCACCTCTGCTGCGATGATAAAGTTTGCCCAGTTGTATCAAAATGTACTTATGATATGAACAGTTTAACCATATCGAGGAAAAGTAGTAGTAACCTACCAATAGCAGTTCTAATCCTCTCTTCTGTTCTGTTCTCTCGTAGAAACTGAAGCAAGAGAAGGTAGACGATGACAAGGAACTGCGCGCCATCTACCAGAAGCTGTCCACCGCCGTCACGTCGCTGGTGCAGTTCATCCGCGCGCAACTCGGTCAGCTCGGCGTTGGTGTTGCACCCACCGGCTTCAACCCTGTGAGTAGACAAACATGTCTTCTTTGTAGTTCCCTCATTGCTGAGGATCAGCATGCGGTCTACTGCAGTGTGGACCGCTCTATACACGCTGCCTCCAACAGTTTTCTTAACGGCATCGGTCCAACTAGCCAGTGTTTCAACTTGAGCACGTTTTCCTTCGACCCGACTTAGGCCGCCAGACATATTGGAGACCTAACATAGAGTATAGCTTTAGGTCTTCAACCACATACTTCTACTCCATCCACTGCTCCTTCTGTGAGCAAACACTGCAAACACAAGAGGAGCGCCGAGTCAATGAAGCTCTACAAGACCCGGAGAAAGAATTTAATTGTGTTGAATATTGCAACGAGATTAATCAGAAAAGAACAGGAGCTTTTCAGCATTGCCGCTAAAAGGGCAAAGTATAATCTCGCAGCAAAACCTATAAGTGCCCGTTGTTTTGCTCAGAAATGCCTTGTCTGTGAGTTTTACTAAAGACCGTAGGTGGTAGTAGCAAGTTACTCTCAAGTCGTCCGTCTGCTGTCTTCCCAATACTGATCACTTCCTTCACCCCCAGCTGTCATTCTCCCCTGGCTCCATGTCGGCTCCGTCGCTGGGCGCTCCCCCCTCCGCCAGCCTGCTCAGCAAGCTGCTAAGTGGAGATGTTCCAGACATCGTCGCGCTGGTGAAGGCCTACAGACCCAGGAGCCTGAACCCACTGGATGAGGTGCCCGCTAAACGTGAGTATTCTTTTACTGATTCATGATAACCTAGTATTTAACTAAAATTTCAGCTGTTAGCGATGATGCAAGCACGTTTGTCTATTCACCCTTGACTTAAACACCGCCAGGTTTTAGCTATTAGGAAATATAGTTTCCAGAAGGGAATTCCATTCGAGTAGTCAGAAGACCAATAAATATAAACCAGACTTGTCATGAGGTATCCTCATAACCAGAGATACAAGATTACTGGATTGAAGACGATACACCAGTACCTATTCTCCTCAACCCTGTACCCCACTCAAAGGACAAACATGGATGACAGCTCCTAGCCAGACTCCTAGTAGACCTGTCCGTCAGTCTGTCAGCGGGTTGTATCTCAAGAACCACATTTTAGCTCGTAACGCCCAAGCATAAAAAATACCATGAGAGCTTAATGCCCAGTGTTCATTTTAAATTACATAATAATATATGACTACGGTTAATGCGCAAGCAAGTCTGCGCTTATTTTTGTATAAATAAATGCTTAGAAATTTTTCGTATATTTTGGGCATACTCTGGCGTTATGTAGAAGATCAAGAATTGATTTTTAAGGTGATTTATTTTGTTCATTTAAATGAACATTAGGCGTTACTTACTACATTACGGTTATTTATTTTGTTCATTTAAATGTACATTGGGTGTTAAATACTTTTTAAGGATAAAAGAAAAATATTAGTAAATCAATTTGTTTATTTTGTTAAAGTTAATAATTATTACAGACATCGAGATCCTTAATTGAAATTAGTCTTTACGACAAGTCTTATATATTTAACCACTTTTTAACTATTATTGTGATTACATTTACTGAAATATGCCTCTAAAATCATCAAAAACAAACAAAACATATTTTTATCTAAATAAAATCTGCTCTAAAATAATCAACTTCAAAGAACCTATTAGTACTAAAAAAAATAAACGTTGTTTTAACAAAAGAATCAGTCTTAACGACAAGTCTGTTAAATATAACCACCTTTTTTCCGTTAAGAACAGTGATTTTACTTATATAAGTATACCACTGAAAGAAAAAACTGCAGATTGAGGAAAAAACTCTTGAATGGTCCAGTTGCTTGAAGGTACCGATGCCCCTTCTGATGGCTCATAAATTAAATTGCTTTCCGTTTCAATTGTATCCACGACCCCTCCCCCTTCCCCTTCTTACTCCTCTCGGTTATTTATTTATTTATTTATTATATACTTTGTACAATTTTACACCAAAAATTAAATACAATAGGAAACTTAGAACTAAAATACATACAATGGGCTCGGTTGTCCAGTTCTCCTGGCTGGCTCCTGGTGGCTCCGACCTCGCCTAGCACCACGTCCTCTCACAGCACGGCGTCCACGACCTTGACCACGTCCAACCAGCCTCTCTTTCGCCTCTGATTCCGTGTCACTCGATTCGGAATTATTATGTGCCCTATTTTCTGGAGAATCTAGAACTGGCATGAATTCCGGATCCCCTACATCTTCGCCTGAAGGAATAAAGTCATCAATTTCTGAATATACCAGTAAACGTTCAATATCGAACTCCTCTAGACCTAGGGATTAAAATAAAACCAAACCATTAATTACACAATAACCTACCCACTGTACATTAGAATGTACATATTAGTAGGTTATATTAAAGTAACGCTCAATGTGCAATAAAATGTAGGAACATAATATTTTAAAAGCGATTTAAAAAATATATTTGTATCTATGTATTAAAATAATAATATCAAACAATAGTATAGTAATAATTCTTTCACTAAGATCAAAATCTCACACAAAAAGCTGTAAAATTAAAAAGATAAAAGTGGATCAAACTTACGTGGTATCTGCCGGCGCGCCATCTTGCCACTTATGTGCAATTTTGACGGACAACCAATGCCTTTTATAAAATTGACAGACGTCAAAACGTTGACAACACTAAACACAAATCAAATAATAGTCACCAGAAATACGTAGGTATACTGGCGGGAAATTTAAACTAAACACATATTTTGTTCATCGTAATGTACGCTGGGCGTTTACGCGTACTTTTTAAAACTATGTTTGGGCTTTAATGATTTCTAATAGTACATTATAATGTACATGGGGCGGTACGAGGAGACTTAAAATTTTTACGACTCGCACTTGGTCGGCTTTTTCTTGTTTTGCATGTATTTTATAACCAAACCCAGATTCTACATAGAACAAGACAGTAGTAATGTTCATTCCCTTTCTGTCCAGTCCGCGCTGTGGTGGTGAACGGTCAGCACATCTTCAGCTTCGACGGTCGCCACCTGACGTTCCCGGGCAACTGCCGCTACATCCTCGCGCATGACCACGTCGACAGGAACTTCACGCTGCTGCTGCAGCTCGCCAACGGACAGCCCAAGGCGCTGGTGCTGGAGGACAAGAGTGGAACTGTTATTGAGCTCAAGGATAATGGACAAGTGAGACCCTTTTTTATTATTTTTAGACTTGCGTTAGACCATAATCCCATCAGTTGGTAAGCGATGATGTTTTCGACAATGGAGGACGCTTGCTTAGAAGTAGTACCCTAACCAGTCTAACCACTCTTGACTTAGACTCAGGAGTATCAGTTATCAAAGAGTATCAAGAGACACAGATACGGCAAGGAACCACTTTTCCACTCCTTATCTGCGTAAGGCCTCAGAGCCTCAAGACAGTGACATTCTATCAACAAGCAATATTATCGAAAAGTCAAAAATGTTTGGGTATAGAATAGAATACAATAATTTTATTTCAGACCAGAGTACATAGGGTTAGTAGCATTTTTTCCTTAAATTCTATTGTTAGTAGGTATTATTGTAACAGACACATAAAATATACAATTAAATTTCGGTGTGGAGCCGCATCCACCTCCGCAACATCGGGGAATCCCACCGATCTGCGAATACACTGAGAATACTGTCGGTGCTGCCGCGAACACGAGACATCAGGGATGCACATCTTTTTCTAATAATCGCGGCAAAACCATCAATATTATTACCTGAAAACATCCCTGACGCACTACACCGCCACGTCAGCCGCAGCAGCACTCTCAGTGCATTATTATATTGAACGCGTAGGTTGCTGAATGTCCACTGAGTGAAGTTGACCCACAGGCTGCACGTGTAGAAAGACTGACAGTACCTAAGCTTTGTAAAGCGTCACTTTAACTGGCTTCGTACAACATGCAAACCTGCGGGCCAACATGTTACAACGACCTAATACCTACCGACGATAAAACAGCCTAGATTTTCAGATATTGATAAAATTCTGAGAATCAGGCTTCCGATCCTCACTTCACAGACCGTCAAGACAGTTTCATCATGAAAATCTACAAGTATTTGGAGATGTAGGATTTCATCGTAGTAGTTCGCTACTTGTTGGATAGATGGCATTGCGATTTTTTTTTTTGCGATACATATTTGCTCCGTTGGTTTTTCTTGTGGTGGTACTGATGCCGCTACAGAACTTCTACAACACTTATGTTTAAATATGCTAAACCAACCCCTTGCTTCCCCAGGTGACCCTGAACGGTGCCACTCACGGCTTCCCGGTGATGGAGAAGGACTCGTTTGCGTTCCGCCAGCCCAACGGCCGCATCGGACTCGGCACGCTCTACGGACTCATGGCCTTCTGTACCGCCAAGCTTGAGGTACGTATCAAAAAGATTCGTAGATAGGTATCGTATTTGTCTAATAGTGATTTATTAAAACAACGTGATACTTTTAACCATTCAACATTATTTCAATGATCAATAACAAAGACACGAACCTGACGCATGTATCGGCACCATGCTACAATATCGTTGTGTTCCTCAGGTGTGCTACATCGAGGTGAACGGCTTCTACCTGGGCAAGCTGCGCGGTCTGCTCGGAGACGGCAACAACGAGCCTTACGACGACTTCCGCCTACCTAACGGAAAGGTACGTTTACATTAAACATGCAACTACACAAATTACAACACACTGCTCCCATCCACAAATAAAAACTTTAACACTTCAACGTGCTTAAATTTCCTCGTCTTCCTGATACCAAAGCACTTACCAAATCTATACTAATACTAGCTGACCCGCGCAACTTCGTCTGCGTCACATTTTCCATTAATTCTCCGCTCCTAAATAATATTGCAACTATAAATTGTGATGTAAGCTACCCTATCTTTCAAGTTGGATCAAACTGCACACGGTGTGCAAATTTGATTAAAATCGGTTAAGTAATTTAGGAGTTTATCGCGGACAAACAACGTGACGCGTAATTTATATAATATATTAAGATTATAAAGCAGAAGAGTTTGTTTGTTTGTTTAGTTGAACGCGCTAATCTCAGGAAGCTCTGGTCCGATTTGAAAAATTATTTCAGTGTTAGGTCCACAACCCATTAACTGGGTAACACGGAAGTTCTTGGCAAACTGGAGTCAGATTTATTATTTATTTTAGAACCTCACAAAAATAATAAAACCATTTCCTTTGTTGTCTTAACCTCACACCATTGAAAGATCCGTCGCCGTCGATCTGTTTATTTGCTAAACTGTATTTTATGAATGTGAAGATGAAAATAATTATATTTTATTTCCGAATGCCAAGTGCCTACAAAATACCTTTACATAACAAAACAATTCTTCAGCACAAAAAAAAATCTTCTACTAACCCCCTCCCCTCTCCCCCTCTGCACAGATCTGCACATCAGAGAGCGAGTTCGGCAACGCGTACCGCCTCGCCAGGAGCTGTCCCGAGGTGAAGGCTCCGGAGCACTCCCACCACCAGATGCACCACATGGCGCTGCCGCCCGCATGCGAGGAGGTGTTCGGAGGAGCCTCGCCGCTCCGCCCACTCAGCCTGTTCCTCGACCTTGCACCCTTCAGGTAACAATACTTACTAGAATAAATGGTTTTTTTTTCAATATGAGGAACTCAGCAAGAAGTACAAAAATCTGATGAACCAAATCATTCCTACTTTTTCAGAAATAAGGATTAGTGACAATACTGCCATAGTCCCGTCCAATACTTCTTAAAACCAGAAAAAAAAACAACTAAAGATTGTTATTAGAATCACATTTGGTCAAGGGAGCTACTCTCTAAGCCCGAAGTCCATAGTTTCGGGCTTATTTGCGGGCGTATTCTACTCCTCAACCCTTAACCACAGATTCTAGAGATCATCACCATCGTATTCAAGAGATTATTCTTCTTGTACCTACATATAATAAATGACTCCAAAGAAAAACCAATTCTGGTAGTCTTTCACACAATAAGTAGGTACATACCAAGTTTCAGCTGAATACCAATTTGCTAGATGCTAATTTCTTCTCCCTTAATTTGAATAAATACTACCACAACTACAGTAGATATTTACTCCTTAATCAAAACTGGATCACATTGGCTAACCTAACCCCACTTTCCAACAGGCAAGCCTGCATCCACGCATGCTCCGGCGACTCCGCGGAAGCCCTGCACCAGGCCTGCGACCTGGCGCGAGGGTACGCCGCCCTCGCGCTGACGGGCATGCTGCCGGCTGTCATGCCCGAAGTCTGCGTGCAGTGCACTGATGCTGACAAGCCCAGGAAGGTTGGAGAGAGCTACGAGCTGAAGGTGCCCAACAAACAGGCTGACATCATCGTGGCGTTTGAGACTACTGCTGTAAGTGTCTTTATCAAATATTTTCTTTAAAATATTTGTCATTTTAAATCTACTCATACACTCAGCCAATACAAGTATCAACTCTGCCGAATTGAATATTATACCGATTGCATGCCTCTACTGTGATCAGAAAGCCAAATTTTCGTACACAACACAACTTTAAAAAAAAAAAACAAAATAGCTATGCCGCAATGTTTTAATTATCAAATCTATCTTCATCAAAACTAATGGTAACCAAACCTCACCTCCCTCTCCAGGACAACGAAAAGAACTACAAGAGCATCGTGGTGCCGCTGGTGGGGCAAGTGCTGGACGCGCTGAAGAGCAAGCGCATCACCGACGTGAAGGTCTACCTCGTGGGCATCACGCCCAAGTTCCCCTACCCCATCATCTACGATGCCGACTGTGAGTATGACGAGCTTCATTGTTTTGTCTAACAAATGAAATTTGCACTGGAGGGACAAGTTTTTCTTTTCATTTCACCTTTTCGGAAAAATTTAGATCACATCAAATCTGTGATTGAACTCCCAACTGTATCAGACTGCTTGAAAAGTAACTTTTATCGTTCGGTTAATTACAAATCAATTTTTATTTCTAAATCTACTTTACCAGTATCTTAATCACCTTCATATTTAATTCCAGTGAAGCTGAAGAACCCGAAGCCCGTGTTTGACGACAAGAGCCGCTACTCCCGCCTTGCCAACCCCACGACAGCTTATAACCCCTACATCAACGAGGCGCTGTCCATCATCGATGCCCTCAGGATTCAGTTCGGTAAGATTTTTATACTTTTTGCAGTCTCTTTTAGCTTTTAAAAGTCAGGAATAATTCAAGGTACTCGACAAATAACCTCAAAAATACTCTCAGATTTCTGATTTATCTCTTCTGTCCTAAACCATTACTCCACTTGAAGTCCAATCGCATATTGTAATCATCGCCATTACTTTTCCTTTTACCTGATGATTTGGTTCGACACAACATTTCTCTTCATCTGATCAATCATCTCCTTTCTATCAATCGTTTTTCGCACTGTCCACTGTGTGACACAGACTATCTCTCTTAGTCTTCCTGCGTTCTCCTCCTCTGCTTTTACCTCTACCTCTGCTGCCTCTTTAAGCTACATATATTCACCATTGACTGTTTAATAAGTAGACACTAACGTTACTTCTCTTTTTGGCAGGTCTTACTAATGTAGTCGCCGGCTACCAGTCCCTGTTCGAGTTGCCTCTGCGCGCCGGAGCTATCAAGCACACCATCAGCGTCGTTGGAGAGGAGTGCATGAGCCAGTTCTTCTTGGTGAGTTTCTAACTTTATTATTACAATAGTGACTTTGAACTCAGCTACATCATCTACCTTCTTGCCCTTATCCCAATTTTTTGAGGTTAATGATGAAGAAAAGTGATGCATGACGACAGCAATGATGAGATCTATTTTGGTCGCTATCTAATTTTTTTCTATCCCTTAGGTACCCCCGAATTCTGGATACAGTTTTTATTTATTTAAGATGGGTTGGCTCTTAACTGTAGTCTAGATCAGAGATGACAGATTTTGAAGTTGAGCTTTTCACAAACTCTATTTCCACCTGACAAATTCTCAACTCAAAATACTCATTGCAGAAACCTGCCATTAGCCTGTTTCAGAATGTTATAGACTACTTTTCGTAGTAAAAAAAACTGCAACTAAAAATTTAAAAAAAACCTTTAAAACTGACTTTCATTGCAAAAATAAAGCGTTTTGTTCTGTATCGATTTTGCATATCTGGTCACCTCTGTTGATTTTTATTTAATTTAGTTGGTTACTCCTTAATTCTGTCAACAGCTGGAGGTAGCCCGCTCGCTGGCGTACAGCGTGGCCTTCGACAACATGGCGTACTCGCACTCCATCGTTACCGTAACTCCGTACGGAGCGCTCACTATCGGCAATGGCAAGAATGCTGCGCAGATTGTCGGTCAGTGCCTTTACCGTATTTGATGCTATTTCTACTATTCTTTCTATATTATTAGCACGATCTGGTTCATTTGATTTGGGACTGTATAGTTTATTTGTTAAATTTGAAATTCCAATGTGGAGTAGTTTTTTTTTTTTCATTTCAGTTAGCATCTCGTGGTGATAAGGTAGTAAATACTCGTAGCTTGTGTTTTGTTATAATGCTGTAAGGACGCTGTCTTTTTTGATAGTCAAAATTTCAGTCAGATTAAATATTTGAATAGCTCATGTGATGGCAATAAATAAGCTAGTGAGCCAAATTAATAAATAAACTATTTTTTGGTACAAAAATAAAAGGAAACAGACGAGCATGTTAAAATATTAATTTCTCGTTACTAAAATGTAAATGATTTGGTGCAGGTTACACCGATAAGGCCGTGATCATGCTGGGAGACAAGAAGGTTGGCAAGGACGCCGAGACCCTCAGGAGTACGCTGGTCAAGTCCAATGACGCGTGCAGAGACTTCGTTGAGTCGGTGAGTCCACTTCCCGTTTTATTTTAAAACCACTGACGGTTTTACTGCAGCAAATAAATTGGTACTCCAAGTTGTTGGTCACACACAACCCAAAACCAAATTTTGGACCTGATGATTAAAATTATTGACATCAGTAAAAATTAGGTGACTGTGAGTTATTTTTGGTCTAAGAATGGTTTGATTTTGATGTAATTGGGGCAACGCATTCGTGAACTAAAAAAATAATGGACCCAATATTGAGCCTTGAAGGACGCTAATTTTCATCTTAGACTGTGGTTAGATTAAGCTGTTTATCTGCGTCTACTAAGTAATTAGACTATATTTATATATAATTAAGCACACATGAATGTTCGTTGTTTTCATAATACCATAGTGCTCCAGTTTTAACAAAAGCTTCTAACGGTTAAAGCAGTCAAACGCCTCCGAGAAGTCGTAAAAGATAGCAGTGGTGTCTTGTAAATCTTTCTTGAGGTCTTGACTATCGCCGGGCTTGACCAATGGAACGACTTTACTGTGGATTCAACCAAGTTCTGACCATTCTTTTCCCCCGCAGACGGACGGCATCGTGTTCTCGGCCACGAACTTCCACGCAATGGACGGCGGCAAGCAGAAGCAGTTCGTGCAGACGGCGGCGGCCGCCATCGTGCAGCGCCTGGTGCGCGAGAGCGCCGTGCAGGACTGCACGTGCGTGTACGCAGACCCCTTCCGCGTGCGCTCCGTGTGCGTCTCCAAGGACAGGAAGGAAGTGGTGAGGATCTTTTTTTAAATTAATTAGCCTACAATATTGTAGGCTCACAATTGCATATAGGTTGTCACTATACGTATTAGTAATTAATCTCAGAAATCAAATTACTTAAAATATATCGTCTAAATTGTAACCTGGAATCAGCTATGGAGACTCCCCGTGAGAACAAATCAGGTATCCACGAATATGACTGCCTTATTGGTCGAGAGGTTGCTGGCTCTGAAACCTAGATCGGCCAGCAAAACATTAATTCTTCTTCAAAATAATCTCTCCAGTAGATCATGGTACAAAAGTTATCAAAGTTAACAAAATCACCTATTTTTTATTGCGTCTCTTTCCTAACACTCTCATTTCTTGTCCACAGGCTCGCAGACGGAAGTAAGCGCTGCACCGGAAACTGTGATCGAATTGTGCCAAGTACCAAATACTCTAGCCTTACGTAGTCGCGTGCGAGCGAGACGCGCATACATAACTGTACGCGCGTCTCTCTCGCACGTTTTCATCAAATAACCTATCACGGAAACATGAAGCATTTTATAGTGTCCATTGCCGCTTCGGCATTCAATAATTTAACGTCATTTAGTAGTAGACCAGCAATGGATGTAGATAGTTTTCTCGTGTTTCATGTTTCCGTGGTAAAGGTAATTAATTATTCATTATATTGTCATCCGCAGACTCTGTTGTATTTATGAATTGCCGCGTACCATGAGGTATTGAGTGATCATGATCGACTCTGTATTAGATCTAATAAAATATGTTATTTAATGTTTGGATTTTATTTTGTTATTCTTCCCCTCTCAAGGACCGTAAGCCCCAATTTGGTGTGACACGCCCCAGCCGGCACTCGTCACCGATTTTGTTGAAATTTTGCGAGGATATAGTCCCCAAATTGTACTATTTAGTACCTTCATTTAAAAAAAATCTACCTCTAGGGTTTCGCTAAAAAATGGAAAACAAAAAGTGCCGGCTGGGGCGTACCTATACGTTGCAACCGGCTGTTTTTATTCTGCAAGACTTTGCGGTGGGCAATGTACATTAAATAGTTGTACACATGTATAAACCTACGAATACTTAATATTAACTTGATAGCGCGCACCAAACGGCCACAATACTGAATTGAAAATCGTAAAAATATAACCTAAAAATTTGGCATCCAGAAAAAAGGCATTTTGATGAGATTTATTGTTCCCAAATAATTGTACCCATTTAGTATCCTTCAAAAACGTATTTACATCGAAGAAATATGCGATACTTTCAGAGAAAACTAGAAAACTTCAAGTCAAAATAAAACCCAAAATCACCAACACAGATCTAAAGATCTTCGCGATTACTAGATGTGGCAATCAGATTGACAAAGAGGTACGGTACTGAATGAGCAATCTTCTTTTGGTGGTTATAAATGACCCCCCTTGTAAAACTGTATAAAATAAATATGTTGCAAAGACAATGGTGTGGTATGCTTCTCTGCGGTCTTCTTATGGTATGAAAATCTGATGAATTTATCTATGAAACCAATAGTAAAATGAGCAATAAGTAGTCAAAACCAGCAAAATAAAATAAAAAGCTAATGCTAACAAAAGGGCTAAGGGTTAGCTGTTATGCCGTTTGAATGAATTTTAATAGTCAATCGTATCACGTATGTAGAGTCATCAATAGGCAAGTGTTTAACTATTGACTCTACTCGCTGAGGAAAGGGTCAAAAGATATATATCTCGTGTGAGTAAAAGAGACATATTTATTCTCGATATCTGGTTGTTCACACTGCTGCTTAGCCCGCTCTTACCACTAGTTGATTAGTGACCGACAATACGGCTGCCACCGAAATCGGTCAGCTAGGGATCTACTAGCGTATGCCATTCACATCTGGAGTGAGGCTATCGAGAAGCACGGGAGCCTGTACTAGTGGTTTCCCTTGACATCTCGAAGGCCTTCGACAGGGTCTGGCAGATGACAGATTTCCTGAGGTATCGGTCTATCCGAGTGATCGTAGATGGCTGCTCGTCCAGAAAGCTGGATATTAATCGGGGGTTCCTCAGGGGTCGGTGCTCTCGGCAACATTGTTCCTGTTGCATATTAATGATGTGCTGGAATCCGGTATCTTTGGGTATACAGACGACAGCTTTTTTGCTGGGATATACGTCTCCGACGCACGAGCTGGTGGGTCACAGACCCGGTCTCTCCGGGAGGCTTGCTTGAGCGCTTGAACGTGTTCTTACAGGCTGTCTCTGAATGGGGCGATGCAAATCTGGTCAAGTTCAATGCTGCTAAGATCCAAGCATCATAAGCGTTTCATAGAGGCAAGGTTCAAGTGGCTGCTAGAAAGTTTGGGATCCTAACAAAGGTGAGACGTTACTTCACGCCGGAACAGCTGCTTAAACTGTATCAAGCGCAAGTTCGATCGTGTATGGAGTACTGCTCTCATCTTTGGGACGGATTTGCCAGATATCAACTTGATGCCCTAGAGTCGATTGAGAAACAACACAAGAGGACCATCAGCAATGATAGGCTCGTCGAATCGAAGCTCCAAAGTCTTGAGCATCGACGCCGAGTCGCTGGCCTGTTGGTTTTCTATCAGTTTCATTTTGGGGAGTGTGCGACGGAATTGTAAAATTTGATTCCGCCAAGCTCGTTCCATCATCGGACCACAAGACGTACGGCGACGCGCCACCGGTACATGTTGGACATCCCACATATACGCAAAAAACCTTTTGGGAATACATTCATTGTGCGTACATCTTAGAAGTGGAATTCCCTGCCTGAGTCTGTGTTTCCTGATAGCTACAACCTTGGAGTCTTTAGGTCAATAGTGAATAGGTTACTTCTAGGCAAGCGTGCTCCATCTTAGATCGCATCATCGCTTAACATCAGATGCGATAGTGGTCAAACCTATGCCTATCAATGGTAAAAAGTTGATCGCAGGGACAAGAGCTATCAGAGATTGTACTCACTCAGCGACACTTCCTCGGCGAAGGTTGCTTGGTGGTCAGAGCTCACCAACCAGCGGTAATTTCTACCTATAGTGCGGGCCGGAGCGAGTATTGCGAGTAAATACCCGTCACACAAAAGCACTCGCTTATAGCCGAGCGTTAAACTATCGAAACTTTTCACTCGCTACTAGCTGCTCGCTAATTGGTTTCGGGTTTCAAATTTTACTCGCTACTCGCTGATTGCCGGCTGTGAGACAAGTGCCGAAGGGCCCTTTCCCTGTCATGCGTGTTTTCGCCCGCGTGCGGATCTGTTTCGCATTCGGGTGATAGCACGTTCTTGGCCATACGCAGGACTAAGATTTCGTTTGCTGCTGCAGTATTTTACGTGTCACCAGTGATTAAACACGTGATGCGGGTCGCACGCATGGTTATAGTGTATAGACCATGCGTGCAACTCGCGTCACAGTAAAAACAAAACTGAAAACAGAAGATTGCCGCCCGCATCCGGATATCATGCTCGCGGACTGTGCGCCCGCAACCAATCCGCATTTCACGTGCGTGCTGCCAGCATGATAGGAAAAACATGTATGAAATAGTCACTGGCAAGACGCACGATACTGCAACGGCAAACAAAATCTTTGTCCTGCGTGAAGCCAAGAGCCTGCTACCCGCATGCGAAACAGATCCGCACGCGGGCGAAAACACGCATGACAGAGTAAGGGGCCTTAGGCACTTGTTTCACCGCAAGCGAGTAGCGAGTAAAGTTTGAAACCCGAAACCAATTGGCGAGCAGCGAGTAGTGAGTGAAAAGTTTCGATAGTTTTGACGCTCGGCTATAAGCGAGTGGTTTTGTGTGACGGGCATTTACTCGCAATACTCGCTCCGGCTCGCACTTTAGGTAGAAATTACCGCTGGTTGGTGAGCTCTGACCACCAAGCGAGCATCGCCCAGCGAGTTACAGTACAATCTTTGATAGCTCTTGTCACTGCGATCGACTAGAGGTAAGAGCCAGTTCAGCAGCAGTGTGAACAGTCAGCTATCGACTATAACTGTATGAGTATCTTTTACTGACACGAGATCTATATCTTTTGATCCTTTCCTCAGCGAGCAGATTCAATAGTTAATCGCTTGCCTATTGAAGTTCTACATACGTAATACGATTGACTATTAAAATACATTCAAACGGCATAACAACTAACCTTTAACCCTTTTGTTGCATTAGCCTTTTAATTTTATTGTGCTGGCTTTAACTATTTATTGCTCATTTTACTACTGGTTTCATAGATAAATTCATCAGATTTTCATACCATAAGACCGCAGAGAAGCATACCACAACATGTCTTTGCAACCTAATTATTAAACAGTTTCACAAGGGGGGTAATTTACAATCACCAAAAAAAGGTTGCCCATTCAGTACCGTACCTTTTTGTCAATCTGATTGCCACATCTGGTAATCGCGAAGATCTTTAGATCTGTGTTGGTGATTTTGGGATTTATTTTGATTTGAAGTTTTCTCTGAAAATATCGCATATTTCTTCGATTTAAATACGTTTTTGAGGGGTACTAAATGGGTACAATTAGTTGGGAAAAAAAAAACTCATCAAAATGCCTTTTTTCTGGATGCCAAATTTTTAGGTTATATTTTATGATTTTCAATTCAATGTTGTGGCCGTTTGGTGCGCGCTATAAAGTTAATATTAAGTATTCGTAGGTTTATACATGTGTACAACTATTTAATGTACATTGCGCACATCAAAGTTTTACAGAAAAAAAACAGCCGGCTGCAACTTATACGCCCCAGCCGGCACTTTTTGTTTTCCATTTTTTTGCGAAACCCTAGAGGTACAATTTTTTTAAATGGAGGTACTAAATAGTACAATTTGGGAACTATATCCTCGCGAAATTTCAACAAAATCGGTGACTAGTGCCGGCTGGGGCGTGTCACACCCCAATTTGGGCCAAATTATTGTCTTACTGATTGTTCTTTTTTTTGTGGATGCTGACGCGTTAATACAAACACATACCCTGACGCTGCCTGAAGGTTAGACTGGAAGCCAAACCAAATAGTTCTATTAATATCACCAACTATTAGAATACCAGAATCATGAAGAAGTATTTCCAGGACTATGATAAATATTTAAAATCACGCTGTGACCCTTAGGAGCTGTGCAGGTAAAGCCGCAGGGCACAGCTAAGGAGTATTTTAACTTCCACAATTTAAAAAATAATTAGGTTGCCTCATTTTTAATTTATTGGCGAAGTCGCGGGCAGAAACTAGTAGGTATACAAATAATAAAATCATAAGTCATCATCAGCTCTTTATTACAAAAATACACTTCACTTACAAAAATAGACGCAGGACGATACATGTAACTTTGGCGGATCATTATGGAATGTAAGAACTTCAATACAATAAATTCATAACTTAACACAAAATATAAGACGTAAACAGTTTCACAAAGTATCTGAAGATACCAATCAAAAATGGAAAACAGATAAAATGGCACCAACACGCGGGGAGTAACTAGAGATTAATAATAAATCGTGCCGACTTAATCTGCGCTGAGCACGAATCCCTGCTGTATAATATAGTCATAATCGGAATAGTCAACTTGTATGAGCTAACGGTGACATGATTGTACAAAGTATTGACAATGTTGTTTCTAGCAGTGCTTCCCCGGTTTCCGTGATTTAGTTATTAATTTATCACTGGTTCTGCATCACTTACAAAATCAAAGTGTTCTTTATTCTCTTTGCACAAAGGTTGTTATAGGATATAATATGGTTTTGCATCACTTACAAAATAAAAGTGTTCTTTATTCTCTTTGCACAAAGGTTGTTATAGGATATAATATGGTTTTGCACCACTGAAAATCAGAGTAATCGTTATTTTCTTTGCGTTGGGTAGTCAAATCTTACATTACTGTCAAAATGACCTTTATTCTATTTACACTACGGTTGTAAATGGGTTGTCCGAATATGTATCACTGTCAAAATTAAAGTAATCCTTACTCCTTTTGCACTAAGGTTACTTCTTGTGTTGCTGTCAGAGGTAAAGTAACTTTGAATGGCCTGTAAGGAGTACGTTATGTTGTACATTTGAGCAGTTAGTAGACAGTCTTGCGCACCCACTTCATGCGCGGTCCGCGCTGGGACATGATCTTCACGGAGGCACTGGCCGCGCCTTTCACTACGTCTTGGATCTGAAAATAAGAGTACATTTGTTAGTTAAAGTTTTCTTCTAATTGTGACTGTAGATTTGAACACAGGGAACAGATAAAATAGTCATGGAGGCTCCTTTGATCTCGCCAGATATGCCGACAGCCAAGAGAGCCACGAACAGTAGGTATTTTTTAGATTAATGTTTACCGTTCTGCAACTTGTGCTGGATCAGTTTCGTAGCTATAGTAGAAAATGCCACAGGCTCCGGGCACTGGAACACTCTTACCAAAGTCATAATACTTTTATCATATGAAATCTAACCAGTCTCGTATTAGGTCCCATACAGATTGATGGGACACGATTTTGTTTTGAGAAAATTAAGTCAGAGAAGTTTTAAGGAAGAAATTCTTTTATTTCACAAAGGTTTGTGTGAATCAAAGTTTAGGTCCTCGGTAGAATTTGCGCTTAATTGGTCTGGCATTACCTGTTTTTATGGTGTCACAAGAAACAAAGTCCAGATATATGACTAATTTTACAGGCAAACGACAAATACTTACACTCAACATCAAACTCTGGGCATTGCCCACCAGCATGTCCAATGCTTCTTTGTCTTCTTGCGTACCTGAAGTTGAAATAATGACAATATTAAAGGATACAATAAAAACAATCTTCCGTATGCACCATCAAAAATTAAATTCGGAGCATAAAAATGAAATGGGCAATCAAGATCAACGGATGAAAATAAAAACATTCAGTCGAATTGAAAACCTCTTTTTTTAAGCGGGTTACAAAAAATAAAAGTGTAGAGAATAAAAAAAATACATGAAATTTCTCTATGATCTCAAAGCAACCAGACTTTTTTTTTTTTAGAACGCGTGAGTTCAGTAGAAGTAGTGTTACTATGTCCTTAGACCCTACCTGCTAGCTTGGGGCGACGGTCAATTTCTAAGTATTGGTATTAATTAAAGTTAAGTGAAATCAGTAAAATGAATGGTATGATAAGTAAAATGAACTGTATTACCGTGGCGTCCGAGAGAGAATCCTTTAACCGTCGTCAACATCTTGAGCTGACCGCTGATGGTTGGGATCCTCTCGCAGGTTTGTAGCAAGTTCTAGAAAAAAAATCCGTTAAAATTGATTTTAACCTGATTGATCAGGTGCAGTGTAATAATGTATAGGTGTTCCTAAAACTACTTAAACTGGAGAGACCCAGTTAAACACACGTACTCGTACACGTAGTGATTATTGGAAATCGACTTCTATCGATTGAAATCGGTCCAGAGCCCATTCACAAACTATAGACTTTTTGAAAAATAAAAAAATATCCTTACAAAAGATAAAACTCAATAAAAATGTTGAACGGTCGTAGAAAATGAATTGTAGCATTTCAAAAATTACGTTTTTTTTTAATCGTTCTACATAATTATTCTTTTTTTTATTCTACTCTTTCGAGTACAATTTTGATATCAGTAATTGGTTAAAAATATTGGTCGTTAAAATTTCAATAACATTGTTAGTTATTACACCACTAATTTTTAATTAGTACAAATACATAAAGGGCTTATTAGAAAAGGTCTTGTTATTATATATGTAAAGTCTCAATAAATAATATTCATAAACAGCAAAGTTATTAACGTTTGTTTATATCCCAAAATGTCACTCAATTTATGGTAAACGAAAAAATAAGCAATCCAAACTTTTCTTTCGCACTTTAATTGGGCTTAGATTGGGACCAACAAAATTATCAACTTTTTACAATTAAGTAAGTTTTAAGAAATCATTTAAGATACTCGAGTAAAAATAAATCAAAATAAACAATTTTGGGATTTCGTTTTTTTTTACTTTTGACTGCAAAATTATGATCAGTAATGGGTACGGGAACAGCCCCATTATTTTTTGTACTAATTAAAAAATAGTGTTGTATAAGTTATTTATTTGACCAATAGTCAAGCTCAATATTGATTGAAAAATGCACACTAACAAAAATTTAGTGCCTATAATTATCAAGAAACTTGCCCTAAGTAGATACTGACCGTCTTGATCCTGTGGTCGGCGCACTCATGCGCAAGCTTCTTGGCGAGGCGCGCGACTTCGTGCGACTCCGTCACTATCGACTTCGACGTCGTCAGGACTTCACGCTGCTTGTCTAAAATGCAAGAAAAGGTTATCAACTCAATCAATAAAGACTATAAAGTTTAATATAAAAATTGACTTTGAAAAGAAACAAAAAGATAACTATGAAATTATGAACCGACTAGCTGACCCGCGCAACTTCGTCTGCGCCACATTTTCCATTATTGCTGCGCTCCTATTTGTCTTAGCGTGATGATATATAGCCTTTAGCATTCCTCGATAAATGGGCTATCTAACACTGATAGAATTTTTCAAATCGGACCAGCAGTTCCTGAGATTACCCCCTACATACAAACTTACAAACAAATACCTCTTTACGATAGATAATAGTAGTCCTGTTAACCAATTTCGTTTCAAATTGGCGCAAGAAATAGTATAGTGTAAATATAGATGCACTCCCTCTTCCCTCATAATCTCATCCACCCCATGATCCTATCCGAAACGACCGGAGATAAATCTGGCGCAAGCTCAATAGTTTACACCGCCAACTTCGAAACTCTGGTCTTAGAAGAAAAACCCAATAACATATTTGCTCGACCTGGGAATCGAACCCACGACCACGAGTCAGCAGTCTCACTTGCAGCCGCGGTTCCAATGGACGAGTTATCGATCTGCAAAGAATTAGCTGCAGGACAGTAAGAGATAAAGTTGAGGTTACCGTTGCTCATGAAGTTGGAGAGCTTGGCCATGAGCACGGCCATGCGCTTGGCGACGGCCACGATCTACATACAAACGAGTTAGCTGCGGGACAGTAACAGATAAAGTTGAGGTTACCGTTGCTCATGAAGTTGGAGAGCTTGGCCATGAGCACGGCCATGCGCTTGGCGACGGCCACGATCTACATACAAACGAGTTAGCTGCGGGACAGTAACAGATAAAGTTGAGGTTACCGTTGCTCATGAAGTTGGAGAGCTTGGCCATGAGCACGGCCATGCGCTTGGCGACGGCCACGATCTACATACAAACGAGTTAGCTGCGGGACAGTAACAGATAAAGTTGAGGTTACCGTTGCTCATGAAGTTGGAGAGCTTGGCCATGAGCACGGCCATGCGCTTGGCGACGGCCACGATCTACATACAAACGAGTTAGCTGCGGGACAGTAACAGATAAAGTTGAGGTTACCGTTGCTCATGAAGTTGGAGAGCTTGGCCATGAGCACGGCCATGCGCTTGGCGACGGCCACGATCTACATACAAACGAGTTAGCTGCGGGACAGTAACAGATAAAGTTGAGGTTACCGTTGCTCATGAAGTTGGAGAGCTTGGCCATGAGCACGGCCATGCGCTTGGCGACGGCCACGATCTACATACAAACGAGTTAGCTGCGGGACAGTAACAGATAAAGTTGAGGTTACCGTTGCTCATGAAGTTGGAGAGCTTGGCCATGAGCACGGCCATGCGCTTGGCGACGGCCACGATCTACATACAAACGAGTTAGCTGCGGGACAGTAACAGATAAAGTTGAGGTTACCGTTGCTCATGAAGTTGGAGAGCTTGGCCATGAGCACGGCCATGCGCTTGGCGACGGCCACGATCTACATACAAACGAGTTAGCTGCGGGACAGTAACAGATAAAGTTGAGGTTACCGTTGCTCATGAAGTTGGAGAGCTTGGCCATGAGCACGGCCATGCGCTTGGCGACGGCCACGATCTACATACAAACGAGTTAGCTGCGGGACAGTAACAGATAAAGTTGAGGTTACCGTTGCTCATGAAGTTGGAGAGCTTGGCCATGAGCACGGCCATGCGCTTGGCGACGGCCACGATCTACATACAAACGAGTTAGCTGCGGGACAGTAACAGATAAAGTTGAGGTTACCGTTGCTCATGAAGTTGGAGAGCTTGGCCATGAGCACGGCCATGCGCTTGGCGACGGCCACGATCTACATACAAACGAGTTAGCTGCGGGACAGTAACAGATAAAGTTGAGGTTACCGTTGCTCATGAAGTTGGAGAGCTTGGCCATGAGCACGGCCATGCGCTTGGCGACGGCCACGATCTACATACAAACGAGTTAGCTGCGGGACAGTAACAGATAAAGTTGAGGTTACCGTTGCTCATGAAGTTGGAGAGCTTGGCCATGAGCACGGCCATGCGCTTGGCGACGGCCACGATCTACATACAAACGAGTTAGCTGCGGGACAGTAACAGATAAAGTTGAGGTTACCGTTGCTCATGAAGTTGGAGAGCTTGGCCATGAGCACGGCCATGCGCTTGGCGACGGCCACGATCTACATACAAACGAGTTAGCTGCGGGACAGTAACAGATAAAGTTGAGGTTACCGTTGCTCATGAAGTTGGAGAGCTTGGCCATGAGCACGGCCATGCGCTTGGCGACGGCCACGATCTACATACAAACGAGTTAGCTGCGGGACAGTAACAGATAAAGTTGAGGTTACCGTTGCTCATGAAGTTGGAGAGCTTGGCCATGAGCACGGCCATGCGCTTGGCGACGGCCACGATCTACATACAAACGAGTTAGCTGCGGGACAGTAACAGATAAAGTTGAGGTTACCGTTGCTCATGAAGTTGGAGAGCTTGGCCATGAGCACGGCCATGCGCTTGGCGACGGCCACGATCTACATACAAACGAGTTAGCTGCGGGACAGTAACAGATAAAGTTGAGGTTACCGTTGCTCATGAAGTTGGAGAGCTTGGCCATGAGCACGGCCATGCGCTTGGCGACGGCCACGATCTACATACAAACGAGTTAGCTGCGGGACAGTAACAGATAAAGTTGAGGTTACCGTTGCTCATGAAGTTGGAGAGCTTGGCCATGAGCACGGCCATGCGCTTGGCGACGGCCACGATCTACATACAAACGAGTTAGCTGCGGGACAGTAACAGATAAAGTTGAGGTTACCGTTGCTCATGAAGTTGGAGAGCTTGGCCATGAGCACGGCCATGCGCTTGGCGACGGCCACGATCTACATACAAACGAGTTAGCTGCGGGACAGTAACAGATAAAGTTGAGGTTACCGTTGCTCATGAAGTTGGAGAGCTTGGCCATGAGCACGGCCATGCGCTTGGCGACGGCCACGATCTACATACAAACGAGTTAGCTGCGGGACAGTAACAGATAAAGTTGAGGTTACCGTTGCTCATGAAGTTGGAGAGCTTGGCCATGAGCACGGCCATGCGCTTGGCGACGGCCACGATCTACATACAAACGAGTTAGCTGCGGGACAGTAACAGATAAAGTTGAGGTTACCGTTGCTCATGAAGTTGGAGAGCTTGGCCATGAGCACGGCCATGCGCTTGGCGACGGCCACGATCTACATACAAACGAGTTAGCTGCGGGACAGTAACAGATAAAGTTGAGGTTACCGTTGCTCATGAAGTTGGAGAGCTTGGCCATGAGCACGGCCATGCGCTTGGCGACGGCCACGATCTCGTTGTCGCGCGACGACCAGTCGCGGATGGCCACGTGCAGGTTCAGCGCCTCGTTCTGTGTACACACAGTTACATTACAAATGTTATCATTGAATTGGATTTAAACATAGTGATGGTTCCTACCATGAACAAAAACATAACAAAAATAAACTTAAACATTAACGTTGTGCATTTTTTAATCACCCGTCTTACGAATTTTCGATCAGGTCACGTGTCCTGACGTCTTACGAATTTTCGATCAGGTCACATGTCCTGACGCGAGTTTAACATTTTATACCCATCCCAAAGTGCTCAACGCCGCTAAAGAAGTTTTCACTTCAAGAAAATCAGTATAATAATTCAAAATAATTATAAAAGAAATTGGTTGTTGTAACAAGAGGGACAGACAAACATAGATACACGAGCAATCCTATAAAAGCTCCGACTTTTCATAAAGAAGTATGATGCCAAAAAAAAAATTAAAGCGATAAGATAAATTATTGATAACGTGGCCAGCAAGATTACATACACGCTGGCAAGATGCTAGTGGTAGGATACGGTAGAGATAAAACACAAACAAAAATAAAAACTTACATAGATTGGCTGGTTCGGACCCGGCTGAGTCTTGAAGACGTTCTCTCCGCACAGAAGTGATTCCACTTCCTCCGTTGCTTGTAGTATCTGTTGATAAGAAGATTTGATACGTTTTAAAAAAAAAACTAAAATACTAGCAAGATCGTCATTTGGGGGAATACAAAAAAAATCACATTACATTTTATTTTGCTTAACGCAATACATCCTTGGATTACATTTCATAAATTCTTCATTGACTTCATTAGGTATTTGGATAACCAAAATAGACCCCCCCCCCCGGATCTGCCAGTTTTTAGGAGTAGAAACGAGAATGAAGAATGACTTCCCCTGCAAATGGAGAATGTTCCGACCAGGAAAGAGATATTGGTAGGAAACTGTCGAACGCAGTCAGTTTGGTACATGATTAGAGTTGTGCGATGCAGAATTCTGTACACCAGGCTTTTAATGTTTGCAACTTGTGATTTGCCGACTGGTGTCACCACCATGATACCAGTCGGCAAATCACGATGGGATACGATGGGATTTATGTACCTCTTGTGCAGTAAAATAGTCTTAATTTATTGGGCATCCAGCTGGCTCCTATGTCTGCTGCTATTGTTGATCTACTGTTGAGCTGAGCTGAGTGTTAACTTGGCAGTGGTGTCCTTCTAGTCAGGCATCCTGTTGTATCCTATGTCTGCTGCTAATGACACAGTGGTGAGCTATTGTTGAGCGTGAGTGTTACCTAGGTAGTGGTGACCTTCTAGTCAAGAATCCTGCTGAATCCTATGTCTGCTGCTAATGAGACAGTGGTGAGCTGTTGTTGAGCTACTGCTGAGCGGTGAGTGTTACCTTGGCAGTGGTGTCCTTCCAGTCAGGCATCCTACTAGCCCGGGTGTCGGCAGGCGGCGAGGCGGCGGTGAGCTGTTGTTGAGCTTCCGACAGAGCCTTCTGCAGCTCAGGGTCGCTCTTGGCTGTGCTTGATGCCAAGCCCACATGGATCACGCGGTTGGCTAGCCTGGACACACATAGATTTGATTAAAGTCTACTGGATAATCTTCAGTACCTAAAGATCTTTCTGTCGCCATTAAAACTCGGGAATCAGTTTCCTACACCGAAAATTTAGCTCGAGTAATTTTTGTTAGGGCGTCTTACCCAATAAAATCTGTAGAAGACCTAGTTAGTCCAGACTACTACGCTGACATCTCTGTAATGCAGGATTACAGAGATGTCTGCGTATTAGTCTGTTGACTCATGTTTTAGCTCGGTGATATCCCCTTGTTCCTGAAGTGATTATCACGTTAAAACATCAACCAGTAAGTATTTCTATATGACCAGCGGGTCTAAAAGACCGCTTTAAGGTGGAAGCTCCAGGGTAGCCCGCGAAATTCAAATATTTTTATGTTTTTTGCAATTTGCTGGTCAGTGTGAAGCTGTATGTTAAACAAAATACGGTTCGCGATTGTAAAGAGCATTTATCTAAAGGATTATAACCATTTGAATCATCAATATACCTTTCTAAGTTCATAGAACTCGATTGAATGTTATTTCGTGAAAAAGTCATTCAATCGAGTTGTATGAACTTAGAGGGTTATATTGATAATTAAAATGGGTATAATTCTTTAGATAAATATGCGCTACGGCCGCGAATCGTATTTTGTTCAACATACAGCTTCACACTGACCGGCAAATTGCGAAAATCAAAAAAATATTTGAATTTCGCGGGCTACACTGGCGCTTCCACCTTAAGTTATTGGAATCATTATAAATATCAATATCAATCATTAAACAATCTGTCAAATTTCATTTTAGTCTTCATTGCTAAAGCATAAGGTTCAAGGTTGATTGAGAAAATTTGACAGTTTCGCGTAGCTCGATGTGCTGGCTGGTATACCTGCCTGGGCCACACAGGTTGACTTCAGTACAGGACACTATGCTACAGAGAAGTATGAGAAGGTATGCTCACTTGGTGATGGCAGCAGACGTGTGCGCGCACTGCATGGGGTCGTTGTGTTTGGTGGACTCCTCGCGCATGCGCTCCATGGTCTCGCCTGCAAAAAATCATGATTTAATTGTTATTAAAACTGTTGATTTAGAGCAGGCCTCGTGGTACCCTGCCGTCTAATCAGCTCATATCGAGACGTGGATTTCCGCGGAATAAATTCGATTTTTTCACTGAAACGTGTACAAATTTTGGGTATTTTATAAAGTTAGTACTTTATATAATTCTAGCTTTTACTCGCAACTTCGTTCACACAAAACCCGTTCCCGTAGGAATTTCGACAAATCCTTTCTTAGTGCTCCCCTACATTCCCCAAGGAACCTACATGCCAAATGTCCACTTTCTGCGACCAGGATGTCAGTAACGAAAAAAATTTACATATAAGGATAGAAAAAACTGCGCCCTTCATCGCGTTGCGTCACATCTTGGTGTGAGGTAACCCTAAGTCACACTACCAATGATGACGCCGTGAAAGTTACGAATTTGAGACGTACTATCATGGCAGACACACATGAAGAAGGTCCTGAGGTAGTCACTCTATAGCTTATGGATAGGCTTGTCCCTGCTAGGATAGTTAATATTCTTACCTGCAGTCTGCACGAAGTCCATGGGGTCCACGGACTGGTCGCACAGGTCCCGAATCTTGGACAATGACTCTGCATACTTAGCGAGCAGACTCTTGTAGTTCTCTATCACAGCCTGCAGAATATACAATAAATTATTAGCAAATAGGTTTAAAGAATCTTTATTTTCTCTTAAGAACAGAAACACACACATACACACACACTCACAAACACACACTCACAAACACACACTCACGTACCCACACTCACTCTCTTCACTTAAATGAGATTTAAATTTTTACACCAAGACACCAAGGTGCCTCATAATTACTGATTAATTTTTAATCAAACTGTTAATGGTACATTTCGCTTTTAAGAGCGCTTTGATAAAATCGAATTGCTCAGGTTGACTAAAGTTGAATACCGCGCGTCACAAGATTTATATTAATTTTTGCATTGCATATAACAATTATTTAAAAATATTTACTGTACTTTTAATTAGACCAAATTTTTTTCAAGCAATATAGCAACGCCACCTTAATTATTTTTTATTTGAATTTGGATTATAATTTCATAGATAAAAATTATAGTTACGTACGGAAAATTGTCAATAACTCTCAGTTTTACAGAATTATTTTTGGTGTATTACTGTATGAATCGTAATAAATTGATTTGAATATTCCAAAGTAGAAGATATAGTTGTACCGTGGACATTTTTATAAATAATTAAATTATAATATCTTCGGTGTACCAAGGCATCAAAAGATTCCCTAAAGCAACATTTTGTGAAACATCCTTTGCGGAGTCAAGGATTTTACTGATGTACGTGAACAAATTGAAATATTTATTTAGAACACTCCCAAGACAAATTATCAAACTGTCTTAGGCATATTTTGTATTTTTTTTTAAGGCTATATCTAAAGCAAAATCACACATCAAAACTCGAATAAAACGCTAAAATTCATGAAAAATTGTGAAAGCCCTCTTAACTGATTTTTTGTATTAAACAGTAACTGCCGCGCTGGAGCTGTGCACACAGTGAGTGTGTTGTGTTGCAGAACAACTTGCTGCTCTTGTCGCTAGCGTGGCAGAATTAGCTTCATCTATTTGACTGACAGACCTTGACTATTCAAAAGTGCCTGTAAATGGTCTATTCGAAATAAAGGATTTTAATTTGATTTATTTTCTGGGATGGAAACATTTAGATTACCTTATTGTCTGGGGTCGCAACTCGTTGCTGTGCAGCTTTCACCAACATAGGAGCCAACAGCTCAGCCTTAAACAAAGATACATTTAATATTTCACCATTTTTACTCAATGATTATAATTTACAAAGAGATACTACGTTTTTGCTTTGCAGATTTCATTGTGAGTAGGTTGACAAATAAGTCAATATTTGATAAAACTGAATTCGATAAAAGTAGTGCATTACTGAAAGTTTGTTTGCTGTTGACTCTAGTCTTGATCAGAGATGACAGAGACAAAGTGTACGATGGAGCGAGCTTACCCAGAAGGAGCCTGTTCACTGTAACGTTGTCCGTACCTGTTGAGTGCAGCTGTTGAGCTGGTCGCTGACGCCGGCGGCGGCGTCCCGGTCGGTGTCGGCGATGAGGCGCGCCGTCCGCGTCACGCGGCTGAGCTGGGCCAGCAGCTCCGCTATCTTCTTCTCCAGCAGGAACTTGCGCTTGGACTCGTCTGCCGAACGTTACAACGAACGTATGGGAAAGTTAGATTACTATCTTCTAGACACAGAATTGTCTGGACATATGAAGGGGCTGAACACTGCCAGATGTGACAATACCAATGTAGGTTTGGTTTCTGCCAGGGTTGCAGAATTTGTTCGAAGGAGTTACCACGGCTAGAACGCTATGGGTATTAGGAAGAACACGGATGGGTTTTAGTCAGCAAGAGTCTGACACTCCCTTCTGCTCCGCGCAGAGGAGAAGGAGTCTTTTGCCGACGCCGGCAGGACTATTTTCAGTGGGGTGCTTCTGTGTGGGATCTTCAAAACCCCGCCTCGACTAGGATAGATATTCTATTGCCAGAACACAAGAAGACGGAAACAAGGCCGAACGCGAGGGAGCTCGACGTACTTCGCCTCGGAATTACTAGAAGCCGTGAACCAAAAAAAAATTGATTTGATTTTTTTTATTTGACACGGGTTTGTTCCTGACTCTAGCCTAGGTCAGAGGTGACGGAGACAAAGTCTCCATCGTAGACTTTGTCTCCGTCACCGATACACAGAAGAAGCTTGTTCACTGTTACTTTGAAAACATTAGGGTTTTAAGTGTGTAGGTATGTTGGTCAATGAGAGACCCTACCTTTCTCATGGTCAGCAACTAGATCCAGGTCCGCGAGGGGAGCCTCCGCATCCATGAAGTCGTGCACCACCCTGGTGACCACTCCGCGCTCGATGCCCTTCTTCAGCTCGCGTACGCGTTCCATCAGCACACTGGAAGTACCGATATGTTCAGAAAGTGTAACATGTAGGAAAGAAACGTTTAAAAAAACTACGTTAAACAGTCAGCACTAATTGCATGTGACGTCATTCATTACAAACAGCGTTTTGTGTGACAAGGATAGAAAAATAACCTTAAAAGCGGATAACTTTTCTATTATTCCACCGATTTCATTTATTTTAAAAAGACTTAAAAAAGGAGATGGTTATTAATTCGGATTTTTTTTTTTGATGTACGCAATTCAGACATAACTTCGTCATGCATGGATTCGCAAAAATATTTTGTTGTCCGAAAGAAGTTTATTCCTAAATAGTCCCATATAAATTAAGATCGGATAGAGGTCTTTGCAGAATAATTAAATTCGAATGGACTGGTTGGAATTTTTGGGGGTACAATAAAAATTGTAAAAGTACAAAATAACTTTCTTTTTCCCGCCTTCCAAAACATTTTAAAAATTATTTTGTACTTTTAGTGTTTTTTCTTTGGAAAGCGGTTGTATTTTTTTAAATTTATTATTTTACTGCTGATAATTTAGTGAGATCTTTCAAATAAATATTAATATATGTTCGATAGTAGTCAAGTACTTATTTACGCCCGCTTGGAATCATCTAGTGGCATCATTGAAGATAAATACACAAAGCCATTTTCTTCGTCTTACGAATGACACACACACACAACATACACCACACACACTTAATTTACCCTACCTTAACTACTTATAGGTGCGACATTTAAAAAAAATATTATTAAGATAGTAGGTTCAATAAAAATAAATAATACATTAGAATTATGAAACGCTCAGTTAATAATGTTTACGAATTAATCAAATGACACCGTTCGCGTCGTCCTTGGAACACAAAGCTCTGAATGTGCTCGCTACAGGAGGTTTCAAACTATGACATGCGGTAATAATATTTTTTTAAATAATTGAAATGTAGTGAACATATTTTCAATTATTTAAAAAAAATATCGTTGTTTCAATGAATGTGTGTGTGTAGTCACTGGATAGATGAAACGGCTACCGCTGAAAGATAACTTTAATGGCACTGTTTATAAAATATTATTATGTTTGTTTCTACCCACCTGTACTGCTCATGATCATATTTCTTGCTGCATTCGGTGAGCAGCTGTTCCGTCTCCTGCACCAACGTCTTCATGTCATCCTTGTCACTGCCCTTCAGGTCTTCTGTGACCTAGAAAACAGCATAACATTCAAACATCTATACCGTGTTTCTTATGTATGTAATTTCGAAACCGATCTTTCCTTAATTTAGCACCACGTATTCAGAACTAGGTGATATTACTACTCACAGCGGTCGCAAAAGATCAAAATTATACCTATCACTTAAAATACATTTTTTTATAATGGCTAGAAAGATACGATACTGGTTTAGAACGGTTTTTTCTGTATTTATGAGGTATAAAATAAAGTACCTTTATAATAAAAAAATAAGATACCTACTTACTCGAAAAAAATAAATCGCACAGAATTCCTCGAAATCTATGAAAGAACCAATTTTCCGGCCTGAACTTTTCAAGTCTTACTAAGTATTGATTCCGGCAAACTTTGTACCGCTTCAGAATTATTTTTTGCCGTGTTTTTTTTGTCACGTATCGGGGCTATACTGGAATTAATGTACTTATGAGAAAATTATATTTGGATTCCATTTTTTTTTTTTTCCAACGTTCTAATAGTTATTCTACCATAGGGGGCAAATACAAATCCATCCAACCAAACATATTCAAAATTGGTCCAGCAGTTCTTGAAATATAAATGGTGTAACTAGCCCGAATTTTTTATAATTAAACGCCGTAACATTGTGAACTATCGCGTGAAATTGTAAACATTTTTTTCTAAATGAGACCACGTTTTTTTTCATAAAATATCGAGAAATCATAATCTATTCAAGATTTATTACAATCTTACGGAGTCTGCAATTTTCCGGTGACATAATATAGATTACCTTGTTAGCAACTTCAATCAGGTTGCGCACAGCTTGCTGTCCATTTGTTTTCACCTCTGCTTTGGACACAGGCTTCAGCAGCCATTTAGACGCAGCATCGAACCTGATATTATGAAAATAATTAGAAATAATGAAAATATTTCAATATACTTTGGACTCGCAAAGAACAAACGATAAAATAAAATATTCACTCATATTCATATATGTCTTTATTTGCATTCCATAATGTAATGACGTGTGAAGATCTTACTCTATTGCCTATTACCTATACGCACAAAACGTTTTGGGAATACATTTATTGTGCGTACAGCTAAGGAGTGGGATTCCCTGCCGGAGTCTGTGTTTCCTGATAGCTACAACCTGGGAGTCTTTAAGTCAAGAGTGAATAGGTTACTTCTAGGCAAGCGTGCTCCACCTTAGACCGCATCATCGCTTAACATCAGGTGAGATAGCGGTCAAACGTATGCCTATCAATAGTAAAAAAAAACCTGTGCAAGGCCAAAACGGCTCCCAGCCTCCTATCTAAGGATTTAGTATATATTTTCGAACTAGAAAATATCATCTACCTAGCCTTGTCCCAACTATATTGGGGTCGGCTTCTAGTTAAACCAGATTTAGCTGAATACTAATACTTTATGTGGAGCGGCTCAATAATTTAGGCTCTATCAATTATTAGGGAAACTGAATTGACAAACAATAATTATATAATAATAAACTTACTGTTTCTGCACAAAGCTCTTCTTTTCTGCCTGTAATAAATAAATAAATGTTAGAAGAACAGTGAAGAGAATCGAGAAATTTAATCACAATATTTTCTTCTAAATCCGAATACGTAGTAATTTTATGATACGAAAGAAATTAGGTACCTCAGAATCCTCTGTGGAGCCTTCTATGAGTTTGGCGCGCTGGCCACTGCTCCTAGAAAATAAAATACAATGTTATCACGTTAAATTAAAAAGGGGGATACATATTCATCAACGCTTTTAAATCAGGGACAATCCAAAGGAAAATATAGATTAGTTAAAGATATATAGACTAGAAAGGCTTTACTAACATATTTTGTACGAAGATTGTTATTAATCCTAATCTTCTTATATATACAGGGTGGTCCAGGCCAGATGGATATAATTTTTTTTTTTAAGTAGTCGGCTTAGGGACCTATCGCCAGTATCCGCCAGGAAAAAAATTGTTTGTCACCCGCTTTTCAAGATACGATTTTTTTTTGTAATTTTAGAAATATCCCCACTTTTAATGTTTTTTGTTTTTTTTTAAACTTTTAAAATGAAAAAAATTTTTTTTTTTTTTTAGGTGCTTACTTTTACATTGCACTCTCTCAGAAAAATTCAGACTGATCTGCAAATTTGAAGTACATTTAATTTCATATCAATGCAAGAATAATTACTTTCCTTGAAATCGACAGATTTTTCGTAAACTCCAATTAAAAATTAAAAAAGCAATTTTTTTCCCGGCGGAGGTCCCTAAGCCCACAACCAAAAAAAAATTTATATCCATCTGGCCTGGACCACCCTGTATATAAATAAATTGCTGTTCGTTAATCTCGCTAAAACTCGAGAACGGCTGGGCCGATTTCGGTAATTCTTTTTTTGTTTAGTTCGCCAGAATTCAGGGAAGGTTAAAAAAAATGGATAGGTAGGGTAGCCTGTTGACGGGAGCGAAGCCGCGAGGGACAGCTAATTCTAATATATAAAATTCTTTAGTTACTGAGTGTATGACTGACAGACAACGCATCGCCGAAACTACGGGTCGAAGAAAGCTGAAATTTGGCATGAAAGTTCCCTGGGGAGTGCAAGAGAGCGCTGAGACAGGATTTCCCCAAATTCCTACGGGAACACTAGTCCACATTAAGAGTTCTACTACTATAAAGTAAATGATAATTGATATAATGGTGTCAGTAGGACGCTTCTTACTTGATATTCTTGAGCATGTTCTCGAAGGCGTCGAGCACGTCCTTCCGCTTGTTGAACATCACCCACTTCATCAGTTCCGGCTCCTCCGGGGCTGACTTCACTTGCTTTATTAACTCTTCTGTGTTCGTTAGGAGAGCTCTGAAAATAGAAGTACAAATAAAATACAGATAACAGAAACTGATACTATTTTTATTATTTTCGTATTTTTGTGTTCCAATTACTAATATATTATTATTAATTTTTTTACTATTCAACCAACCAACCAACTTAAAAAAAATACATTGTGGTAGGTTTTCATTTGTGGAAATATGACTTTCATGGATGTTTGTTATAAAAAAGTAAATAATTAAACTTTTTTTTTTATAAAAACTTTGCCCCACACTAGGAAATTCTCCTGTATCGTGGGTGCGTTTACAACCATACAAGTCACCTACACAAACACCCAGACCCGGAACAACTATCTGTAGGCAAAACAAATATTTGTTCCGTGCGGGAATCAAACCCATGACATGCGACGCAGCAGCCGATCGCTCAACCACTGCGCCAACCGTGCCTAAATTTTTCTCAAAATCATGAAAGTGGACAGTGGAAATGCGCTCTATCTCAAAAGACAATCCACAAGAACTTCCGCGGCATTCCAAGCTAAAGTAGTTCAGTACTCACAGAGAACTCTTCACCACCTCATCCACTAGCAGCTGCGTGTCAGCAGACACGGCGGCCGCGGTGGGCACCAGCTCCGGGTGCTCCACCAGGTTGCACGCGACGTCGACGTCCTCCATCAGGTCCATCACCTTCGATATTATCGCTTCCTAAAAGATGCAGAGTATTTTTTAGGTTCATCAAAAATGCTGTAATGTAAAATAAGAACTTTATCAGCTACTGCTGGGCACGACGTTTTCTCCTTTGGGACCCCGGCTCAGTCAGATTTTGTCGTTTAATTATTGGACCGTTTAATGCATTAAGTGCAAAGTACAGGGTGCTGTTGCTATTTCTTTCTTTCTTTCAAAAACGCGGAGTGTGAGGCAGGGAGACGTCATTTCTCCAGAACTGTTCACGGCCGCAATGGAGGATATCTTCAAGATTTTTGACTGGAGTAGGCTAGGCATTAATGTCAATGGCGAGAACATCAACCACCTTGGATTTGCCGACGATATAATCGTCATGGCTGAGACCGCGGAGGACCTCAGTACAATGCTCGATGACCTCAGTAGAGCTTCCGAAAGAGTGGGTCTCAAAATGAACATGGACCAAAATAAAATCATGGTAAAAGACGACAGTCTACGACGTGTTGCCAATGATGATTTATGGAACTGAAACGTGGTCGCTCACAATGAGCCTCATTCAAGTCACTCAAAGGGCAATGGAGAGTGTATTGCTAAAATGTGAGTTTCCTTGCGTGGTCGAATCAGGAATGTTGATATCCGCAAGAGAACCAAGGTTACCGACATAGCCCGAAGGATCGCCAAACTAAAGTATAATATAATATAATAATTTATTTTCTTACCACAAATTACAGAAAAAGTTATCAAATAGTCTACAGACACAATTTTATAATTAATTTGTGGAAGACTGGTGCCTAAACTAAGTTTTTTAGAAAACCTGTATGTTAGGTCACCAGGCCCCCTTAACAATTACATATTACACTTTTTGGACTGGAGACGTTGAGATTCGCATAATATAATTTGGATAAAATTCTTACAAATTAATCTATACTAATATTATAAAGCAGAAGAGTTTGTTTGTTTGTTTGTTTGTTTGGTTGAACGCGCTAATCTCAGGAACTACTGGACCGATTTGAAAAATTCTTTCAGTGTTAGATAGCGCATTTATCGAGGAAGGCTATAGGCTATATATCATTACGCTAAGACCAATAGGAGCGGAGCAGTAATGAAAAATGTTACGCAGACGACGTTGCACGGGTCAGCTAGTTGGTTCATAAAATACGAATTACAAAATACAATTAAAACAGTGAAACAAAATTATTTACTACGAAAGCTTGCAAGGGAGGATGTTTGTGAATGTGAGTGGTGTTGAGGTGAGTGTGTGTGATGTGGAGTGATGTGTGGTGTGGGGGAATTGTGTGTGCGTTGCAAAGGGAACATTTAGTTACGATATGATTTTGAAAAGATCTTCAATTTGGGTATAATTTAAAGAAATAAGCCAGTCAGTTATTTTTCTTTTAAAAGTTGTTTTGTTTAGGGTATGGATTGAGAGTAAATTATTTAGTTTATTATATAGAAATGGGCCAAGAAATGAGAAGAAATTTCGCGCAAATTTGGTTAAAGTGGCAGTGGGCAGGGCACATTGCTCGCAGAACAGATGGTCAATGGGGCCGAAAATTTCTGGAGTGGCGACCGTGTGCCGGATGTCGTAACGTAGGCGCGGCCTGTCACAGGGGACTGATGATCTGGGGCCCGAGTCTGCTATTATAATAGTGTCAGAATGGTCAATCACTGATTTCAAAATGGTTGATTTTGACAAGTTTGTTAATCTACTAACATAATGGCATCATAATGGCGTCATTATGACATTCCAATGATCAACCACTGACACGCCATTGAAAGAAAGCCATATGAATGGTAATCTCGTACATCATGAAAGATTTAGTATTTACGAACTTCTCACTACTTCAGATTGCTTAATAACACTAATAAATAATATGTAAAACTAAATATAAATAAAATCTGGCATGAATAAATGTTCAAATTTAGCTCGGTTTTATAATAATGGCATTCCTGCCGCAATTCTATTACGAGACCATTGACGTGACAGTGACCGGCCACTGACGTGAAAGTGACCGTGCGATTATGAATTTAGCAGATTACGAACTTTTAGCAAAATGACAATGGCATGACAATGGGATCGTGTCGGAATGACAAATTTATAAAAATAGCAGACTCGGGCCCCAGGTGAAGGTCGCGGGTAGCCGACGTATGCGAGTCGTGCAGGACAGGTCGTCGTGGCGACGCGCGCGGGGAGGTCGCCGTCCAGCAGTGGACGACTGCAGGCTGATATGATGATGGTTATGACGCATGAATATTTTTCGAAGCCAATAAGCCGTTCATAATCGTCCCGCCCTAATCCCATGTTACTTGGGGTCGGCGCAACACGTTTATTTCTTCCACTCTGCCCTATCAGACATCAAACTATCAGTAACTCCCATTTATTTTATCGCTCCTCACACAATCCTTCCAGGTTTTTTTTTGTCTTCTTCTCTACCTCTCTATCCATCTACATTTAACATAATCCACATTTTACACAAAAACCAATAAGCAGTTGATAATGATAAATTACAAAATGTTCTTTTTAAATAAAACTTCATTCGTTTAGTAGACTGTCTGCCTATCCCTTCCGAAGAGTACAAACATTAAGAATGTTGCAAAATTCCATTGAAATTGCAACCTTTACTGAAGGCGTTTTGGATACAAACGGTCAGTAAAAAAATATCTCAAAATGCATTGATATTATCTCGAATTTATTCATTTCAAGTACAGTACTATCGCCGCTTAGCAAAATAATATATAATAATTTGCAGCTTGGCGATTGTTTAAGGTAATTTCATTTCTTTTTTTGGCATTTTAGGTAATATTAATTATCATTCATCGTTGTCTCCCCTATCTCTCTCTCATCTGAGCCTGTTCCCGGTTGCATTCTGAGCTGGTTTGCTTCGGAGCCGGTGGTCCACTTTCCGGCTTTTTCTTCTCCACTTCGCATCCTTCGTTGAGAGTCCATTGGCACGCATCATCCTAGACAACATCAAGCCAGCACTTTCATACATCATAGTCTCCCCTATATACATACCTTGTCAGTGGCGTTTGTTTTCACCCCCGCAAACAGAGCCTTACTGGAGTGCTGGACATCCTGCCTGCACTGCTTCAGCATGTCGTGCAGCACTCCTGGCTTGGTCTTCTTGACGCTGTCATTGAGGCCGTGTAGTAGATCCTTCACTTGGGGTTTCAGGATGTCTGTCTCTTCTTTCACCTGAAATACAGTTTCATTGCAAGTTAAATATCCACGACTCAGCAATATAATAGTGAATAGTGAATTACATCTCGTGAAATTATCAGTTAAAAAGTAATCTACATACAGCCTAAACCCTAAATATGAATAGAATCTGACTAATATTGAAGTTGGGGTCGAATGGTTTCGAAGTGGCGACTGCGTTCCGGAAGACGGAGCGTTATCGCGACCAGACAAGGCGGTGAAGGCCGCGGGATGCAGTACACGGATTTCCGCTGACATAAATGATTTTTATTTTGCAAATACAGGGTTTCTCAGAACTCAACGTCAAGTCGGAATCGGGTGATAGGACAAATCATAATAGTTACCAGAAAAAAATTAAAATAAATCTTAGTCATGTACTTTTTTTTAAATAACGGTAATTTCTTTTTTTTTTTCGAAAAATGTACACCCTGTGATGATGGTTTTGACCTCCTTTAGCAAGAAATCGTTACTTTTCTCTTTTTTTTTTGTAATGTTGAGTAGTGCTTGGGTTACCTGTTGTTTTAAATTCTTAGTTATTTTCATTTTTCGAAAAATAAAAAGAAATTACTGTAATTTAAAAAAGAAAATTACATGACTAAGATATTTTTTTTTCTGGTAACTATTATGATTTGTCCTATCACCCGATTCCGGCTTGACTTTGAGTTCTGGGACCCTTTATGTCACAAAAAACTTTTTAAACACGTCAATATTCTTTCGGTCATATTAATCTAGATGAGGCCGGTGTTTCCTAGCTGATAACCCTGAGAAGAAACACCGGAACTAACTCAGAGGTCATAATCTTTTGACATGATGATGATAATAAATAGTTGATCAGTTACCTGTTCCTCGTGGTTGGCCATGATGATGGACACACAGGACTCCTCGATGGCTCCCACAGCCTTGTGCAGCTTCGCCGTATCCACGATACCTTCCTTGCCGATTGTTTCGTTTTTCTCTGATACAGATATCTGTGAAACAAATAAAATATTGTTTGTATGAGGGACGCGGTACGGAAAGTGAAGTCCCGAAAACTCCATTGAAAAGGGAAGAATGCCAATCTCTCTCCTCTAAAATCTCTGAATAATAATCGTGACGTAATTATTAATCCCTGGAGTTAACAATTAAATGTGTGTAGAATTCTAAGGCTGGATTTGACCAACGCCAGATAACTTTATCGGAGGAATAATTTTGAATTTTTGACAGTTCTTCCATACAAAAACTGTCAAACGTTAAATTTATTCCACGAATAAGAGTTATCTGGCGTTGATCAAATCCAGCCTTAGTCTGATAAAAAAATATTGTTTAATACCGGGATTCATTATGTCATACTATTTATAGTGGTCTTTCAGTGGAGTTATCTTCAATCTGTTAAATCCCACAGTGAAGTGTAAGTAAATCTACTCTACCTATTTCGACCCCTGCTGATTACTTTACTAGTTCATAAGATACACAATATTGAAATTAAATAAAAGTAGACTGTTTCTCACTACGTCAGTGGGTCCATATTGATCTTTTACCTTGTTATACCATCTATTTAGTACATAATTATGTAATGCAATAAAGTATTGATTGTTGCGTATTGAGTGCAGTAATAAATCGTCGAAGTAGACAACTGACCAGGTAAGCGGCTTGCGCGGCGCACTCGGTACTGTTGCTGACGGCGGACGCCACGTAGTTCAAGCTCTTGAGGAACTCCTCGCGAGACATCGCCTGCTCGCTGTTCAGTTTCTCTGTAACAACAATTATAGTGATTTAGAATGATCGATGGGAATTTGATAAAATCCAGAGGCTGTATCCAGCTTATTATGACCACTAGCAAAACAAAAAAAATCCCCAAGCCACAGCATGCTGCAATTTTATCAAAAACTGTCAAATGTACATTCAATTTATGTAGTAGTAGTTAAAATTTTATATACGTTACTGCGATTCATCATAATTGTAGAACCCCTATGTGGCTAAGGAAGAAAAAAGGAACTTATGGCTGCTCAGACCTTTTTCCTTTGAGGTATACAGGTGTGATGGTTTTCAGTTATCATTTTAGGGTGCAATGTTTTTATTTATAGTTACGCACGCAACCTCGAATGAGATGGTGGGTCGAACAAGATGGTTTATTTAATAACTGGAAGGATGCAACGCAAAATTGTGACTGCTGGAAGGGAAGGAGCCTTTTACCCGGCAGAGCTGCAGCGAGCGGTGCACTTCACTTATAGTACTTACGCAACACATCTCTCTGCGACTGCAGGGTGTCCACACAGTGCGCGTAGGGCAGGGCTCCGCAGGGCTGCGGCGACGCCTGCAGCAGGCTGCGCTGGAGCTGCAGCGAGCGGTGCACTTCACTTATAGTACTTACGCAACACATCTCTCTGCGACTGCAGGGTGTCCACACAGTGCGCGTAGGGCAGGGCTCCGCAGGGCTGCGGCGACGCCTGCAGCAGGCTGCGCTGGAGCTGCAGCGAGCGGTGCACTTCACTTATAGTACTTACGCAACACATCTCTCTGCGACTGCAGGGTGTCCACACAGTGCGCGTAGGGCAGGGCTCCGCAGGGCTGCGGCGACGCCTGCAGCAGGCTGCGCTGGAGCTGCAGCGAGCGGTGCACTTCACTTATAGTACTTACGCAACACATCTCTCTGCGACTGCAGGGTGTCCACACAGTGCGCGTAGGGCAGGGCTCCGCAGGGCTGCGGCGACGCCTGCAGCAGGCTGCGCTGGAGCTGCAGCGAGCGGTGCACTTCACTTATAGTACTTACGCAACACATCTCTCTGCGACTGCAGGGTGTCCACACAGTGCGCGTAGGGCAGGGCTCCGCAGGGCTGCGGCGACGCCTGCAGCAGGCTGCGCTGGAGCTGCAGCGAGCGGTGCACTTCACTTATAGTACTTACGCAACACATCTCTCTGCGACTGCAGGGTGTCCACACAGTGCGCGTAGGGCAGGGCTCCGCAGGGCTGCGGCGACGCCTGCAGCAGGCTGCGCTGGAGCTGCAGCGAGCGGTGCACTTCACTTATAGTACTTACGCAACACATCTCTCTGCGACTGCAGGGTGTCCACACAGTGCGCGTAGGGCAGGGCTCCGCAGGGCTGCGGCGACGCCTGCAGCAGGCTGCGCTGGAGCTGCAGCGAGCGGTGCACTTCACTTATAGTACTTACGCAACACATCTCTCTGCGACTGCAGGGTGTCCACACAGTGCGCGTAGGGCAGGGCTCCGCAGGGCTGCGGCGACGCCTGCAGCAGGCTGCGCTGGAGCTGCAGCGAGCGGTGCACTTCACTTATAGTACTTACGCAACACATCTCTCTGCGACTGCAGGGTGTCCACACAGTGCGCGTAGGGCAGGGCTCCGCAGGGCTGCGGCGACGCCTGCAGCAGGCTGCGCTGGAGCTGCAGCGAGCGGTGCACTTCACTTATAGTACTTACGCAACACATCTCTCTGCGACTGCAGGGTGTCCACACAGTGCGCGTAGGGCAGGGCTCCGCAGGGCTGCGGCGACGCCTGCAGCAGGCTGCGCTGGAGCTGCAGCGAGCGGTGCACTTCACTTATAGTACTTACGCAACACATCTCTCTGCGACTGCAGGGTGTCCACACAGTGCGCGTAGGGCAGGGCTCCGCAGGGCTGCGGCGACGCCTGCAGCAGGCTGCGCTGGAGCTGCAGCGAGCGGTGCACTTCACTTATAGTACTTACGCAACACATCTCTCTGCGACTGCAGGGTGTCCACACAGTGCGCGTAGGGCAGGGCTCCGCAGGGCTGCGGCGACGCCTGCAGCAGGCTGCGCTGGAGCTGCAGCGAGCGGTGCACTTCACTTATAGTACTTACGCAACACATCTCTCTGCGACTGCAGGGTGTCCACACAGTGCGCGTAGGGCAGGGCTCCGCAGGGCTGCGGCGACGCCTGCAGCAGGCTGCGCTGGAGCTGCAGCGAGCGGTGCACTTCACTTATAGTACTTACGCAACACATCTCTCTGCGACTGCAGGGTGTCCACACAGTGCGCGTAGGGCAGGGCTCCGCAGGGCTGCGGCGACGCCTGCAGCAGGCTGCGCTGGAGCTGCAGCGAGCGGTGCACTTCACTTATAGTACTTACGCAACACATCTCTCTGCGACTGCAGGGTGTCCACACAGTGCGCGTAGGGCAGGGCTCCGCAGGGCTGCGGCGACGCCTGCAGCAGGCTGCGCTGGAGCTGCAGCGAGCGGTGCACTTCACTTATAGTACTTACGCAACACATCTCTCTGCGACTGCAGGGTGTCCACACAGTGCGCGTAGGGCAGGGCTCCGCAGGGCTGCGGCGACGCCTGCAGCAGGCTGCGCTGGAGCTGCAGCGAGCGGTGCACTTCACTTATAGTACTTACGCAACACATCTCTCTGCGACTGCAGGGTGTCCACACAGTGCGCGTAGGGCAGGGCTCCGCAGGGCTGCGGCGACGCCTGCAGCAGGCTGCGCTGGAGCTGCAGCGAGCGGTGCACTTCACTTATAGTACTTACGCAACACATCTCTCTGCGACTGCAGGGTGTCCACACAGTGCGCGTAGGGCAGGGCTCCGCAGGGCTGCGGCGACGCCTGCAGCAGGCTGCGCTGGAGCTGCAGCGAGCGGTGCACTTCACTTATAGTACTTACGCAACACATCTCTCTGCGACTGCAGGGTGTCCACACAGTGCGCGTAGGGCAGGGCTCCGCAGGGCTGCGGCGACGCCTGCAGCAGGCTGCGCTGGAGCTGCAGCGAGCGGTGCACTTCACTTATAGTACTTACGCAACACATCTCTCTGCGACTGCAGGGTGTCCACACAGTGCGCGTAGGGCAGGGCTCCGCAGGGCTGCGGCGACGCCTGCAGCAGGCTGCGCTGGAGCTGCAGCGAGCGGTGCACTTCACTTATAGTACTTACGCAACACATCTCTCTGCGACTGCAGGGTGTCCACACAGTGCGCGTAGGGCAGGGCTCCGCAGGGCTGCGGCGACGCCTGCAGCAGGCTGCGCTGGAGCTGCAGCGAGCGGTGCACTTCACTTATAGTACTTACGCAACACATCTCTCTGCGACTGCAGGGTGTCCACACAGTGCGCGTAGGGCAGGGCTCCGCAGGGCTGCGGCGACGCCTGCAGCAGGCTGCGCTGGAGCTGCAGCGAGCGGTGCACTTCACTTATAGTACTTACGCAACACATCTCTCTGCGACTGCAGGGTGTCCACACAGTGCGCGTAGGGCAGGGCTCCGCAGGGCTGCGGCGACGCCTGCAGCAGGCTGCGCTGGAGCTGCAGCGAGCGGTGCACTTCACTTATAGTACTTACGCAACACATCTCTCTGCGACTGCAGGGTGTCCACACAGTGCGCGTAGGGCAGGGCTCCGCAGGGCTGCGGCGACGCCTGCAGCAGGCTGCGCTGGAGCTGCAGCGAGCGGTGCACTTCACTTATAGTACTTACGCAACACATCTCTCTGCGACTGCAGGGTGTCCACACAGTGCGCGTAGGGCAGGGCTCCGCAGGGCTGCGGCGACGCCTGCAGCAGGCTGCGCTGGAGCTGCAGCGAGCGGTGCACTTCACTTATAGTACTTACGCAACACATCTCTCTGCGACTGCAGGGTGTCCACACAGTGCGCGTAGGGCAGGGCTCCGCAGGGCTGCGGCGACGCCTGCAGCAGGCTGCGCTGGAGCTGCAGCGAGCGGTGCACTTCACTTATAGTACTTACGCAACACATCTCTCTGCGACTGCAGGGTGTCCACACAGTGCGCGTAGGGCAGGGCTCCGCAGGGCTGCGGCGACGCCTGCAGCAGGCTGCGCTGGAGCTGCAGCGAGCGGTGCACTTCACTTATAGTACTTACGCAACACATCTCTCTGCGACTGCAGGGTGTCCACACAGTGCGCGTAGGGCAGGGCTCCGCAGGGCTGCGGCGACGCCTGCAGCAGGCTGCGCTGGAGCTGCAGCGAGCGGTGCACTTCACTTATAGTACTTACGCAACACATCTCTCTGCGACTGCAGGGTGTCCACACAGTGCGCGTAGGGCAGGGCTCCGCAGGGCTGCGGCGACGCCTGCAGCAGGCTGCGCTGGAGCTGCAGCGAGCGGTGCACTTCACCACACTCTTGGTTCACGCGCCCTTTCGGGTTCACGGTGCGGACCTGTGGAAGTGAGAAGAGAAGATTAATGATCGGCGATACATATGCAAGAGTGGATGTTCACTGATGACCATGAGCCAACGAGTATGAGTACGTGCTTGCTCAGCCATCTTGCTGCATGTCCTTATGTCAGTAAATCATGGTATATTTCGGTAGCTGACAGATCTGATACACATCCACATAAACCTAAATTTGACAATAATCCACAATGACAAGACACAATATATACCAATATGTCGTTTCCCAGAATTTAAAATTAACAGTCAATTTATTTACGTATTTTATTTTGCACACACGTTTGCTTCCATATTATCTATGGTGGTCTACAGCATGCAACTCAATTCGTTCACGTTCGAAGGTCTCATAGTTCCTGCTTACTCTTAAGGTAAGAGCAGTGGCGTAGCTAATCAAAGGGGCCCTATATCCTGTATCAAACATTTTTGGGCCCGCACATTTTTCGTATTGTTGTTTAATACTACTACATAAGGAATGTCTTGGCAGGCCAGGAAGAAGACAGCGGCACTAAATGTATAGCTTTGCGTCCACAGATCGTGGTCCTTGTAGTCCGCGAGTAGCTACGCCCCTGAGGAAGAGTAAGTAAAATACGAACCAATTTGTTGATAGAATCGTTGAGGAGACGGCAGGCATCCAAAAGCTTTCGTCTCGAGTCGTGATGGTTAGGATCCTGAAATAGTAATATTTGATAAGAACTCTTTATCAAATCTGTTTTTGCATCGATAAAAATGCGAAGACCTGCAACCGATTTCTTGAAAAGTGATTTGTTTGGGGAACTGTTTTTGGAGACGGTTTTATGAAAAAGTTTTTTTCTCTATTGATGTATTTCCAATACAAAACAACGTCCTTAAATATAGAGACGAACTTTTGAAACACCCTATGTAAATTAAGCATGCAGAATGTTACCAGCGCTATTATTAAGAACTAGCTGCCCGGGAAACTTCGTCTGTGTCACATTTTCCACTATTGCTCCGCTCCTATTTGTCTTAGCGTGATGATATATATATGATGATAGCCTTTAACCCTCCTCGATAAATGGACTATCTAACACAGAAAGAATTTTTCAAATCGGTCCAGTAGTTCCGGAGCCTATTCAATTCAAAAAAACAAATCTTTCCTCTTTATAACATTAGTGTAGACAAGGTCTTTTAATACAGGTGAAAATGCGAACTGAGTTATTAATTTACATTTGTTCTTATGTGCCTGTAATTCCACGCTTCCATACATGTAAATTCCTTTCGCTTTCGCTGACATGGCGAACTGTTTCGATATGAGCACGCTGAGCGCAATTTTACTGCATTATTATTATTTTTCTCTTTTCTTACTATGTGTGTTGTTTCTGTTGTGTCATGTCTGTGTCGATTACATGTTATCTATTTCGTTCTATTCTTTGGACATCTATTATTTGTAAGCCACCAAAATGAACGTAATATATCTAAATTGTTAGGTACCTGACAGACGAGTTCAGACGTTTTCAGCAGGCTGTATGTAGCGAAGCACATCTCTTGCGACGCTTCCTCGATCTTCTTGCATTGAACAGGTTTCTGGAAACGATATTAATACATTAAATTCACAACCAAAAGTAGTAATTGGGAAGAAGATTGGGCTAAGTATGGGGACATCAAGAACGTTTTAGGATTAAAAACCAGAAATGGGTAAAGGTGAAGTGTATGTACTATATGTGCATGCTCCTTAGGTAGAGTTCACCCATTGTGTGCGCTACTTTATAGTGATATTCAATATTAAGCTTACAATGTAACGCGCATTATTATATATTTCTTGATGTACTTAAAAAATGGAGTCCAATCAAGGTTGTATACTTCTTTTACGATCCTTAAGACCACCAACATCACAAAGGTATAGAATTTTAAAAAGCGTAAAGAACACTTCTGTTCTTTTCTTCTTCACTGCTTCTTTCCACTCTTAAATGGGGTCGCAGAAAAAAACTAAAAATAAGGCGGAAACGTAGAGAAAATGAGGGAAAGTAGAAGGATAGCGGACTTAGGGGACGGAATGATAAGTAGAGTAATACGAGTGACCGACCACGAGCAAGATTGAGAAAGTGCGAAAGTATTCGACTGTGGGGATAAGATAAAGGGTTGAAGAATAATAAAGCGTTGTGGAAATTCTGTAAGAGATTTGAAGGATTTTTTTTTTTGAGAGAAGCCCGCCACACATTCCCAACCACTGCAACTCCTGAAAGCCAGAATCTAGAGCGGCGATCACCAAAAAAACGCCGAGTTAATGAAGTTCGACGAGTCCCGGAGAAGCAATTGAACTGTCTTGGATCCCGCGACGAAATTAATCGGAAGTGTACAGCGGAGGAGTAGGAAAAAATAAATATAACTTCCACTTCCCTCAAGAGGAAAACGGGAGTGAGTAGGTCACTGAAGAGGGCTTACCTTGGTGTTCTCCAGCGCACGCGCAGTGTTGCTGAGCTGCACAGCGACGTCGGCGGCGGCGTGCAGGCTGCGCGCGAGCGACTCCGGCTTTTTCACGCTCAGCACCACCGTGCCGCTCATCGAGGACAGCTTCGTGGACAGCTGGTGCAGCTTGTCTTCGAGTTGCCTATAACGTTGAAGGAAATGTAAATAAGGGTCTAGTTTAGAGACGGTAGAGAGGTTTCCATCGGCGTCTAGTTGACGCTGAAGTACCTAGGGCTCGTCCTCGACAGCCGGTGGAACTTCGTGGAGCATTTCAGACGTTTGGCACCCAAACTGGAGCGGGCCGGGGCTGCCTTCAGGCGGCTCCTGCCCGACCTGGGGGGACCAAACGCCTCCTGCCGGAGGCTCTACGCGGGGATCGTGCGGTCCATGGCCCTTTACGAGGCCCCGGTGTGGGCGCGTTCTTTGAGGCAGCGTGCTGTCCACTACCTGAACGCGCCCCAAAAGGTGGTAGCCGTAAGGCTTGCCCGCGGGTACCGCACGAACTCGCGCGAAGCGGCGAGTCTCCTTGCCGGATTGCCGCCATGGGATCTGGAGGCGATAGTCCTCGCGCGCCTGTATGAGTGGCGCGCGGATGTACAACGCCGGGGGGAAACTCCGATGACGCGGCAAATTGTCGCGCAGCGGAGAGACCTCCGGCGTGATCTCATGGCGACACGGAGACGACGACTGCCGCAACCCAGCGCAGGGCACGCCACGGTAGTGGCGATAAGTCCCCTCTTTGACGAGTGGCTAGAGAGGCGCCATGGCGTCCTCACCTTCCGCTTGAAGCAGGTCCTCACAGGACACGGATGTTTCGGGAGGTACCTGCACCGAATCGGGCGGGAGAAAACGCCCGGGTGTCACCACTGCGAGGATCGATCGGAGGACACGGTGGAGCACACTGTGCAGATGTGTCCTCGAAGCGGCGATAGGCGGCGACCTCTCGCGTCCGGGCTTGGTCCAAGCCATGGTCCGGAGCGAGACGGAATGGGCCGCCGTTACCTCCTTCTGCGAAGCAGTCATGCTAGCGAAGGAGGTGGCGGAGTGGGAGAGGGAGAGAACCTCTCGTCCCGGCCGCCGTGGTAGACGCCGCGGGCGTCGGAGGCCACCTGGTGACCTCCGGCTACCGTAGGCGCCGTCATCTGACGACAGGCCTTGTCGACGGCGCGTTCGTGTTCCACGCGCGCCTCAAAGAGAGTCAGCAATGATGTTATATTTAATTGATTGAGCTTTATTGTTTATAATTTTATTTTTGATTGTTTTTTTTTTGTCATTTACACTTTTCAATGTCACTATATTTTTATTTTTACTTTGATGTTTTTTATACTTATTTAATTGTTATTTATATGCCTATTGTGCGTTCGAGCGTGTGACACCCGTGGGCTGCAGCTAAAAATCAGCGTTAGGTGGTAATATCTTGTGTTGCCACCTGACATTATGCTGAGCTGAGGCCCTTTTGGCACATATTCAGATATTAATTTCATAATTGTAAAGTGTTTTTTATTTTGCCAATAAATGCAATTTTCTTTCTTTCTTTCTTTTTCCTTTTCAATGGGAGGGGCCCGAAAGGGCCGATGCCTGCCGGAGTCGCGGGACTATTCGAAAGAGACACCGTGGCTCCGGAACACAAAGGGCACATGAAGGAACATGGATGGGTTTTAGTCAGTAGAAGTCTGACACTCCCCTCTCGCTCCGCTCAGAGCGGGAGGAGTCATTGGATGATTTCCCATCCCTAAAAAAAAAAACGGGTCGAGTTTGCATGACTCCAGGTGACGTATACGTCCGACGTGTAACGTTTACGTTACACGTTCTCAAATAAACTTAAAAGACGACAGTTGACACATGGTGCTGATATTTAGAAGTGAGTCAGGGTTACCAGCGAGACTAAAAGGCCACTTTAGCAGAATCAGAAAGCACATCACGCTACCCGTCACTGTCTAATTTTCCCAATCAATCTTAAACCTTATGCGTTAGCAATAAAGATGAAAATTAATTTTGACAGATTGCGTTCTAATTAATATTATAGTGGAGAGACGGGCAGTGTCGTCAGTTCTTCAATTATGAGACTCGAATGTCTGCGGAAGTTGCCAAGTGCTGTCGGACTTACCGCTTTCCTGCTTCTGAATCGACCTGTATCTCTGCAATTCGCTATATTTGTCAAATTTGATTCAAGCTTAAATCAACTGTATTGTTTACTGTGCCTTGTTCTATTTTGGACTACCGAGAATGCCTGGTGGTAGCCAGGATTCCTCTACGGACTCGTAATATATAGAAAAGACTTACTTGGGAGTTCCCTCGACCGGGGTCTTCTTGCACAGTAGCAACTTGTTGATATCCTTTGAGTTCAACAGGGGAGCCTTTATGTTACGAGAAGCAACCTTGTAGTCCATTTCGTTGAGTTCCTGAAAATTTTATGGAATTTATAAAAAGTTGTATTGATTAAAAAAATCCATAGAAATTAAAGAATGAAATTATTATTTTTTTGACAATTTAAAGTAGACAAGGCCAGCGTTTCCTAGCTACCTACTATGAAAAGTAATCATCATCTCTGCCTAGCCTCCCAACTACATTGGTGTCGGCTTCCAGTCAAGCCGGATTCAGCTGAATACAAGTACTATGAAAAGTAGTATAACTCTATTTTAAAGTCCATACAAATCATGTCATGGTCTTTTGAGGAAATTAAGAGTCGTAGAAAAGATCATAGTCAAACCCTTAAAATAAAATTTCCGCCCATACAAAAATCTGCTGTAATAACTTTGTAGGCCAAGTCAATAAAAAAAACTGTAATTATATTTTTAATTCGTTTTATATTGTTTAGGGGGCCGAGTCACCCGCGTCCGTAGGAGAACACCCTTCAGCGAATCCCTACACGTGGTCCCCAGGTGGTGCTAAACAGGTGACACTAACCGCCTCCGTGGTCTAGTGGTTATACCACCTGATTCAGACCCAGAGGTCCCGGGTTCGATTCCCAGCGGAGGCAAATATCTTGCTTTGTTTAGTTGGTGGTAGGACTTGTTCTAAGTCCGCCTGGCAAGCTACCACCATCATGTCTAAGTCTGTCGCCATAACAACAATGTTAACAGCATTGTTGTGTTCCGGCAGTTAGAGGTATGATAGCCAGTTCCTCTGTGTAAGAGGATTCCGGGTGAAACTCGCTTCCATCTTCGGCCTAATCATCACTTTATATCAGGTGAGATTTGGGCCAAGAGTTTCCCGTTTTGTATAAAAAAAAAGTATTCGTAGTACGCAGTAACATCGCATTGTTGTTTGAATAGCTATTAAGGTGTTATGTAATTTAAAATAAATAAATTAACTAAAATCGTACATATTTGTAAGCTTTGTATACTATACGATGTGTACGTAGCTTAAATGCAGCCTAATATAAATGTGTACGCCGCCTTACAAGCATGATAAAGACAGCACACTCAAGAGAGAGGGAGATGGCTAGATTATATTGCTGTGTCATGGCAGAATTTAAGCCTGCTCTTTATAATTAGCGTTGAAAGTAATAAAGTGTCGATCTACTGAAATATTGCAAGTAAAAACCTTTAATTGTCGATTTTTCTGTTTTAGGTTAGTAAGACCATAATTATGTAAAGAGTTAATCTAATTACCTAGTTGTAAATTAGTTTGATAATAATATTAAACTTTTCTGTTTTAGATAAAATCAAATTGTGTGTTATTTACTCCAGTATCATCTAACATATTTTTTTAAATTACTGAATTTCCTGAAGCAGGTTGGTTTTCAAAACATAGTTATGCCTTGCCGTTACACCATATCATATAAGTTTTTTTTTATAATATACCGCATGCTTTTTCATCACCATATTTTATTTTTTGCATCATTTTAAAAATCATACTGTATTTTTAGGGTTCCGTAACCAAATGGCAAAAACGGAACCCTTATAGATTCGTCATGTCTGTCCGTCTGTCTGTCTGTCTGTCTGTCTGTCTGTATGTATGTCTGTCTGTCTGTCTGTCGGTCCGTCCGTCCGTATGTCACAGTCATTTTTCTCCGAAACTATAAGAACTACGCTGTTGAAATTTGGTAAGTAGATTTATTTTGTGAACCGCATAAAGATTTTCACATAAAAATAGAAAAAAAAAACAATAAATTTTGGGGGTCCCCATACTTAGAACTGAAACTCAATTTTTTTTTCCATCCAACCCATATGGGTGGGGTATCTATGGATAGGTCTTCAAAAATGATATTGAGGTTTCTAAAATATTTTTTTTCTAAACTGAATAGTTTGCGCGACAGACACCTCCAAAGTGGAAAAATGTGTCCCCCCCTCTTAACTTCTAAAATAAGAGAATGATAAAACTAAAAAAAAATATCTGATGTACCGCCATGTAAACTACCAGCGAAAATTGGTTTGAACGAGATCTAGTAAGTAGTTTTTTTTTTTAATACGTCATAAATCGTAAATCGCAACTTCTGCTTACGGAACCCTCAGTGCGCGAGTCCGACTCGCACTTGGCCGGTTTTTTTTTTTGTATTTATGTTGTAAATACTAACCTTCTGTAAACCGTGTGCTTGTGAGTCAAGATGGTCGACAGATGCTGAGTGGTGTCCAGACTTCCCCTTCCTGCACGCCTTAGTGATGTCATACGTCGCGTCCACCATGGAAATTATGTTTGCCATAAACCTGTATAGAAAATAAAGAAAACATTTTCATATAATTTCTTGAAATACTAAACTTTTTATTGTCATCTGTCAACGCCCGCAAATTAAAAGAACAATTATTGTAAGGCAGAAAAAAACAATACTAGTTTGTCCCAATTGAACTCGGTAACTCCCGCTCTAGGCAAAGCAAGAGAGAGTTTCAGACTCTTACAGACTATAAAACCCATTCGTGTTGTCGACCCGGGCCTGTTTCTGATCAGACGGCGAGCCACCCAGCGCTTGCCATCATTGCCTTGCACCTACGGTGGCTGGGAATCGCCGTCTCGCCAGAGAAAAGTTGTGTCTACGGTCACACATCTTAAATACGAGCTTGCCTGGCGGCGTGGGGTCGCCCAGACGACAAGTATGACTGACCTGTTTTCAGTTGTCTCGCCCAGCATGCTGTGCTGGTGCAGATGCGGCTGCGCGGCGGAGGCTGCGGCGTAGTACGTGACAGCCTTGCACAGCGGCGTGGGGTCGCCCAGCGCGGCTCGCTGGCGAGCTCGCAGGAGCGCTGAGGACGCTCGGCGCGCGCAGCAGTCAGAGCCCAGCGGGTGGGAGTAGGACTGGTGACAAGGAACGTCAACTGAATGAAAACACTCGATGAAAATCAATGGTTAGGTAACTCGCCGCCATCTTCCCACCTTGGAGCGACTATTGACAAATTTAAAAAACCGAGAAACCGTTATTTTTGCCCAATAACTGAATGTTTTGGAAATTTGTAATAAATTAATTCCTGCTAACCTGAGCTATCTAGCAGAATGCCACTTTTCGTCAACTTTTCTTCTATTCATTTCGTCATGTCATGCCTTTGTACACTTTTACCTAAACGTGACGTCGCAAAGCCAAGCCTATTCTTGAACTTATATGTGTTATATCTTTGTATTTTTTTGTTTTATAGAGCAAACTGGTCCAATTTTACAAATGAAATAATATGATCACAAAACCATTACATAAAAAGAATAACAAAAAAGACATGAAAAACTATTGACCAGTAGCTCTAATTTCAGTATTCCCTAAAATATTTGAAAAAAAAAATATACGGAATCTTTTTACGCTTTTATAACTAAGAAAATCGGTTAAAAATGACATTTGATGTGAAAAACAAAAGGGGCTTTCGTAAAAATAAAGATATCAACATGGCAATATTAATTATTGATCTCTTAAAAGTTATCATGGATAAGAAAGACCCTATATGCGCAATATTCACAGAAATGATAAAGGCATTCGATTATGTAAAACATGACACTCTCTTAAATAAACTTAGTGATTATGGCATAAGAGGAAATGTACTAAAGCTAATTCAGTCATATTTTTCGGATAGAAAACACTAAACAGAAATATCAAGAATCTGAACGAAAACTAAACGTGAACTAAAATTCCTATCCAGTGTTAGAGTAACAGTATTTGGAGTTCCACAGGGCAGTGTACTCGGTCCATTACTATTTCTACTTTAAATGACCTACCCGTCAGGTCAACTTCATCAACAAATGACATTATGTGCTCATGACAGCACTGCTGTAGTCGAATGTACGAATGAAATGAACAACGAAGATGAAATAAATAGCACACATAAAACAATAAAATATTGGGTTAATAAAAATAAATCAACAAAATCACTAGAGGTTACAGCCAAAAAGAGGAGGTCGTCAATTGTATAGGTACTAACATTTTTCAATGAAAAAAATCCTGTGATAATGTGTTCTGTTCTGTCTAAGGCGAGACCATGGAGACAGACTGAGTAGACCCTGATATGACTTAGTTGTGAATAGTTTTTATTTTTCTATTTAGTTAGTCTTGTTGTGCGCCTGTTCTTATGGATTTAAACGATTTTTCTTACCTTCTTCTCCTTCTGACTCTTCCTGACCGCTTCTTTAGCCAGCGGCGACACGACTGATGTCTTGATCTCGTCCAGGTTCCTCAGCGTCTCGTCGAACGCCAAGTTCTTAGTCATCATTATGTGAGAGTTTGTTGCGAACCTGGGGTAAGGACATGTTATGTTATGAGCAGTGATCGGCGTAGGTAGTGCTATTTTGGGTCAATGAACCTAAATGATAATGTTAATATGGACATGCCACGGGATTATCTGGGAATATTTTTCTGAATTTCGATGTATTCAATAACTTAACCACCTGTAAATGTACATTATGGATTGCAATAAACAATTTGAGATTGAGATTGAGACATATAAAACTACTCATTTCAGGTATGAACTGTCAAAATAATAAAATCTCGTGAGCAGTTAGTAATATGGCAAGAGGAAAAAGAAGAACAGAAGAAGAAAGAGGATAGAAATTAGGATAGGGATTCAGAAGGTATAATATATCTGTGTTAAGAAAACGGTCACTAAATACCTATCACTGGTTATGAGGCTCTAGACAAAGTGCCATTATATCAGCGAATGCAAATGTCGAAATGCCAAAATATTTGGTATTGATCACGTGATATTTCGGCAGCGTTTCTCAATCTCACACATGTTTGACGTTTTGACAATCGCTTTCGCCACGCTACCGCTGACAGACTGTCAGTATTGTGTGTCTGTTTTTACATACGATTGGCAAAAAAACCAGCTAGCTGGGTGAATTACGGTTCGATCATTTTTACAACGTAAAGGACATGTTTCATTTACTTTTTTCGATGAATTAAAACATTAATCTTTTAAGTATTTTTAGAACACGATGGTAAACGCAATTGAGGAGCTCGTGGCTAAATAATAACAGCCGCACAGGTCGATCTTCAAGTTTATGCAACGCTTGCCGAGGTTGGTCTGTGGATGGGTGACCATCTTAACATAACGAGTTTTCTCCGTACCTTGGAAAGCACGTTAAGCTGTTGGTCCCGGCTGTCATTTGGAGATCTTTGGCAGTCGTTACGGATACGCCAAGGAGTACCTGTTACCCAGTTAATGGGTTGTGAAGTTCTGGTAGGCAGCCGCTCCACGTAAATACTGGAATTCAGCTGAATCCGGTTTGACTGGTAGCCGACCCAAATATAGTTGGGAAAAAGGCTAGGCAGATGATGATGGTAAACGCAACTAAATTTTATGCACGAAAAGCTCGTACGAAGACTTATTTAATAGTGAAACTTCAACTTACCTCAGCAAATGGCAACTCTCCGTGAGCGGCAAAGCTTTCGCCCGGAGCGCTTGTTTGGCCTTCTGGTCGTGCATGCCTTGTATCGCGCTGTTTATCTCCTTCACCATGACATCACATTCCTGGAAAAGTAGAGTTAGTTAGTGCACTAATAAAAAGAAGTTTAATCATAATCATTTTATTGCTTTGCAAACATGGGTATGGTACATACATAGTTGTTTTTATAATAATAAAGTTCTCCATATTTTACCGTCACATGGGCATGCAAAGGTTTACAATTACAAATTAAAAAAAAATATTGGTAGATCATGGTATTACAATATATAAAATGTCAGCGTAATAACATAAATAAAAATTAATAAAATGTCAGTGTGATTATATCAATAAAAAAAAAATTAAAAAAATGTCAGCGTGATTACATCTATACTATTTAAACTAATATTATAAAGAGGTAAAATTTGTTTGTAAGTTTGTATGTTTGTAAGTTTGTATGTTTGTAAGTTTGTATGTAGGGGGTAATCTCAGGAACTACTGGTCCGATTTGAAAAATTCTTTCAGTGTTAGATAGCCCATTTATTGAGGAAGGTTATAGGCTATACATCATCACGCTAAGACAAATAGGAGCGGAGCAATAATGCGAAATGTGACGAAGTTGTGTGGGTCAGCTTGTATTCAATAAAAAAACAATAATAGGACAGAGGACGATCACAATAATTAGGTATGTCAATCAGAGCAATAGTAATTCAATTAGTGTCCAAGTCTGTCGCCATATCAACTATGTTAACAGCATTGTTGTGTTCCGGCAGTTAGAGATATGATAGCCAGTTCCTCTGTGTAAGAGGAGTCCGGGTGAAACTCGCTTCCATCTTCGGCCTAATCATCACTTTCCATCAGGTGAGATTTGAGCCAAGAGTTTCCCCGTTTTGTATAAAAAAAAAATTAAAAAAAGTTATTGAATTATCATTAAGAAAATCGTCAATTGTGTAATAAGATTTCATGATAAAAAACTCGTTTAGCGTCCTTTTAAATGTGGTGCGCCTTTTTGTATGTGGAGTCCTGCAAACTTCTTTTGAAAAGGGAGGATCCTCCGACCGGACAGTCGTGTCCAGTAGGCTACAGCCCTATAGTTAATATTCGGACTGTTGTATTATACCGCGTGTATCTGACATCGACGCACAAACGATTTCCATGGGTCCAGGGCATAATTCTGGACACCCTAGACTTTGAATTTTTCGTCGGCTTTTTTCTCATTTTTTTCAAGAGTTTTTTTACTTTAGACTGCTCATAATCGTTATTCTGACCTAACCCAATGAGATTTAAAAAAAAATAATTAATTAACTACTTTCACTTTACTTTCACCTATTTTTGGTACTCAAAATGAGAAAAGAACCGACGAAAAATTCCAACACTGGGGTGTCCAGAATCATGCCCTGGACCCATGGAAATCGTTTGTGCGTCGATGTCAGATACACGCGGTATGTTCAAATCTCTCGGAAAACTGATACCGCGATGCAAGATTTCAAGATTTGTTCGTTGGTGCTGCGGTTTTGTTGCCGTACAGCAGTTTCGATGCCACTACACATTAACCAAGAGCAAAAAGAGACTCCTAGAAAAAAGGGTTTAGTTTTTAACTGAATCTCAGTTACGCCAGTAATTAAAGTTATGCTGTGATTGTATGATAGTTGTGTATGATACATGTTTGGAGAAATCACTTCGTACGTACGCACCTAAGTTAGAATAGGTTTTGCAAACATTTTAAATATTAGACAAAATATAAATTTATACAGTTATACTAGCGACATCCACAACTTTAACATCAGAAACAAGCATAAGCTACATACTCCTGTGACGAGCGGGCGTTTAGGGGGACTGTCTTTTGTAAAAACTTTACTTGTTCAGAAAGTGCTGGCTCTCAGCCTAATTTAAATAAATGACTTTTGAATTTTGAATTTGATGAGTCTGAAATCCTCAATATGAAGAAACGATAATTTTGCAAAAGGCATCAAAATTGAAGACGCAATTCAAATTCAAATTCAAAAGTCATTTATTCAAATTAGGCTGAGGGCCAGCACTTTTTGAACGTCAAGTTTTACAAAAGACAGTCCCCCAAAACGCCCGCCCGTCACCACTTCCTAGTGTTTTAGCTGCGGAGAAGAAGTGGCCAACAAACTCCCCAGCAACACAACTGTCTGTTACGTTTTAGGAACTAGAATTTTACAATAATTAATAATAATATGCAAAGTGATCCAAAATTCAAAATTCCTTCTAAAATTTACATGACACAAAAATAAAAATATACTTTACTAGCTGACCCGCGCAACTTCGTCTGCGTCACATTTTCCATTAATTCTGCGCTCCTTTTTTACTTAGCCTAATGATATACATATAGCCTATAGCCTTCCTCGATAAATGGGCTATCTAACACTGAAAGAATTTTTCAAATCGGACCAGTATTTCCTGAGATTAGCGTACTCAACCAAACAAACAAACAAACTCTTCTGCTTTATAATATTATAACTCAGATTTTGTTGTGCAAGGCGTTGCGAACGTTCGACACTCGACTCTCGTGCGCGTACCAGAGAGTTTCTCTGATTTTGTTCAGCAAGGCGTTGTGAACGTTCAGGTGAAGATTCTCCCACGTATTCTTGCTGCCCGTGCTTGAGAACTATGTTTAGTAAGTTGAGACCTGGCTCTCTTAGGCATTTTCAAATGTTTAAGAAAATGTTAATAACGTGTAATATTCTAGCTCTGAAAAGAACTGTTGGTTAGCCCTGAAAAGAACTGTTGGTTAGCCCTGAAAAGAACTGTTGTTTGGCTCTGAGAAGAACTGTTGTTTAGCTCTGAGAAGAACTTTTGCTAGGTATAGTTTTAAGAACGAAATCTAAAAAAAATCGCATGAAAATTATTAGACTTCGCGCACGACCGCTGCGTAGGGAGCCGACCTCGCGTCTGAGCCACGCGTGTACCTTAAGTAGCCTTCACACTATTCCCGAAATTGATCGAAGTTGAGCGAATACGATAGTGTAGAAGAGCACTTCGCTTCGCCTCGTGCAACTTCGCTTCGCCCCGGGCGACTTCCAGTTGTTGTCGGTTTTTGCGCCCGAGTCAAAGGACTCGAAGTTCGAACACGAAGCGTCTGTCCACACTACTCGGCTCACTTCGGTTCGCGTCAGGCATAGTAAATACGCAGGAATTTTATTATGCGAGAGTACACGTCATTGCAACGGCAGTTGCCACATGAACGTTATCCATTATGCCTATCGTGAGGGGAACGGGGGGAACGGGCGACTGAGCTCCTCGCGAAGTTGCTCGAGTGTGTGGACACCTACTTCGGAATTCGGCAACTTCAGAGAGCACTTCGCCTCGTGCAACTTCGGAATAGTGTGGAGGACACTTTATATTACTCATAGATCTAAACTCCCCTCCCGCACGCGCACCCCCGCCTTGGTGACGTCCACTTCGCAACGGGCCGTGCAGCAGAAATCGTAATATTTTAATTTCGCCATAACTTCAAAACCAAACGTCCGATTTTAATCATTCAAAGACCAAATACTATCTACATAAACTGTACTTAGTGATGAAATACTTTATTTTGATAAGGATTAATAGCATGAGTAAAATAAACGTTTAAATGTAGTCCTAAAAGAAAATCAAGATTTTTAAATATAAAAGTGGTTGTTGTGCCTCACTCGACATAGATAGTTATAGTGTGTCGCGGACTTTTTTGTAGATATTTATAAGATCTACAATTAATTAGAACAATTCATGGTTCTATCTTTTATAGTTTAGGCAGCGTACGCAAAATAAGTAACTTTTCTGGTTGATTTTTACACCTTGTGTCCGAAAAACCCAAATATCTTACGGAACCCTATTTTTTTCCAAAATAAAATATAGCCTATGTTACTCGTGGATAATGTAGCTTTCGAATGGTGAAAGAATTTTTAAAATCGGTCCAGTAGTTTTTGAGCCTATTCATTACAATCAAACAAACAAACAAACAAAGTTTTCCTCTTTATAATATTAGTGTAGATTTATCACTTGATAGCTACTAGCACTATGACACTAAAACAAAATACACACTTAAGCAAGTGTTGACGTATGTGGATTAAATAGGTATAAAAAATAATAATAATGACCTACATGGTCAGACAAATAAATAAAAAAGAAATAAAAATAAATAAAAAAATATAAAAAATATTATATGAACTCATATAACCTGTCATTAAACTACTATACTATCTACTTAAACACAAGGAACATGATAATTTGTCTTGCGTTCAACACAGCGACCAACTATTCTTATCGTCTAAATAATCATTAATAGAATAGTATGCCTTGGAACAAAGGTTAGATTTTACTTTTTCTTTAAATGAGTTAAAAGGCAGATCAAGATAAGAAATTGGAAGTCTATTGTATAAACGGATACCGAGCCTCACAAATGAATCATGGACCTTACGAAGTCGGTGTGAAGGAGCATGTAGCTTGTGCTTGTTTCTGGTGTTAAAGTTGTGGAAGTCGCTCGTTTTACTGTATAAATGTATGTTTTGCCTAATATATAAAATATTTGCAAAAATAAATTGAGATGCTACCGTGAGAATTCCAATCTCTTTGAAAATTTCTCTTAATGAAGCTTTTGACCCTAGCTGATATATTGCTCGCACAGCACGTTTTTGTAAGACAAATATATTTTGTATATCAGCAGCTTTTCCCCACAATAAAATACCGTAGGACATAACACTTATGCATGAATCAACAGTTATGCCCAAAAATACTGCCGTGTCCACAGTTTCAAGCACCTCGTCACTTAAGATTACATTGGGTCCTAAATTTCTAACATTTGGCAAGGCAAAATTTACACATTTCGTTTTTTTAGCATTTAGAACTAAATTATTTGTCGTAAACCAATCCGTAACCATTGAAAGAGCACTGTTTACGTTATAATATAAAGCAATACCGCCGAGACCAGTGTACGAAGGCTTCAATAGCCCCCCCCCCCCTTTTTAAAGGATGGGAAATCATCAAAATACCCCTCCCGCTCTGGGCGGAGCAAAAGGGAGTGTCAGACTCTTACTGACTAAAACCCATCCGTGTTCTCCCTAATGCCCGCCGCGCTCCAGACCCGCTGACTGACGGTGACTCTCTCGAACAAATTCCGCAACCCTGGCTGGATTTGATGACAATGAAAAATTGACGTCCTAGGATCGTTACCTGTCCAAACATATCGATGTCCATGATATCGTCTGCGGTGTTCATGACGGTCACCCCGTCTCCGAAGTGGTCCGGCGGGTTCAACAACCTCGTGGCGTCCTCACTGATCTTGCTGCAGAGCAGTTTGATGTCCTGTTGGATGAAAACAGTTGGTTAGCTATCGATTTACCTCCACAAGTCGGAGAAACCAACATTTTATTAGGGTTCCGTACAAAAAAAGAAACCCTCATAGGAATACTTGACTGTCTGTCTGTCGGTCTGTCTCAGCCAGATTTCTCCGGATCTACTAGACTGATTTTGTTGAAATTTGGTGCACAAATATGTGACCCAAACAGCATATACGTTACGTCAATAAATATTTTTTCAGTATGGGGTAACTTTAGGAGTTCAATTTTAAAAAAAAGTATTGTTTGACATATCACATGAAAGGGCTTAGTGTGAGGGCTTTAATTATATATTTTTCATAATTTTAAAATAAACAGTTTTGAAGTTATTCAAGAAATTAGACCAAAAATGACCATTCCCGCCCTTATCTCCAAAACTACTAAGCCTAAATTTTTGAAAAAGATGCCGATAGTAGTTCTATACCTAAAGATTACAGGAAAACTATAAGAAGTCTGTAGTGTTAAAATAACATGTTAAAAAAATGACATTGTTTCGAAACCCTTTGTACGAGCAAACCCGTACATTTTGTATTGTTTAGTAATAATGCTGACGCTTGCACTCTCGATGCGGTGCATTACGTTCCATTTTCAATTAATAAACTTTAGTACCAATAAATCCGTGTAACAGTAAACATCGTTTTACTTAATCAAATTCCCTAACCTGGGTCGCGGCGCGGTACTCACAACATTAACAAACAAGGTGTAAGGTAACCACCGTACATCTTTATGGTCCTTCGAGCCAACCGGCGGGATCATTAACGCGAGCAATCGGTGGACTTTGTGTCAGTTCGTGTGAGTGGTTCCATATCAGCAACAGCTGTGGAGTTGCAGTTCAGGAAGTAGACAGCACTCTTGAGCGCAATCAACATACCCACCATACAGCAGAATCAAAGTAAGATCTTTCCTTTTTTTGCTTGACCAAACGATATGAGCCAAACAATGGAGGATCTTCTGGCTAACCAGAACCAAATCATGGTGGCCATGAACCAACTTTTATCAAACTTTAAGAAAGATGGTCAGGAACGCAAAACTTCTGACTACATCAAACGTAGATTAGAAACTTTAGACTCCTACTGGCAGGAGTTTCAATCTAATCATGATCAGTTGAACCCCTTTAGCAACAAATCGATTGAGTATTTTGCATTGAATCACTATCAACAAACTCATGCTTTCTATCTTTCGACACGTGAAACTATTAAAAGTGCAGGACCTCCGTCTATCTTAAGACCCGCAACACCGTTAGCCGGCACATCCAGGGCCGGCGTGGAGGGGCCCCTTAAGAACAGGAATCCCGAGGAAAGCGAGGCTACGACCTTTCTTGAAACACCGATATTCAAGTCTCAGGGCACTAACAGCAAGTTGGATGAATTACTGAAGAAGCAGACCATTAACTTTAAGGCTTTCTATCGAACGGTGACGAACATCAACGTCGATGCTATAACTGAGAAATGGGAGTTTCAAGATACGTTAAAAACATTGGAAATGAGGTGGTCGGCCATTGACATGCTTCACTGGGAGTTGGAAGGGGAACTCGACGGGCAAGATGATTCGTATGAGGACAAGTTTACCTCGTATGAAATGACGTACAACAATACGAAGAAGTCTCTGAACAGCTTTTGGTCTGTATCACACCGAGAACATTCAACACCCATTGCTCAACAGACTCGGCTTGGGTGGATCCTGTGCGGCAACGTAAACACACTGCAATGCAATGTCGTGCAGTTTGATATTGACCAGTTGCAAAAATTTTGGGAAACGGAGGAAATTGCAGAGTCTACTTCGCTTTCATCAGATGATCAAGAGTGTATACAATTTTACAGCTCAACAACAAACCGATTACTAGATGGAAGATAGTAGATATGATATAGTAGATGGAAGATAGATAGTAGTAAGGCTCCCTCTGAAAGCAAATTTGCAAGATCAATTGGGCAACTCGAAATCAAAGGCCATAGCACAATTTGGTCATTTGGAGAGTAAACTTATTAAAAATGAAAACATCGCAAAAGAATATAAAACATTCATACACGAGTACCAAGCGTTAGGACATATGAAACCAGCTATTTGTAACACGAAACTCGAATGTTTCCTGCCCCATCATTGCGTACTACGTGACGATTCTACAACTACTTCACTTCGAGTCGTTTTTAACGCCTCATCAAAAACATCAAGTGGCCAAAGTTTAAATGATCTGATGCACAAGGGCCCAAATCTGCAACAGGACCTTCAGTCATTGATACTTAAGTGGAGGCAGTATCAATTTGCCTTCACCGCAGACATCGAAAAAATGTTCCGCCAAATTTTGGTCCATAATGAAGACCAGAGCCTGCAAAAAATCGTGTGGAGAGATTGTCCCAGAGATAAACTACAAGAATATCAGCTGACCACAGTCACATACGGGACTAAAGCGGCTCCTTTCCTCGCAATGATGACGCTAAAACAGCTGGCGAACGACGAACGCTCCGAATATCAAGAAGCAGCTAAGGTCCTCGAGGAATCATTCTATATGGATGACCTTCTCCATGGTACTCAAAGCGTATCAGCAGCACGCCAACTTCAACAAGATTTAATTGAACTCCTGAAACGCGGGGGATTCAATCTAAGAAAATGGGCTTCTAATGATCCACATTTACTGCACGACGAAGTCCCATGCCAACAAAAAAGCAAAAGCTTTCGGCAGCCGGAGTCTACCAAAACATTAGGACTTCGCTGGACTCCTGTTAAGGATAATTTTACATTTGAGCCAAAAATTGATTCAACAGTCATCAAAGCTACAAAACGATCCGTGTTATCCGATATCTCCAAGTTCTTTGACCCCTTGGGGTGGCTCACACCTACAACAACAAAGCTCAAAATTTTATTTCAACGAATTTGGACTTCACAAATACAGTGGGATGAGCACATACCTCAAGATATTTTTGATGAATGGAATAAACTTAAGGCGGACATCGATCAAATAAGTCAGGTTCAAATACCAAGATGGTTGGGTACAAAACCCGAGCAAAGAGTCGAGTTACATGGGTTCTGCGATTCGTCAAGAAAGGCATACGCCTGCGTTATTTACTGTAAAGTTTATAACAAACAAACAAGCATCATATTGGTGGCCGGAAAATCAAGAATAATCCCGGCTAACAAAAACATATCGTTGCCACGATTGGAGCTCTGCGGCGCTCATTTATTATCTAAACTCATGGCTAAGGTCAAAGCTTCTTTAACTGACTACAAGATTGATGTTTATGGCTGGATTGACTCCACAGCAGTACTGGGGTGGCTGCAAGGAGATCCAGGCCGCTGGCAAACCTTTGTTGCCAACAGAACACGATTTATAACGGAAATCATGCCCTCCGACTGCTGGCGATATGTCAAGTCTGCCGAAAATCCTGCAGACTGCGCAAGTAGAGGCTTATCGATGTCGCAATTGATTCAACATCTTTATGGTGGCAAGGGCCATCTTGGCTACAAACATTTAAAGCCGATGAAGGAAGTGAAGAAATAAACTACACAACGACATTGGAAATCAAGGCCCAGAAGCAAGTTAATACTGTCATGAAACAAACAGCAGACGACAGTATAATCATGAACTTGTTGAAAAGTCACAGTTCTTTTACCAAAGTTGTACACATTTTAGCATGGGTGTATAAATTTATAACAAGCAAGCAAAACAATGCGCAGACTTCCTATCTTACGCTAGAAGAGATAAGAAAAGCCAAAATGAAGATCATTAAGCAAGTACAGCAGCAAGAGTTTGAAGAAGAAATTAAAAGCTTAAAAGAGAAAGGAAAGCTTAGTAATAAAAGCAGAATACTAAATCTAAATCCATTTTTGGACAACTTTGGGCTTCTCCGTGTCGGGGGAAGGTTAAGACATGCTCATATTCATGCAGACATGCAACATCCTTTAATTATTCCACAACGAGGACGTTTAACAGAGCTTCTTATAGAACATGCGCACAAGCTTACTTTCCATGGCGGAGCCCGCTTGACATCGGGATTCATCCGACAAAGATATTGGATCGTAGGCGGAAATGAAGCAACGAAAAAGCAAATACGTCAATGCGTTAAATGTAAAAAGCTAAGTCCTAGCAAACATAACCAAATCATGGGTGACTTACCTGCAGCGAGGAGCAATCCCTCTCGTCCATTTGAACACACTGGAATAGATTTTACTGGGCACCTACTCCTTAAAGCCAACAAGGGCCGTGGCATAAAAACCACTAAAGGATATGTGGCAGTTTTCGTTTGCATGCCTACAAAAGCAGTACACCTAGAGGTAGTTTCCGATCTTAGCACCTCGTCTTTCATCGCAGCTTTAAGGAGAATGGCCGCACGTAGAGGAACTCCGGGTCACATTTATAGTGACAATGGACGAAACTTCGTCGGAGCCAACAAACAAATCCAACAAGAATACCAGGAACTGCTACAAATATTTAACAACAAACTTTTGGCTGAACTGACAGATATGGAAATCAAGTGGCATTTTAATGCACCTATCTGGCCTTCCGCAGGCGGTCTTTGGGAATCCGCAGTCAAAAGTTTTAAACATCACTTTAGAAGAGTTGTCGGAGAGCAAAAGTTGACCTTCGAAGAATTGTCAACAGTCCTCACACAAATCGAAGCATGCCTCAATTCTAGGCCTTTATGTCCTCTCACGGAAGATCCGGAGGACTTGGACTACTTAACTCCATCTCATTTTTTGACTGGCGGTTCAGCACTTACCCTAGTTGAAACAGAAAGGGATTTGAGGACTAGATGGCAGTTAACTCGGAAAATTTTCGCTGACATCTGGAAAAGATGGCGCTCTGAGTATCTAACACAACTAACAACAAGAAGCAAATGGCGACAGTCTCGTGAAAACATAAACCTAAACGACGTAGTCCTTCTGCACGATGACAATTTACCTCCTGGAAAATGGTCTATGGGTAGGGTCGTCGATCTACATCCCGGAGCAGATGGATTCGTTCGCGTTGTCAGCTTAAAAACCAAGAACGGAATTCTTAAAAGACCAATTACCAAAATATCAATGTTACCTGTAAACCTAAATAAATCAGACTCGTCCGAGAACGTTCAGGAAGAGTTGAAAACAAACAACGAAGAAACAAAACCTCAAAGGAAATTGAAGAGAGTTAGCGTAACTACATTATTTACGTCTTTATTATTTTTTATGACAATCGTAACAGGAGGACACTGCGATTTCCAGTCAACAAGATTTAGACCTAATCAGAATCTGTATTTCGATAAATTATCTAACATGCAAATTATACGGGACGAGTGGAAGCTCATCATCTACTACGATATGCAACCATATTGGGAAGGCATAACAGCTCTCAACAAATACACGAAGTCCCTAGAACAATCATGCAAAACAATACGCAATATTATGAACTGTGATATCATATTATTACAGCTGGTTCAAGGCTTCGGTGAACTTGAGTACTATAACCAGATGTTGCTCGGTCAGCACTCGAACGAGCAGCGAGCTAGACAGCGGCGCGGTCTTATCGACGGTGTCGGATATCTTGCGAATAGCCTCTTCGGGGTATTAGATGCGAGATTCGCCGAACAATATCGCAAGGACATAACGTTACTACGCGACAACCAACGTCATATTGCCTCTTACTGGAAAAACCAAACATCGATTATAGAGGTTGAATATAATCTTCTCAAACGAACAGAGCAAACCATGAGCAGACAACATAAAATGGTTTCCCAACATATATTTACCATCGAAAAGGCGCTAAACCAACTTCAATCTGAAACACAAAACATGTTTGTTGTAAACGAGCTGACTGTCGGAGCTATTATAGGGAGCAACATGCTACATAACTTGAAGTCATTACAAAGCACCTTGCTGGACACTATCACTGACATCCATCACGGTCAGTTTAATCCACACCTTTTGACTCCAGCTCAATTGCAAGATCAGCTGAGTACCATCGCTAGTCAGCTCCCCAAGGACGTGACATTGCCCGTAGACAATGTTCAAATGGATTTAAGGAAAATATACAAGCTTCTCAAAGTAAAGGCCAGGATGCTGGAAGAATACCTCATCTTCGAAATCAGACTTCCCCTTATCAGTAGAGACACCTTTGAGATATTCAAAATATTTTCCATACCTCAAATCAAAGGAACTGACATGGTTAGCATCCAACCAATATCAGATTATGTGGCCATAAACTTGAAGAAGGATACCTACTTAACTATGACAGAGAAAACCTTGACATCATGTCTTATATTAGATGTATATCTGTGTCATATTCAGAGACCTATTTATCATCTAAATGGAGATAAAGATTTCTGTCAGACCGAAGAGTTTGAGTGTGAGACAAGGATCTCTCCCTGTAAAAACAGCTGGTTTGAAAGTAACACGATTAACAACTACATTTATTTTTGTTGCGATCAATGCTCTTTACGTATAATGTGCGAGGATCAAGTTGCCAGTCATCAGCTGACCGGAGCGGGTCTTGTCGCTATAGACAATGGGTGTATCATTAAAACGCAAGCATTTACTTTGATTGCACACAGACAACAGTCTAGCCAACTGAACATTAAACCTGATGTTTACACTCCACCGATACCGCCGATAAATCATGTTATCAACATTACGATCCCGCATCAGATATCCATGAATGATTCAGAAACTGACCAGAATCAAATGGATTTAGCAGAACTTGCCCAGAAAATTAAGATCATGAAAGATAATGCCGCTATAGCTGAAGGCATTTCTGCCCATGATATACACCACTACACGCTGATATACACCTTCGTCGGCATCGTGGGAATAGCGGGACTGGTGTACGTGTGGCGCCGCGCGCGCGCCTGGAGCGTGCCGGCCGCAGCAGCGCCGGCGCCGACGCCAGCACAAGCACAGGGTGCGCCTGCACCTCCTCGCAGCAACAATGACAACCCGTGCTTGATTCTCGGTGACCGAGTGTTTTACCACAGTGTTAGTGAATTAAATGACAACAATCAGAGATGTGCTTCTAATCTCAATAGTGCGCGAGTGAAGAAAGCTACGTCACCTATTTTCGTTCGATAAGTTTAATGATGCGACCAGAAAAAATACTTACTGTATCATTAATTAAGTCTTTTAGCATTATAATGTATCAACATTATTTTTGTATAACATTTATTATTTTTTTGTATTTTTCTTGAAACATTGTTTTCAAATATTTTGATCTTTGATCTGTAAACATTTATTTTGTATCTTGTTAATTTCTCCTGTAGGGAGTATGTACGAGCAAACCCGTACATTTTGTATTGTTTAGTAATAATGCTGACGCTTGCACTCTCGATGCGGTGCATTACGTTCCATTTTCAATTAATAAACTTTAGTACCAATAAATCCGTGTAACAGTAAACATCGTTTTACTTAATCAAATTCCCTAAACTGGGTCGCGGCGCGGTACTCACAACATTAACAAACAAGGTGTAAGGTAACCACCGTACACCCTTTGCACGCGAGTACGACTCGCACTTGGCCAGTTTTTTATTTCTAGCAGTAGTATTCGGTCTAACACCAAGGTTAGGAAGACAATAAAAACTTACACCAGTAGTTCTCTTGCCAGCGGGACCTTCGTTCTTCTTCGCAGTCGACTGAAGCTCACCGGCTTCTTTCACCAAGTCTTGTAAGAAGTCCTAGGGCCGTAAAAATGTATCGTTAGTAAATAGTTCCGAACATTGACTAGGCTGTGTGTGTGTAAGTAGTGGTTGTACAACTGTTGGTACTACTACGGCGTAGCAAGCGAGCTACAGCGTAGCAAGCGAGATACGGCGTAGCAAGCGAGCTACAGCGTAGCAAGCGAGATACGGCGTAGCAAGCGAGCTACAGCGTAGCAAGCGAGATACGGCGTAGCAAGCGAGCTACAGCGTAGCAAGCGAGATACGGCGTAGCAAGCGAGCTACAGCGTAGCAAGCGAGATACGGCGTAGCAAGCGAGCTACAGCGTAGCAAGCGAGATACGGCGTAGCAAGCGAGCTACAGCGTAGCAAGTGAGTTACGATGCAGTGGGCGTGCCACAGTCGAGGTTTCGAAAGCTTCGAACCTCGTCTTTGTGTTATTAATTCAATGACAGCTTGTTGGTCAAAAGCTACGATATTCATTTAAAGAAATTTGATGCACGGTTAGTTCAAGGGCCTGATACACTATACTGAAGGCAGTAGGTACTCGTCCCAGGAAGTTCCTGGTTCCAGAGCCATAATCACCGATAGCTTCAAAGAAAATATTTAAATATGTACGAAATAATTCTCTTCTCATATTAAATTTTCAGATAGAAAAGATTCTGAAGCCAGATGCCATACCCTGAAGTCCACGATATTGTTCTGCTCCTGGCCGGCGCGCGAGGGTCTGGTCTGCAGCAGCGTAACCTGCAAGTCCTGGCTCGCTATCTCCAGCTCGTTGTGCTTGTTGTTGTCCTGCAATAATGAACATGGTTTCAGAATGTCGGTGTCAAGTTGAAATTAAATACATAGGACTATTTATGGTCCCTTAAAGCTTTAAAAAAATCCAACTTCCCACTAAGTCAACGCATTAAAAATACGGCCAAGTATGCTACATTCTTTGATACTCACAAATAAATACCAAAAACCGGCCAAATGCGAGTCGGGCTCGCACAAGAAAGGTTCCGTGCCATAAACCTTAATTATTATTATTTTTTGTTATAGCAGCAATAGAAATACACAATCTGTGAAAATTTTAACTGTCTACCTATAACGGTTCTTAAGACGGACGGACAGACGGCCGGACGGACGGACGGAGGGACGGACAGCGAAGCTTTATAATAGGTTCCGTTGGTTACCCTTTGAGTACGGGACCCTAAAAACCTATGGGGTACTTCCCGTTGATATAAAATCTTGAAATTTGGCAATTAGCAAAGTTTCGCAGCACAAGTGAAAATTCAAAAAAGCGAGAAATTTTAGTTCTAACACATGTTGGGAACTAGCATCGACGCATGGGATAGCATTTTATTCCCTGCCTCAATCTGTCTTTCCTGATAACTACAACACCTAGTCTTTAAGTTAAAAGTGAATAGGTTACTTCTAGGCAAGCGTTCTCCATCTTAGACCGCATCATCGCATTCTTCATTTACAAGTCCATCTACCATTTGACTGTTATGTCTTGAAACCTAGATCTTACGAAAGCCCTAAGCAACGAGTTCCTGTTACTTACGTGAGGAGCTCTCTGGTACCGAGCATTCGCCAGGTCATACAAACGGAGAGCCTCTTCCAGCCGCTCAGCGTAGTTGATGTACTCCTTCTTTTGTTCTGCTGGTATTTCAGCGTATTCTGACATGCTCTGCAACGTTACAAGTGATTTCTGTTATCCTTACATGAAATAAAAAGGTAACACAAAGACAACATGCTATACACAAATTTGCAAATAAATACCACCACGAGAAGCTGTAAAACACAATGTTCAATTATTTGTACCATGAGTCAAACGCATTCCAGCACCACAAAACATCAGACGATAGCGCTTTATTTCGATAAATATTGCCCGACCAAGTGAAAATTGTACGTTGTTACTTTGAGTAGATTGAATTTGGGACTTTTTGTTGTCGCTGCTTAGAGGAGCTCGTGGCTAAATAATAACAGTCGCACAGGTCGATCTCCAAGGTTAAGCAACGCTTGCCGATGTTGGTCTGTGGATGGGTGACCATCTTAACATACCAAGTTCTGTCTCTCTGCTCCGTGCCTCGGAAAGCACGTTAAGCTGTTGGTCCCGGCTGTCATTTGGAGGTATTTGGCAGTCGTTACGGATAGTCAGAAGCCAGAAAATCTGACACCAGTCTTGCCAAGGAGAACCGTGTTACCCAGTTAATGGGTAGTGGCGGTCTGGTAGGCAGCCGCTCTACGAAAGTACTGGTTTTCAGCGAAATCCGGTTTAACTGGAAGCCGTCCCCAATATAGTTGGGAAAAGGCTATGAGGATGATGATGTTGTCGCTACTCAGTAAAGCTCTTTGTTTACAAAATTTACAGCTTTTCGTGACAGGGACTATAAAGTCGTACATGCGTGTTACTGCAACCTTTTAATACTGAAAGATGACACACTCTGTCAAACACAAAATAATTATAAACCGAACAGGCGCCAAATAAAATCGAACCACAACATTTAATTTTTTTTTTTCTACACCCTCACACAAAACTATATTTACTATTTAAATACTTACCAAAAAGTAAAGCTGTGTCTGCGCAGAGGAAGCACCCAATGCTTCGTACAGGCTATCGGATGTCAGAATTTAACATAAAGCACATTTGTTATTAGTCACAGTTAAAAATAATGCCGGCGCTTCACTTGGCATAATTATACTATTAGTCACGTTACCGGGGTTATATAAGAAAAGGGTTAAATTGTTTGTATATAAAATCTAATCTCTGGTGGTATCGATCGGATTAAAAATGATTTATAGAGTTACACTATCTATGAGTGGCGAAACCACTGGAAAAACTATTCCAAATATAACTTACGTTTTTGGAACAAAGTTAACGTTTAACCTGGTAGAATATGACGGAATCCTTCATGTGCTATATTAATTGCCAACTTATTGTACTCGTATTGCAACAGATTACTGCAGCGGCCAGCAAAAGAGCCATTGATGGACGACGTGTAAATGTGGGCCGAGGCGTAACCGAGGCACACATACGTAAATCCATGAATGCCTAGTTCTGGCCAAGGCTTGTATAGTACTTTTCTCAACGAATGCGTGATTATTTTTCAAAATCAATGTCGAACAACCAACAACAATAATAATTCCCGCGAAAAGTGTTCATTTTTTAACCGACTTCCCAAAAAGGAGGAGGTTCTCAATTCAGTTGTATGTATCTTTTTTTATGTTTTTACCTCATAACTCCGACAATTATGAACCGATTTTAAAAATTCTTATTTTATCTGAAAGGAAATACTTGCAGATTGGTCCCATTTAAATTTTATGAAAATCGGTTGCGAACTTTGGATTTTAAATCGAAATAGCTGGAATTCGTCTACTTGGATGATAGTTTTATGTCATCTAAGTAATCGAAATTGCGTATTTGCTTTTCTGTGATTTTGCAGTGGTGTTGTTAGGTGTAAGGTACCACTAAAAAGTGAAAAATAAAAAGCTTTTTGCAAAAAAATACAACCGACTTCAAAGTTTTTTATTATTTCAATAAACAGCTTTCTATTTGCAAGCCAGTTCGAAATTTTAATAAAACCTTTCATAAGTTACCTCCTTGGTTGCCATGTTTATAAGATCGTTCCATTTTCAAATTACACGACAGATATGAGTTTAGTATGTAATTTATTTGGCAGCAAAACACGATAGATATGGATTTTCATACAACTTTTGCCGGCCGCTGCTCGGTAAGTACGGCAATTTTGATTTATATCGAAGAAGGTTGTCAAAATAATGCTCATATTTCCAAGCATGTTTGAGAAAAATACTATGCTAATACTTTTCTATGAACCAAACATCGCGACAATAGGGAATATGCATGAAAAAAGTATTTATGACCTGAACAGTTAATCTAAAAGTATTCGAAAATATAATACTAAAAGTGACATTAGAATTTAAATTGCTCGAAAACCGAGCGAGATACAATTATTTTAAACAAATATATCTGTCCCTCTCGCGAAAACGCTGTTTTCTATGGCAGCTGTATAGTCATCGTGTAATTTGACATCACAGTTCGTATCGGACTTCTCTTTCTAACTGTAGTTCTTGAAGCTTTATAACTTCATAAATGATGAAGGTATTTAAAAAATAATTTCATGATTGTTTACTAGACCTAATAAGTATTTTATTTTTACAATAAAAAAATCGCATGCATATTCCCTATTGCACCAATACACCAAGAGAAGAGCCAGCATTAAATAATTCAAAGCATATTAGTCACATTTTCAAATTGTCATAATTTTTTTTTTAATGCGGATCGGGGAAACTCTTGGCCCAAATCTCACCTGATAGAAAGTGATGATTAGGCCACAGATGGAAGCGAGTTTCACCCGGAATCCTCTTACACAGAGGAACTGGCTATCATACCTCTAACTGCCGGAACACAACAATGCTGTTAACATTGTAAATACGAAACAATTTAAATACGAAAACTCACCTTAGCCGTCTCAATTATCTGCACAGTCATCTTCCTCAGTGGACTATCCAAGTTGACAATGTGTTCCACTTCCTTCTTCTTCCCAAGTCTTCCCGACTTGATATCCTTCCTCAGCTTCTCCACCAGGTCTTCAAGATGGGCAGCTTCCTGGGTCAGTTTCTGGACGTTCGGCTGCTGCGAGGAGGCGAGTGGTGCCCAGGTCTTGGAGAACTTTGTGAGAGAGGAGGAGAGGCTGTCGGCTGAGGATACGAGGGTATCTTGGGAGGTGGCGTGATGTATCGTTGGGGCTATGAGCTGTGGAGAGAAGACAGTGTTTTAGTTGTTGATTTTGGGTGCATGGTAACAATGAAGTTGTTTGGCGCTTGGTAGCGACTTGAACCTTAAAAAACCTTATTGATAATGCTATTGAACCGCCAGAGTCTCTGTTTCTTGATAGCTGTAACCTGAGAGTTTTAAGTCAAGAATGAATAGGTCACTCCTGGGCAAGAAACAAACTTTAGTTTCATATAATAGGGTGGAATGACCATTAAACGGCCAACACCCAGACTCTTGTCCCCTCCATAATGGCAGAGTAACGATACAACCAGAATTATTTTTTGATGTAGCTGTGTGCGCCTTTCTTGTGTCCCATCGTCTTGTCGCCAGCAGAGCCTCCTGAGCTCCAGGGCCAGTGACGGTTTCCGCATCCAGTATTATTTGGGAAACTCGCCTCCAGTACTAGCCTAGTTACTTGCAGTACTAGACTTAGTATCACCGATTGAAAACAAATAGTGTGTGCGTCCCTAGCACATATGTTTTTGACGTATAGTACCGTAACTTACAATTTTATTATCTAGAATAAAAACTTTGTTATAATTTATTATTTTTAAAATAGTGTCCATAGAGTTTCTTGCGCATTCTTCTCCATAGAGATCTACGCTTTGGAACGTGCAAATAGCTTCATCTTTTTGGACTGACCGACATTGACAATTCAAAGAAAAATAAAATGGTTTAATTGACCTTCCCTTCAGGAGTGCTGCTGTCCGCGCTGCTGGCCACGTTACTGTACGATATAACATGCGCGCTAGGCCCTCTGGTAACACTTACCTTGGCAGTATACACCAGCTTGCCCGCAGTATCGACGCAGCTGGCGCCAGCGCTACAGATGTCTTCGACGCAGGCCTTCCCTTCAGGAGTGCTGCTGTCCGCGCTGCTGGCCACGTTACTGTACGATATAACATGCGCGCTAGGCCCTCTGGTAACACTTACCTTGGCAGTATACACCAGCTTGCCCGCAGTATCGACGCAGCTGGCGCCAGCGCTACAGATGTCTTCGACGCAGGCCTTCCCTTCAGGAGTGCTGCTGTCCGCGCTGCTGGCCACGTTACTGTACGATATAACATGCGCGCTAGGCCCTCTGGTAACACTTACCTTGGCAGTATACACCAGCTTGCCCGCAGTATCGACGCAGCTGGCGCCAGCGCTACAGATGTCTTCGACGCAGGCCTTCCCTTCAGGAGTGCTGCTGTCCGCGCTGCTGGCCACGTTACTGTACGATATAACATGCGCGCTAGGCCCTCTGGTAACACTTACCTTGGCAGTATACACCAGCTTGCCCGCAGTATCGACGCAGCTGGCGCCAGCGCTACAGATGTCTTCGACGCAGGCCTTCCCTTCAGGAGTGCTGCTGTCCGCGCTGCTGGCCACGTTACTGTACGATATAACATGCGCGCTAGGCCCTCTGGTAACACTTACCTTGGCAGTATACACCAGCTTGCCCGCAGTATCGACGCAGCTGGCGCCAGCGCTACAGATGTCTTCGACGCAGGCCTTCCCTTCAGGAGTGCTGCTGTCCGCGCTGCTGGCCACGTTACTGTACGATATAACATGCGCGCTAGGCCCTCTGGTAACACTTACCTTGGCAGTATACACCAGCTTGCCCGCAGTATCGACGCAGCTGGCGCCAGCGCTACAGATGTCTTCGACGCAGGCCTTCCCTTCAGGAGTGCTGCTGTCCGCGCTGCTGGCCACGTTACTGTACGATATAACATGCGCGCTAGGCCCTCTGGTAACACTTACCTTGGCAGTATACACCAGCTTGCCCGCAGTATCGACGCAGCTGGCGCCAGCGCTACAGATGTCTTCGACGCAGGCCTTCCCTTCAGGAGTGCTGCTGTCCGCGCTGCTGGCCACGTTACTGTACGATATAACATGCGCGCTAGGCCCTCTGGTAACACTTACCTTGGCAGTATACACCAGCTTGCCCGCAGTATCGACGCAGCTGGCGCCAGCGCTACAGATGTCTTCGACGCAGGCCTTCCCTTCAGGAGTGCTGCTGTCCGCGCTGCTGGCCACGTTACTGTACGATATAACATGCGCGCTAGGCCCTCTGGTAACACTTACCTTGGCAGTATACACCAGCTTGCCCGCAGTATCGACGCAGCTGGCGCCAGCGCTACAGATGTCTTCGACGCAGGCCTTCCCTTCAGGAGTGCTGCTGTCCGCGCTGCTGGCCACGTTACTGTACGATATAACATGCGCGCTAGGCCCTCTGGTAACACTTACCTTGGCAGTATACACCAGCTTGCCCGCAGTATCGACGCAGCTGGCGCCAGCGCTACAGATGTCTTCGACGCAGGCCTTCCCTTCAGGAGTGCTGCTGTCCGCGCTGCTGGCCACGTTACTGTACGATATAACATGCGCGCTAGGCCCTCTGGTAACACTTACCTTGGCAGTATACACCAGCTTGCCCGCAGTATCGACGCAGCTGGCGCCAGCGCTACAGATGTCTTCGACGCAGGCCTTCCCTTCAGGAGTGCTGCTGTCCGCGCTGCTGGCCACGTTACTGTACGATATAACATGCGCGCTAGGCCCTCTGGTAACACTTACCTTGGCAGTATACACCAGCTTGCCCGCAGTATCGACGCAGCTGGCGCCAGCGCTACAGATGTCTTCGACGCAGGCCTTCCCTTCAGGAGTGCTGCTGTCCGCGCTGCTGGCCACGTTACTGTACGATATAACATGCGCGCTAGGCCCTCTGGTAACACTTACCTTGGCAGTATACACCAGCTTGCCCGCAGTATCGACGCAGCTGGCGCCAGCGCTACAGATGTCTTCGACGCAGGCCTTCCCTTCAGGAGTGCTGCTGTCCGCGCTGCTGGCCACGTTACTGTACGATATAACATGCGCGCTAGGCCCTCTGGTAACACTTACCTTGGCAGTATACACCAGCTTGCCCGCAGTATCGACGCAGCTGGCGCCAGCGCTACAGATGTCTTCGACGCAGGCCTTCCCTTCAGGAGTGCTGCTGTCCGCGCTGCTGGCCACGTTACTGGCTTCCAGCGCTAGCCTGGAGGCAGTGTCGCCGATTGACTTCGCTCGGGATATCACCTGAATAACAGAAAAGGTAGATATAGTAACGAGTCAAACGAACAGTGTTCCAGTGCGAAAAAGATGACGCTATGTGTTCCGTTTAACTTTTCGTTTTTCGCATGGACACAAATATTCTATTTTATTTGTTTTCTCAAGCACTTTAAGGACAGAGTTAAATTCTTTAGGCAAAGGAAGAAAAAATTTAAGAATTTAATAGTATTTTTTAGGATTCCGAAAATCCGTAAGAAACGTAGCCTTTAGGATCACTCGGGTGTCTGTCTGTCTGGATTTCCGTCTATACGGTCTATTTTTGCCGAATCTGCTGGCCTGATTCTATAGCGTCACTCTCAAATCTGAAAGTTGATATACATACCTGTTTCTCCAAACTGGGGTCGATGTTACAACTGACCACTCTTAGCAGTTTGATCGACTGGTCAGCAAACGATATGGCCGCGTTGTTCAGTTTCTGTGGAATACACATGAAAATGAATAACCGAGGGCATAGGACAACTCCATTTTGCTAACTAAAAAATAAATAGAAAAATGTTGCTAAACGTTCTACAATCTGTGAAGTCCGATTTGACAGCTATTTAGAGACAGAAGATGGCTTTACCCCTAACCGCGAAAGAGATTTATTTTGAGGCTCTTTCATACTTACTAGTAATGTAATGTTGTATCCTGCTCGCAAATACGACTTATAGATTATTTTGAGTTCAACATGGTGCTTTATGGCGACAGGGGTTATGCCAGCTCTCAAAAATCCCGAGCTAATGTCGAAGTATCAGATGATAATGAACGGTTCAAGATTACAATAACTGTCATACGACCATTGATCAGTGTTTGTAGCGATGTAATCTTCTACCACATACCTTGACTTCCTCCTTACTCTTGGCGGCGTCACAGACGCTCTTGGTGGCCTGGCAGAGCCCCGCCATGTCGTCCACGAACGGCTTGCGAGCGTGCTCAGGCAGCGAGCTGTAGATCGCACTGCCGTCTACGATGGAACCACCCAAATGTCATTCGTTGTTATCCATCATTCAAAAAAAAAATAATAAGCAAAAATTTAAATACTCCACGTTTAGTACGATAAATATAAGCCTTATTTGGATGAAAAATAGGTTTATATCCGCATCAAAGGCTAAATTGTACAAAATAATAATATATGAAACATTGACATTACGGAGTAATCTTTGAAGAGTAAGTGTACCTCGAAAGCATCGCACTTGAGGCAGGACATAACACTCAAATACTATTTTTTAGAAGTCAAGTCTTGAATTAAGTTTTTTTTAACAATCATAATAATGACAAAGTAAACAATGTTATTTACCAAGAACAACGCTCTTCACAGACTCCGTCAAGGAAATGGTGGGCTCCGTCGCTGCCTTGTAGTCCAGTTTGTCTGCATCTGAAAAACAGTTTATTACTGCCGATTGCTAAATCTTCTTCCATACAGAAATAAAAGCGCGAAAGATCTCCAAGAGTACTTTAAGAGATGGTTCATAAACAAACATTTATTTATAAATAAATCTATTGCTATTAACTCATTGATATTTACGAATCACCTGTTTAATAAAAAAATAAGGATGCAAGAGCCCAAACGAACGCCATTTACACAGATTTTAAGAAAGCGTTCGATAGAGTTGACCACGATATATTGCTCGAGATTGCGTTCAATGGCATTAGAGGCAATTTGTTATATCTATTTGTCTTATATCAGTAACCGCAGTCAAACTGTTGTGAGTAATGGATATAATTCTGACACATTCTGGTTACCTCTGGGGTCCTTCAGGGATCAATTCTTGGTACCTTGTTATTTTTACTTTATATAAATGACATCGGCTACTGCTTTCGAAATAGTGACTTTTTGCTTTATATTATGCTGACGACCTCAACATTTTTAGGTAAATTTTTACTATCGATGATTGTTATCTTTTAAAAGATGATCAAAATAGGTTAGCTGACTTTTGTAAAATAAATAAGCTAAAATGAAGTGTGGCAAAGTCTAGATATATAAATTTGACTTAAAACAAAAACATTGTTAGTTTTAATTATTCTCTTTGCTTCTACTACTACTACAACTACTTCTTAGAGAGACTCAGATGATCGATCTTATTGGACTGTAAACTACACCTTAATCTACCACATTGATAAGATTATTGCCAAGGCATTTCAAATGTATGAATACTTACAGTTGGCAGCGACAAGGGCAGCCACTTGCACTCCTGCCTTGGCGAGCGAGTCTTCCATATGCTGCTCCCTGCGAGCTACCTCCACGGCGGGTAGACACGCTGCTGCGGTCTTCGAGCTGTGCAGCTGCAAATAAAGAATAAAACTTTCATTGTAAGAAATATTACGTTTTGATGCAAGTGGGGAAAGTGGTGGATGCCATGTTACACAGCTTGGCTCATCTACAGATTGTACTTCGGAGAGTGTGCCCAAGAACTACATATCTATATAGATAAGATATATACATAGATGAATGAATGAACAAAAAAATACAACCGACTTCCTTACTGACTTACAAAGTAAAAAATAACTTTAATTTCGGAAGTCAGTGTCAAAATACGAAGAAACTAACAAAAACACCGACTTCCGAAATTAAAGTAATTTTTTACTTTGTAGTGATTTTTTTTTTGGAAGTCGGTGGTATTTTTTTGTAAAAGGTTTTTTATTTCTCACTTTTTAGTGGTACCCCACACCTAACAAGCAATTTCGATTGCTTGGATGACATAAAACCATCACCCAAGTTAACGAATTCCAGCTATATCGTTTCAAAATCCAAAGTTCGCAACCGATTTTGATAAAATTAAAATGGGACCAATCTGCAAGTATATCCTTTCAGATAAAACAAGAGCATTTCAAATCGGTTCATATTTGTCGGAGTTATGAGGTAACAAACATAAAAAAATACAACCGAATTGAGAACCTCCTCCTTTTTGGGAAGTCGGTTAAAAACATGAAATATTTGTGTCGTTGGTGTACGTACCACCTTGAGCCCGTCCTGCGCAGTCTGGAGCCCCTTCTCTGCGCTGTCGATCATCTCTACGAAATGCTTGTACGCCTTCTTATCTTCTTGTATGGCTTTCAAGTTCCTGGCGTCGTCTACCACCTTATCTGCTTTAGCTGAAGAATTGAGACGAGTGTTGGAAGAGCAGTGATAAAGTAATAGAATAGAATAGAATAGAAGAGCAGTGATAAAGTAAATTCACAGAATAGGGAATATGCATGCGATTTTTTTTTTTGGTTAATGAAGTACTTATTAGCTCTAGTACACAATCATGAAATTGTTTTTCAAATATCTTTATCAGCTATGAAATTATAAAGCTTCAAAGATTACAATTAGAAAGAGAAGTCCGATATGAACTTTGACGTCAAAGTCCATGACGCCTATATAGCTGCTATAGAAAGCAGCGTTTTCGTGAGAGGGACAGATATATTTGTTTAAAATAGTTAGATCTCGTTTATTTTCTTTTCACTATGACTATTATATTTTTGAATATTTTTAGATAAATTGTTATGATATTATATATTTTTTCATGCATATTCCCTATTAGGGTTATCAAAAAACATTTAACTATATATGTCACCGGAAAATGGCTAACTCCGTAAGATTGTAAAATATCGCGTGAAATTGTAAACTTATTTTCTTAATAATACTCGTATGTATTGAAAACTATTGAAAGGATATAACAAAACAATTGATAGGGTTAATATACAGGGTTAAGGGACAGCTCTCCACAAATTAACAGGGTGCAATCAGCTCCTTATTTTGAATCAAATTCCAGTGGAAATTTTCTCAGGTTTTTTTTTTTTGTTTTTTCAGTTTTAATTGATTTATTTCAATGTAAAGTTACATTATCTGTATGCATAACTCCATTAATGTAAATAACACAGCTAAAATGAAAAAAAAAAGATCTTATGAACGTCGCACGAAATCAGCTGTTAAACACGTGGCGCGAGCGCGGCTGTCCTTTCGAAAGCTCGCTGCGCTGCCGTTCGCTGCGTGCGTTTTGCAGAGGTAGCGATACATTGCGTGTGAGGTAATTAAACAAATCAGTTTTATTGGATTCCCATAAAGTTCCTGAAATAATTTCATGTACCGGTCAACTTAGTACGATATACTGAAATCACCCTATCAGTTTGTGAAGGCCGTCCCTTACACCCTGTATACAAAACGATTTTTTCCTATTAAGATTTATTACAATCTTACGGAGACTGCCATTTTCTAGTGACATACATGTATTTGTATATTTTTTTTACTTAAAAAAAAACGTTGCCTTATACTAGGATTTTCCCCTGTATCGTGAGCGTATTCACAAACATACAAACTCACTTGCACAAAAAATCAGACCCGGAACAACTATCTGCAGGCCATACAAATTATTATTTGTTTCGTGCGAGAATCGAACCCGCGACACGCAGCGCAGCAGCCAAGCGCTCAACCACTGCGCCAACCGTGTCGTCAAACTTAATTATTGAAGAAGTGATTTAAAAGAGTGTCCATGGAATTTCTTGCACGTTCTTCTCCATAGGATCTACTCTTTGGAACATGTAACTGCCGTGCTAGAGTTAGGGTCGGTGAGTGTGTTTTGTTGCAGAACAACTTGCTGCTCTTGTCGCTAGCGTAGTAGAACTAGCTTCATCTATTTAGAACCACTAGGCCTAGACCTTGACTATTCAAAATTGATTAAAACTGGTCTATTTGCAAAAAAAAAACTTTGTATTTGTAATTGTTAGTGTATCGTTTGGGGTCTGTTTTGAGTTCCATATTTTATTTTAAGTTCTAATATTCATGGACTGATTTTTGTTCATAAGTTTTTGGTTGTAGGTGTAAAAGCTAAAAATTCTTGAGATAATATTATGTTGTCCTAAAGTGTCGAAGCCGAGATATTTGGAGGCAAAGATTGATATGAGATCCTAATTCTGACGCTGAGGTCAACATTACGATTTCAGCATGGCATTTTATGTTGGATAATATTTCCTTGAAAAGTTTTGTATCTCCTCTACTACTGGTCTATTTACTAAACTATTGTGCGCCGAAATTTGGAGATAACAAACAGTACTGAAAGTTGACTATGCCAATTTAGTTAAATATCCGTTGGCTTGAATTATTTGAAAATTTTGTAAGTTATTGTGTTATGAGTCTTCATTGCTCATCAATGAATTCTTTACAATACTGCTTTGTTATCTGGTACTGAAAATACTGGTATTCAGCTGAATCTGGTTTGACTGGAAGCCGAGCCCAATATATTTGGGAAAAGGCTAGGCAGGTGAAGAGAGAAGATGACTGTTATGTTATCTCCCTTACCGTGGCTCTCTTCACTGCGCAGCGTGTCGAGGAAGCTCTTAGTTTGGTCCTCGAGGGCGGAGCCCCGCACGGCCTGCGCCACGCTGGGGGGCTTCGGGTCCCGCGCCGGCGGGGGCGGGGGGGGCTTGCGGACTGGGACTGCGGGTTTTGTACCTGACAATGGTAAGGTGTTTTATTAATGGGGTCTTAATGAAGATGTCACACAATAATGAACTTTGCTACTTTTTAAAATAAAGTTGAAAATAAATAAATGTGTCTTTAAAATTTGAAACTAAGAGATGCCAAACAAATTTAATATCAACTATTCCATTAATTAAAAAATAAAGTTAAAAATAAATAGCTTGACTCTAAACCTGTTACCTATCCTTTCGTCAAAATCAAAAGTCAATTATTCCAATTAAATTGAGTTCGCATTAGGTTGACAGTCCCCCAAAACGCCCGCCCTTTACCACTTCCTAGCTCCTCCTCCTCCACTTCATTGTAGCTGGGATGAAGAAGTGGTGAAACAAACTCTCCAGTAAGGTGATTAACAGACTACCACGCAGCGTAGCGCGTGAATGCGTGTTCTAACGTTGCTTGTAAGTATCTCCGTTTGTATAGAAAACACGCATAGTCCAACACACAGAAAATGCATCCACGCGCGTTCATGCAGATCACGCGCCTACAAGCGGAGATCACGCGCGTGTGTGCGGGGCTAGACGCAAGGTATGGCACACCAAGTCTCGCAGTGCCGTGCGTGATTATGAATGGGCTTGAGTTTGTACAAAACCAAACAGTTAGTATAACGGCAGCATCTTGAATGAGTTCCACACTAATAACAATTTTTAATATCAAAACAGACGCGACGCTCTGCACTGCACTATCACCACAGCGAACGGCATTGAATGAAATGAGTCAGAGCCGCCGTGAATCAACAAAACGCACCTACGCGTGTGAGTGCATAAAAAACCCGCACGATGATGCAGAAGTGCAGTGCGATTCTGTTAACATGTCGAAGTGAACACTTAGACGAAGTGAACGACAAGTGAGCTGTCAAACCATACAAACAAGTTGGCGTGGATCACGGTGAGATGTCAATAGAATCGACCGGCTGCACTCCCGCAAGTACGCGCGTAGGTGCGTTGACACGCAACATACAGCGTGATGCGTGGCAGTGTGATAACTGCCTTACACATCTGACTGTTTAAGGTGGAAGCGCCAGGGTAGCCCGCGAAATTCAAATATTTTTATGTTTTTTGCAATTTGCTGGTCAGTGTGAATTTTGTTCAACATACAGCTTCACACTGACCGGCAAATTGCAAAAAAAAACATAAAAATATTTGAATTTCGCGGGCTACCCTGGCGCTTCCACCTTAAACAGTCCTTAAATGTAAGAACTTGAATTCAAAGTAAAAAGTAGTAGTAGTAGTGTGTGTTTCAAAGTAGTTAACGTTACATGCTTCTTCTCAATCGGTGGGCTCTTGCCAGAGTGGTCGTGGTCATCATGTAGTATACAAGAACTGAACTTTATTTTTACTCATTCAAGGTCGATATTTGTTTGGCACCGTGCTCCTCCGCAAGATATGCGGGCCTGCCAGTAGACTTACCTTGCGAGCCCTCAGGACTCACGATGTACAACAGCTTGCCTGATGCGTTGGCCAGCTTAGCGGATGCCTCGTTTAGTTTCTAGAACAATTCGACTATTACAGTACCTCTGCGACCATCAACTCTTGCTGAGATCGGGGCGAGACGCTTATTTTAATAAAACACACAAGTGCGAGTCAGACTCACGCGCAAAATAACAAAAAAAAAAAAAACTGGCCAAGTCCAAGTCGGACTCGCGTGCAAAGGGTTCCGAACCCAATTTAATTTTTTTAAACATGTTTTTTTAACACTACAAACTTCTTATAGGTTTTTCTGTAATCGGTTTAAAACTGTTAACTGCATTTTTTTTTCACAATTTTAGGCTCAGATGTTTCGGAGATAAGTCGCGGAATGGTCATTTTTGGTCTAATTTCTTGAATAACTTCAAAACTATTTAGTTTTAAAATTTTGAAAAAATATTATTAAAACCCTCATAGTAAGCCCATTTGATATGTCACACGATACAGTTTGAAAAACATTTTTTGTATTCTAGTTTGCCTCAAAAAATGACCCATCATACTAAAAATTGATTTATTTACGTAACTTGTTCGTGTATTGGTCACATAATTTCTACATGTGTACCAAATTTCAACAGAATCGGTCCAGGTGATTCTGTGAAAACTGGCTGTGACAGACTGACAAACACCCGAGTGATCCTATAGGGATTCCGATTTTTGTTCGACACTAAAAAATACGTTTGATACCCACATAGTGGGTATAGAAAATTAGAAAAAGAAAACCTTTATTTTTATAATTTTCCTTTCAAAAGCGACTCAATAGACACTCAAACTTTGTGTATGCTTCAAAAAGTTCATATGCGTGCCAATTTTCAACTACAACAAAATGGCTCTGAGACAGACGGACATACAGACACAAAAATGATCTTATTAGTGTACCGTATTCGTCATAAAGACGTTTGAAAAGCTGTTTATAAGTAATTGACTCGAAAAGAAGAGGATTATTCTACCTGCGTCTGTGTTTCCGAACGCTTACAACCCTAATATTTTCAAAGTTAGAGTGAACAGGCTACTTCTGGGTAAGCTCGCTCCATCGTAGACTTTGTCTCTGTCATCTCTGACCAAGACTAGAGTCAAGAGCAAACCCATCCCAAATAAAAAACTCGCACATCAATGTAGTACCAAAAAAAAGAGCAAATAAACACGTTTGTTGTATGGAAGCCCCCCTTAAATATTTTTTTTATTTGGTTTTTAGTATTTGTTGTTAAAGCGGCAAAAAAAAATACCTACATAATTTGTGAAAATTTCAAGTGTCAAACTATCGCGGTTCTTGAGATACAGCTTGGTAACAGACAGACAGACAGCGAAGTCTTAGTAATAGGGTCCCGTTTTGACCCTTTGGGTACGGCACCCTAAAAATAGAAATAATTCTCACGGTGGGTTGTCCGGCGCTGTGACAGATGGCGCGGCTGGCGTCGCACAGGTCGCGCAGCTGCTGCAGCGTGGCGGCCTGCCCTGCTGCGTCCTGCGACCTGCACACTGCGTGCGACTCTGTCAGGGGTAACACTAGCGTCAGCATCCAACTGGTAAGCGAATGTGTACAGCAAGGGTCACCAAATGGACCGCGGTCCAAATCCGGATCACCAACCTATTTTGTGCGGTTCTTAAGTAAACAGTAGGTACAATATATAACAGAAGTAACAACATCCAACTAAAAAAAATCACCCTTTATATTTAGATCAACATTTGCATTAATAATCATTTTCCAAGACGAACTTCATGGCAAATGGGGGAGTAAGTGACTTTGAAACGCTTCAAGTGTAATAAAAAAGTAGTTCGATCGCGACAGTCATTTTATTCTAAAAACCTACATGATGCTAGTCGGTGACACCTGGTGTACACTATACTTGACGAACTGCGCAGTTGGTTAGCAGTTTTAGTTGGCATAAAAACAGCCATTTTACTCCAGCATAAAATAACATGTGCATAGTTTTATGCGTAGATATCAAAAAAATAAATATTACGAAGTTGTACCAAAAACAAAACATTTTCTTCATTAATAATACATTTTCAAGCTGAAATAATGATAAAATCTATATTTTTAAAGCTGTGCCACACATAATGGTGACAAGGTTTTTTTACTATTGATAGGCCTGGTGGTAAGCGATGATGCGGCAGAAGACTGAGCACGCTAACTTGCTTAATGTTGTTTTATAATTACTTGATTATCTGTCTTTCTTTCCTTTTCCTTTAAAACAAAAAAAACATGGGAACGCGTTTGCGTCTGTGTACGTGTTTTTATTAGGTGTTTTACTGAAATTTAATTTACTTTATAAAGACACTAGCTGACCCGCGCTACTTCGTCTGCGTAACATTTTTCATTACTGCTCTGCTGCTATTGGTCATAGCGTGATGACATATAGCCTATAGCCTTCCTCGATAAATGGGCTATCTAACACTGAAATAATTTTTGAAATCGGACCAGTAGTTCCTGAGATTAGCGCGTTCAACCAAACAAACAAACTCTTCTGCTTTATAATATTATAGTATAGATAGATGAAGACATTTGGTTTACCTTGCACCACTTGCGGCATCAGCTCAGTGATGGTGATGACCGCGCGCTCCGCCGCTGGGTAGTCGGGGTTCTTGCCATCTGCACACACGGGTTTTATTAATAAAACTATTTCATAACCTTCACAACACTTTCAAAGTAGAGCGATAAAATATGTTTATTTTATTTTATTTGAGACTAGCTGACCCGCGCAACTTCGTCTGCGTCACATTTTCCATTACTGCTCCGCTCCTATTTGTCTTAGCGTGATGATATATAGCCTATAACCTTCCTCGATAAATGGGCTATCTAACACTGAAATAATTTTTCAAGTCGGTCCAGTAGTTCCTGAGATTAGCGCGTTCAACCAAACAAACAAACAAACAAACTCTTCTGCTTTATAATATTAGTATAGATAGGTTTGCTCTTGACTCTAGTCTAGGTCAAAGGTGATAGAGACAAAAGCTCACCCAGAGGGAACCTGTTCACTCTCACTTTTAAAAGATTAGGTTTAATAAATTAGGGTATAACCAGGAGAAACTTATTGCACTGAATTCTTGTGAAAATAAACACTAGTTAGACTGGTTGTTTTTTCTACAACAGAAAGACTGCAATGATTCCAGTTTTAACTAGTATAGCAGAACATTTTCAGGCTTATTCATGCAAGCAGCAGCTTCCGGCTTGTCGGGAAGCCGACCCGACCATAGTTGGCAGCCAAAGCTTGGCAGACTGGGTGTGTGAGAGTAATGTCCCGCAAACCTCCATTGGAAAGGGAGGATCCTCCTACCGGCGGTTTTTGGGTCCGGTGGGCAACTTCCCGATAGTTGATGTTCGGACTGTTGTCATCATCATCTGCCTAGCCTTTTCCCAACTATATTGGGGTCGGCTTCCAGTCAAACCGGATTCAGCTGAATATCAGTATTTTACGTGAAGCGGCTGCCTACCAGAACTCCACAACCCATTAACTGGGTAACACCGCACTCCTTGGCAAGACTGGTGTCCGATTTTCTGGCTTCTGACTATCCGTAATCGCATCCGTTCTGACTGCTGTGTATATTAAAATTGCATCGCTACTTTTGTGACATAAAAGTAATAGTAATACATTACCTTGAGTGGCAGCGGCGAGGGCAGCGACGGCCGCGTTGAGCTGTGCCAGGCGCCGGCACAGCTGGTGCTGCAGTGTGGCTCCGTCAGCCTGCTTCAGCTTCTGAGGCACTACCGGCTGCCAAATAAAAAATAATAATAATAATAATAAAAATAAAACACTGTATTTCAGACTACAGTCCATAATTTAGTTAGTATTTCGGTGTTAGTAACAATGGTGCTTACGTATGTAGGTTAATATTTTTAGTTTATAAAAATGATTTATTTATTTATATCCAAGACTGTCTCCACCCAGTTTCCCTGAAAGAGACAGTCCGGTTTGGCAGCTTTCATTTTGATGTTAAATAGCCTCAAGAATTGGGCTATCAAATGCAAAATTATTTTTACAGATCCGACTGGTAGTTCCAGAGATTAGCACGTTCAAACATACAAAAAATTCTTCAGCTTTATTATTTGTATAGAAAATGTGAACCGATAATTATATATCAAAAGCTGATGCCCACGACTTCGCCCGATTGGCAAATTATATACACTAAAGCCTTCCTAGAGAATCACTCTATCCATTGGTGCAAACAGCATGAAAATCGGTGCAGTATTTTTTTAAGTTTATCGCGAAAAGACAGACAGACGCAGTGGAGGACTTTGTTTTACAATATGTAGTGATAGTGATTACTTTTGGATCAGCCTGATACATCTTGATATTAAGGTTCACAGCGACATCTACAGAGGATAGTCCTGCTACATTCAAGTTTACTGATGAACTGCTAGAATATTGTAGACGTGACAGTACCTTCTTCATCTGCTGCTCGGCGGTGTCCAGATGTTTCTTGGCTCCGGACATGCTGCTCACGAACTTCATGCGTTGCTTCTCTTGTTGTGGCGACAATACTACATCTGTACCAGTATTAAAATTGTTTCATCAATGTACAAAGTAATATGGTGTTCTGACAAACGGTTTTCTAAAAAACTTAGTATAGGCACTGCAGTCTTCCACAAAGTAAGTATAAAATTGTGTCTGTAGACTATTTAATAACTTTTTCTGTAATTTGTGGTAAGAAAATAAATATATTTATTTATTATTAGCTGTCCCCCGCGGCTTCGCTCCCGTCAACTGGCTACCATTTTTTTTTTGCTTTTAAACCTTCCCCGTATTCTGGCGAACTAAACAAAAAAGAATTACCGAAATCGGCCCAGCCGTTCTCGAGTTTTAGCGAGATTAACGAACAGCAATTCATTTTTATATATAAGATTTAATATTTTTACATGAATGCCAAGATGTTTGAAATGCTTTGTCATCAGTGTATAATTAATTATACCGGGTAAAAAGAAAAGGCAAAACCGAAACTAATAGGAATATTGAAAAACACTGTAAGGAGTCTCGAGCCCGATTTAGATGGAAACTAAAACAGCATCATTGGTTTTTTCTCAAGAATCGAAAAGGTTGAGGACAAGTCATGCGAAAGTGTAACTAATAAAGATCAAGTTTTGGGAAGCTATACCACAAACTGAAGGTAGTTATTATAATTTATTATACAGGGTGCCTGGAGATCTGTATAATTTGATTAACTTGTATAATTAAAACGATCCATCTGTAAAACATGATCGTCACGAACGTGTACAAAATAAAATAATTTTCAAATTAAAATCTTACCCTGTGAAGCAGCCTTACAGGCCTGTATGAGCTTGTCCAAACTGTCATCAAGCTGTTGGTGCGAGGCGAGCACTGACTGCTGCACCACCGGCCTCTGCTGCAGGTGCGGCGCGCACGATGACGTCAGCTCTGACGCACGGTGACGCAGCTTCTCTGCTGCTGATACCAGCTGGTCTGCGCAAGTTGGGTCTGATATGCTTGAAGCTGTGACCTAGGTTGTATTATAAAAAAGTAAAACTATGAATTGTTTCTTTGTCTCACACTTTTGTACTCGGAACATTCCGCTCTCACAACACAATATAATAAGATCAGTTAAAAAAAAACAATCTCTAATTGAAATGTTAATTTAAATAATTAAAGAACCATATTAATCAAGTGTATATATAGGTACTATACTAGAGCGGATAAGGTACTTAAATAATCTTGATGTGACTTTTTACACAAACTACGGCTTCATAATAAAATTGTTGTATTGACATTGGTTTTAGTTGTATTTTATTTTTAAACTAAGTTTTTAAATGAAAATACTCATGGAGACTGTTTACTTTTATTTAACCAGCTAAACCTTTCGTATATTACTGCAACAGCCAGCAAACGAGGCATTGAGGAACAAACGTGTAAATGTGGGACGAGGCGAAGCCGAAGCACACATACGTAAGTCCATAATACCTAGTTGTGGCCGAGGCTCGTATGGCAGTTTTCTCAAATAATGATTAAAATACAATTACTTTTCAAAATCAATGACGAACCAAAATAATTTTACGCGCGTGAAAGTTTTAATTCTTTTTTTTTTCTTTTTTTTTTAAACAAAACGGGGAAACTCTTGTCCCAAATCTCACCTGATGGAAAGTGATGATTAGGCCGAAGATGGAAGCGAGTTTCACCCGGAATTCAAGTGCAAGCCCGTCCGAAATATAAATAAAACCTTTGATAAGTTACCTCCTTGATAGTCATAAACAACAACAGCAACAACAGTCAACAGTTTCCGTGTGTTATTTAACGTAGGGTTATTTTTATTCTTTGTACATTTATATTTTGTTAAAAATATGGCTTGGACACGCGTCGTATGTAGTCGACGACGACGAAGACACGCCCAAATTTTCCCTCATCAGATTGTTACCACAGCCTTAAGAAGAAACATGACGGCGCCACTTCTCCACAGCTAAAACACTAGGAAGTAGTGACAAGTGGGCGTTTTGGGGAGCTGTCTTTTAAATGCAGAATTTTGACGTTCAAGGAGTGCTAGTACTGAGCCTAATTAGAATAAATGTCTTTTGACTGACCTGTACAACATTAAGCAGCGCCTGCGCAGCGTCGGCTGCGCGAGCACCGCGCTGGTCCAGCTCGGCCGCAGCCGCGCCGTCCGCCACCAGCTCGGTCAGGCGCTGCACTTGGGACAGCAGCTCGGAAGCCTTGCCGCATGATATCGATGACAGATTTATCACCTAAACATAATGTTTGTTGTAAGTTACGTAGTTTGAAAAACGAACGTACAGTTGTTCAGTAGTCATTTATAGAGTAAAAAAAAACTTCAATTTCGGAACTCGATGTTTTTGTTAATTTGTTCGTTTTTTGACACCGACTTCCGAAATTCAAGTTATTTTTTACTTTGTATTATTTATTTTTTTTGGAAGTCGGTTATATTTTATTGTAATTTTTTTTTTATTTTTCACTTTTTAGTGGTACCCCACACCTTACAACACCACTGCAAAATCGCAGAAAAGCAAAATACGACTTCTCTGGGATGCCATCATCAGATCCTGGTTTCCTTATCATGGGACCATTTGGGAAGTATTCCCTTTCCAACAAAAGAAAACATTTTTAAAATCGGTTGGCAAGCGACGGAGTTATGCCCGAACAAACATAAAAAAAAATACAAACATCCGAATTGAGAACCTCCTCCTTTTTGGGAAGTCGGTTAAAAAGATAATCAGTGTTGTTACTACAAGAATAAACTAGGTATGACTATTTCTAATGAGTAAGACGTACGACCTGAAATGTTTCTATTGCGAAATGATTTGGAGGAAGTCAATAAAGAAGAACACAGCTGGGTTTTAGTCAGTAAGAGTTACTCCCTTCTACTCCACCTAGAGCGGAAGAAGTCATTTGACAATTTAACATTAAAAAAATTAAGACCTCTCTGTACTTCAAACAAGGGAACACCTGTATCTTGAAAACAGTTAGGGTGAAGCCCAGATTTGTAGTGAATAGGAAAAATTTATTTTTTTATTTTTCACTTTTTAGTGGTGCCCCACACCTAACAACACCACTGCAAAATCGCAGAAAAGCAAAATACGCAATTTCGATTATCAAAGAATCATCTAAATAGTCAAATTCCAGCTATTTTGATTTAAAATCCAAAGTTCGAAACCGATTTTGATATGATTTAAATGGGACCAATCTGCAAGTACCTATATCCTTTCAGATAAAACAAAAATTTTTCAAATCGGTTCATAATTGTCGGAGTTATGAGGTAACAAACATAAAAAAAAAAAAACATACAACCGAATTGATAACCTCCTCCTTTTTGGGAAGTCGGTTAAAAAGAGTATCTATCTGACATTTAACTGATATCGCACTAAAGAGTTGAGATTTTCGAGTAATAAAGTGAAACGTTAATCTATTTGAATCTTTTATTATAAAAAACTTTTTACAAAAAAATACAACCGACTTCCAAAAAAAAACACTACAATGTAAAAAATAACTTTAATTTCGGAAGTCGGTGTTTTTGTTAGTTTCTTCGTATTTTGACACCGACTTCCGAATTAAAGTTATTTTTTACATTGTAGTGTTTTTTTTTGGAAGTCGGTTGTATTTTTTTGTAAAAAGTTTTTTATTTTTCACTTTTTAGTGGTGCCCCACACCTAACAACACCACTGCAAAATCGCAGAAAAGCAAAATACGCAATTTCGATTATCAAAGAATCATCTAAATAGTCAAATTCCAGGTATTTCGATTTCAAATCCAAAGTTCGTAACCGATTTTGATATGATTTAAATGGGACCAATCTGCAAGTATATCCTTTCAGATAAAACAAGAATTTTTCAAATCGGTTCATAATTGTCGTAGTTATGAGGTAACAAACATAAAAAAAAAAAATATAATAAAAATAAAACATACAACCGAATTGATAACCTCCTCCTTTTTGGGAAGTCGGTTAAAAACACATATACGTGGCTAATGTTGGTGGAAGGATTCATTAAGACGAACTTAAGTTAAAATGTAAATAAAAAATGCAGAATCATTAGTGACAAGTGAACATATAGGTAATATACCTAGTGCAAATTATTGATACAGTCAAAGTTATTCATTCAGTGGGACGATGTTGACATTTCACATTTCCGTCACAGCATCATTGGTTATCACATTAACGAATTGAAGGCATACAAAACTTATAAGAAAGAAAAGAAAAGCATACATAACGGCGTTTGTTTAAATTGGTTTTTGAATCAGCTGGCAGCAGTAAACGAACTCACAGTGTTACAAGACTAAGGAAAATAAAAAATTAAATAAGTGCCATCTAGTTGTCAACTACTAAACAAAAAGTATGTGTTACCAGAAAAGGATCCTATAAAAACTGTAGAAAAGTGCCATCTAATGACCAAAAAATAAATCAATACTTTACATTGTACATGTATATTCCGTTCAACGTTCCGTTCAACGGAACAATATCCGTTCCTTTTTGTCTTAGCGTGATGGTATATGTATAGCCTACCTTTCTCGATAAATGGGCTATCTAACACTGAAATAATTTTTCAAATCGGTCCAGCAGTTTCGGAGCTTATTCAATTTAAACAAACAAATCTTTCCTATTTATAATATTAATTGTAGATTTAGCTACACTGACCTGCTTCTCCTCTGCAGTATGCGTCTTAGGTCCAGCTAAGACCATCATCTTGCCAGTCGCCGCTGAGAACTTGGCTGCAGCATCTCCCAGACCCTGTAAAGTACTTATCTTTAATACACCTCGAGAAAATTTCTGCCAACTCAGTTTTACAACAATAATTAAATAATACTCCAACAGTACATTTTTATAGAAGACACAAACAAAATCCAGTAAGTAGAGCAAAATTTTCAAAACAACCACGATACAGAGTTATAATTGTATGTTTTACTGACTAAGCAAGGCTGCTGGCAGATAATAACAGTCGCACAGGTCGATCTTCAAGGTTAAGCAACGTTTGCCGAGGTTGGTCTGTGGATGAGTGACCATCTTAACATACCGAGTTTCCTCCGGCCTCGGAAAGCACGTTAAGCTGTTGGTCCCGGCTGTCATTTGGGGATCTTTGGCAGTCGTTACGGATAGTCAGAAGCCAGAAAATCTGACACCAGTCTTGCCAAGGAGTACCGTGTTACCCAGTTATTGGGTTGTGAAGGTCTGGTAGGCAGCCACTCTACGTAAAATACTGGTATTCAGCTGAATCCAGTTTGACTGGAAGCGATCCCAATGTAGTTGGTGAAAGGCTAGGCAGATGATGCTAGCTAAGCAAGAAATTAAAACCCTACTTCCTTAAAGTCATTGAAGGTCTGAAGTAAAGTCCACTCATTCTCATTCACTTACGTCTGGCTGTCCAGCACTGTCACACAGTTGTCGAGTAGCTTCGCACAAGGCTGACAAATCCTTAGTCACGGCCGCCGCGCCGGGGCCGGTCTTGTTAGCACACAGTGCGCGAGAATCTGAAATAATACAGTATTTAATATCCTCTAAATTAAGCAGCTCGGGTTTTAATAAAAGGCTTGTGTCCTGAAAAAATCCAATTAGTCTGTCAGTTAGATTATCAAAAAATATTTGACCCGTATATTTTCTTTTGTTACGGGCACCAAAATTGACGAAGTAACGACGATTTTAAAATTCTCAATACGTCACGCCATGGCATAATTTTTAGCGGGTTGTGACGTCATGAACCCCCACTCCCGAGTTTTGGTGTGTTTTATCTTTGTCATCATTCATTGATTTACAAAAACAAAAAATACGTGTCCATTATTTTTCAATACTCTAACTGACGAACTAAATAGTTTTGCAATTTGTGGATGATGGAAACTAGCCTATTCTTCTCCTGTTGAGAGTGATCGTTTCAAACTAAACCAAACCCTTCCTCCTAAACAACCTCGTCAATCAATCTCCTTTCTCCTATTTTTCCTTCTAAATTATTTTTAAAGTTCATAATATTTTTGGCTCTGTTGCTAGATTCCTGAACAATCTAATTAAGGATAAATATTACCGCGTGTATCTGACATCGACGCACAAACGATTTCCATGGGTCCAGGGCATGATTCTGGACACCCCAGTGTTGGAATTTTTCGTCGGTTCTTTTCTCATTTTTTTCAAGAGTACTACAAAGTATCAGCTCAGCTGAGCTGATATTATTTGTGGCTTTATTCAGATTGCTCTTTTTGGTGAAAGTAGTTAATTAATTATTTCTTTATTAAAAATCTCATTGGGTTAGGTCAGAATAACGATTATGAGCAGTCTAAAATAAAAAAAACTCTTGAAAAAAATGAAAAAATGAGAAAAAAGCCGACGAAAAATTCTAAGTCTAGGGTGTCCAGAATCATGCCCCGGACCCATGGAAATCGTTTGTGCGTCGATGTCAGATACACGCGGTATACTTCTTTAAAGGATAAATAGTTATCTTTTCAAAAAAGATTTTTCCGATATTTTATTGAAGTTAAACTAATAAAGTTAGTCCTTTTTATTCATTTTGTGCAGTAAAAGTAAAAAAAAACAAATGATTGAAATTTGCTCCTCAACTCTGGTAACTTTTTTCTATTGTTCTTTCAAAGTTACGTTTGTAAATTTAAGCGTAAAGCGCTGTATGAATCGCTTACCGTGTATAACTTCCCGCAGCAGTTTAGGAATAGATTCCACCGCTTGATGCGCTGTCGCGTAGTCTGGGTGCTCGCGATCTGATAGAAAAAAAAGAATATGTTGTAGCTAGTCATTAATTAAGCCCCTGCACATTAAAACTATGAAGCTTTGAGTTATAAGATACTACAATCTTTTCAATTTTGATAATTTAAAAATTAGTATTAGTTGGTTAAGTACCAGCGCTGTTGCGCACACAATTCTTTCATAGATGGAACAATGGTCAAACATTCCTATGAACCTTTCTCTATTATCGTTTTTACTTGGGTTCTATGCTTTTTGATTCATAATTTTAATTGTATTTATTTATCTATCATGTATTTAACCATTTAAATCGTACACCTAAGACTACCTACAGTACTGTATTTCCTTTCTCTTTAAAATCCATCCAAAGGTTGTCTTGAAAAGATCGATCTTAGCGATAAGACCGCCCATTGTGTCACCCTATGTAATGTTTACTTCATCTATTTTTTCTGTTACTTATATGGTGTACATAATAAAGAGTATTATATTCTAGTAAGATGTGAAGGCATGGATTCTGAATCTCCAAACGAACTTTGTTTTTTTATTCTATCACTTTAACTGTTTTTGGAGTTTATTAAAGTATATTTTTTGTATCTTAACCTGCAGTAGCGGTGGTGAGAGCAGCGACCGCCGCGTTGAGCTGCGCCAGTCTGTCGGAGAGTCGCTGCTGTAGCGGCGCGGGCTCCACTGGCTTGTCTTGACTCGCTATGGGCTGTTGACAAAAATATATCAATATCTTAACTCTGTATGGTTGCATGTATTAGGTCGTGCTAAATAATAACAGCCTCACAGGTCGATCTTCAAGGTTAAGCAACGCTTGCCGAGGTTGGTCTGTGGATGGGTGACCATCTTAACATACCGAGTTTCCTCCGTGCCTCGGAAAGCACGTTAAGCTGTTGGTCCCGGCTGTCATTTGGGGATCTTTGGCAGTCGTTACGGATTGTCAGAAGCCGGAAAACCTGATACCAGTCTTGCCACGGAGTACCGTGTTACCTAGTTAATGGGTTGTGGAGGTCTGGTAGGCAGCCGCTCCATGTAAAATACTGGTATTCAGCTGAATCCGGTTTGACTGGAAGCTGACCCCAATACAGTTGGGAAAAGGCTAGGCAGATGATATGGTTGCGTGTTTTAGGTCATTATAGCTCAAAGGTAAAAATAAGGTATTTGGCACGCCTGTTCATTCTTGAAACCTAGAGAGCAGTTAAGTCAAAGATAAATAAATTAACAGAGGGTGTTACTCGGCTATGTTCTCATAAATGACTGTAAAATCTGAAAATAAGTATTTAAAATTACTTTGCAACTTGCACAATCCTGTGGATTACAAGATAAGGAATTGCTTAGTCCAAGTCATCGTTTTTTTTTTTTTTTTGAATCCATTATAATTTATATGATAACTAAAAAATGGCGCAGGGTAATTGGGCATTACATAAGATTTAATTTAAAACATACGAGTACTTTAATTCTAATAATACTCTAGTGACAATTAGACGGCACGATTGGCGCAGTGGTTGAGCGATCGGCTGCTGCGTCACGTGTCGTGGGTTCGATTCCCGCACGGAACAAATATTTGTATGGCCTACAGATAGTTTTTCCGGGTCTGGCTGTTTATGTTTGTGACTTTGTATGTTTTTAAACGCACCCACGATACAGGAGAAATTCCTAGTGTGGGGCAACGTTTCTCTGAGAAAAAAAAAATTCAAAAATTGTGGTAAACATCCCCACAAATTGTCTCTAGAGATATATTATCAACTTTTTTTATTTATTTTTTTATTTGAGATGGGTTTGCTCTTGACTCTAGTCTTGGTTAGAGATGACAGAGACAAAGTCTACGATGGAGCGAGCTTACCCAGAAGAAGCCTGTTCACTCTAACTTTGAAAAGATTAGGGTTGTAAGCGTTCGGAAACAAACGCAGGCAGAGAGTTCCACTCCTTTGCTGTGCGCATTATAAAAGACGCTTGGAAACGCTTAGTGTGAATTCGTGGAATAGCTACAAGGTAGGGGTGGTGCTTCCTTTTGCCCGCGACTTCGTAGGCGCACATCTCCTTCCGTTCCCGTAGGAATCATGCTCCGTAGGCGTCATGTTCGTGAACGGGCGCCGTCAGTCGGGACTGATCATTTCTTAGCTGCCATGGTTGATTTTAATTATTTCTTTGAATTGTACCTCTTTTATTCCGGACGCTTTTATCCTGCTCGTCTTTCACATCGTTCTCACATGTACCTATGTATAATTTCAACCCGATGTAAATAAATCTTTGTAAAAAAATATTATTTTTAAAAGAGTGTCCGTGGAGTTTCTTGCACGTTCTTCTCCATAGAGATCTACGCTTTAGAACGTGCAAATAGCTTCAACTTTTTGGACCGACCGACCTTGACAATTCAGAAGTGCCTGTAAATGGTTTAATTGAAATAAATGCTTGAATTATGAATTTCGGGAAACTCTTCTCTTATAGTGTGGCCATTAGTGCTGTGCACTCCCTGAGGTATGCGCGGCGAGGTGGGAGGCGGAGAAAAAAGTGCATGAGTTCACATGAGAACGATACATGTCGGACAGATCTTACGATATCAGTTTGCATTTCTAAGGCAATATTTGTGGCGGGACGATGGTCGGAGGCTATCTATCTGTAATATATTATACTTACTTAGTTGATTAAAATGTAACTCAAATACACTCATATTTTATTAAAAATATGCAGGTGATAAATAAGAACTAAACTTATAATTCAAAGCAGGACTTTTTTTATTGAACATTTTTGTCTGCTTTTCTTTTCTTAAAATATTCAGCCACCTTAAAAATGTCAGTCTTCATATCACGAGATAACGCACGACCCATCTTTGAATATTTATCTCATGTGCGTCTGACATAGACAGTCCGATACAGATAACACTACCTGCCGCCACGAGCGTTGACGGCGCACTGACAGAGCGCAGCAGCCGATTCTCCCCCCCGTCTCGCTCTCCGACACTCTCCAAAGAATCTACATGCCCAGCTTTCTACGACCAGTAATTTCGGCTGCCTTGTCTGTCAGCCACTCACTCAAATATTTAGTAACGGATTTTATATTTTATTTTTATACGACACGGTTGGCGCAGTGGTTGAGCGATTGACTGCTGCGCAGCATGTCGCGGGTTCGATTCCCGCACGGAACAAATATTTGTACGACCTACATGTATTTGTTCCGAGTCTGGGTGTTTTTCTATCTATAATATGTATTTACAAAAAAAAAATGTATATAAGTAGTTTATCAGCCATCTCGTTACCATACCACAAGCATTAGGTTGCTTAGCTTGGGACGATATGGCGTTGTGTGAAATGTCCAATGATATTATTATATTATTATTTCGTTTATTCATTTTTATATACATATTTTCTACATTTTTAAATATTTGTATAAAACTAATAAAAAAACATTTAAAAATATAAAAAATAGTAGCCCACCGGCATCGGGAACAGGGTCCAAGCTACCGGTGGTCAGGGCTCCCGAGAGAGGAACCTCCTCACAATACGCGCCGTGTCCAGGAGTACTGCTTTCTGGATCAAGCCCTTGATCCAGCTGCCCAACGAGAGCCTCTTGAGGTGTTGGTGTTGACTGCTGTGTTCACATCCCACATGTCGACAACCTCGCGAGCCAAGTCAAGATACTTACTTTGTTTCTCTTTCTCAGACTTCACGAGGTTCTCGTCATGAGGGACTGCTATATCAACAATCATTGCGCGACGCTCTAGTCGGTCTATCACCACTATGTCAGGCTTATTGGCAACAATAGTCCTGTCAGTGATGATAGACCGATCCCAGTACAACGTGCAATTGCCATTTTCGAGAACTGGGTCGGGCACATACCTATAGTACGGTACTTCCGATTCCACAAGATTGTACTTCAAAGCAAGTTGCTGGTGGATGACCCTGGCTACAAGGTTGTGCCTGTGCAAATAGTCTCCGTTAGCCAGACTAGAACAACCGGAAATAATGTGGCGGATGGATTCCCCGGGTCGGTGACATGCCCGACATATGTCAACCGTACCGTCCTTCACAATGTATTTCCGGTAGTTGTTCGTCATCATAACTTCGTCCATGATCGCACAGACAAAACCTTCGGTTTCCCCAAAGAGGTCACCAAAACGCAGCCAGGCTACGGACGCTAAAAAGTCTACATCGGGCCCATGTAGGACCCGATAAAAGCGTCCGTGAAGCTCCTTGCTCTGCCATACTTCCCTGCGGTCGTTAGTATCTAATACCACAGGTTTGCGCCAGTTCTCATTAGCCAAGGAGAGCGCGGTAAGGCCTTTGTCCACCGCTACCACATCTCGATGCATACCCACGTCGGCCTCTAGGAAGTATTTCCTAAGGCTGCATACCTCGCGGTTGTGCAGGGTCTTAGTATTTAAGAAGCCACGACCCCCGCACTTCCGCGGGATATACAGCCTCATCACCGATGACTGCATCCGATTTGCGGTAAGCAGTGAGCGTACCCTTCTATCCAGGGCGTCAAGTTCTGTCTGAGTCCATTTGAGTATGCCGAAAGAGTACATCAAAACCGGCATGACCCAACCGTTGAAGGCGCGCACCTTGTTTCCGCCTGATAAAAGACTGTTAAGTACTTTATTCAGGCGGCCAAAGAAGCGCTCCTTCAACGATTGTTTCATATCAGCAGCATTGATGCCTAATGCTTCCGACATACCCAAATACTTGTAAGTTTCGGTTGAGGAGAGGGACCTTAGGTGTATGGAATCCGAGAGTTGTGTTCCCACGGATTCCATAATCTCCCCTCGCTTTACATGCATGACCGCACATTTATCCACACCAAATTCCATCCTGATGGCGCTACTGAAGTTTTCTGTTACCTTCAGTAGCTTCATCAGTTGCAAGTTGTTAGGAGCAAATAGTTTCAAGTCATCCATGTAAAGGAGGTGCGATATGACCTGACCACCTCTTCTCAACCGGAAGCCTTGCCCCGAACCCTCCAGCAATGTACTGAGAGGGTTGAGGGCCAGACAAAACCACAATGGACTCAGACTGTCGCCCTGAAATATGCCACGCTCGATCCTTATCGGGTCGCTGTTCACCTGGGTCTGTCGACAGCCTGGATAGTGAAGGACCGTCCTCCACTGCCCCATACACGACATCAGGAAGGTGCGTAGAACTGCATTAACTTTATACAGCTCCAGCACCCTCATGAGCCATGTATGTGGCACTGAGTCATAGGCCTTCTTATAATCTATCCAGCATGTCGACAGATCCCTTCGGGAACGACGAACCTGTTGGCTAATGGCAATGTCAATGAGGAGCAGCTCCTTAGTACCGCGGGACCCGTTCCTACATCCATTCTGAGAGGCAGACATAATAGAATTACTATCAATATGATGGTTTATCTTAGCTCTCAAAATGGATGTAAGAACTTTATAGACCGTCGGTAAACACGTGATCGGTCTATAATTTTGAGGCTCCGCGGTACTACCTGATTTATGGAGCAGGTGGGTTATTCCTGTAGTTAGGAGCTGGGGCAGTGACCCTGACTCTAAGGCAGACTGGAATTGAGATGCCAAGCGAGCGTGCGATCCTTGAAACCATTTTATCCAAAAGTTGTGCAGTCCGTCCGGTCCTGGAGATTTCCAGTTAGGCAACGGACGGACTGCACAAGCTACATCTAGGGGGCTGATGGTAATTACCCCCATTTCTGGTATCGGATCGCACGCGCGTTCGACCTCCCGAGTCCAATCACCCTCGGTATGACTGACAGGCACCGACCAGATGCTGCGCCAGAATGAACACATGGCGTCATCATCTGGTAGGCGCGTATCAGTCACACCTTGGTCCGGTCGCTCCCAAGCCCTGTAAACCCACCTCTCATTGCTTTGGAATGTGCGATTCTGAGTATATCGTTCCACTCGCCGCTTGTACCGACGTATACGGTTTGCCCATGCATAGATTTTCTGCTTCAGGAAGTCGATACGCTCTGTTATACGATATTATTATTATTTTTTTTTTTTACTTTCTCGGGTCCCTGAAGACCCGGTCCTTTGGTAGGCATACGAGGGGCCGAAACCAACTCGCAGAGACCCCGTTAGAAATTTCAAATGTAATGGGGCACCAACCGGCGATTATCCCTGTATGCACTGTGAAAGTATTCCCAAGGACAATCCCCGGTTGGAGCAGTTTATTATTATTATTATATTTATACTAGATGACCCGCGCAACTTCGTCTGCGTCACATTTTCCATTACTGCTCCGCTCCTATTGGTCTTAGCGTGATGATATATAGCCTATATCCTTCCTCGATAAATGGGCTATCTAACACTGAAATAATTTTTCAAATCGGACCAGCAGTTCCTGAGATTAGCGCGTTCAACCAAACAAACAAACAAACTCTTCTGCTTTATAATATTATAGTATAGATTTATTGATGAATGGATAATTACCAAACTCAGTTGGGATTGAGCTTCTTGTAGATTATTCTTAGCTTCAGAAGCGCTGCTGAGGAACTTCAGACGTTGCTTCTCTTGCTGTGCCGGTGACGTAACTTGCAGATTACCTGGATTTATGAGAATTTAAAACGTAAAACAACACATTAATAGAGCATTTCTGCAGCGGCCAGCAAAAGAGGCATTGATGGACGTGGAAACGTGGGCCGAGGCGTAGGCGGCACACATACGTAAGTCCATCAATGCCTAGTTGTGGCCAAGGCTTGTATAGTACGTTTCTCAAATACTGCGCAGAAATTAAAATATAATTACTTTTCAAAATCAATGTCGAATAACCAACAACAATAATAATTCCCGCGTAAGTTCATTTTTATTTAAATAAACAGCTTTCTATTTTCAAGCCAGTTCGAAATTTGAATTAAAACTTTGATTTGGTTGCCATGTTTCGGAATAAAAGCTCGTTCGATTTTTAAATTACTCGACTGATATGAGTTTACTATGTAATTTATTCGGCCGCAAAACACGACGGATATGGATTTTCATACAATTTTTGCCGGCCACTGCTGCGGAAGGTTGTCAAAATACTGCTCACATTCCCAAGCATGTTTGAGAAATGTATTTAACGCGAAAGGGTTTTAGTCAGTAAGAGTCGGACACTACGTCACTCATTCAGTCAGTTGATCCCAAAAAGGAGGTTCAGGTGCAATTGTTTGAGAAAGTCTGATTGATTAGGGCGATTCTTTTATACAGACTGATTGTTTTATACAGGGCGATTGTTTTATACAGGGTGATTGTGTTATACAGGATGATTGTTTTATACAGGGCGATTGTTTTATACAGGGTGATTGTATTACTTGTATAACACAATCACACTTGATTGTTTTATACAGGGTGACTGTGTTATACAGGGTGATTTTTTATACAGGGTGATTGTGTTATACAGGGCGTTTGTTTTATACAGGGTGATTGTGTTATACAGGGTGATTATGTTATACAGAGTGATTATTTTATACACGATGATGATGTTATAGAGTAATTTACAATGTGATTGTGTCATACAATGTGATTGTATCATACTGGGTGATTAAGTTAACAAGGTCTTAATAATCGTACCATGTTGAGCATCCTTGCAGGCCTGTATGACCTTGTCAAGATTATCATCAAGCTGCCGCTGCGAGTTCAAAATTTGCTGCTTCATCTCCGGTCTCTGCTGCAGGTGCGGCGCACACGATGACGTCAGCTCGGACGCACGGTGTCGCAGCTTCTCCGCAGCGGAGATCACTTCCTTCTGGCAGTGAGAGTCTCCTATGGTTGGAGCTGTCGCCTATTTAACAAAAGTTAAAAACGCGTTAATGTATATATATAAATCGCGAGAGGTGAATTTCATCGTATTGTTACTTCAAAGATTTCTCTGTAACCTGTAGTGTAAGGTCATCAAATATACAATCCTCCAGTTATATCATTACCTGTGCCACAGTAAGCAACGCTTGCGCGGCGTCAGCAGCGCGTGCGCCGCGGCTGTCGAGCTCGGCGGCGGCTGACGCGTCCGGTATCAGCTCCGTCAGACGTTGTGCTTGAGACAGCAGCTCGGATGCCTTGCCGCATGAAGCTGCTGATAGTGCCAACACCTGGTAGTACGAAAGATATATTTTTTTAAACCTGGCCGCACAATTTTCAACCAAAGACAGATTAACAGTTTTCACGAATGAAAGTAAACGTATGTAATTTCCCGGCTCATAAACAACTCTTTGCAAAATATCACTTCAATCCGTATCTTCTTTGCTGCGTAAAAAAAGAACCAAAAGCACTGTCGGGTTAATTTTGGCGTTTTTCTGAATCCATCATCAAAGGATACTTTATCGCTGGTATAATTCCCAAGGGAAGTATACTTTGTAAAATTGTTTCCAGTTTAGCTAGGACATTGCAGCTTTGAATCACCTGATTCTCTGATAAAAAGATGATTCCGTGCTTCGGAAGGCACGTATAAGCTGGAGGTCCCGGCCGCCAAATGGAGGTAGTTAAACCACGTCAAAGGCCCTTGAGTTATTTTAGAAACTCTGACACTAGGGTGTGAGGTCGTTAGACCTTACTACCCACACGATAGAAATAAAAAGATTTCCTCACCTGTTTCTCGTGCGCCTGTTGCTGGGCGTCAGCTGTAGGACTGACGATGTACACCAGCTTGCCGGAAGCCGCCGAGAACTTGGCAGCCGCATCGCTGAGACCCTGTGATAATGGTGATCAACTTATACCATACAACTAAGATACCAACCGCGATAATGGAGATCAACTTATACCATACAACTAAGATACCAACAAAGGATTAACCGATACAGTAAAGTCAGTTTATTTTAAGTTGCCCCAAAACATTTGTCAGTTGGTTCTTATGATCTGATTCAACGTGCAATTTTTTCAAGTAGTATTGTCCTACTGCTAGGCAAAACCCACGGACCTCCTAATGTTACTTTCTGTGTATTATCTTTCATAAAATTCACGATACCTCAAAAAAGTCAGTTCAACTCCTCCGCTTCGACGGAGTCAGTAGTATCATCAAAGAAGTATATTAAATAGTTTGTTTATAGGAAGATATCTCTACAAGTTCTCATTTGATTAAGAATCAG